>OZ014506.1:98122791-98737223 GCA_963966075.1 Aphodius sticticus | reverse complement strand
TATGTACTTTTAATTATCGTAATGGGTATTGATTGTGTTGTTTCTTGTTTCTATTTTATTTGTTGTCTATTTTGGTAATATTTCAAACGGCTGCAACTTTCTAAGGATTTAAAATAATAAATAGGTCCATACAAAAATTGTTAATCAGAATGACATTTACATGCTAACAACAAATTTTCCGGGAAAAAAGTATATTAAAGTACATACTATAGTATAAAAAGAATACACCTGTATATTTACGTCATCAAATATATTTCCTTTTATTAGTACGCCCAAGATGTGGTTCCATCTAACGGTGAACCGTTGTACTTAAGTCTTTGTGTATAAACAAACATACTTAATTAATTTGTTCAGCCGATTTCTGCTCTTTGCCAATAGGCAGCTACTGTAGTGGTTGTCAACTGTTAGTTATTATTGATCTGAGCTATTATGTGTCTCTGAGCTAATGTGTCTCGGTCTGTGGACTTTATTACAGAAACCTTCTTTACCGAGCTCCGCGGTGACAGTTCGTAGTAATTCGGCACAATTGCATAAAAAGCAGATCAACTTGATAACGACTGAATCAATTTTAAGGAGCTATGTCTTAAAATGTCTATTGGCTATTGGCTTAACAACCATGAAAGCATATTAAAGTATATTGTATCAAAAATTAGGTTCTTTTATCTAATTAAGTTCATGATTAAAGGAAGCGGGGTTGAATTTATGTTTATCCCGGAGCAATACCGTATGCTTACACATTCCAACAGTACCTTACTTTTACACATGAGTGCAATTCTTTCGTTTCCGATCTGCTTTTTATGTGCCCGTGTTTTGCATGTAACTAGTATTTAGATAAACGCCCCTCTTAAGCGGACGCGAATCTCTAATAAACTGACAAACAAAGCGTAATTAAATACTGAAATGCAATACCCATTCAACGTATTGCATTTTTTAATCTTGAAAGTATCGGTTTTATTTCATCCATGTTTTATCAACAAGTAATTTTCGAGTACCTATCAATGCAATAAGATGATTATAAATTAGGCAATACAAAATTTAGTACGAGAAGATTTATTTGCAATGAACCAGTTCACACACTTAATAATTTTATTTGCTTAGTAACAGTTGCAATATTGTTTATTTTTTTGTTAAGAATTAAACTACGTACCCAATTCATTGTTTCATAGCTAAATACAATAATACTTTAAAAAAATATTCCTCTCATTTAATCTAAATTTTCAACGGTTAAGCTTTTTTGTATCATTCACAATTTTCATGGATATTTTATACCTTACTTTTTTTAAGCGGAGAATATTAACATTAATAAAGGGTAACCATATTCTACGTGGTCCACGCCGGACTTTTTATTTCTTATCCTTAAAAAGAAATACATATCCTAACACCGGTAACAACCAATAGTTTGTTAGATTTAAAATGTCTCTGAGCGACACTACAATATTAATAAAGGCGGCAACGTTGGAAATATTATTTAACCTTTTGCCTACGATACTTAAATTTTTGCGCACTCTGTATATAATACAAAATACTGTTACGAAGGATAGTTTAATTGCATTGTACAATTGAGGTCAGGTCATCCAACCCAACCTGCAGACAGTTGCTTGTCCAGAAATGCAGACGTCAGGCTTTTCATATCGGAACAAAGACATTCCTTTGTTGCAAGCAATTAACTATGATTTATATCAAAGGCCGTGTGCAACCAAAAATCCTAACTCAGGATTTTTGGGGGCTCAAAACAGGTCATGACGTCTTGCCAAATTCAATATAAAAGCCACGGCAAAGGATGGGAACGGGATCAGTAGTTTGCAGCACCTACTTGTAGTGTAGCGCGACTATTGTATTTCAGATATCAGCTGTAGTATTGGAATTTTGTATGGTCAGCAATACACGACCTATGTAAGCAACACTGCGACTTTTATTTACATCTCCATCCTGACCTAGAGCCGGTCCCCGTTAAGAGCTACGTAACAATACTATACAGAATACGTCGTCCAAAATATTTATCGGGGCAATAGATCTCAGATTTTATGAACAAAAAAGCAACATACAACGCTACAATTTAACGTTTCCGTGACCAATGCCACTGGGAATGCTCTGATTTACAGCAGACATGTTTTCGAACAAGCTACCTCCTTAAAACATCTGTGCGTTCCAGGTAATATACGTGATAAAATAAAATAAAAGTAGTAAACAAATATCCTCAGCCGTCCTGAAGTTAAAATATACCGTCAAATATTAAAAAAGAAACCAGTGAACCGATTTTGTCCATTCACGAACTTGTCCTTACTTTTTAAGAGATAAGCTTGTAAACCAAATTTCAGATCAATTACTTCAAAATTACGGCAGTTATTATGTACACAGATGGACAGACGGACAGACAGACGGACATAGGTAAATCGATTCAGTTTTCAATTCTGATCAAATCCATATATATAAGTCTATATCTGCCACGCCTCCTTAAGGGTGTTACAAATGTTGAATAAAACTCAATATACCCTCACCACATTAAATGTGGGGGGTATAACAAGTAGAAAGCCTCTTCATCATTGTTATTATTGAATTTTTTTTTACATAGGGGACATGTTTAGGATGATTAGTCCATTTTCAGCCCTGAATCTTCAAAATAAATACATAAATATTGTATGAATAACATAACATAAGGTTAACGTTCTAAAAAAAACTCTTTAACACTTACACTTATATTTGGAGATAACTTTCATCAATAAATCGATATCATTGCGTTCGTTTCTTTGCGAATTATTCATCAAGATACGTCGTATTGTTTATTATTAAATCGGATTAATAATTTCAGGAACACAGAATTTAAAAGCATGCCATGAGGGTATGCAACCCCGTTTGCATTGGTCCTTTTTTTATATATAATGTTTAAGTTGAATAATTAGAGACAATGAAATTCGAAATGTTAATTTATGATTGAGTTTGAAATTGTGATTGAATTGATGATAATATTGTAATAATGTTCAACTAATTGAGATTCAGATAACTAAAAAGGGGCTTTATGTTGAAATCTAACTGTTCATTTAAAAGTGTTTTGTTTAGATCTAATTTGCATTTGTGTATCTCTAATTGTTCAAGAATATCCATTTTAAAACTCTTCTCACATTAATGGATTATTTTGGCATTCCCATAATCAATTTTGTGGCCCGTGCTCAAGGTATGTAGATATATATTTGATATTGTTTGATTGGTGTGTTCTTTTAATCGTTTATTCAATTTCCTTCCGGTTTGACCAATATAATATATCGCTTGGCAGTTACAATTAACCGAGTACGTTCACTTTGTTCACCTATAAGTTTCTCTTCATATCTATATCTTGTCAGCTTCTTTAGTATTTGATTATTGTTAGTGTATGCTGGTATTATTTGAAATTTATTTAGCGTCTTTCTTAATTTTGTGTTAATGCTGTTAAATGTGAATGTTCTGTATGTTTGATTATCAGGATGTGAAAGGTCATTAGCGTACAAAGGGTCCAGTTTTTTAAGTGTGCTGAATCATATACTTGAGTCAGCAATGATTTCTCGGCCATGAAGCCGTGCTTCATACATTCCACAACCTTGTTTATGGAATTGCTTTTGGCCATCTTGTAACAGGAAAGTTCATCCAAGAATGTGGCAATCACCATCTTTTTTGTTAGAATTAAAAAAATCGGGCCGCGATTGACACACAGCCATTATTAGAGGTCATAGCATCCTAAGTTGCTTAATGAACAACCTCATCACCTACGTGGAGTGACTGTTTGTCCCGAAATATTGACTGGAGACATCATTGGGCCGTTATCATTTACCATAATAGTTGTCATTAGATGAAAACGGTACGTATAAAAAATTATATTCAAAATATTTTATTTAAATGTTATTCCGAAACTGAGTAGTGGGTTTCCATAAAAAAAAACGTCTGTATGGAGTAATAACCATAATGGCGGAGGCGCAATATTACTATTTGTCCAGGGACCCTATTCTCCTTATCTTTTTGAAGCGAATGCGAGTCTTTTCGAATGGTTAGGTGGAAGGAGTGGGGATATCAGCGGTTTCCCTCTGGGACGTATCTATGAGCAAATTTGCTTGGCGCTAACAACAATAACTCACGCGCCACGCCCATACGAACGTATCTATGGCAAGTTTGCTTGTTGCCAAGAACAATAACGCACGCGCCACGCCCATACGTTCCAAACACGTGGCAACCGCCGATATCCCCACTCTCACCTAACCATTCGAAAAGACTCACATTCGCTTCAAAAATATGACGAGAATAGGGTCCCAGGTCTTAACATAGTAGTAACAAACTACTTAATACTTTGCTACACCTACAACGGCAGTACCAATAATAATCTTACCGATACAATTTTAAACCCTTCAAAAGAATGCATTCCCTGAACTATCGACCTCTACGTGTACAATCACCCAACACCTAACCTACCCTATACGAGTTCGACGTACCAACCCACACATCATAGTCTTTACGTTTCGATGAACAGACCTTGAATGGTCCACGGTACTCAATAGATATTTATCGATTTTTCTCCTGGAGCCGCTCTTCTATTGACGACAGCGATTAGTTTTCTTCTTATTCTGCAGTTCACGACCTCAGCGACCAGCCTCAATCAGAAAAACCCACGTGCCATTCGCAGTTTCTTTCCATCTTTTCTTTTCGCGCGCCTTTTGTATTATTTCACTTTACAGTTTGTAGCTACGGGCAAACGAAAAAGTAACAAAACAAACTTGTTGACGTGTCTGGTTGCAGAAAAGTGGTGTATTAGTTGGGTTCGTAGAATCCAGACTAGGCTCTCACGCCGATCTATTGTGAAGTTTTTATGTTTGTTTTGAATGGTGGTGCAGGAGTACTGCAGGCAATAAAATTGTAAACGGTGTTTGTGAAAATAAAATGTTCAGACAGTCTTGAAAGATGGTTATTGTCTGCAGAGCTACACAGCGTGTACAAAAAAGAATTTTGCGTGAATTTATGTCCTAAATTCTTATTTTAGCTCCGTATCAACCAAAAAATAATCGTACGTATTACGCAATTCATTCATTACGTTGTCATATTTGCAGGGAATGTTTTTTAGCGAAAAAGGCTGTAAATGAATTATTTTACGAAACCCATACCTAACGATAACCGAGTTCAAAAACTATACACCAGAATATTTCTCCAAATATTTATGAAACGGTTTTGTCACCAAATATTGGTTTTAGGATGAACGATTTGTAGAATCCTGAGGAGAAATGGTATTAGCATGTCTGTTTTAGCGCTTTTTACTCGTAAACCGTGCATGTTAGAATATATATACAATGAGAACTGTCAGCTTACATTTACCTGTCACAATAGCGAATATAGAGTACATAATATACAGCCAGAATTGCTTTTATGCATACAGGCTGTTCCACAACGACGTAACAACATAAAGTTGTGTTTCTTAAGCCGGGGCTACACATTCATATACTTGCCAAATATATTTGCCACGCAAATCGAAAATTTTTGTTATTGATTGGTCTAAACGATGCCATGAGTGATTTAATTTTCTTTTTAAGTTCGTTCACCGAATATTTTTCATCGATCCTTCATTACCGGCTGATTTTTATAAAACACAAGAAAATCTATGACATACCAACAAATTTGTACAATATTCGTTTGTGATTTCGGACCGTCAAAGTTGCACTGCAACAGTAAATGCATTGGACATTCATGCATCGCCGCATTTTCTAATACATGAAAATTTTCTTTGAGGACTTGCTGCATGTGCGTACCGAATGGGCACTAGCTATTTTTTTGATTAGTTTTTTGCACATTAGCTTTTTCAAATCAAACTGATAATTTGATTACGAACAAGCAAGGTTTTATTTTATAATGCCGACATATTTTTGATTACATAAGTGCAGAATTCACTGCGTACTAACAAGGGCATTCTTGTGGAAATTTACAAAACAAATCTTGACGAAACTTTGTTTCATTTTAATGATTTTTTGGTTATCACCTTTGTGTATTATTAATTCGCAGCATCTAATTTTAACAGACTGTAAAACAATTCAATTGGTCATTTGATGTGAACTATAGTCTATTCACTTTTAGAATAAAGCATTGGATAAGATAGGGCTATAATTTGCGGTTTATGATTGGCTGAAAGTTGAACCAAATTTACACCAGCCAACGCGCGCCAACAAATGAATTTATGTCGGTAAAGCAGAATGTATCTTACTTGAATTTTGTCATTTGTCATTTGCGTCAGATTTTCGTTGTGTTCGGAAATGGTTCGGAATAAATTGCAGTCTTTCGAATTTATTTTCAACAATCAATCGATTCAAATCAAACTCAGTTCTTTTTAGAACTCCACACAATATTAACATTGTAGCAGGTAATCTTAATATTTCCAATAATATATGTTGTTAATGTTTTACGATGATATTTAATAGTGCTAATATGGATGAGAGAATGCAGGCTGGTTCATGAAAAATCCGCAAGGAAAGCCCACTCGCAGTGGACAACGGCTGATGGCCTACAATGCATATGTCGAGTACAGTAGTGAACTTGAAAATTCGAAGTCAGATTCTGCAGCTGCTAATAGCCATACTAATACCGTTCTCGTCCACCTAACAATAATTACAATATGTAAACAAACATGAAAAGTGCAAATATACAAGCGTCTATCACCTTTCATGCTTCTATAGGCGATTTCGCGTGGCTAAACGGTTCGATTTGGTTCCGGTTGGCGGTTGGATGTGGTTGATAGAGCGGTTCTAAATCGTCATCATTTATAAACGTCAGTAACCGCTCGACGGAAAATGATCCGGTTCGATTCATAGGTTAGGTGCCCCACTTACTGTTAAATATGACAGTAATGACATACGCAGTGGTCTACCGCGAATTCCGACATTTTACCAGCATTTTACAACTTATAACCTAAAAATGACAACCCAAACGAACCGATATTTCAAACCGTCTTGCCAGGCAGGTTCCAAATTTTGACGGACCGAATCGAACCAACTGCAACCGTTACGGCATCAATCGCCATGTGAAAATCGTTGGTTCAAATCGGTAGTCGAACCGCAACCGAACCGTTCCACGCGAAATCGCCTTAAGCAACCAACAAATTTATAGGTTATACTTATTTTATCCAACTTTAGGTTATAACTTATAACCGTGTATATCAGAAAATCTACGCAGGTACTCGTACGCACAACTACATTAATAGTGAAATTAATTGCCGTTGTCAAACATCTTTTAACCATCATCCGAAATTAATTTGCAAACATTTTACACCATTGTCGTGACATAAACTTTCAATTTTCCGCAATTGACAGCATATTGCTCCAGTGTAAATCGGGCTCAGTTTGCACCCCCCCACTACTATGTTCTAAACGTGAATAGAGTATAGTTTAAATAAATTATTATTTTAATGAGAAAAAATATATATTTTTTTGTTTAAATTAGGAAGATATTGTCCATAAAAGAAATGTTAGATATGGTTTCTTCGTCATCTTTAAAGTTCTACTAAATCCAATTGTACTACTAGGTTCGTTGTATAAATATGTCCGAATATTGTCTGAAATACAGATCAATTAGCTTCTGAAACAAAAATTTAAACAAATGAGCTTTCAAAATATAACCTTTTGTTGAATAAAAAAACTACGCAAAATTGTCTCTACTATTAAAATATTTTTAGCCGCTTTCGTTTCTCTTCAAAAGATAAACATCATAAAAATTGACAAATATATATATACAAGCAAATAAAGTATAATTTTCCAAATAAATTATTTTATAGACATGCTGCTTATAAAATTTTTATGATGTTTATTACTTGAAGAGAAACGAAAACGATTAAAAATATAGTAGAGACAATTTTGTGTAGCTTTTTTGTTTAACAAAAAGGTTATATTTTGCAAGCTTATAAATGAGTATCATCGATATAATTCATAGAAAAGCATCAACTTAGGATACACTCTGTATATGGTGTACGTTTTTCTTGGAAAGAAATAACATTGAGTTTATGTGGACAGGTAAAAACAACATTTTTTTTTTAATTTCTGTCTGACGGTTTCTGGAAAACTGTCTCTCTGACGGTTTCACAAAATTACAATCTTATGCGGTTTTCGCCCTTTAGAAAAATCAAAAATCTTACTAATTATTACAAATCTATTGTCAATCTTCATATACGACCTACTACTCACAAAACGAAATTAAAAAATGTAAAAATTAAACAGCGTACTAAAATGTTCGTCGAGTGCAAATAAATGAAACCAATATTTGTCGCCTAGGCACTTGTTATATCCACTTCAACTGGATATTGCAAATACCAACTATTCGTCGTAAAAAAACCCGTCCGCACAGCCTACCGTCGAATACATAAATCTATTTTTGAGGTGGACTCGATACGAATTGAATAAAAGTGGTTTTTTCTTTTCACAAATATTCGTATTCTTGGCAAATTTTTGATATTTGGCAAGTATACGAATGTGTAGCCCCGGCTTTATTCCAATGTAATAGGCTAATGCAGTGCTGAATTTATGAAGACTTTTAAAATAAATCTGAAGTGGCCAGGCACATACCTTCATCATACTATTCAGCAGTGTTTCCCAACGCAAACGCTGATGTTGTGACAATACTGCCAATAGTATCAAAATATCTGTCAAATCCTGGCTGACCAGCTTTGATGCAGTACGAGCGATCTCGATCAAATAGAATTTGCTCATGCAGCTAAACTATTAATTTTACCAAAAAATGTCATATTGAGACGCCACTGCTATAGTCTGAATGTTGCTTTTCATCTGAAGTCAGCGTTACTATTAACAAATTATGACAACTTCAGATGAAGATGTAGTAAATGATAACTGCACAATGATAACAAAAACATAAGCTTTCAATAAAAAAAAAGTTAAACAAGAAAAGAAATTCTTTTGATAGATATCTTTGCTAATACCTTCATCATACTATTCAGCAGTGTTTCCCAACGCAAACGCTGATGTTGTGACAATACTGCCAATAGTATCAAAATATCTGTCAAATCCTGGCTGACCAGCTTTGATGCAGTACGAGCGATCTCGATCAAATAGAATTTGCTCATGCAGCTAAACTATTAATTTTACCAAAAAATGTCATATTGAGACGCCACTGCTATAGTCTGAATGTTGCTTTTCATCTGAAGTCAGCGTTACTATTAACAAATTATGACAACTTCAGATGAAGATGTAGTAAATGATAACTGCACAATGATAACAAAAACATAAGCTTTCAATAAAAAAAAAGTTAAACAAGAAAAGAAATTCTTTTGATAGATATCTTTGCTAATTTTGTTAAAGCCGACAGAAATATCAAAAATTTATTATACACCGGAAAATTGCAATTTGTACCGTAAATTTTGTCTAAATGTTTTGATTCTGTACAAAAGCTATAATAATTTTCATGTAATAATAACTACTTTAGGGTATTTCCTACTATTTCCTATATAATATAAATCAAAATTCTGTGTGACTATTGGACTTTTTAGAGCAACTTTATTAAGAATAATTTTTTCTTGGGAAATTAAAAATTAGTTGCATTATACGTAGGTATACTCAGTTATGTCCACCTGGGAATACACCGTTTTTATTTCTTTGTTGATTTTTTTAATATTTTCGGTAATATACAGACCTACCGTTAATCTCTTTCCATCATATTCTACTCTCTCATCAAAATGCGAAAACAGTTTCATCAAAGAAAATTTTAAAAGTATCCGTTCAGACTTAAGTGACTCAGAGTGTTTCTAATATCCATAAATAATCTCTATTACGGGAAAATAAAAGACACACTGTACGTTTGTTGATGATGTTTAATTGAATCGGTCGGTTCGAAAACACTACAAGTCCAAAAGTGAGTTCTGAGAAAACTAACAAAATAATTTCGTCGGTGCAAGATCTTGAAAAGATATTTTGTACCAAGAGACAAAATATAAAGTAGTTCACAGAGAATTAAATCTATTAATATTTTATTTATATTTGCATTAAAGGCAAATATATTAAAACAATTTTATTATCATGGACATGTACTGTTTTTGAACTCGACCGAAAAACAGCGTAGATTTTTAACAATATTTATTATAACGTATAGTGTTTTTGGCGTTCTGATTCCAAACCCGTTGTCATATTTTTTAAAATTAAAAATGTCGGATTCAATATGGCGACTAGAAAAATTAGGATATGTCGGGTGCTTATGTAACTTACTTGCTGTCATATTTGGAGATCCTAGACTCCAAATCCAACGTCCAATTTTTAAAATTCAAAATGGCGGAATCAATATGGCGACCGAAATGTAAAAAATCTCGGATTTGCATGAAACTTATTTCTAATAATATTTGAAGATTGATAATTACAAATGTCATGTAAGATTTTCAAAATAAATTCAAAATAATAATAATAGATGGAGGTCGTGGCTTGCAGCAATTGGAAAATATTTATGATTTGGAAATGTTAAATTTAGGAAATTTTATAAAGGCCAACAAGGAGGATAAAGTCATTAAACAATTAATTAGGGATACTTCTGGTAAGTCAATAAAGAGTAAACATAAACTAATTTTAGAAAAATTTCAGGTGGAAGAACTCGGTAATTATGAAAATAAAATTTCAGTGGAGAGTTTAGAGCGACAGATAAAGTTAAAAATGAATCAGAAAATGAGAGAGGAATATGTTAGTAAGCCAATGCATGGCCAATTTTTAAGAATTGTGGAGGGTGATGGTATTTCAACGTCTGGATCGTTATCTTGGCTTTGTCATGGAAACATTAAGGCTGAAACGGAATCCTCTATCATAGCGGCGCAAGATCAGGCAATACGTACAAGATATCATGAACAGAAGATTATGAAAGTTGCTCATGATGGGAGTTGTAGACTGTGTCATCAGGCTCCGGAACATGTCTATCATTTGTTAGCGGCTTGTCCAGTCTTAGCTGAGTCGCATTACATTGCTAGGCATGATAGGGTGGGAACATACATACATTACAACTTGTGTTCCCAACTATTAGGTTTAGCAATGGATGTGTCTCGGTGGTATGACCACGTTCCATCTCCTGCTGTGAGTAATGATCATATTACCATATTATGGAACATGCCTATTGTCACTGATAGAATGCTTGATGCTAATAATCCAGATATCGTGGTAAAGGATTTCCCGAGGAAGGTATGCACGTTCATAGTAATCTCGGTACCTGCTGATGCTAATGTTGTAAGGAAGCAGCTTGAAAAACAACTTAAACATAAGGATCTCTCAATAGAAGTTGGACGTATGTGGGGAATGAAAGTAAACATTATTCCGGTGATTGTAGGTTCATTGGGAGCAGTTGCTCTAAATTATAGTAAACATGTCAAGGAGTTACCGTGCAAAATTTCGCTCTGGGAAATTCAGGAAATTGCGATTTTGGGAAGCGCGAATATTTTGAGGAGAGTTTTATCATAAAGTATCCTAAATTTACTGCTATCGTACTGCTATATTAATATTTTATCTTTACCTTCCTTTGTATATTGTCTATTAATAAATGTCTGCATGTGTTTTTACTGACCTGTACGCAACGCTGTACGGGGTTTCTGCAGTTTTCCTTTGCTTTGCAACCTAATGTTGCAAAGCATAAAGGGCGTTGCTTTTCAAAATTGGGTTGAGCTGCAGTGATACCCGCAAAGGGAGTACCCTAGGCTTCAGCGAAGCTCGGTACTACCAATTTGCCCTGATGATCTTCATTACTTTTCAAAATTTATTAGTGTAATTTTTGTATTTATATGTTGTATCAAAATTATATTATCTAATTTATCCAGTTTAATGTATTTAATGAGATGTATCAGAGAGTTCCAATAAATAATAATAATAATAGATATTTATTGCCCAACAGCGCACCATTATACAGGACAAAATTAGAAATAGGTAAATTGTCAATACAAGGAAGATTATGAATAAAGTATTCAAATCAATTACAATACAATATCAAATAGGCAAAAACGTAACAGATAAATACAAAACACTGAAAAATCTCTACATCCAGCTTATTCGCGTTCAAACACATCTGAGTTGGCGGATTATACATAGTTAGTCAAAGTTACCGGAACACCTTAATAATTCTTCAACCTTAAAGAATTTCAAAAAAAAATTGGTTTAAAACTACCTATCGTCTAAATATATTTTCAATATTGTTCCTTTTATTCTGGAAATTTGATAAACTTTACTGTTTTTAATAGAACATCCTGTATATTTTACATTTTTTAACTCTAAGGTTAATTCTCAGAGTTTTTGTAAGAATTTTTTTTTATAAATTTCATCATCTTTGAGATATGAGTCAAATCGATCATTAACGGATAAAAAATAAAGGAATCAAGAAAAAAAACTAAACTATGAAATTGAATTAAATTAAATATTCAAGCTGCCAAACTAAAAGAAATGTGTATGTATGTGGGAAAAGATTCTTAATTCCAGGAGTTTTGATTAATTGCTTATAACTAAAAAATGATAGCATTGCATTCAATAAATTATTTCTACAAAAGAGTTAATCCTAGAATTAAAAAAATTATAAATATACAGGGTGTGCTATCAGTGAATCAGTTACCAAATTTCCAGAATAAACAATAGTTTATTTAAACCCAGAAGAAAAAATTTTTTTCAGTTGGAGAATTATTTAGTATTTTCTTAATAAATAATTTTCTTAATTTCGTCTAGTTTTGATTAATTGCTCATAACTCAAAAATAATGCATTTTATAAAAATAATCATACAAGGGATTCTTAGATTTAATCTTAGAATTCAAAAATGTAAAATTATACAGGATTACACAAATCATAGTGAACATTTAGGCTATTTCAGTTCAAAATGGCCAATTTTGGACTTTTGTTGTTTGGACTGTTTTCGAACTCGCCGATTCAATTAGGAAATCTTGTAAGATTGCAAGATATCATAATTAAACATCATCAAGAAACCTACAGTGTTTCATTTTCCTATGCATAGTTGATGAAAAATAAAAATGGAGATCTTTATAGCAAATCTCTATTACGTTCTACAACATCCAAGAACACAGCATACGACGCCTTTTACAACCAAATACATAATTTTACAGCGTTGACCTTTTCCTTATTGCATTAAAATCAGGCGGGCATCGCAGGCAAACGCTCCAACGAATACCAATCCTCGCGTTCAGCAGAACCTGAAAGTTCGCACCGAAAGTTCAGTGGTCTCGTCTATGACGTCATAGCTGCCATGTCGATCGACGGCACACTTCGGTAGGGATGGTTCAATATTCACATTGTCACTATGTCGACTCTCGGAAAAGCTTTTTTACAACTGTCGGCCGGTACCGATGGCCCAGTTTGACGTGCCCAGTCACGTAAATAAGAATGTGAGGGCTGTTTTTATGCCGTTTGTACGGCTTGAGTGGAGAGGTCTAGCCATTGTGACCTGGGATCTGGAGTAAGAAAAAAATGTGCTGTGTTTTTCTCAAAGCAACTGTTGCGTTGAAATTATTTATGTGTTAGGGGTTTTGTGATGTTTTATGGATGACTGGGTTTCTTTTGTTCGGTGTTAGTGAAGGGATCTGTCTGCCCTCGCGTAAGGGTTGGAATTGGGGTTTAGAGAAATCAATTTGATGAAAATAGAAGTTATTTTGTAGAAATATATTACATATTTCATGTCGTTAAATTAAATTAACAACAATTAACAATTAAAAAGAATAATACATACAATATTCAATACAACACTCGAACGAAAAATATAATGAAACGAGACAAGTAACACCCAAACGATTAACATTTATTTTTTTCTCAGCAAAAGAAAAGATTTTGACGTATTTGTTTCCACTTTCAAAATCATGATTGAACGATGTACTGTTTATTTTGTCAGTAGAGCTAGTACGTTCTGAGATTAATTTTGTATCAATTCTCTCATGTTAAACATCAAATTATCCATAAAGGTACATTACTTGTTGTGGTAATGTATATGTATTAACTGTTGTTGTTGTATCCACTCTACACGATAAAATATATCTGTTTTATGTACTTTAAGAAGTAAAGTTTTGAGTGAAAAAAGCACGTAAGATATTAATAATTTTACGTGATATTTTGTACACTTATAGATGAAGGTGTAACTTAGATCGATTATGTGGTACTCTTTTCAATTTTAACCTGTGTTCTCCGCTAAAAAAATCGCAAAGTCCGTCAATTTTATGTAACATTCAATAACAGATTTGTCAAAAACGAACGAAAATATCAAAAGCAAGATGACTGTTCGTCATTAACTTATGACAGAAAAATAAACTAGATTTAATTGTCAAAAACAAAATGTAAGACACAAAGGAAAATTATTGGGGATGTAGTGCTCTGTTATTACTTTTAGGTCCACCAGATCTATGTTTTGAAAACTATATGATATTATTTGGTCCCGCTTTTTTATTGTTTCTTTTAGAACTTAATAATCTGGTTTGACTATTCCAGTTATATATTTTAAAAACTAGTTACGGTAATTTTTATAAAAATGCCACAAATCATTGGAGATAAAATATCATCATACAACAGTGAACAATCTGGGACAAAAATATTTATAAATCCATTTAGGATTTATAAATATTTTTGGTTGTATATTCGGTTATGCCAGGCTGACCAACCGTCCCGAACTGGGCGGGACAGAAATATGGCAACTTGTACCGCCTCGTAAAACGTCCCGAATTTTGTCCCGCTTTTTGACAAATTTATTCTAAACTACAGAATTTCCAAGATACCACCCATTAAAAAGTGCACCATGCCTAGTGTTTGGAGGAAGTGTACTACAGATGTTTCAAAATAAGAAGAGGGTTCCTCCACCATTACACCATTACCTCTGCTCTGGACTATATTAGATATATAGTTTTTAAATTAATAAAACTGATTGATTTTTATGTGGAAATTGAGAAATTACGAAACCTTTCCTTTTGAATCTTTTTTCAGAAACATTTAATAAAGAAGCGATTTTTCAAATGATTTTTTCTTCTTATTAATAAAATAAGGTCAAACTTGTATCTTGTTGAGAAACTGCGTCTGTGCCTTTCAGGTTGTGATTGTTCAGTGTAATATGTACATGTATTTATAGTCATACCAATACAGAAAGTACTTCCACAATAATGATCAATTATAGATTTTCAAATGTTTGTGGATTGAGTTTTTAATTTATCCAAATAGATTTTTATTTATTTTAGATGTTAATCGATTGTAGCTTATTCTAACAAAAAATTGAACTTTCGAGTTGGACCACAGGAAACTGTTATTATTGGATTCCAAAGTATACCACCAAAACTAGAAAACTCTGATTTAGAATTAGGCAAAGCATATTTTACGGCGTTTTTTTTTATCTAAGACAATATCATATAATATGGATAAATGTAGTTAAAAAAAATGCACATACAACTAAATTTTAAAAAACAAAATTCGATTTTTGGGCATTATGGACCGCATTTTCAGTCGGAACACTATTCTTTGGAAGTGAAGTAATAAAAACAAAATGAGAAACAAAAGCACAGAAAATATTTTGCAGTTCAAACAATTCACATTTAAAAAGCAGAGCACAGTGAGTGAAGTGTTAGTGCTTCTTGTTTAGGACAAAGTAAATATAGGACATCAGTGAATAGCCTATTAGAGACAAGTACTTAGTTTTAAGAACTCAAAGGATTTAGATTTATGGTTAGTTAATCTTTTAGATTAGTTTCAATATGCATTTTATGTTTATTAAAAAAGAAAAGAATTTGCATGTTTTTGTTCCACTTTAGATCATTTCCAAAATGTTCAAGAAATCACTCAGGATCACTAAAAAATTTTGATTTTTTAAGTAAAAAATATGATTAAATTATTGAAAATATTTACTTATGTACCTCCTCGGATCTCAGCATCCCGCCTTGGAGTTGGTAAAAAGTTGGTCACCGTAGGTTATGGGATATCCATGGAATAATTAGTTCTTCATGTTAAGATCTATTATACTCAAATAGGTATCTGTTCCCTGTTGCAAGTTTACATAAAATCGACCAAAAAATTTAAAATATTGAACAAATTATTCGGCCTTCTACAGCAGAAATTTAAATAGCTCTTGAAATTATTTAAACCAACGCAGTTGTTTTCTTTATTTCAAGATTAAATTTGAGACAAAACATGAAATACATATTTGTGTTATAAATAAATATATTCTAATAAAGCCATTTTGGGGTTTCCGAACATTGATTTCTATATACATAGCTATA
The DNA here is from genome assembly GCA_963966075.1 of Aphodius sticticus. Taxonomy (NCBI): domain Eukaryota; kingdom Metazoa; phylum Arthropoda; class Insecta; order Coleoptera; family Scarabaeidae; genus Aphodius; species Aphodius sticticus. The sequence continues at coordinate 98,721,015 of OZ014506.1, read as the reverse complement.
TAGTACGAATTTTAAAATTAATTAAAAAAGTAGCTCTTAAGAGGGTATTTAACTATAATATTAAAAGAATTATATGGTTAGATATACATAGACAAATATTACGTTGTTCGCTAATAAGATTTATTAAAGCTTTTTATAAAAGAAAAAGGAGAAAACACAAGAGATCAAGAGTGGAATCTTTTCAAAATTGCAGCATTTTTACTGCCCACTGGCACACAATTCCTGCAGACACTTCAGCATATGGATACATTGCACTTTGGCAATGACAAGAGAGGTTCCCGAGACATTACAGAAGCAACACCGTGTGGGTGGCGCTTTATATCGTACACGGTATTTTAGACAGCAGAACATGCCACTACCCGGATAAAGATATTGGAAAACAATGAATAAATAGTACTGCAAATAACTTTACACTTTCATTTTTCTCGTTGTACTTAGTAGAAACTGTAAATTTTAGTACACAAAATAGCAAAAAAAAGGTATTGAACATAAACTATGAAATATTTCAAAATAAATGTTTTAAGTTCTTTTCAGGTTACCATAGTTTTGATTCAGCAAATTATCGTAAACACATCAAATTAATCTAATTAGCTTTAATTCAAAAGTCACACCATGTAGCAAAGACAACAGCAATCGCGGTAAATAACAAAATTAAGCTGTGCTATGACGTCAAAAGTGTTGATTTAAATTGCCCTTAATAAACACCCGCAACGAAAAAGGGGCTGCAAAAACACCTAAAAATAAACCTTGAGCTCGGGCGTACCGACGATCCCTTGATGGGTGGCGACCTCCCACCAGAACCGAATATTTAAAAATCACGTTCCAATCAATGGTCTCTCGATGAATCGAACAAGTGTCTACAATCAAATTCATCACCGGTTCGAGTATGTACTGGGATCAAGCATCGTTTGTATTATTGGTACCACCCACGTTGGTAAAAATCCTAGTTTTTTTATGTGTATTCTGTGGGGATTTGACTCGTTTTTAGACCACTGGAATACAACTTTTGGAGTACACGGTGGACTTATTCTTTTTTTTTAAGAAACACATATTATTTTATTGAGTCCTTATAAAGTCTAACTAAAACTAAAAATCTTTCCAAACATTACAAAGAAAACTCTCTCAATACATGACGATGTCCCCAACAAAAGTTCTAATAATACCCCACTGTGTGTTTGAAGCTCAGAATTATGATACAAATGATAAAACTCATCCAGGTCAGAATATTGTTTTTGTAAAAATATCCTCGACCTGGATTTGAACCATGAACCTCTACAATTTTTGTCAGGATCTCTAACCAATTGAGCTACCGGTCATTGTAAATTGATAGACGAATTCGTTACTTCAGGGAAGGAATGCCGCAAATCGAACATACAAGCAAGCCCATCGTGACACCAATTTAAAAATCAATGTACCTGAATAGCAATAACCGAACCAGCAGATTGGGAATAATAATTAAAAGTAGTAGTCTAACGATACTTTATTTTATATTTTATCATTTGTATACTGAATTTGACAAGCACGTCGACAGCTATCTTTAATTTGTTTTCTACGCCTATAGTTCGAATAAGCCATAACCACAAGACAAGGCAAACAAAGAAACTAAACATCAATGTTCTTCGACTAACCCACAGTAGGAATGGACCAAACTACTATGGGTCATTATTTTTCAACTCATTACTAGTACAAATTAAAAACTTCTAACTAAAACAAACTTTCAAATAAAATAAAAATGCTGCTTTTACGGTGCGCTCTATACATATAGAAGGGAAGATTCCTTATGATGTGTGATTTCTGTGATTGTTTTGTTCTATTAATGTTCGAACTGTCTCCATTATTGGTGATAATTGTTCAGTGATCTGACTATGATATTGATTACTGTATCAATCGTTTTTGACCTGTGTAAACGTTTTTGCATAAACACCAAGAAAGCAAAAACTTTATTGGTGTATTCCCGGGCTACTCAAAGTGTGGGTCGCGTAGAAATTTTTGAGGATCGCGGTAACATCTGAAACAAATCATAGAGGTGTCCAGAGAAACGTTGGCAAAGGTGTCCATCATGCTGGCTCCTGGCATAACATACGAATCGGAATCACTGGGGCGCGCTTACGAACGTTGAGATATTTGTACAGTTCGTGCAAGGACGAATGCGAAAGGAGGTATCTTAAAAATTCCTCTTGCGTTTACAAAGTTGTTCTAACGTGCAATGATTATCTATCAGAGCAGTTATTGGCTTCCATTATATGTTTGTGATGGATGGGTGGTTAAATTTGTCAACTGCTAGACCTAGAAATAATATTGTGGAAGCTGTAGATTCTGCAGTACCTGGATCATCCAGTATTAACAAATGTGAGCATATTATACCTTTAGCAAAAAAAGATTAAATACAATGCAACGTTTTTCTATACGATTTTTAGAAAATAATAAAGACAAGCGTGTGTACGTGGTTTGTAGTTAATGCTTGGCTATAGTAAAAGTATGAAACCAGCTAAATTAAAAAGACATCTTCACACGAAATGTCGTAAAAGAATATAATTGCAAAACTTCCACAATACGATATCCCTTCTTCTGGATGCATTTGCTGAAACCGTCCACGTGTTTTTGATAAAATGTAATGACTTAATAAGTGATAACCTGATAAGAGTTACTAACCTTATTTGGTAATAAGCCTGTACACGTTTTTAAAGGCTGTTGCAGTCCTCACAAATGTCTTGAAACCCATGTTCGTGTTGATAAAAAATATTTAAAAGCATCCTATGAAGCCGCTTACCTAATCGCAACTGCTAAAACACCTTACACAATTGGTAAAGAATTAATTCAACCAGTTGCGATTAAAATTACTGATATTATCCACGGAAAAAATATGCAGACGAGTTGAAAACATTTTCATGTCAAATGATAGAGTGAGTACACGAATTTTGGAGACCACCGAGAACAACTAATTATTGTAATAAAAGACACTCCAAAATTTGCAATTCAGCGGATGAATCGACTGAGATCATAAAAATCGCACAGCTTTTGGCTTATGTTAGATATTGTTATAACACCAGTGTTCACGAAGATTTACTGTTTTGTCGTTCGTCAGATGGACGTACAACGGGTGGGGCAATTTTCCAAAATGTCAATGTTTTTTTCGAGTACGACTAGAATGGAATAACTGTGTTCGAGTATGTACAGACAGTGCAGCTGCAATGACAAGACTGAAGACATACATATCTGGATTCCATGCTAAAGTTTTTTTGCTTTTTCACTCATTGCATGATTCATCGAAAGGCACACGCGGCAGTTAAGGTAATATATTTCATTATACATCGAGCACCTAGTAGTCGTTTCTTTGCAAATTTATTAAGCCAAGATATGGCTTCCGATTTCAGCACACTTCTGCTTCATGCATAAGTGCGATGGCTGTCAAAAGCGCATGTGTTGACGCGGCTATTGGCATTAAAAATTAAGTTATGTTATTTCTTTCTGAAAATAATTCAGAATATGAGAATTTGTTTCATAACAAAAATTGGGTATGTAAATTATGTTATCTTAACACACTTTCGAAATTAATCGCTGTAAATATGTCTCTCCAAGGGGAAGTCAAGAACATTTTTACACTCAAAGACAAAATTCAGGCGTTTATAAAAAAATAGTTTAAATGGAAGATAACTCTTTTGAAATGTTTTCATATACTGAGCATTTTCTTGTTGATACCGAGTTGAGCTTTGATTTGGTTAAGCAGACTTTTGATAATAGAGCCTTTGGTTGTCTAGAAAGTAATCTAGAAGAAATACTTAGTGCCGGAATGGGATCGCAATAAATCAAATTGGATTTAAAATCCCTTTGTTATCAAAATTGAAAAGTAAATAATATATAATTTTTATTACCAACAAAAGATAAATAATAAGTTAGACTGTTAGTAGTAAATTGCACTTATAATTTTGAGTGGGGTCGTGGGTCGCCGATGAAAAAAGTTTGAGAAGCCCTGTTCTCCCTGTTATATGTATTTTTAGCAGGCTTTTATTGTATAATTAGAACTATAACTTTACAGGAGGAGTAAAAACAGTTGCTATAGCTTCTATAAACGACCGGCGGCGCGTGCGGCTTATAGAGTTGCAATGACAGTTATCGGCCACTAAACTAATTTTGGAAATTAAGAGGCTAGAAGTATAATATTTGTAGGAGTAGAGAAAAAGGCAATATTTTTAATATATTGAATATTTTAAAATATTTATTGTCATCCTGTATCATGTTTGTGATATTTTCAATCAGGGCACCATTCTGAATACAAAAACATTTTGTTTCTTAACCTAGGTGATAATGATTTGTGAAAAAGTAGTCGAAAATTGTAAAAATAATAAAATGTTTGCCTGATTCGTTAATATTTATTGGTTATTAAATCTTGTTCTCTATTAATGGTTAGTTCTTTTTATTCTTATTTAATTTGTTGTTTATATCGTGATTATTGTTATTTGAATTGCAATTGTAAAAATGTCTTAAAATTCCAAGTTCATACGCAATAACCTAATACCTAGGAACACAAAAACAGTGATACAATATCGGGTAATATCGGTTTGTTTTGTGTTTCTATGACAGTTTTCTGCTCAGAATATTTTCCTGATTAGAAAAATCACAAAATAATCTAGAAGATCTATTTAAATTGTGAAAGATGACGTCAACCTAAACTCGAGAATATTTCAAAGTATGTCATTTTTTGTCTATTAAAGAAATGAGGGAGCCAAGCGTAACGTTTATTTGTCCCAAAAAAGATGCGATGTGATAGAATTCTGCCAAATAAAAGAGTTGTTACTTAATGCTATGAATAAAAAACTAATGAACAATTTTGGCCACTTTATATTTTGACATTAATACAATGCTAGAATTGTCACCTGTGTTTTTCTGTCGCTTCATAACTTCAATGTTCAAACCATTCAAGGGCCTTCTCACATATTTTTGCTAAAATTTTTTTTATTCCTTTAAAGAAGTTGAATTCAGCTTATAAGAAAATCAGCTAAGGTCGCGACTGATAAGACACACGTTGCACTGCTAGCACTTGGCCATTATTTTATGCTTTGTGATGGTAATAATTGGTTTTGCCAGATTTCTAATCAGGACAAACAGTAATGTTTTTGGCAGCACAAAAATTATTAATTCTCAATTCAAAAGTCTCACCAGAACTCGCCAAAAAAGAATCAATAAAAGACAGCTTTCCTCGTAAACTTTAAACAAAACTCTTCCTCTTTCATCCCCAGCAATTCATTCAGTCACCCCACTTCCTCATTCCCAAACAGTTTTAGCAAACCTCCATCCCTTTATTGACCCATTCTTGTTCCTGGTTGCCGGAAGTCTTCCTGCGTGTGCGTCCCGCACCGCACGGTTTGAGCGTCCCGAATATCCCGTGACGTAATCATCAATGAGGATGGCGTCAGTGGTTGACCCAGTGACCTGGTTCATTCAGGGAGGTTTTCGGAATGGCGTTGTGCGACGTCTAAATATAGATCGGCACAAAGGGTCAACGTACCCGAAAAGTGGGTCGTAGGACCGGCTCTCTATTCTGGGAGTGGCGGCTGTGGCGGCAGACGTGACCTCGCGCCGCCCCGCACCAGCATTCGTGAAGCCACCGACCGATGCCGCAGCACCTGCACACCCGAACCGCTATGCGGTACGTTGGGACCACTTTTGTCTATATCTGCATGTTGATGTTATGGAGGGTCATTAGCACACCAAAAATTTTTCAAATTTTGTTACTATTATGTTACAATTAAATTTCTTTTGCATTTGCGGAAAAACACAAAATAAGTTGTTCCTAAAAAAAATTTGTGTTGAAGAGAAGATTGTTAGAAACTTTTGAAGCAGAAAAAAAATCGTTTGACAAGACAGCGAAATGAACGGGGAATACAACATTGTGGTTTAAAAAAACATAACAGGGAAGTGAATCTTGGGAAAAACGTACAATATAAGAGAAAGATAGACAACTAAAATTAAACACACAAATGACAAAAATACAAAAGAAAACGTGAAATGATCAAATATCAAACTTACTAAACATATACGCCAGTTTGTTTAGGTATGTTACGCTATGTTTTTAATTTGAACGATAATTATTGAAGATGATTTAAGTCAAGGATTTAGATTATAAGCAATAATTTATTGTTGAATATTTCAAATAAAGCTATAATTTAATAAGAAAATGTGTTAAAAAATTGTGTTTTGGCGTAATACATTGTATATTATTATAAAATTTTACTATAAATAAACAATGCATATTTATAACAAATAGGAGACACATCTATAATTTTTTGGACATTTTTGAGCATGTTAAAACTTTGATAAGTTTGCTAAAGGAGCATTTGAAATAGACGTGACGGGTGGGACTAGCACAACCATATCTCTTGATTTTAGTAAGCTAAACTTAACATTCAGCCAAACCGTATTACATTACAAGACAATAAACTTAATTTATCATAATCAATCATAATTTATCACAACGTTGGTGCCGCGTATAGTTAACAACAAAATAGATTAGGTTCCATGATCTATGATGTATTTTCCAAATCTGACGAGCGGGTTTAATTAAATATATTTTGTTGCCACAAATTCGTCTTAAGGTTGAGACGCTTTAATAATTTTCTGCTTACAAAATAACTTTTGAACAATGTAAATCATAATTAGCTGTAACTTACTTAAATGATACACAAATTATTGTGTGTGTTTTTTTAAGCAGAAGTTAGTAAGTCCATTTTTGTCATAAATAAAAAAGTGTGAGAAATATTCAATTTGTAATAAGTTTGTACTTTCGCTTCAAAAATTAAATGGAAGTGAGTTTATTGTGTTCTTATTTTAAAAAAAGCAAATAATTAATCAGATGAGGAATATGTGAGGATTTTTACAAATCCATCAAATTGACTTATTTTACATACAAAGCACAAACCCCGGTTTTGAATTTAAAAACCTAGGTATAGTTACTTAAATTAAAAATTAGTATTAGAACTAATGTAGAAACAAAGGGCTATGTGATTAGAAAGATTACTATCTTCACTAGAACTAATACGAAAATTTATATTGTGCAGCCTAGAATATCAGAACTGTAGGTCCAGTCACACTAAACCTCATGGCCGCACTATAGTGTTCTGGTGTAGATATTACAATCAGGGGCGTAGCTAGAGGGGGCGGGGGGGCCGGCAGCCCCGGGTACCACCCGTTTTGGGGTGACAACCGACCGTGAAAAAAAAACGCAAACCATTACAATGTTTTTCAACTACAAATAACTTGGGCTTGAAGCCATTTAACCAAGTTATGCATAGTAAATGATTTAATTTATCAATTGTGATATTTATAAATGCTTGTAAGCTATGAAATAAATAATTACTGCAGATTAAAATGTTTGTGGCAGTTATACATCACTACAGTTTTGCGATATTCTATAGGTGTCAGTACTGATGTGTACATATGGTTATAATGTATTTGTAATTTCTTCTTTTGTTTACCACAAAGCAATTTTTTATTGGATGGAAAGATAATTCAATTAATTTATGTGGGCAGCACTCATTTGCCAAAAGTGTAACATTTTTCGGAAAAATAGAGACAATATTCACATTTTTTTCTGCTTCTACTAGCCGCTGGGAAGTGTTTCTTAAACACAGCAAAGCATCTATTTAAAAAGACTCTCAACAACACGTTGGAGTGCTCATTATGCTGCAGTAAAACTATTGGCTGAAAATTTTGATATGACTGTGGCTGCAATTGATCAACAAGAAACTTTAGACACCTGAGGTGCTGTGCTGCACAAAACCTTATGCCGGCCGTGTGTGATTTCACATTTCTATCCTATCTTTTCTTTTGGTACTAAGGGAATAAATTGTACTGCGATGGCATTGTAAAGTAAAGGCTTGATGTTAATCTATTAGCTATAGAAATAGAGACACTTCGTCTATATATTAAAGAAAAGCGGAGTCATATTGTAGAAGAGGCAATAAATAGTTCTTGCTGTGAAAAAAACGGAAGACTACGACATTAGAATAGAACGATAAATTCGTCGTAAAAAACGAATGGCCGGTGAGTTAGCCACCGTTGCAGGACTTACACTGAGAGCTGAACTTGAAAAGGATATGTTGGAATGTCTTGAGCGATTTAGTATTGAACTCCGGACTAGATCGAAGTCAATTCAAGATGTAGCTTTCTTGTTCGAGGTTGTGCAGCAAAACACTTTGCTTTTTGCGAACTCTGAAGAGTTGACATTAGCTGTATCCAAATTTACTGGTTTTTATGATGAGGTATCACAAACAGAACTCCTCTTAGAGATACTAAGGTTTAGAAGACATTTAAAAGCGGCTAATGTTGGAGTTTCTAATTTGGCGTTCCTAGACTTTTTGAAATTCATCATGGAATGGGCTTTTACAGAATTTCTTCTGAATCTAATGATCGCACTAAAGTTATTTATGACAATTTGCGTATCAGTTGCTTTGTGTGAAAGGTGTTTTAGCAAATTAAACAATGACCCAAGCGAGACTTAACAATCGTGGCATATTAACAATAGAATACCAGGCAACACAAAATATAAATTTTGAATATGTGATTTCCAAGTTTGCGGCTCTTAAAGCTAGAAAAAAGAGATTTTAAGAAGAGAATAGATTCACTTTCATACATCTATATGAAAGGACATACCTATAATAAAACAGTACTATTATTATCATAATATTGTAACATAAAATGTTACTTTACGTTTATCGGATTTGTATTAATTTTAACGGTTTTCATTCTTAGGGTGACACCACGATATCCACACCGGGTGTCACCCATGGTAACCACGGCACTGATTACAATCAAATTAGAGGTGGGTTGAAAAACAAATAGATCGCTGAATGAAAAAAATTCTTTGTTTATGACGACCAATAACAGGCCAAAGAACTATTTATTTACTTTATCTTGAATAAGAACAATATTAAGTAATCGTCCATAATACATTTTATATAGTTATTAATTATCTTTCCAGTTTCGTTTTTGTATATTTTTGAGTATTTTGTTTTGAATGGAGTAGGTAGGTATAATCATATTTTGTTATATTTTTGAAGTTCAATAAATATTAAACTATTAAAATTAGCACAAAATTTATTATACTGTTTAATTGTTTGTCGAATTTTGTATCGATTCCTAAAGTGGAAATGTTGACATTAGACATAAACGAAAATGTCAAATGGCTACCGCGTAACCGCCATTTCATTTAGAATTAAAAGGTGCCGTATTTCAACACAAATACGTATGAACAAATATGGCGTTCGATTTCTTCCTTGATCGGATCACATAGACCTTACTATAAAAGTCGTGGCAGTACAAAAAAGAACAACGGTTGGAAGATCCGCAAGCTGGTGATTAAATTGGGCATCCCTGTATGTTACGAAATGGTGGAGGCGCCACAATTTTTTGTATTTACTTATCAACCTCAAAGTAATCACTATTTTCAATACACTTTTGCTAAATAGAATCGAGACAACACTATTGAAAATCTCATTTCAAATAATTTTCGTTCCTCTGCCACAAAACGCCAGAGATATTTTTAACCCCATCAACATTAAATTTTCAAAAACCCGTCGGCATCTCCAGTCGCCGTCGCATCATTTCAACCATCCTCAACAATACATCCCTTCCATTAAGCGTCATCAATTTTACACGAACAGACCGTTCGACTCGTGCGGCTGTAGAACTTTTTCCGGGGTTTCCCCGAAACTCCCCCTCCCTAGCATCCCTTCACGCTTCCAAACAGTTTACAAATAGGTGTGACCTCGCCCCGGCCACTGACCCAATTCTCCGGTTCAAACTCGGTCCTCCCATGAGCTGACACAGTTTTGCACACCAATTCAAGCTATCCCGACGAACGACCACCCCTGTATGACGTCAGATGACGTCATTACGCCAAGATCTGCTGCGGCAGTGCGAATCCCAGGTCCCGGAACCTCTTGCATCTGGGTCAGCCACCGTTTGATATCCAAGGGTGGCTGAGAGAGGAGAAGAAGCTTTTAGTGTTGGGTGGTATCCCGAACACCTGCTACTAAATGCTTTTTCTTTCAGGAGAAGAAAAGGGAAACGAAATGAACAAAGTTTTTAACTTTGAGGATGGTATCAGGACATTAGATATATCGGCCAGTAAAATCAGTTCGAAAAATATATTATACTTTCTTTGCTTACTTCTGTATCACTACTGTATTTTTCAGACGCCAACCGAAAGATGTGTATCCTACATTAAGAATATGTAGGTATAGGTTTTCATTGTATGTATATGAATTTGGGGCGCATTTTGACGACTTGACAAATTGTGCTCATTTTCCAATTGAGGATTTGAAGTAAATAATGAGCTAAACTAAGTGCCAAAAATTGAAAAATTGGGTTTATTACATTAAAGTGGGCTGGATATCACTGGCTTTAATGTAAATAACGGGCTACGTTAAAATATGTCGTGGAATGACTAACAAACTTTTGTAAATAGCGCGCTAAGTGCCTTTAGTCAGTGTCAGTAGTGGCTTATAATTAAAATATTATGCATTTTACAAAAAAAAAATTAATCCTGCAAAAAAAACTCTTAGAATTAAAAAAATAAATATACAGGATCTTCTATTAGAAAAAAAAATGTTTGCAAACTTCAATAATAAAATGAATAATATTTGCTTGTTTAAACCCAAAAAACTTGTATTTGAACAATTTTTTGAAACTATTTACAGTTGGGGAATTATTTAGGTGTTCCGGTAATTTTGGCAAATTTTGATATACCTATAAATTTTGTATACTTTGAATTCAAAAATGGTGGATTTTATACAAAAAAATGATTCCTATAAACAATTCTTAGAATTAATCTTAGTATTAAAAAATTTAAAAATAAACAGGGTCTATTTGAAAAAAAGGAAAAGTTACCAAATATCCATAATACAATATATTTTTGATTTCTTTTTAAATTTTTTACGGCTGGCGATTTATTTGCGTGTACTGGAAATTTTATTATTACAAAAAAGTTCATGTTATTACAGGTTTTTTTTTTTAGAGTTACATTTTATTTTGATTTTTAATAAAAAGAATATGTACGATATTTGGTGCAAAGCGTGATATTGGGTGAAAAGCATTAAATTACTTTCTAATGTACGATATTGTTAGTATCAATACTGTGTGATACCTTGAGTAGTTTGTGAAAAAAAATATGGTGCTTACTTTTTCTGAAGAAAGTTACTAAAATCAGTCATTTTCAATGCAAACTTTATATAAACATCTTTAGATTAGAAATATTGCACAAAAAACAACATTTTTTCAGTACATTTGCAAAATAACAAATAAACGCATTTTTAAAGAAAATTAATGACTATAAAATTGAGCAGAACTATCAAATTACGCATGGCTTTCAGTAAACGAGGTCCCCATGTATTTTTTCGAACAACGGACACTCTGTATGAAGTATACTTGGTCAAGCAACTTATTTTTATTAAGTTTTACTTTCTAGTATAAAAATCATCAACTTAGCTTAAAATATGTATAAATAAATATTATGGCACTTAGCACCTTCTGCGAATTTTTGAATTTGCTTTAGATTTGTTCTTGCGATACAAGACCTCGGCAAAAAACAACACAAACATGTGATGTACAATCTGTTTAAATATGCACAAAAAAATAGGGATGGCTTTCTATAAAACATTTATCTAGCTGCACACTATTTTCTAAATATTTCGGAATAATGTTTTTGGCACTTAGTTCGTTATTTACTTCAACTCTTCAATTGTCAGCGCGACAGACACATAAACAAAGTAATTATAGACTTGTTATTAGATACTTTTAGAATTTTCTTTCGAAACAATTCAATATTAACATGTTCTTCTAAGATAGTGTGTTAAAGGTGAACAAAAAGAAGGTTTTTACCTTCTAAAATGTAACATTGATGCAATATCAGAATGCGGTTGTGACAATTTATTTTTTTTAATTAAACACATCGTATTAAAAAATTAAATCAATAAAATAATAAACAATTTAGTATTAACATATTATCTAAGACAGTGCTTTAAAAGGTGAACAAAAAAGAAATAAAAAAAAATTAAATATTTAAAATTGATGAAATATCAGAATGCGATTATGACAATTTTTTTAACTGAAAACATCGTATTAAAAAATTATTTCTAATAGCATAAGAGTGAATGTTATTGGACTTCAATATTTAAATATTTCAAAAATGCAGTTCCTTGCTCGCTAAAACGCAGATTTCTATCTTTGATGTCAGCAACTGGAGGAATTTTAGAAATGTACAAAAGCCGCGTGTAATGTTTTCTTTGTCAAGAAAACTGCCCTCATGCTATACGACTTCTTTGAGTGTCCTACCAATGAGAGAGATACAAAATATCATGATTTAGGGCTAATTAGCAAAACAGAGTGTTAAATTGTAACTAACTAACCGATTCATTATTGTAACAATAAAAATACACATTGTTGTGAGTTGCACTGAAAATTGTTTATAACTTATTTCAAAATTGCTACAATAACTGAATTGCAAACTTCCAATTATCAAAATGTAGAGAATTAGTCGACTTAGTAACTCTTTTACATTCTGTGACGAAAATCTCAGAAATTGCAATAATTTGTATCGAATATCTATGTATGTAGGTTTTGAAATTCATTATTAGGGAAAGTTGTGAAAATAGAATAGTTTTTACAAAAAATGTTCTATATCTTTCCTACATATGTCAAATTGTTGGCAAACTCTGGGTCGGTTTCTTCGTGGCAAACAAATAATCCCCTAAATCATAATAATTTGGAAACAAATAATCATTGGAATCCGTGTATTTCCAATGAGATAACGCACTATTTGCGTTTAATTTGAATCCGTAGTAAGAGCACTATATATATTGTTATTTATCTACGACTCACATATAATAAGTTCATTGCATACGTATCTATGACTATATAATCCCCATCATGGTACGCGCCAATGATTATAATGACACTAGCGTTGTATAATAATGACAGTTCGTTCAAATAATGACTTCATTATTTGAAGGAACTGTCATCATTATACGAATGTACTGTCAGAGTCAGTCTAAACATACGTGGATGACGTTATTTGACATTTCGCCTCGCCACGATTGACAAATACATTTAAAAGATTTGATATAAAATGGAATTTATGAGTCGTAGATAAAACGTCGTATTCGACTCGCACACAACTGATATAAATCGCTCGCATGTTTATATCCTTAGTTATGTGCTCGTCAAATAATATACTAGTAATATAAATTTTGGCATGGCATGCTCCAAAGTATTAAACATTAGTTAAACAGATAATATTATATTTAAAAAAATTACACTCTAGCGATAAAATAGGAGTACTTCAATAAGTAATTAAACCTGTTGCCCTTGTTTGCTTTAGTCACAAAAATTAGATTTTAGTTTAGTTTTTAGAAGACGAACCCGGTCTCCATCACTCATACATTTGGGTAACGGAAGCTTCTGGTTTGACATCTACGAAAAACATATCTTGTGACAAAAAGTATTATACGTTTTATATGGTAAGTATTCCATTCAACTAATTACAAGTGTCTTTTAAATTTTATTTTTTTAAATGTCATTCCTGTCCCGGTTTGAAATTTCATAAGTATGGTAAGCCTATGTATTTATAAATTTTAAAATAGCGAAACCTCTCGCAATTACATTTAACTTTATGAGAGATAATTTTGCCGTATCAATTTAATTGATGTCTGTGTAGGGTCAAAAGAGAAACAATTTATCATTGCAAAAAAATTCTCAATTTATAGATAAATTGTAAGGATAAACCTCACGTTTAATCGCAATTGATTATAACTAAAGCAAAGCTTTATTGGAGCAATATTCATATCAAATAGGTCGGATCTATTTTATTTGTTATGACATTTTTTTGACGATAAGTCGGTTAGATTTTCCCAATTTATCAAAACACGCTGATCTTTCCGAAAAATTTAACAATATAAATTTCATGGTAAAGTGACAGAAATATCAAGTTACACAACTATGGCGACAGTTGTTGCCACATATTGTCTTGTAACCCTTTTCTTTCCGACAAAATTCTGCTCCAATAGAATCGCCACATTTAATTTCAGGTAAACTATTATGTATGTGTAAAATGACCAAATCGTCGTCATATATTTCTAGTCCAATTATGTTATTTGAATGTTTTGTCTCTTAACTAAACTTTTTATCTGTTCCATCTTATTAAATTGTTTTTTTTTTTTAATTTTGAAGTCTGACTCAAACTGATTCCAGGAAATAGGAAGCGAGGCGTTACTATTTACTAAAACCTGGAATTATAACCCCATAAAGGCCTGGAATAACTTTGAATTCATCCCGGAACTTTTTAATGTTCTTTTTTGCCACGTGTGTACAAAACTTTGCAGGCAAACGTGCCTGCTGAGGTGTTTAGCGGTTTAGTATAGGTGCTGTAGAGATTTTTAAACATAACTTCTAAGTTTGCGTAATACGTTCGATGGTAACATCATTGTTAATCTCTATAAGTTGTTATATTATATCAAAATATGTTGTTTTGTATATGTTGTACATTTCGGGACAAATATCTTTTTGCAAATGTTGTACATTTCGGGACAAATATCTTTTTGCAAAGTTGTGAAAAAACCGCACGTTTTTTCACTCGCTAGAGTTAACGTTTAAGAAAGATTGGTGTATTCCGCAAAACTACAAGGTGGTTGATAGGATTGTTGTGAACAACAAAACAAAAAATCCACGTTCTTCCTTGTAATAAAAAAATTATATAATAAAAAATTGATTGGTGTATTCCGCAAAACTACAAGGTGGTTGATAGGATTGTTGTGAACAACAAAACAAAAAATCCACGTTCTTCCTTGTAATAAAATTTAATCGATTCACGATTTAATCGTGTTTGCGACCGGTTTCGGCTGTACAACGAGCCATCTTCGGGCAAAAACGTTAAGAAAGAGATTTTATTCAAATTCATTTACGTGGTCATTTTTAAAAGAACCTAAATTCGCACGCTGAGCTTGTAAGACAGACATATTCATTGACAGAAGATATAACAGTTAATTTATTTGGATTTTCTCTTGGATATTATAAATCTAGTAATCAGAAACACTCAAACGTCAAAATCACTCGCTTTTGGGCACTTTTTGATTTTTTCCAGAAAAATAAGTCATTTTGGACATTGGTCCAAATCGATTAAATACTATCCTAAATATCCTGAAGAAAAATACTATAAATAGGTACTACTAATTTCATTAACTGAAAGTGTAATTCTACGTTCTTTTGTTGTTGTCTAGTCTCCTCCGTAAACACAAAATAAAACAATCTACCAAATTAGCATACCTATTTAAACACCCCCTAACTAGCCTTATTATACCAAACACGACAGATTTAATTAAATTTAAGTACAAAGCACGAGCGTTAAATTTAACGTTGTTTGCCGCAAGTAAACAGCGTTTATCGTCGTGTTTGTGTGTTCAGTACGTGTTAAACAGCAACGTGATAGACCGAAGTGTGTACATTCGAGTTCTTATTCCTGTTCGTGCCTTCACGTCATGCGTCAGTCAGATCGACCCTCCCTGTGTGAAATTACCAACCTGCTAAGTTTAGCACACAACAAATAAGCTCGCAATCAGACTCAATCGTATGACGTCGGTCAAAGATCTGCTAATTAATTCGAACTTTTCGTATAGTATCATGTTTGACGTGAATACACGTAGCTACATATTAATGAACAAAGATTCGATTTGAATCGGGAACTATTATTAAATTTGTTGTTTTGGCCAACTCCCGTTACATTATAACTACATCAAACTGAAATTGTGTGTCCCAGTTAGTGTGACCCCCAGATATTATTTATTTTAGGTGTTATCCTACATATTTTAACTTTTATCAACTATGTTTACAAAAAACAATTCCGTCTCTTCAAATGCAAATGCCTGAGATGTCAAAATAGTGGTGAAAATTAAGAAATCATATGAGGAATGTAATTATACGAATTTTTTACTAGTTGCTGAAAATTTTTGTGACAATTGTTTGAAATAAAACGTGAACAGTGAAGGTGTTGTCAAGTTTGTTAAAATTGCGTGTTATCGAAATTCGAAAATTTTATTTTTCCTTAATGACACTTTGTATTTAAGATTTTAAGACACAAAAAGTACGACCTCTTGGTTTTTTCAGTTTATTTTGATGTGACAGGAAGCTTTGCACTTTTAGTATTCCATTTTTGAAAACATAAGAAATTTCCCATCAATTCAAACAGCGGCCATTTTGTATTTTTTTTTACTTTTTTAACAAAATATTGGTTTAGCATCCAACAAATTTCAGCTAGTTTCACGTTTTGAAATTTTTGATTTCTGATTAATTTTAAAGGCGCTGCAGTTGGAAAATTTTCCAAAATTTAAAAAAAAAATTTTAAATTCGGAATACTTGTCTAATCAAGTTGAAATTTTGGATGTAGAGATTCCAGTGACAATGCATGAATAAAAGATTTTCAAAATCTGGAAAATTTGTCCAATTAATTTGAAATTTTGCACGTGGATAGATTTTCCGGTGACAATGCAAAATCAATAGAAAGATTTTGGAAAATTTTCCAAAATATTGAAAAATTTCCAAAATTACGAACATTTGTCCAATCCAACTGAAATTTTGCATGTTGACAGAAACAATGCATGAATCAATAAAATAAAATCCGAAAAAAATTCCAAAATTTAAAATAAATTGAATATTTGGAAGATTTGTCCAATCAAGTTGAAATTTTGTATGTAGATAGATTTCCAGTGACAATGCATGAATAAATTTAAAATAATCCAAAATTTTGAAAAATTTTCAAAATAGGAAAATTTGTCCAATTAATTTGAAATTTTGCATGTGGATAGATTTTCCAAATTTCCAAAATTTCGAACATTTGTCCAATCCAATTGAAATTTTGCATGTTGACAGAGACAATGCATGAATTAATAAAAAGAATTGGATTTGTTAAATATGAAAATAATTCTCTTTTATAAAGCGCAGTTTAAAAAAAAGTATTTTTTATATAAATTTATTTAGGTCTCTAGATGAGAACCTCGTGGGCAGTAGTGACAATGCATAAATAAATAAAAAAAAATCCGAAATTTTGTCCAATTAATTTGAAATTTTGCATATGGATAGATTTTCCAAATTTCCAATATTTAGAACATTTGTCCAATCCAATTGAAATTTTGCATGTTGACAGAGACAATGCATGAATCAATAAAAAGAATTGGATTTGTTTAATATGAAAACAATTCTATTTTATAAAGCGCAGTTTCAAAAATAAAGTATTTTTTATATTAATTTATTTAGGTCTCTAGATGAGAACCTCGTGGGCAGTTTTAACCTTCTGAAAATAAACACTCGGTATCAATAAGCATTTTTTTCAGTATAAGGTCGTTTAATGTTGCCACTGGCTTCGCTCTTCCCCCGCTTTTTTTTTCAAAGGAAAATTATTAGAATTGGAGACTTATTACATTTATCATATTCTTAAAAGGTTCAACAGTTGTGTCAAAATACCAATTTTAATAATAAATAGGACCTAGGTAAATTAATTAATTAAAAATAATACTAAATTGAGAAACCGGTACGAAGAAATATAATAAAACAAAAAGTTGCGTATGGACTTACTGTTTTTGCAATTCATTACAAAGTTAGAGGAGTTTAAAATACTGTTTCGTTAGTATTTAAGAAAGCTGCAAATTACAATTACAATAATAATCAAAAGTAAATAAATTACGCTTTTCTAGAAACTATGTGTTTCAAATCGCTACAAGAAAGAGCAATTATTTTTTTGTCATAGAGCAGATTAGGTTTAAACCACCGTCGCATTCCAAGAAATGGTTTTAAAAACATTTGAACGATGTGAACTAGAAATGTTTTATAATGGACGTGGTTAATGTGTAATTTTGAAAACGGGTCTCAGTAAATTGCTTGTATCTCCGCCATTTTAAAACATTTCTAGTTGAAAAATTAAGGAAATATAGTTCATTAGTTGGACATTAACCACGTCCATCTTAAAACATTTCTAGTTAAAACATTAAGGAGATATAGTTTGTTAGTTCGACATTAATAAAACATGAGAATTCAATAAACTATTTGCTTCCCATAACATCGAAGAAGGCCTATGAGATGTATGTTGCCTCTTAAAGATTTCGGAGAGTCGGTTAAAATACTGGGTTATGTTCCACGAATTATAGAAATTAAGTCACCTGAATAAATTTGTACCTATTCAATAGAAATGGGTGTACACAGAAGTAAAGTAACTAAAATATTGCTAAATGTTAATGTCAGTTAGTTAGCGTTTCAGGCGATACGATTTTGTGTCTGATTTTAGACCAAAACATGTATTTTTCTGAGTAGCAACCTTAGTTGCTGCCCTGTAATTGGTAATTATTGTGTTACACTTAATTTAATTTGATGGATTTAGTAAAATTTATATTTTTATTAAATTGATTTAGATGATTTCGGCTTCAATATCAAATAATGCGCCTGTATATAACAGTGTGCCCTACATATTCCTTTTTTAGCTAAAAATAGCAGACAGACAATCTACGTCTCTATTCATTTACATAACCGATACATCATTACCCCGTCTAGCCTATTGCCCGTTTGAACTGTTTTGTTGTATATTTTTCAAACACATACAGTAGCAATGACACCTATAACAGCAACAAAAAAATACATCAAAGACGTAGAAAAATACATCAAAACTATAGAATAACTAGTAATAAAAGAAATATAAGAGTAAAAATTCACGGTCGATCACGTTTTACTGCACGTTCTACGAACGTACGTACCCACGAAGCGTATCCTGAACGACTTTTCAGGATATCGTTAAAATCGGTCTACGATTCTGAAGCTGTATACACCTTCGGCTTCTACTCTTCAGTTCCAGCGTTAATTGGTTTAATAGCAGCGATAATAAAACGTAACAGTGCCCCACTTAATGAGCACCGCAAGTCACCGCAACGGGTCGCGCCAGACATCATTTTGTTTTACCTTTGGCAAGGTCTCACTGCTGCCACCAAATAACGCGTGACCCCGGGGCACGTGCTAACGCTGAAAAGCAAATTACTGTGACGTAGTTGACTATAGTAAATTATGTAAATGATAGTAACGCGTAACTCCGTGACGTATCAGAAGTTTTAGAATAATGGAATAATTTTGTAAAAATTCAATAAACGTTAAAGCGAGATAGTGTTGTATTTCTTCTGTAACTTAGATTTGTAATTGTTCCATTAGTGTTTTTGTGGCAGTGACGTCCTCAATCAGATCCCTAATTTTCGGAACACCTTTACCGGACAGCCTGTATACAAAACGATAAAACGCATTTATTTTTTTCATAATCAGAATCAGTTTACAATTTATGCCTCAAATATTGCAAATATCTAGCAGCTTTCAGATTCTACAGAAGAAAACTTACTATAATCAGTTGTCACTTTTTTGTTTTGCTATTTCAGTGGTTTGTCAAATGATCACCCTAATATATTTTCGATTATTGTATTTTTAACGAATTAAGTAGGTACCTGGATATCTGTGAAATTTGTTTATGTCTAAATTCATTACTAATAACTAAGTAAAAAGTACCCAGTAGTACCCAATATTATTAATTATTAAGTAAATAGTATCCAGTACACTCAACGTATTTTTCTTTCAATAAAATTTCCATACTTATAACTTTAGACATTTGACTATTTTAGACATTTTGTTCGATATTTGTCCAACTGTCAAGATAACTCGCAAATTAATTAAAAAAATACTCTCTCATGTTGCTTAAAATATTATTTTGTATGTGAGAAATCAAGTTAAGTTAAAGTTATTAAATATTTTAAAACAAAAAAACTATTTATTTTTTATTAAGAAAGTTTTGTGGTTAGTACCTATAACTCGTAAATGAAGCTAAATTAAAATTTGGTAAAAGGAGTTAAGAGGAGTTAATTAAAACCTCTTAATTTTGCACAAATAACTAATTTACTTTGGTACTAGTTTCGATCCTTAGATCATCATCAGCCAAAAGCTAGAAAAAACACAATACAATCAAAAGTAATCACGTAACAAGTGTAACACAAAAAAAAACGAACAAAAATGAATTGAAAGGCAAAATCTTAATTAGTAAACATTAGTAATACTCACAGTCAAAATCAATTATAGGGGGCGCAAGACAAGTAAATTAAAATTACTCTTTAATTATCTTCAAATTATATTTTGAGTGGGCATGTGGAGTTTCAATTTACACAAGTTATAAATCAACAATATTTCATGGTTTTTTTCTTGTTGATCTTTCCCCAGTTACATCAAAAGCCAGCGGGTGAAAATGCACCTCCATGCCCCTCTCTCCGGGGCCGTGGTAAGCATGGCAAGCTACGCCTCCCTAGTCAATCCGCAAAAGCTACAATTACAAATATGCGTCGTATGAGTCCATTATGACCATTAAAAATATGATAACAACAAGTTGAAAGCGACAGGTGGGTGGAAGGATTTCTGCTGCGAACGTCGAATAACAACTCCACGTTATTAAAAATATGTTTGGAGACGAAGAAGATGCAGAAGTTACGACGTAGAAGTTCTTTGTAGCTGTATAAAATAGTAATTAGTACACACATATTGATTCTATTCTGCATGTTGTACTAATATTCTATAGAACAATGTAATAGTCGATGCCTGCTTACATGATTTTCTGGTATAAGATAATATATTGTAGACAGTATGCTTTAAGAAATTAATTGAAAGATAGTGATAAATTGTGATATCGTAAAATAACAATTAAATTAAAATAAATAATTAAAATAAAATTAAAATAATGTTGACAAAAACTGATCAATAAGTTCTTTAAATTTAAATTTAACCGACTTCCAGAAAATGCAGCTGAAAGTACTTTCTTGTTTCAGATTATTTCCAGGTATCCAGTTAATGAAATATAAAGGTATGTGCATTGTGCACATCATTAATCATAATTTGCATTTTGGTGTTTCCAAATTTGCACATTTCTGAGATCAGAAAAGAGTCCATTAACTTGCGAGTTCATAATTAGATCTTGAATAGTATTTTTTATGCGCTGAATACTAATTCGAACACAAAAGTATTTTCTCCCTATAGGTTTTTTAATAATAATAATAACCTTTATTAGAATATAACTATACATAGAGTAAACACATATATAATACTCCATGATCACATATATATATATATATATATATATATATATATATATATATATATATATACATAATACACATACATGAGTCCATCCCTTCTTCGTCTAACCGAGGTGTGAGTTGATCTCTCCTCGGTGGGCGGTATTGAGGGAGTCCTGTTCTTTAAGTAATCATGTGTCTGCATTCAGATCATCCCGTTCATCAGCAAATGTTTAATTTTGATCTTAAACGTTTGATAACTTAGTTTTTTTATGTCATTTGGAATTCTGTTTTGGAAAAGGTAGAAATGAAAAAGAAAACGTGATTGTGTAGTTCATTTTTAACGGCTGAACACAATCCCCTAGAAACTTCAAAAGACTGTCAAAGTAAACTGTGTACTTTTTTTGCAGTTCTAAAGAATCCATTGCAAAAAAAAAACAAGCTTAAAAATTAATAAAATAACAAACGTTTGAAATATGATATAGTGAGCGAACAAAGTATGAAAACAAAATGTTTAAAACAGCCTATTATTTGAAACAATCCCTGGACAATGGAGACGTCAATTTCTAACAATCAAAATACACATAGGAATTAATTTCCGTCCTGTAATTGTTTTCGACTTATGAAGTTATGGACACTTTTTTTTAAATGGCGAAACCCCATCTGTTTTGTACTGATATTTATAGATCTGTTAATTGTCTTAATGGTAATTTATAAAATTTATGGCCTCCGAAAAAAAAATCATGTGGCCAGACACATGACTTTATCATATAATATATAAAATTAATAGTTTAGCTGCATGAGATTCTATTTGATCGGGATCGATCGTGTCTGCATTAAAATAAAACGAGTTAGCCAGGATTTGACAGATATTTTGATACTATTGACAGTAGGTATTGTCATAAAATCAACGTTTGACACTACCTACTGACATTAGAATGAAAATATCTGTCAAATCATGGCTAACTAATGCAGACACGATTTCGATCAAATATAATTTGCTCATACAGCTAAACTAATAATTTTACCAAAAAATTTCATAGACATAAATTATACAAAATTGCCTCTACTTTAATTTATTATTTAACTATTTTGACGAAATTACAGAAATGGCAGCATATTTGCAAAATCGTTAAAAAAATGCAAAGAATAAACATCCAGTTCCTTTGGACCCCTTTGAACCAAAAGCTTTTCAGCTCTAAGTTTGGTCATGAAACTTCTAAATATGAAGTTTCGTCCCGATACCTTCAGTAGTTTCTCAGGAATCGCCGCTACAAAAACAGAGACAAGTGAAAATTAGCATGATATTGATAACTTCTGGTTGTTTATGGAAAAAGAATATGCGTTTTTGGATTAATTTATTTGCGCTGAATACGAATAAGAGCTTGAAAGTTGCTATCACGTCAGGTGACTGCTTTTTTATGGAGGCGTCTGCACGCCATTTTAAGGTTTCTAGGGCAACGGTTTCAGCTGGAACAAATTTGTAAAAAATAACAAAGTACCGGAGCAAATAATTCTATCCAAAACGCAATTTCAGATTCAATTAACAAAATCTATGCTTTCTGTATACTCGGAGTTACATTTTTCAATTCCCTTTTCTCGACAATTTTCTTGTATAAAGCGATAAAATGTTGCTGCTACCAATTAGACAAATAAAAGATCTACCAGAATCAGTAAGAAAAAGATTGGTTTGACATTCAAAATACGTCTTGATGACGTCATAACTGACTAACAATTGACTGTCGAAAGTTGAATTTTTCACATGTGTTCGACGATTTTTTAAAATAAGAAACTGTCTTTGAGATTTGCTCATATTTCCCTACTTTACGGACTCACTGTGCACGTTGTCTAAGAGATAACCTCCTCTGCTTATAAGTCGATTTAAAATAACAATGTTAACAATAATAATGTTATCACATTAAAACACCTTAGAGGCTTTCCACACCAGCAGTTTCTGCAACAACGAATATATTTGTTTGTATTTATACCTTAGCATTTGAGGTATAGATTATAAAGCTAAGAATAACATTTTTTGCTCGTTGTTTAGCACACCCGTCAAACACACCAAGTGTGAATAATTTCCAGTAAATCAATGTTTTGAATGTGTCTGGAAAGTTCGGTTGTTAAATTGTCCCGATCCAGCCTGAATTAGCTTCTTAATGCCTAGGGTATTGTATAGCAATTTAGCTTGAGAATGTATCGACCAAGTTTGAAAGTCGTTGAACTCAAAATAATCCGAAAACCATTCATAATAACTGACTAAATTCAAATTTAAATGCGACGCGACTGGTATAATATATAATGAATTCTACATTATTGTAAATGGGAGAACGATTACAAAAATAGATTTAAATTAAGGAATGTTCAATGTTAAATTGCTTTTTTCAAACAATATGTCAGTGATTTTAAACTCCATGCTCTTCAGTACACATTAATAAAAAAATGTGTACCCAAATACCCCAATTGGCAGCATTCGGTTGAATCCAATTATTCATCCAATTACAACAGATATCTATTCTGAGATCAATTAAAACTTGGTGTATCTCCAGACGATCTCATAAAACAAATTCAAATTAATTTATCGTAACAGATTCTAACGTCGAAAGGTATAGAACACAAGACTGACCTTTAAACTACAAAGTTTGTTGATTCAATTACTTATCTCTGTCGTGTCTGAATTCAGGAGTCTTATTAGAGAAATATGACCGATCGCGATGACGTCAAGAAAGTTTAGAAGAATAAGGGATTAATTAAAATTATAGTCTACATAATCAATTTCTCCGAATTTGTATTTTATATAAAAGTGGAAGCGTTGTGCAAGCCCCAAAAAAATGCAATTATCTTAAAATTTTCAGTGCTCTTTTATACAAGGGTAAAGATATGAATCTGAGATAAGAGTAAAGTGCATTTTGTTTTCATCATTACAGAATAGAGTCATTTGAAAAAGTTTGGAAGTAAAAATTATATTCAAAGTTGAATCCACAGACACCAATCTAAAAAATGCTTTTGTTTGTTTTTATTCTCACTCTTGTAATAAATATAAGTAGCTACCATAAATTATCACCACGTTTCAATAATTACCAAAGAGAAGCCAATGGGATTTTTATTTTTCAAGTAAAGTCATACCTGATACTTTAAAATAAAAACCAATTGACCTTCAAACAAATTGAATTTCTTCAAGCAAGATAGCAAGAGCACGATAATAAAGATAAAGATAATAATAATGATTATTTTTTGACGATTCTTAAAACCAATGAAATGCTTCTTTATTTGTCACGAGGGTAAGTTTCAACCAATTATGTCATTATTATAGTGGGAATAAATCTCTTGTGATTATTCTCGGGAATAATCACTGTAGCTTTTATTTGCCTAGCAACTGTCAGATACTTGTCAAAATAATTACTTAATTGTGTCAACGCGAAATGGGTGAAAGTCATCGGTTTAGTACCTTTTCTAATGCAGAAATTACAAAAAAGATTTTAGAAACTACTTCGAAAAATACTCTAGTAAGAAATCAGTCTATATGGAGACAATTTAAGATCTTCACCAAAGAAAGAAATTATATTCTGGATCAATCTACTACAACAGCTACTCTGGCATTGATTTTAAAAGATTGGGTTTATAACATGAAAAGAAAAGACGGAAATGATTATAAAGAAGCAGTAATAAAGACAATGTGGAATAAAACGGCAAAATTAGTTCAAGAACTTCAAGAACAGGTCCTTTGATCCTTTCCATGATATAGAATTCAGAAATGCTCGGAATGCAAGAGATGCAAAAAGAAAAATTTTACAAAAACATCTTGAAAAGCACAAACAAAGTTCTGTGGCACTTTCTAATACAGAATTGTTGCAAATTTTTAACTATTGGGACGAAGATACACCTTGTGGATTGCAAAGAAAGTTTTTTCACGTTGCATCGTATGAACTAGCTTGGAGGGGAGGAGAAGCTACGAAATGTTTAGTTCATTATTTTAAAAAAGAAACCGACATAAAAAGATTAAATACTGGCCGCATTGAATACAATCCCATCTTTACAAAAACTGCACAGGGTGGAGCACAAAGGTGCGCTAATAGTAAATGGTTGACTCCAAACATAAATAACCCAGATATTTACCCTGTTCGTCTTTTTGAAAAACTAATGAGTAAACGTGAAGAAAATATTAAAACCGAACGCTTGTTTCTTACTCCAAATCCGGCTTGGCAAACTCATGGTTTTTGGTATAAAAACGTTCCTGTGGGAATAAATTCCATTTCAAAATGGATGAAAGAATCCGCAGAAAAAGTAGGTCTAGACACAGTTACTAAAAAAAATAACTAACCATTCTGCCAGATCAAGTGCAGTAAGTAACCTTTCAAAAGCTGGTGTAGGAGAACAAGAGCTAATCAAGGTCACTGGTCATAATTCTGCAAGTTCGATTAAACCATACTTACAATTGAACCAAGAACATCATTCAAATATAATAAATAATCTATATATAATAAGAGAAAATGCGCAAGAGGAAACACTTAATATAACAAGCAATTCCAAATCCTCAATAAATAATGAGTCTCGAAATATTTTTAATAATTGCGTTTTTCATTGTACTAATTTAAATTGTTAATTCTTTTAATATATTCACAATGTGTCAACGATATTTTCATATATTGTAAGTAATAATTAATTAAATTAAATTTTTCAATAATTTTGATAGTTTTATTGATCTTTTTTATTGTAAAAATTTGTGAATCAAAAAATAATCTAGTCAAATATAACTCGAGAGTTCCATAAGTTACAAAATAATTTGGCAGATTTTGTTCAAACTTGTTGCCAAATTTGTTGCCATTTGGCAACAAGATTTCAAACAATCTGTCAAATTATTTTCAATTTATTCTCACTCTCTTGTTATATTATTACTGATAATAAAACATTTAAAAAAAAATAATTGTGATAAAAAGCTAAAATTGTCTTTTTTTTCTGTAACAGTGTATCTTCTCAAACAACAACAAAATGTTGGGAATTGGTATGGCTTTGCGACATAGTTCTTGAGAACCTTGATCTTTAGAATCACACTCCAAAGAATCATTAAAAGCGGTCAAAATTACAAGTTATTTAACAAAATTGTATCAACATATCAGGAGTCCGTTTTCTTGTGCCCGGAGTGTAGATCTGAACGAACAGAATCTATAATCATTGTTTTAAATTTCCACCTAATTTTCGTATCAAAAAGTTTTTTATAAGTAATTAACCGATAATAATATTATTTTAAAATTCAAAAATCATTCAAATCAAAAAGAGATAAATGCCACATTATTTTTTTAACTCAAAAATTTAAAAAAAATTTTTTTAATAGAAATAAGCAACATTCTTTACATTTTCAAATGATACTGTGACACTAAGTCGCAGTGTGTTTAGATCAGCGTTTTCTCAACGGCGCAAATTACCAAATTAATTACCGTATTAATGGTAATTTACCGATTTTTAATTACCATGATTTACGGCTTATAGTACCGACGGTAATTTACCGTCAATTTAAATTACGGTTGGTAATTTACCGAAAATTTTAATTACAGTTGGTAATATACCGAAATTTATAAATTAATTTCAAAAACCTGCTACCAGTACTTGCGTGAATGTACCCCACCACTCCTAAGCAGTCGACAATGATGTAAGAGCGTAATTTATCGGATAAATTACTAAATAAATTACCGTAATTAATAGTAATTTCAGGATTTTTAATTATAATTTTTATTTACGTGGTAATTTAATATTTGAAATTAATAATTTTAATTTCAACCGTAAATTACGAAAAAAATTAATTACCGTAATTTAACATCCCAGTTTATTCCACATTTCGTTCCACAGAAATCATTATTAAAGCATTTTTGCTGAACCAAGTACCAACAAAAATCAGCTAAAAGCACTAATGTGGCAATACCGCACTTTTCCTGTAAAGATAACTGTGATAATGCTGAAATTTCACTGAAATGTGTCAATATCGCATAGATGTAGTGTAAGAAATCACAGCAATATGCTGTCAAATAACCAGCGATTTTGCAGTAGAAGGAAAAACGTAAATACCTGCAAATTGTTCTTTTTACAGAATTTTGGTAGAATTACTAGGAGAATGTGCAGGCCTAATAGGCCTGCTGGTCGACCTAGGTAGATCGCCGAAGCGTTAAGAGAGAGACAAAAAGCCCGGATACTCATACACGCGCGACGTGATTATGCTCGTACGTCCGCGCGGTTACGGGGCGCCATCTATCGCTTCGTAGCATAACCTCAACAGCGACACGATGAGGTATCGCCATCTAGGGACCGCGTTGCCAAGCGCGCGACCGTCGTCTAGCAACCTCGATCGATGTCATGGCGATAGGCTGACGAGTACAGTCCCAAACGATAATCCATAAATTTAGCCGAATCGAGGCAAAAAATATCGAGAACCGGGCCGAAAATGGACGAAATCGAAAGCCTAAGCACTGTAGTTTTGCATCTTGTTGCCAAATTTGCGTTTCTGGCGCCCATTTTCGCTTCGTCGAGGAGTAAACCCTTCCCCCGATTGGCCGATTTTCGTAAACTTCTTCCGCGGACTGTGTTAGACTTTTAGTATATAGTAGTAGATAGTAGATAGTAAATTAAATATACTTTGGCAGCATTTTTGCTATAATTGCTGTGTAAAAACTTTTTGGTTTTATTTTTTTCAATTCCTTCGGTTACAGCCATTTGAAATATGTGTGCCTGGATATGAAAAGGGACCAGTTGACCGAAATTGAGTTATGAGTGTTTTTAGATAGAATAAGTTATGGCAAAGGTACTCCAACATTTTAAGCCGATTACCATAAAGAGAAATTGAAAAAAAAAATATTTAAGTTGCTGGTGCAAAAATTAAACTTTTGCGCTATGACGCTTCAAACTTTTGCAATGTTTAAAAGTTAATAACTTCCCGTATATTTGGAAGTTACGCTGACTCCAACATTTTTGGAACAATTTCGATATTAGTTTCAAAATTTTTAGTAGAATTTATTATTTCGTTATTCCGTTTGGATTTTATAGGTTTTCTAATCTATAGCGTCATTGGCCTGGGCCTACAATATGTATAGTGTAAGCTAGGTATCTTCATCTCTCGAGTCGTAAGAAGACTTAAGCATTTTCGTAAGGGGTTTCTGGGGTCCTCTGATTCCAAATCTTATTTATTTTTAGATTTTTAGAATTCAAAATGGCGGATCTAATATGGCGACCAAACATGTAATTAAGTGTCGGATTTATACAAAAATTAAATTATGTGATATATGAAGGTTACGGATTCCTAATCTGTTGTCAGATGTATAAAACATAGTATAAAATTCAAAATGACGGATCCAATATGGCGACTAAACATGTAATTAACTGTCGGATTCAGAAGAAAGCAAATATCTGAAGTTAGATGTTTATAATTCAAAATGGCACCGAGTGTAATCTGGCAACCATAATAAATTAACGTGAATTTGCAACTTTTGTCATCCTATTTCCTGTTACATAATTATGCAGCTGTCTGATTTCAACACTTATGTCAGTTAAAAATCCAAATTGGGAGTGTCAAATAAATCAGATAGTATAAAATTATTTTAAACGTTTAATGATAAGAAATAAACATAACTAGGGACACAAACATGGAAATACAATCATAATAAATTTATATAAAAAGTGCATTTTTTAAAAACTACGCTTTATAAACAAAATTACAATTTTTTAAAATTTTCCATTTTGTTAGTCATTTTATTTTTTTCGAGCATTGTCGCCGGCAATCTGTCCACATACAAAATTTTAACTCGATTGGACATATTTTCCAAATTCAAAATTTTTTTCAAAATTTTAGAAAATTTTCCAAATTTTTTTATTGCTTTATGTCATTGTCACCGGAAATCCGGCCACAGGCAAAATTTCAACTCAAATGATCAAGTTATCCAAATTTTGAATTTCTTTTCCAATTTTGGAAAAGTTTCCATATTTTTTTTATTGCTTCTCTGTATTGTCACCGGAAATCTGTCCACATGCAAAATTTTAACTTGATTGGACACTGGGAAGTAGAAATAATATCGATTTCAAGACTTGTACATAACAAACAGACAAACAATCAAATCAACAAACAAACAAACAAAAAGTGAAGTTAATATAAGCGTAGTATTTGTCCCGGAATATTATAACTTTGTGATTATATTTTCTACAAACAAGTTTATAAACTGCTATCATACAGATATTTGTTTCTGCCACTGTATGCGGCAACACCGTAATGCGCTAGAGCGTAGCGTGATAGCGACAACTGGTCCCTTTTTCGTTCGCAATAAAAACGCATTTTTTCATGCTTTTCCAACCGCAGACGGATTTCAGACGAACACATCTGATAAAATACACAATAATGAGAGTAATTAGCCAATAAAACAAAAATGTGTATTTTGCACCAGTTTAACTTTATTTCCGATTATCTGCGTAACTAGAAACGGACAACTGGTCCCTTTTCACATCTACGCACACATATTAACAAAAGGAAGGAAAAAGGCGAAACATATCAATGCAAAACAATGCAAAAACAAAGAACACAAACAGTACCCTTTACGACAACAAATACTAATTTAAATTAATCGGTTTCACCTTTGCATTATGGACCAACTTGAATTAAATAGGTTAAACACTTTATTAAAACAAACACATAAATTAAAAACAAAAGCAAAAATAACATGTATACAAAAATAAAAAACGTTAACTTTGAGAAAAAATTCATATGGACTTATTGGTTTTTTAATTTAATAAGAAGTAGGAGCCGTTCCAAATACGGTTTTGTAAAATATTTCAAACGGCTGTACTTTTGAGGCTTTGAAAAATAAATAAGTCCATATGAAACATTTGACTCCTTGTAGGTACATGATTATAAATATGTTTCTATGTCATTTATAAACTCTATGTTCATCTATGATGATTTAAAAGTTTGTTAAATAAGCAAAATCTTTGTTGATAACGTAAATGTACCCCCAAATTCTAAGAAAAAAAATTAAAAATAATTTTTACTTTTTACTAAATTTTAATTATCCTTATATAATTATTATATTTATCTGGTGGAATATGTCATACATTTCCTGTGTATGTTAAACAGTGTTAACATATGGTTAGCAATACGTCAGAGATGATCGACTTTGACCGACGGCATAACTCACAAACTAATTTTTTAGTTTTTTCTTTTTAATTATTTTTGTCATGAAAGCATTCGTACTTAAATAGAGCATTTTTGAAACTTCTTTTTGTTTAGGTACGAGTTTTTTTTTTCCATAATCGCGGTCATAAAATTTTGAATTTCTTTTAAATGGTTTCTATCCGGTTTTCGGAAAGAAAGCCAATTTTAAAAAAAAATTTAAAGAAATAATTTTTTTCGTAAAAATTTTTTTCAAAATCTTTTTTTATATTTTGTATAGTTTCTGCATGTCACACACATACGTTAAACTCCGAACAAAACACCTGATCGGTTACGTATAGCTACCGTTGATGGCAAGAAAAAAGCATGTTAAATAATCTATTTGCAGTACAATGTGACTACAAGTGGACAATAAAATCGTGGCCTGGACCGTGCTCCGTCCGTCTGCAGTTGACGGGCACGGCGGAGGATCCGTCCGACGAAGCCGACGACTGAAGGAGCGAATCGTGCGTCGGTATCATCTCTCCCTACCGCAGGGATAGACAAATGTTCGAGCAGACGATCTAAAGGCAAAACAAATGCCCACAATCGTTTCACAACACGTGAAACGTAGTCTTCGAGTAGGTACATCCATCGTGTTGGAGTTTCCAGTTATTTTTTGAACAGATGCATGCAGATTTTGTAATAAAAAAAGATTAATATTTCTCAATTTATTAATAATGGTAATAACTAGTGTAAAAAATATAAACCCTACATTAGGGTGGTTCTTATCTTTCAAGTAAGCTACGTGACTATACTGACCAACAATGAACAAAATCAAACAAGTGAAAACTGTTTCTGGTATGCTTTTTTCCGTAGAATCAAAATATGAACGTAGAAATTTTGCAGCTTGATTGCTAACAAGCTGCAAAAACAATCCAAAAATGCATTGCTTTTCTCAAAAACTGGACACAATTTGGATTTCCTGCTGTCAGATTCAAATTGTACGGAAAATACATATCAGGAACAGTTTTTACTTGGCAGGTTTTGTTCTTTGTTGGCCCCGATAGTCACTAAGCTCAGATAATTGTTTTTAACAAATTACGTGGTTGGAAATGTGTGAAATGCTCCGATGTCTGGACTAAAAATTGATGGATTATTTGTGTGTAGATTAAGCTAACTATGGTATATAAATCTATTGTGGTAAAAGAAAACAAAAACTTTATTTATTTTGTTTTTAATATAAAATTGAACTTAACTAGTTTGAACCAATTGGGGCACCGGTTCATATGTTTTGATGAATCTCAAATTTGACACGAATTAAGTATGGATATAACAGAACAAATTGAGAGCGTAGAATAGAAAACAAAATTATTTTTTCATGTCAATAAAAGACCCTTCAAATCGCTGACAAAACATCATCAAACTATGCTATTTAACGGCTACTCGAAAACATTTTTAATGGTTTCCAATATGTCAAAGATACAGATAATTTCAAGAAAAATCTTTGACTCGCTGATTTGAGGTTTTGTGATATTTAAGTATCAATTGGGGCATAGATACCTGCTTTTTACTTACGGTTTTCATGCTATTCTATTTACTTTCTTATAAGCGAGTTTTTTTGTGATGTAATTTCAGTTAAAATAATTGAACTGGCTTCAATTCTTACCACTAATAATAAATAATTATACGGATTATATTTTAGTTAATAATTTTGTCTTGAAATGCTTATTTGCTTTAATTAAAAGCCTTAAGAATATTCCAGTTAAATTAGGTGAAAAAATAGCAAAACAAAAAAAGAGAAACATATAATTCTTCCTGTCAATTAAAATTCTGAGAGAAAAATCCTTTGAAGAAAAAAGTTGGTCTACCATTCTTTTCCAGCCGTTTCTGGATTTGACAAGACTCAAATTTTATTTAGAAAAATACTAACGTTTATTTTACTAAAGGAAGTGATATATTTCTTGCATTTTGCCGCCTCAAAACCAGAAAATTATTCTAAAAGTAAATACTGGTCTACCATAGATTTCCATACCACATTACTATTACACACATTACAGTATAAATGAGAAAAAAATCACTCAGATACATATATCACCATACTGAAATATATTCTGGTATAAAATGTCAACAAATGACTATTTTTTATTAGGTATTTTGATTGCACTGTAAACTATAAACTGTAAAAATTTCCAAAAAAAATCGATTTCCACATTATTTTATGATGTGTAATAATAAGTAGGTATATGAAAAAATAAAATTGTATATTTTAAAGTTTTCTTTACACAAAAAAAAAATGATAATGCCTTATTTTTTGTGCGGTTACACCAGAATATATATACCCTTAATGCTTAGCCTAGTTAGACACTTTTTAACTAGAAATAGAACAGCAACCAAACTAAAAATGTCTTTAGGCAAAAGTCTTGTATTGTATTTCTATGCATTCTTGTATTTCTATGCATTCTCAAATTGTAATTTTGTACCTCAGTTAAGACAAGTCTGTGAAAAGGTACCTCGGTAATTAAAAAGAGAAGGTATTTAAAAAATTTTAAATTTGTAATTATAATCAAAATACAACCAGGCCATGATATAAAAATATTTATTTTAATTTACATGAAATAGTAAAAACTACCAACCTTCCAGTTTCTTTTAAATGCCCATTGAAAAATTGGAAAGTACCAAAACATTTTCTAAATAACATCTACAATGTGAAACTATCAGACACATTCAAAATCTGCCAATTCTACTAAATTCTTTAAAAAAATACCTCAAGGAAGGGCAAATATATGTCGTCTAATTTGGCAAAGTAAAAGAGTTTTTAAAGTTGGGTTATAACTCTTAAACAAAAGACGATAAATAATTTAGGTGGTCACCATTGAGTGTCTCTCAGAAAAATGACGACAAGACAACTTTACCTATTTTTTTATAACTTTTGGTGTTACCGAATACTATGTCCTATACTCGCATCGAAATTTGCTCACGCTGTACATACTAAGCTAGTTACAGTTACAAGAAGCAATTAAGAGGCAATTAAAAATACGTTAGCTTACAAACCTATGTCACAAATTCTGCAAATCCACGAGATTAATCATTTTGTCAAATTGGCGGAGTCGCCAGACAACAGACTTCAAACTATCCAATTCTAAAGTAATTGAAAGAAAACACCGTTTAAGTTGGAAAATTTTCTGCATATCGTTGCATTCTCAAGGTGAGGTGTCATCCGAGATGTGGCTATAAGTGGAAGCGAACTGCCCGAAGGATACGAGCCATCCAGGGGAATTGTTGAGAGATAGATACTTTCGAAATGCAGCGAGAACGTCGCTCAATTGTCTCATCTCAAACAGCGTTTAGAACCGGCCGTCCGCTATGTAAAATTGCACTCTGGAATTGTAGAAGTTTTCAGGTCAAGGTGGATTGTCAAGGACTAAAAACTTCCGTCGTATTTATTTAATATACGCGGTAGATTGCGTTCGCTCAGGTAAATGGATATGTTGGTGGACACTTGGACACTCGGAGAATATTTTATTGCCAACTGCGTTTGTCTAATGAAGAGTTGTGTGAAGCTGTGTATTTTATGGTTTTCCATTAGACGTCCATTGTGCCTAAGTAATTTATTGGTAGTTTGTTAGGCATTTTAAGAAACATTGTCGTATCTACATATCTCAATTATACGAGGTAGATTTTTAATATTGCTGGTGGAAAACTAATAGTTTTTCTACTTTGCATTCACCATGCACACATTGTAACTAGTGATGTAAAATGGTAATATTACCGCGGTAATATAACCGGTAATTTAAGTAATATTACCGATATTTTAATTTATTGCCATTAACCATACAAAAATGTATATTTAAAATTAAATTTTATTTTTCTTACTTTCATATTAATAAAATAGTTACAAGATTTTATATTATTATCTATCTATTATCTATCACACGCCACGCCATTAGGTTTGTATGGATATGACCTGTGGGTAATATTACCGGTAACATTACGGGTAATTTATCGTCACGGTAATATTAGCATTTTTTTAAATTACCGGTAATTTTACATCACTAATTGTAACATTGCTTTCGGTGTTACAATTAACAAATTGTAACACCGTTTTTAGTACGTAATTTTTTTCTTAGATTGGTCACATTGATATCAAATGCCATATGTCAAACGTAATACACATAACCACAAACTTTGGGGTATATGAGCACGATCTCGAACCCCATGGCTCAACCCTATCTAGAGAAGAAGAAGAAGATAACCACAAACTCACCGTTTTACTATCGCTTGCAATCGCATAAACTGAGAAATATCTATAATTTATACATATTTAAACATGCGTGTAGCATGCTATAGAATGGCCAAAGGGTTGGGGCTTTCTTAGTTTTGCTCTGTTCATCAAAATACGCCAGCAAGACGTTTTTAGTGATTTTTTAAAATGGTAAATGATCGTGCATCATTCTCGTCAACTAAACATAAAATCCCCCTTTCAGATACAATACAAGGACCACATTTACCAGAATAAGGAAGATCAAACCTACATCGTAGATGTGATCGGGTACAAATACTGCCGCGGGATTGTATATGCGCAATAAAGAGTTTATTGAATATCAGCATACACGTAGTAAGCTATAGTTCATCTAAAGTGTTGAGGATTTCTTAGTTGATGTAACGCCTATGTTTTCGGTAACATTTTGGACAGAATGCTGGTAGTGCCAATACCGTATTATTTTTTTGTACGTCGCTTCTAACTTCGTCTTAGTTCTAGTTGTGTGCAACTATTACCTCCATCGCATGTAATTTTACTAAGTATAGTTTATTCTAATAAACTACTTCACCGAAAATAGAATTTGGTTTAAATTATAAGTGCGCGTATTGGCCCCTCTGTTAAAATACTCAAGTCTCATAACTCTATAACTACCGAACACAAAAAATTTAAATAAAGTGTGTCATACTCCTGAATCATTTCTACATAAGTTGTATGACTATCAACATTTTTTGTCTCTCGGTGTAAATATGAGCGCGAGAGAAGTGAAAAATAGAACCCGATTTTTGCAATTTTAAATTAACGATCGTACTATTTTTTCCCAAACCGCTTAACAGAAAAATTTAATTTTTAACTATTTAACAATTTTTAACATTCGTGACTGACATATCCGCTTCCACTAAAATCTTGTTCACAACCTTTATTAATTACATAACAACAACAAAAAAACAAAAACGCCACTCAATGGATTTTGGGAAAATTTTAATTTTTGTAATATTCGGTTTAGGATAAAAAAAAGTCACATGACACTTTTGCATAGCTTTGAAGATGAAGTTACTTTACTCTTGTCATTTTCAACTTTTTGGCAACACGTGGTATATTCAACGGAAAAGCTGATTATAATTTTGTATTTAAAGAACTAAATATTTCCAGATAGTTTTATATAACAACATTTTTGCATAGCTTTGAGCACAAATGTACTTTACTCGTAAGAGTATTTCATAGTTTTGGCAACACCCGGTACATGCCTTAAGTTTAAGAAAATCGAGACGCTTTTATGAAGAATAAAATTTTCACTCCATTATTATGGACCTTAAAGGTCCATTATTACGGACCTTAAAGGTCCATTTGGTACAATTTCTGTAAATAGCAGACAAAGAATAATGTTTTAACTAAATCTAATTTAAAATTACAATAATTTTAGATATTTACCTAATACCTAAAATGAAAAAGACTTTTTTAAGTTAATAGTCAATTCACTTACATAAAATATCCAAATGTCCAATATCCAACCTAATTCAACCGAAGTTGAAGCAAAGTTAACAATAATAATAGGAAGGTCTAATATAAACATTATTAATCTCATATTGTTCAATTGTTTCTACTAAAAGTACCGACCAAGTAACATTACTAATTTTAGTAGCTAATGCCCTAAGCGGGCATAGCAGCTAGTTCGTGAATTTTCATCTAAATTTAGACCGAAATCAAAGGCGCCATCGTACATCAGCTTCTAATTTCTTGCGTAACGATCTTCGAACGCAAGATGTGCCACTGCGTCGCGTCGTACGTATCCTATTGCGAATATTAAATTATGCTCTCCCCAAAATGTCAATGCTTTCCACCTAAATTGTGTAATTCTGTTCAGATTTTAGGGTTTAATTTTATTTCATAAACTCGGTTAAGAGACTAAATATAAACTAATACTTAACATCGAAGACAAGTATAAAGATATGTTGTCCTATGCGCGCCAAAAAAGAGTCGTGCACCGTGTAGCTTTGTAAATAGTTCTTTTATAACCTATACGCTGTCATTCTGACATTAATCATAGGCATGACACATGCGCCAACTGTCAAGTTGACAAGCCAGAATTACATGATGTCAAAATTAGCTGTACGACTTTTTTTGGCGCGGATAGTACATATCTCTTAATAACAATAACACAATCATTGAGTTTTACGAGAACAGAACGTAAGTTAGAATTTCTTAAAAAGAATTAAACAACTGTTGCTAATCGCACTATTTGCTCGTGCAGGGAAGCGGAAGCTGGACCAGGAATGACAAACAAAAAGCCCACACATTTTCTGAATATTTAGAAAACATATTTCGACCTCATCGCGAAGAAGATAAAGAAATGTATACAGAGGAGAATGACCAAGAAAGCATTAAAATCTTGCTTACCACAGCAAAAGAAGCTAATTAATAACAACATTAATAACAAAAACAGGTTATGATTTGAAACTGGAGAAGTACCTAGGCAGCTTCCAAAGAAGTGTATAGTGTATAGTAAAGCTTACAAATCGTATCAACGATACCTTTAAACTACAGTATGTGTTCAAACTGTAGAAGGTGGTAGAGCTCGTGCAAAAGATCATAATACTGTAACCAGTAAACGTAAAAAAATTCCTGAAAAATATTACTCAATAGATAGAAGCCAATAATTGAGAGGAAAGGCCTTGTTCCAGACCGTCAGTTCTGATTTCGGAACAAGACTATTGACCAGGTACAGTCTTGGAATTTAGTAAGTTCATATCAGTATTTCAGCAGTGTGTCGATGATACATCCATGTACAAATTTTTTGTTATTCTGGTCGGCCGCTCGGCCGCTAAGTGCAAAAAAGTGTCCGTTTACGCTGCAACTCGTAGATCGGAAATTTATTATTTGCGAAACCTTGTTCGAATGCTTTGAATTGGTTTATAATGATTTATATGTTTCTATTTATTAGCTTAATGTGTAATTAATTAATGTAATTCCTACATTGCAATATAATTGTGTTTTTATTAAATATAACGTAATTTTATATTAATAAACATAAAAGTTTTCGATTACATGAAATGAAAATCTCATTTCAAGAAATTGCATAAAACAACAAATTATACAATAAATACAAAAATCAACTTCTTGTTGTCAACATTTTTGCTTTTCAGGTTATTTCAGAACTAACGTATGTATTAACATTTATTCACAAAATAGAGATAAATTAAAATTAAATTGCTTTAAATTTGTATTTATGGTAATTTGTTAATTGTGATTTACTTGTTTCGAGATATTTAGCATCAACGATATTTTGCAGTATTTAACTTAATAAACAGAAATGAGTATGAATTTTGTATAGCATGAATGTATCATTACAATTTTTTTATATTATTATATTGTATTTACTTTACAGCAATATGTTTCAAATATCTGACAACTGAAAATAATGACAATTATGTATATCACTAATTTACAAAAATTTGTGGAAGCAAGCTCTAAATTTTCGACGAATTTTGATGGAATGTAAATATGTTATAATTATTATTAAAAAAAAATAAATAAACCAAAATATACGACCATCTAAAAGAACATTTAGACAACATAAAAATTATTTTATCAAATTTGACCTGGGATTAGTATAAATTGCGTTGGTAACGGGTATATAATTTCCCAAAAGGAGACGCTTCAGAAAGAAAAGTTGTTGGTTTCTCTTACGTATAGCTTTTATTGCATATTAACTATTAAGTACTCACAATAATACTTATTATCGTTGTTAATGCACGCCCCTTAATTTATTTAAAAATTTAGAAATAAACTTTCCAATAATGTTCCCGCTAATATGTAGCAAATGAAAAATGTGTGCTAACTATATTACAATAAAACTTCTGTAGAGCTCTTTGAAACGTTAACAAAAAAATAAAAATAAAAAATTAATTAGTTATCAAACAATGCAAGACCAAAAATGAAACACAATGAATACATATTACAACAACAAAATTATTAATTACAAGTAAAATTTTAATAATTTGAATTAACAAATGAACAAAAGAAAATACAAAATGTTTTGTTCTTTTTTCTAGAAAGTAGAAAGTAATATGTTTCATATGGTCTTATTGGTTTTCTCTGTTCCTTCAGAAGTTGGAACCGTTTAAAATAAGATATTGTTAATAATTCAAACGGCTGTAACTTTTTAATGAATTGAAACAGTAATTTACTTTCTGAAAAAATTGTTTTGCGGAAGAAACGTAGGACAGCCTGTATATATTGCTATAATTTAAATTATTTTGGTTGTCAAGAATGTATTAGATGTCATGAAAGATATAATTGAACATTAACTGCTGTAAAGTAGATACAGATATAAAATTTCCATTGTCCTTCATACAAAATACATGCTCCGTCCTAAATATAAATTTAAATTAAATTTAGAAAATTTATTTACATTTAGTGAATATATTTTAATATTACAATTCTGAAATAGTCTTGGTGATAATCCTTGGCAACAAGTTGATTTGCGTATTTACTTACTTACTTACTTAAACCCGGCATCCCACTGCTGGGCAAAGGCATTTACTTACGTAATTAATATGTGTATTAGATACCATAAATTATATAATGTGTCGTGTTATTATGCAATATCTTAAAATCATATTATCAAATTTCATGTTTATTAATATTATTATAAAAGTGATTCTATTTTTAATTAAATGGATTACCTACTCCTAAACTTAACTGTAGTGGTCATATTTCATTTATTATATTGCAATGAAGATATCACATTAAGGAAAAGATCGGACACGCTAAAAATAAACTAAATCCCGTTACATTACATCCATCGAAGAACCACCTCGTGACGGACAAGTTTTTGCGAAGCGGCCGGGTCGAGGGAGAACAGTACACGAATATATAAACGACACACTATTTTCAAATCCTGCAATAGCGATACGAACTTACTTATTTCCATGACTGTACACCGAATAACCTACATTATCGAAAAAGCTAGTTAGAAGAAAAAGGTTTGTTCCGAAATCATCCTATATCTGACGCATGCATTTGACAAAGTCTGGCATGAAAGACAAATTATATAAATTATGAATTACCCTCCCGAAACATTCGTACAAATTTTAAAATCTTATCTGACTGAGAAATGCTTTAGAGTCAAGTAAAGTGATGCATGCTCTATCATTAAGGAAATAAAAGCAAAACTACCGTAAGGCAGTGTTTTAGGATCGGTCCTTTAAGTACTCTATACCAGCGACATCCCAGGATTAGAAAATAATACTGTGGTAACCTTTGCAGACGACATGACTCTCCTAGCTATAGGGAACAGCAATGAAGAAACAATAAGGAAACTCCAAACAGCTCTTGGTCATTTTCAGGTCTGGACAAACAAAGAAAATAGAAGAGATAGGAAGTCAGACCTTGACACAGTTGTCTTGATACATTGGCTGCTTGGAAGAAACTCCATATTGACATAATAGGCGTCTGTTGACACAGAAAATGCGTTCTGGCATCAGTATTACTAATTTTTTTAGATCGTTGGAATCCGGAATCTGATATTGGCGTTCTTGGTGATGTAACAAGCACTGCAGGAAAATGTTTCCTTCAGGTGATGCCGATGTCACCTGCCGTTTCATGTGGCAGACCACGTGGCTAAATACTATTCCCAACTTTGTAATCAGCTGGCTGGACTGCAGTGTTCACTATTTAAAGTTAAATATAGAAGATATCCGCAAACAAATTATTAAAACGTTGTTTAGGTTAGGAACGGAAAAATGTTTATAACTTTCACCAAAAATTTGGCATAACCTTCTCTTATACGTTAAATTATATTATGTATCAATTATATACTAACGACCTTTATTATCAAATACAATGGTAAAAATATGGAATACATTCATGAAAATTAAAACCGTTTACTATTTTAAAAAAAATCCTCGGCGGCGTCAAGCTTTAATTATCAAAATAAAAATTTTCATATCAAATTCCTTTCATCGTTTTTTTGACCTATGACGTCATCGATATTTTTAAATACTACCAATCTCTTATTTTTTTGTTGTTTTAAATATGCTTTTTAATTGTCTGCAAATGTCAGAAATTGCAAATGAAGTAGAAAAACGTTTTGATTACGTTTAGGGAGGATGGATTTAGTGCATGGAAAATAAATAATCATCAAAATCGGTAAAAGATTATTACATATAACCACATTAGGGTGGTTCAAAAATGCATTGCAAAAATTTTTGTGATGATAGAAAGCAACGATCCCCCAAAATCGTTTCCAAATCCAGAAAAAGCGGACACATATTTTTTTTCTTCGAGATTTTGATTCTTAATGGTGCCTGTCGAGGCCTCAAATTTACATAAGAAAATGCATGGGAACATGACATTTTTTGGTATTTTTCGAATAATTGTTTGGGGTTTGGGAAAACTTTAGATTAAAGTTATAGGACTTGTAGAGGACTTTCCAATGAAGAATTTGAGGTATTATACATATGCTTTGATGCCCCCAACCCACCCCCACAGTGCCCTGAAAACTACCATTAAATGAAAAATGTACATTCTTCAGAAAAGTTACCCTTCTAATTCATTCTCTTCATTCTCTTTTTCTTTTCTTTTTTCTCATAGAAATCATTACTATAAGTCTAGTTGAATGTTTATAAACATTTGTCAGGTAATTTCCATTTGATTAAACAAATTCCATTTGTTTAAATAATTCGCTTTTCTCGAAACTCCGTCGGACATCTGTTTTCTGAGTTCGAAATGGCAGTTTATTATCTTAGAGTGACATTATTCATTAAACAAATTCTTCCTATTGTTTAAACAATCAATTATTATTAATTTTCAACTGTTATTCTAATTATGGTAAAAGTCAAGTTTTTTGTGAAATTAACTTATAAATTTCATGTTCGAGGTATCTTGCCTATGTTATTAGCTAATAAACCCAAATTTGCTTAAACAAATTCTATTTGTTTAAACAATTTTTTTGCAATTCTCCTAACATTAATTTTTTTAGATCGGTCTGGTCAACTGTTATTGTCAAGTGACATCATTTATATTTTGGGATAATTTCCATTGTTTAAATAATAAAATATTATTCAAATGCATAATGGTGATATTAATATCAAATACATTAATGGTGAAATTTATAAGTTAATTTCTCAAAAGAGCTCATTTCTCTACCATAATTAGAAAAAAGTTGAAAATGAATAAGAATTTATTGTTTAAACAATAGGAGGAGTTTTTTTAAGAATAATGTCACTCTAAAATAATAAACTGCCATTTCGAACTCAGAAAACAGAATTCAGACGGATTTTCGAGAAAAACGGATTATTTAAACAAATAAAATTTGTTTAAACAAATGGAAATTAACTGACAAATGTTTATAAACATCCCACTAGACTTATAATAATGATCTCTATGAGAAAAAAGAGAATGAAATAATTAGAACGGTCAATTTTCTGAAGAATCTAAATTATTTTCATTTAATGGTAGTTTTCAGGGCACTGTGGGGTGGGTTGGGGGCGTCAAACCCATATGTATAATACCTCAAATTCTTTATTGGAAAGTCCTCTACAAGTCTTATACTTTAGTGTTAAGGTTTCCCAAACTCCGAATAATTATTCGAAAAATACCAAAAAATGTCTTTTTCCCATGCATTTTCTTATGTAAATTTGAGGCCTCGACAGGCACCATTAAGAATCAAAATTTCGAAAAAAGAAAAAATATGTGTCCGGTGTCGGTAAAAGATTACAAAAGTTATGCAACGTTTTCAAAATTGAATTTAAGTATTTTATTACATAACTTTTAATGTTCAGGCAGAAGTATACAAAACAGGTGGAGGAGCCCAGTGACTCAAATCACCTCACTTGATGAGGAAGTAATTTAAATTATTGGTTCTCAAGTGCAGCCTATCAAAAATCTACTTGTTATCCATTTTATTTTGAAGAATAACATTGCAATATATCAGTAAAGTTACCTTCTTTTGACGTTTACAACTTTTAACGTTAAACTCAACGGCGCATTACTAGCGATAAACATTTTATCTGCCCGAAATTCAGGAAATAGTTTATGTTGATAGTTTATTCTTTATATTTATATTATATTCTATTATAAAATAGTTTAAACTATAGCTCTATCTGCTGTAGGTGAAATGGAAAAGTTGATCATATCCAGAAGATATTGGTTATTCAACCGA
This sequence comes from Aphodius sticticus, assembly GCA_963966075.1. Lineage (NCBI taxonomy): Eukaryota > Metazoa > Arthropoda > Insecta > Coleoptera > Scarabaeidae > Aphodius > Aphodius sticticus. Next base: position 98,678,347 of record OZ014506.1, on the reverse strand, counting down.
TAGTTATCTATTTCTTGTTGGTGAAATCGGGGGTTAGAAAACAGAAATAAACAAGCCTATAAATTTATGGCCAGACATTTTGAAACAGCCTATACATATATTAAATTCAATTCCCGGCCTTTTATTAGTTTCAACGAAACAATTGAACAAATATTAGTTTCCCTAACTTCATTCTTATCTACAGATCACTATATAAAATATTGTGCATACATTATGCAATGTCAAACCCATTATACTAAAACAATGTCAAACTTACCGTTCGACATAAGTTTTGTTTACGTGTTCAGCAAAGGTATAAAAATAGGATATAAACAAACTTAATCACAATCGTTCTATTAATAGCAGTCACCCCCATACACATTGAAACCTTTGAAAATTTTCTTTTTGTCTCTCCACAGAGACAACAGTTTCAAAATAAACTTTATATAATTCCCACCCTGTGCAGACATTTCGCTAAACAAAGAATCTACCACTCCATTGTCCTCGTTTGCACTCGTTTGCAAGGACTGTGACCGTTTTTCCACTTCGATTATATTTCACAGGACCCTATCTACAGTTCCTGCCCGTGTCCTAGTGCTTATGTAATCATTTATACGGAGTATACAGGCAGGAAAATGTGCATATCGGCGTTGGCTGTGATCACGTTGAACAGTCCTACGCCAACTAAATAAAAACAACGAACCAGACAAGAAGGGGATGGCAAACGGAAATGCCTGTCGATAAAGATGACACCGGATACTGAGCAGTGTGTCGGACATGCGGAAGACATCGATGATCTGTACAGAGTTGATCTGAACGACAGTGAGGTTGAATTTGATGTCTTGAGATTAACTTTCGTTACGTTTAAGTTGTTTGTTTGTTGTTCTAAACGCAAGAGGAAAAAGTGTGACCACTGGTGATTGTACAAATTACATGATTGTGGTCAGGGCCACCCTAACCACAGGACTAAATGGGCTATAGCCCTGGGGCGCCAACCTTTTGGGGGCGGCAATTTTTATTGGTGTTATATTTTATGTTATTATTAGTTATTTTGATATTAGTTGATTTTAGTATAAATCTTTTCATGACAAAATCAACCAAATAACCTCTTCTAAATGAAATAGAAAATTGTATGTCTGCAGGTTTGCCATATTTTACTTATCAAAATATATGAGACATCTAGTAAATATGTCTGAGATCATGAAAAAATATATGAGATACTGAGCTACTTGATCATGGTTTCATTGTTGTTCATTGTTAATAATGATAACTGCATCTTTTACTTTGGTGTTCCAAATTTACTGTGCTTTTATTTTATATGGGCTTGTTATGAGGTGTTATTTTTTTAGAAATGCTAATCACAGTTAATTAAAGTTATTACTCAATTATGAACTGTTCTTACTTATTGATTTTTTTGTTATTTTTTTAGAAATATTTAGTGAGTGCGCAAAGTAGGAAGCATTGCCAAATCTCGGAAACTGTTTGTTAACTACAAAAATTCTTGAACACGTCGATTGTAAATTATACACATATTTGTAAGAGATTCAATTTCCCGTTTTGTACTTATGACGTCATCGACAAATGGGAAACTCCATATTTTTCTTGTTGATTATGATAGATCTGTTAATTGTCTTCATGGTAGCATACAAATTGTATGACCTTACATCAGAAAATTTACGAGAAAAAGTTTAAAAATTAAGGATTTTGTTTGTGAATGAAAAGCGAATAGCAGTTTTAGGTAGATATGTTTGCAATAGGAATTGAACCATCAGCACACTACTTAGAATCGTTGTAAATGATTGAAATATATTGTGAACAAACTTTCAGGCTTTCAGGTAAACGTACAAAGTTTAAGGTGTACTATGAGACCCTTTTGAGGTTTCAAGAACATTGGGTTCAGGTTTTTGACATTTTTATCTCACTGGTTTCAACAATCTTGCGGGAGAGTCCGTGTTCGTACACAGTGCAACTAATTTTACCGAAAGCGCATTTTCCTATTCTATTCGGAATATCCATCCCCAAGAGCTAAAAATGAACGTGTTCGAGAATTTTGTACAATAACTAACCCTCATTTAGATTTTTTCATATTTTCATACTTTACGCGCTCAATGTCTACATACCATAAATATGAAAATAACAACTTCCACTAAAATGTTGAACAGTGTCGTCCTAATATTAAAATGGCTTAAATCCAAACAATAACATTTACAGTAGAGAAAAAGCAGATTTGTACAGAACCAAACGGAGACCAGCTGCTTTACTTATTAGTGATGTAAAGACGTACTACCTATATATACTATAAATTATTATGATACTTATTGCATCCTTTAATCGATGTGAAATTTGCTTATCGAATTATGTAACACAAAACCTATGTTGGCAAAATTTGAGTATTTGGACTATTTTCGTACAAACTAGGCTGACAATTTATTATATGGAAGAATGGTTTAAAAGCCAATTTATTCCCAATTTATTCATTATAAAGGGAATTTGTAGGAATTCCCGCAGTACAGGAACTGCTGATTAATGTTTTTCTACGATTATTTTATATTTGATGACAAATCTAATCAAATGTTTCAACATAAAGCTTTTGGTAATTTTTCAAAGATAATAAATAATTGACTCAAAAATTGCGTCTACATTTCCTAACGTGGCCACAGCACTACGCACTGCGCATTTTTAGTAATGCTACTACAAATTCTTTAAGGCAAAGCAAATTAAATTATTTGAGTAGTTTATTTATATAGAGTGACCTATTTAATAACTTAAATACGTGTGATATCAATTTATAAAAGAAAAAGCACGGACAACAAATATATAAGTTACTTTTGTTTTTGTTTAATATAATGGTTTTTTCATTTCGTCTTTTTTTTCGAATTTTGTATAAATATTATGTTTTTGTTTAGTATAATGATAATGAATTGACTTTTTTTAGTTCTGACACTTTTGAATAACTTTGTCGGGCACCCCGCATCCGTTAGCTATCTCGTGTATTTTCTTATGAAGAGGGGCGCATTAATTTTAGTAGCCCTCGGGCGTCGAATATCTTAGGACGGCCCTGATTGTGGTGATGTAGTAGTTTGTATGTTCTACAATCAGTAAACTTTATTCTTAATATTCATATTATCTTAAATCATAAATGTCTATCGCTGTATCTGTATTTGTTTGTTGTATTACATGAAATATCACTTCTTTCTGCTAATACTTCGTAAAAGGGTCACTATGAAAATCATAAAAAATATTATTTGATTGAAACATTTGAAGCAATACGTACAAAAAAAGTCCTAAAGCAACAAAAAAAAGTAAAAGTAACAACTGTTTGAAATATTAAACCAAAAAAGAAAGATAAAAAAATAAAAGAGGAAGAACTAATTAATAAGTTCCAAAACAATAAATTAAAAAAAATTAAGAATTGAAAAAATCCATATTAAACTCAAACTTATTATAATGGGTATTTGTTGCCGTCTTCCTCTGTGTTTGCATTGTTTAATATGTCCTTTTTTCTTTGTTTTGTTAATATTTTAAACGGCTGTAACTTTTTAAGGAGTTCCAAACACGTCCTTATGAAGCTTTTTACTCAAAATAATAATATTATTTTAGTGAAAATTGTTAACCTTTACCGTTATTCAATTGGTTTTTGGATAAGAACTCGTTTTTTTCATGTGTAGGTAGCCATGAGTACACACATATGCACAATGCACATATACACATTACTGCGGGATTATTTAATCATAAAATATATTTTGAAATTTATCTAACAAAGTAAATTCGTCTTTAGTAACATAAAAAATCTGATAAGGCCAGGCACATGACTTTATCATACCACACATAAAATTAATAGTTTAGCTGCATGTGATTCTATTTGATCGTTATCGGCCATGTCTGCATTAAAATAAAACTACTAGAACTAGACAGATATTTTGACAAATCCTGGCTAACTAGTTTCTCACTCATGCAGCTAAACTATTAATTTTACCAAAAAATTTCATAGTCATAAATTATTCAGAATTTCCTGTACTTTAATTTATTATTTCACTATTTCGACGAATTTCCAAAAATGGCAGCTTATTTGTCGTGTCTGCATTAAAATAAAATTTATTATCCAGGAAAGATATTTTGATTCTATTGACAGTAGGTATTGCCAAAACATCAGCGTTTGACACTTACCTACTGTCAATGAAATATCTGTCAAATCCTGGCTAACTAGTTTTATATTAATGCAAACACGACCGATCTCAATAAAATACAATTTGCTCATGCAGCTAAACTGTGTACAAAAAAATGTCATAGACATAAGTTATACAAAATTTCCTCTACTTTAATTTATTATTTAACTATTTTGACGAATTACAGATATGGCGGCGCAAAATCCTTGAAAAATGCTTAGAGAAATATCCAGTTCCTTTGGACCCTTTTGAACAAAAAGCTTTGAACAAAATCATAATGTGTGATAAAGTAAAAACAACAACAAAACCATTAGAAAATAAATTCGCTATTTGTAAACTTTATAAACGTTTCATAAGTATAATAAATAATACCATAACTAAATAGAGCGACATAAACAATTAAATAAGACAACAACAACCAATAGTTAATAACGGACAATAACTATATTAATTATATCATCCCCTCCGAATTATTAATATCCGAAACTTTCAAATCGGATGTTAGCATTCATCCATAGTTCACTAAGCTGACTTTGATCATTGCACGAATATTTCCCTGCAATACTTACCTGCTTTGAAAGACGTTTAGTATCACTGTAATCGAAAACTTTTTTTCTTTCGATAATTCTGAAAAATATTCGTCAAAGACCAATCAATACACGCCAGAATGCGCCATTAATACAGCATTAGCCAAAATCAATTTAATTAGTGCTTCTTTAACAATTTTTTACTATTTTCACCAAGTCATTGCCACCTAGATTATTAAAAAAAAACTGATTTTTTTCATTGCGGTGATAAAAATTGACGCTTGATATGTTTTGTGTTCAGAATGTCATCCTGATTAAAAATATCACACTAATAATATAGAATGCCAGTCAAAATTTCAATGACAATGTTATTTCCGAAAAAACGGAGGTAACCTCAAGCGTATCGAAACGTTGGCATTTTTTGTCCAGTAGCAATGCACCAGTTTCATTAGTTATAAATAAAAAAAAAGAGTACCCACTACCTATGGCGTTGGTCACCAGGTATGATAACAATGATAAATACAGTAGAGCGTCGATAATCCGAACTAATTGGCACCGAAGGTTATTCGGATTATGAAATATTGCAGCTAAATACTAGAAACTACGAGTATTGGATAGAAGTTCAATTTTAATAAAACCAACACCATTCGATTCCGCTCTTTTTAAACTATAGGAATGTCAAAATCGAAGATATTACCAAGATATTACGTCAAAGCCTTCCGTGTTGGGTTGAATTGCACATTGGATGCAACTAGACAAAATCAATTAACTCTCATGATAACAATTTGGTTGCATAGATAATAATTTGCCGACACTCACAATCACTTAGATTATTTTTTGACGTTTCTTAAAACCAATGAAATGCTTCTTTATTTGTCACAAGGGTAAGTTTCAACCAATTATGTCATTATTATAGTGGGAATAAATCTCTTGTGATTATTCTCGGGAATAATCACTGTAGCTTTTATTTGCCTAGCAACTGTCAGATACTTGTCAAAATAATTACTTAATTGTGTCAACGCGAAATGGGTGAAAGTCATCGGTTTAGTACCTTTTCTAATGCAGAAATTACAAAAAAGATTTTAGAAACTACTTCGAAAAATACTCTAATAAGTAATCAGTCTATATGGAGACAATTTAAGACCTTCGCCAAAGAAAGAAATTATATTCTGGATCAATCTACTACAACAGCTACTCTGGCATTGATTTTAAAAGATTGGGCTTATAACATGAAAAGAAAAGACGGAAATGATTATAAAGTAGCAGTAATAAAGACAATGTGGAATAAAACGGCAAAATTAGTTCAAGAACTTTACTTTAATAAGTATAACAGGTCCTTTGATCCTTTCCATGATATAGAATTCAGAAATGCTCGGAATGCAAGAGATGCAAAAAGAAAAATTTTACAAAAACATCCTGAAAAGCACAAACAAAGTTCTGTGGCACTTTCTAATACAGAATTGTTGCAAATTTTTAACTATTGGGACGAAGATACACCTTGTGGATTGCAAAGAAAGTTTTTCACGTTGCATCGTATGAACTAGCTTGGAGGGGAGGAGAAGCTACGAAATGTTTAGTTCATTATTTTAAAAAAGAAACCGACATAAAAAGATTAAATACTGGCCGCATTGAATACAATCCCATCTTTACAAAAACTGCACAGGGTGGAGCACAAAGGTGCGCTAATAGTAAATGGTTAACAAACATAAATAACCCAGATATTTGCCCTGTTCGTCTTCTTGAAAAACTAATGAGTAAACGTGAAGAAAATATTAAAACCGCTTGTTTCTTACTCCAAATCCAAAACCATGGCAAACTCATGGTTTTTGGTATAAAAACGTTCCTGTGGGAATAAATTCCATTTCAAAATGGATGAAAGAATCCGCAGGAAAAGTAGGTCTAGACACAGTTACTAAAAAAATAACTAACCATTCTGCCAGATCAAGTGCAGTAAGTAACCTTTCAAAAGCTGGTGTAGGAGAACAAGAACTAATCAAGGTCACTGGTCATAATTCTGCAAGTTCGATTAAACCATACTTACAATTGAACCAAGAACATCATTCAAATATAATAAATAATCTTAGAGAAAATACGCAGGAGGAAACACTTAATATAACAAGCAATTCCAAATCCTCAATAAATAATGAGTCTTGAAATATTTTTAATAATTGCGATTTTCATTGTACTAATTTAAATTGTTAATTCTTTTAATATATTCACAATGTGTCAACGATATTTTCATATATTGTAAGTAATAATTAATTAAATTAAATTTTTCAATAATTTTATGATAGTTTTATTGATCTTTTTTATTGTAAAAATTTGTGAATCAAAAAATAATCTAGTCAAATATAACTCGAGAGTTCCATAAATTAGAAAATAATTTGACAGATTTTGTTCAAACTTGTGGCCATCTGGCAACAAGTTATCAAACAATCTGTCAAATTATTTTCAATTTATTCTCACTCTCTCGTTATATTATTACTGAAAATAAGACAGCAAGTAAGTAATATATATATCTATTGTAATTAAATATGCTTGTTTAGTTTGATTTAGTAAACCTTTTTATATGCGTAGGTACATATAAATAAATGAACGTGTTGTTTTAATTACCCTTCTGTTTGGCTGCTATCCCCAAAAGCAATTTTTAATCTTGAATAATAACTACAGCCGAGAATACATTTTTACATATAAATAACGATTTATATGCAATAGCGTTAACACAAAGGATGCTTGGCAATCTATTGAAGTAGATGTTAATTGCTTTTGAATAATTGCATTATCTATGGATATCAGTAAGAAAAGTATGGGGTTTTCATTTTAAAAGAACTGATGAGTAGTCAAACAATTATGTCGGATATTGACTTTGATATAAAATTTTATCTTTTATTATTAAAAATCGACGTGTGAAGATTTTTCTTTAAATAACAAATAATTTCGTTTTGTATATGAGTACAATTGTAGTATCCAAATGAATAATGCTTCTATATGTAGTGAAGAACGAGTGAAGCAAAAAAGAACCCAGTAAAACTCAATTTCAATTGTTCACATGTCTATGACATTTCGTTAATTTCATTTGACTGAGATTTTTTTATAAAAAGGATAAGGCGCCAAAATATGTTCCCAATTGATGTTTGTCTTTACCCCAATCGCCTCTACTCTTAGCTTATCACATAAGGTACCAACTTTGTCCATTAGATAGCCATTAGGCACTAAATTTTAGTGCTAAAGTTTTAGTGACTAAAACATAATCTGCCGACATCACATTAATAATGTTCAATGGCTATTCAATTACATATCACGTCATACATCACGGAGTACTACCCTAGTAAGTCAATAATTTAATGACCATAATTATTGAGCAACTGGACCTAGGTCACGAATGACCTCGACATATATCTATGTGAAAATATAGCGTCGTTTATGTAGTGAGCAAAACTGGGCTACTAATTTATTGTAAATTCCGAGCTTTATTCAAACTTCACCATCCCCAATTAACGCTTCGTTACGTAGGCGATTAATTTTCTGCAAAAACAATAACGATGTTAAGATGTGGTTTGCTAAAAATACATTGGTGCTTTTTCGGATACTTATTATTATTTTTCGTCATATGTAATTCTAATTTTGGATGTTTTAATTTATATTTTATTTTAATTTTAGCCTCCAGTAAGCAACCTAAGTATTTCACTCCTAAAATATTCAAACCAAGCCAGGGTTTTATTTACACCTTTGGTAAGATATTATAAATAACGGTGTTACCAAAAAAAAACGAAATATACTTTTCACGAGACATAGCGGAAGTTGTTGAGCTTGTGGAGCGAACATAATGGCATAGCTGAAATTTTCCAAACACCCCCAAAATCTGGATTTTTTTCAAAAAAACCGTTTTTGGGTACTTGCACGTGTATAAAAATTCATAACTCCGCAATTTGCTATTCGATTTCCAAAATAAAAAATGCAAATGAAAGAGGAAGAATGGACCATTATAAAGATGTACTGTTCGGTCAGATCCAATAACAAATTAAAAAGTTATGGACGTTCAAGTTCAAAACTTCCCAATTATTTTCAGATTTTTTCAACTTTGACAACAATCTGATGACCTGTTTGAATCCGTAATATTTTCTTTTCTATTTTTTTCTTGAAAGCCCATTTAAATTTGCGTCTAATACGCGTTTGTTTATTAGAATCGTTTGAAATTTAATAGAATTATGAAATTTTATTGACCGGCTAGACACATCACACTACGGAGGCCGACTGTAATACATCCGTAGTCTTTATACAAGGTCTATAAAGAGAGAAGTTATCCAGTTTGCTATCTTTCCTATAGTACACTTTATATACCCCCCTCAGATCCCTATATGCTCTACTTTCGTGACGTCACTAGAGTCCAGGCACACTTCGCATCACATCGCATACATCGCTCGTTTAGTTTGTTCAAAGATACGTTTAATTATTGCCAGCTCAGCTCGTTATAGGTTTTTTAGTGAATTAGAAAGGTTGCTTTTGTTCGTGTTTAATCGTTATTCTGCGTTTATATTGTTATATTCAATAGTTGATAGTTTTACGTTATTGGTTGTTTTATTAGTGTAGTATTTTATGAAGTAATTAAGTTAGTAAAGGTAACATATTAATTTATATTGGAAATTACATTATTCTAAATCATGTATCAATTTTAGATGCCTATGGTTTGCTCCGTACCGGGTTGCGGTATGAGGTATAACATTTCAACAGTGATTGGATTAACAATATCATATTTTACTTTTCCACGTGATCAAAGTTTAAAGCAGAACTCATCCACAATTGGGACATTACTCATACGAAGACCAGCAAGAGCACCCATACTCCCTTCCATCCTGGATACGTCATTTATCTTTTGACGGCCTAAGAAATCCGTCGGAAGAATTTAAACGCTTGTTTAATAAAATGAATTAGCAAGTTCGAAAGACTTACGGGGGATGGGATTAATAATTCGAAAAGAATTAGCAGTAAATTAAGAGAACTTTTAAAACAAGATCCAATTATTGATACCATAGTTTTGAAAGCTTTTGTCGAGCAAAGAATATATGTACGGATAAATTTTTTTAAATTTTACTTTTTCAACAGCAAAAAAATCTAAATATTTAACGAAGAGTAGCTGATATTAAAAATAAAATTACAACAAAGATGAGAAAATTTGTACAATAAAGCTTCTTACTGATTTTTTATTTTTTCTTTGTACGTATGTTCTAACCAAATATTGTAATCAGGACAAGCCAATGAGTAGTTTAATAAGCAAGTTGTACCAATACTACCAATACTGATTTAGTTATAGTTTTTCTATTTATTTATCTGTAGAGTCGGTAAAACAAAACATTCGACTTCAATTCCTGATAATTTTAGTGTTTCAACCCCCAATTTCCATGCTTGCAAAAGTATGTGGTTGCCGTTATACCACCTTCGACTCCGGCTCTTGATTTTGTTTGTAGGTTGACTCCACTCACTGAATTTCTGTTAAATTTTGATTCCAACTGCAGAGACCTGGTTTAGCACAACACATTTCTCTAATCGGACATACATTACATACTAATGTACTTATTCAGCATTATTAACAAATTATTGAAATAGCATGTTGTGATAATCACATTCATCATTTTTTTTCGTCCTAATCATTTAAAAATGATCACAATAAAGATGCATTTAGTTTTTCAATATAATTATGCACCTACTTAACCTAAATCATACAACGAAATAAGCATTCAAATTGGTGGCAGCGCACGACTCTAGTGACGTCACGATCTCCCTTTACCCCTCAAACTGAGAAATCTCGTACTTGGATAACCTTACTACTTTATAGACCTTGGTCTTTATACACATTAATTAGACAGTACTAGCACTTATATTTACAATGTTATTCTAAAATTATGACACTGCTTTTTTTATTTTCATTTTTGTTGTCAGCTGCCAGACTATCACAATATGTTACTAAAGTACATTAGAGTTCACGTTCATTACATTTCCAGGTATAAACGGGTTCAAAATTAATAACACCAACAGTCAAATTTTCACATGTTTATTGGAACAGTACTGAGTTACTACCGTGATTTATGAAAAAAATAAAAAAAAACAAGAAGTCACCAGTAGTCTGCAATCATGTTGATGGTGTTTTTTCCTTGAAAACGTTTTGCAATAGCTTCCATTTCGTAAATACCATAGTAATAAATACCATACTTTGAAGTGAAGTTTAGTTTATACTTAGTAGTAGTAGGTAGTACTAACATTTCCTTAAGTACCTACTAGTAAGAAGTCATTTAACCAAAAAGATTTAGCTTGTAAGAGTGAAAGTAATATCTAAGTTCCTATTGTGCGTAAAATCAAGTTAATCAATCCGATGTTTCATGTTTCTGAATTCTATAACGTGATTATAAAAAAAGAAAAACATGTAACTACCGTGCTTTTTTTTTGTTTTACACCCCGTATACAATGCTATGAAATATCTACTGTTCTTTTTGACTAAAACCAAATAAAGGCAATTATCTTCTGATTTGTAATGCCCCTTTTATTTCACATTAAAGCAACATAACATTGCATTGAAAGTTCTTTAATTGTAAATATGGTATGTTTTCAATCTCGGCAATATAAAGAATTTGATTTTTTAAGTTTGCATTGACCAAATATGATTTATTCTATGATTCTATTTTGTAACTAGAATCTAGTCATAGAAATAGTACAGTGTGAAATACCATCAGATACCTATACTTTTTATAGTCGCCATGCATTCGCTGGCGCAGCCATTTTTGTTGATGAAGTTGTGTGGGTTTTAATTGTTGATATCATAAATTTAAATACAAAAACTTTCTTCCTGAATAGACAAGATTGCTGAGACAAATAATCGAAAAAATTAGGTCACTTAAGATGGAGCAAATACGCAATGGTTTAAATGTATTAAATCATTCAGGTTATTAAGATTATTTAATACCTCCGAGAAATAAATTTAAAAACCCGGTTTCAATATTAACACAGTATAATGAATTTCTTTTTAAATAAATATTTGAATTGACCAAATATGATTGAAATACGATTAGGTAATTGAAAATTAGTACCTACGTTTTTTTTTCGTCTTTCTCTAAACTTCTATTTTGTAACTAGAATCTACTTATACAAATAGTATCAAAGTGTGAAATGCCATCAGATACCTATACTTTCTATAGCCGCCATGCATGCGCATTTGTGGTATTTATCAGAACTACGTGTTATGTAGTTTAAATCATATATTTGCTTGAATTCCCATATGTAATACCATATTGTTGGCTTACATCTTAATACTCCAAAATCCATAAAATCAAACAACAAAATCCTAAAAATCGCCTTCCCTAAACAACCTCCCACATAATAACACGATTTCCAGCTTCCAGGAAACCGACAATTCGATCAACAAGAGTACAAGCATTTTTTCGTAAACATATTTTCCGATCAAACTCCTTAATTCGTCCTCAATATTTTTCCTACATTCGCCGGCCTTGAACTCCAATTTTCGGTCGTTTGAAAGTCTTTTAACTTTTGAACGCAGAATTTTTTCCAATAATTGCTCCAGATAAATGCGCATTATTTGTTTGCGGTTATACCATTCTAGTACTTGTTTACATGTCTTTATTCAATCCGAAGGGCAATATTTGTATCAGAAGCTAACGTAAATGAAGGAAAAAGTCTGAGTCGGCTAAATACGAAAATAATTGAGACCGAATCAGGTCACTGGATATTCATCTTTCGAGCGATGCTTCAAAACAACTTTGAACGTTTCTAGGGCACTTGGCACTTGAATAATATACATAGGAGTCTATCCCTTTAATAAAGAGAATTACTATTACTATACATGGTAGTTTTCTTAAAGTAAAACCGTCTTTATTATATTATTGTTTTGGTTAAAACTTATTTATTTTGGCTTGTTTATTATATAAAAAATAATTAGAAAGGTATCTGACCACCAAAACATCATATTAAGTATATTAAGTTGTAAGAATTTAATTTTCAAAATTTTAACCACGTTTGATATTCTTGATGAATTTGTTTACTTTGGCCACATAACACTGTGCCTAAGGTACCCAGATTCTTATTGTAGAAAATCGGGACAGTAGCGGACGGGGCGGGGTAAAGTAATTAAACCAACCGTCTTTTCCAAAGATCGTACTCGAAAATAGACAAATTCTAGGATTTTGATAAACACAAAACTTATTATTAGTATGTTTTTTTTTTAAGTTCGGTTGGTTACAGGGATTTTTTTTTTGATTTTAAGCAACATCATCACATAGTCCTTAAAATTGTTATGCTTGTGCTCAAAACATATTTGTTCAAACAAAACATACTTCATTGAATATTCGACATTATTTGCATAGTGATTAATTGCTTTGCCATTTTTATTTTCAATAAATAAATATCGTTTGATACAAGACAAAGTTTATTTCATTATCGTTTATTATAGGGATTAAAGTAGTATATAATAACTCTTTCCTTTAACATAAATTCTTCCAATATATGTCCTTTGCACGAAATAAATATTGTAAATAAACTTTTATATTTTTTACAAACATTTATATTAACTACTAAATATAGTAAGAAGACTAAGAAAGATGAATTATCTTCTTTTGGTTAATAAGTAAATCGTAAGGTAAAAAAGTAACAAACATATGTTCTAATCTGACGACCCTGTACAGCACAACAAGATATGCCAAGTTTCAGGTACAGTTTTGAGAAAGATACGCTGACCGGCACAATTGAAGGAACGATTATTTTGATAAACTTTTGAAATGATGACCGGTTTTCATTGTTTTTCAATGCATTTTAAAGAAATTCAATAAAGAAATTCATTCAATTTCTTAGAGATTATCACATACTATTGTATTTTTTTAAAAACAGACCATAATGACGTTTTTGATCTACTTTCGATACTCGGTGTGAAAAACTGCGGAGCATGAGCAAGTTTTAAAGTACTCTGTTACAAATACATCCATATTCTGAACATTTTGTTTTTGGTTCATTCCAATACTGAATTTTGTAGAAGATAAACAATTTCAAAAAAAGCTTAGGAATTTAAATATTGCCTTTAAACCTTGCAGCAAATCTGAGTTGATTAGTGAAATACAAAATCTTGCATAAAACTGTGTATATTCTACAAAAATTCATATATTGTGATGAATTAGAAAACAAGATGTTGAGAATTGATATGGTTTTGTAAGAGAGTACCTAGTTGCCAACCTGCGAGAGAACAAGTTTCTTACTTATCCCACCAGATGTCTCAAACATGACAAAAAAAAAATTATTGATCTCCCAGTATTAATAATCAGCTGGAACATCTTATTTTCTTTAATTATCAAAGTATATTATGTATCATAAATTTGATAAATTTCTTTACATGTCTCGAAAAAAATAATGAAAATCGGTTAAAGTCTACAAAAGTTATTGAATATCAAAGTTTAGCTAACTTAGTTTAAGCCGGTCAGTCGACATATCAAATGTAGATACGTGTTAGTGAAATTTTATACATGTATAGCAAAAGGCTTCAGGTAGGTTGGTTTTCTAGATTAATTCAATTTTGTCCTGTGATTTTCGTAAAACAATGCAAAGATCTATAAATTCCTATCCAATATCCACCATTACACAGAATTTGGTGTATTGCTAAGGTTCTGTCTTTTCTACAAAGTTTCTATATATTCTTCTTGTGCGACTAAATGACAGGGAATACTGATTCCAATAAAATTTTGAAAATAATAAAAATGGTTAAAATTGTTAAAATAGTCAGTGCAATTTTTATTGTAAATGACAGAAAGAACTGCTTTGTAGTTCTTGTTGTTGACAAAAATGAATATTAAATTTATATTTAGAATGGTATGTAATGTTACCTAAAATGAGTAATAGATAAGGTTTGGCATGAAGGATTGATACACAAACTAAAGAGTATGCTACCTTTACAATACGTCGAGCTGCTAACATCCTATATATCTGATAGACTATTCAGAATAAAACAGGTCGATGAATACTCGGAACTAAAAGAAGTCAAAGCTGAAGTACCCCAGGGTAGTGTATTGGGACCAATTCTCTATCTACTATATACAAGTGACCTTCCACAGATGGAAAATGTAACAGTCGCCACATTCGCGGATGACACGGCTCTAATAGCAGTGGGATCAACTATTGGTGAATCTACCAGGAATCTTCAACAAGCTAGTAACAAAATATATAAATGGATCAAAAAATGGAAGACCAAGCTCAACGAACTGAAATCTGTCCACATTAACTTCACAAACAAAAGAATCGAGGACATACCTCGTCAAGATTAACGACGCCATAGTTCCATATGCGAACACTGCAAAGTATTTGGGTATGACACTGGATACAAAACTAAGGTGGAAAGAACATGTTAAGAAGAAAAGAGTAGATGAGCTTGGCCTCAAATACAGAGAACTGTACTGGCTTCGCACTATTGCACTACCTATTGTCAAATAGCTTGATTGCCTCAACATACATGTGCTTAAGAAGTCAGTTCTGATGATTCTCTGCAAACTTTCCAATTTCGTTGGTTACTAATTCCATTTCAAGATCTCTGTGGAGATTGCTACTAATATGCCAGTAGATTTTGAATTTTATGTAAAATTTTTCTCGTTTCGTTTTAACGTGTGCTTTCCAGCAAAACTTCAAGAGTGTTGCACAGGATACTTCAAATTTTGGCACAAATCCAACGTGATAGGCAACTTTCACAACAAGCCCGGATTCATATTCAGCGCAAAAACAATCTGAAACGCCTATTTATTTCGATTTACAAACTAAAGTTAATATTTTCCTAATTTTTGTAAGGTTATAAAATTTGTATGATATTATTAAGACAATTCAGAGTTTCGGCCGATGAGTCGAAAATGAGGCGTAGAAGGATATTATAAGCTCTCAAAACTGTAAAAAAATTGTCAAACCGATCAACCCGTCATACCTGTCAAAATTGTCATAACTGTCATAACTGTCAAAACTGTATGCGGGGGTCTATGCCAGTGGCGCCATCTATTCTCTCATCACACACGGTGATGAGTCATGTTCAGTCATGGTGTCCGTTTTAATGTCAAAATTGTGAAACTGTTATACCTGCCACACTATGGTAACTAGTGATGGTAACTATATCCACGGTATTTTCATTTCAAAAACTGATAATAGGAATAATATAATATAAAATCAACGTTGCATGTTATCTCTGCTAGTCTTATCTCCGCGCATCAGTCTAATGACAGCCATTCGATAGTACATTCATTATTTTTGTGTTGTCGTAGTTTGTGTATTATTTCTTTCATCATGGACGGCGGGGATAATTAGATAAATACTAATTATTATTAGTGTATATATCAAGTATGACCTGCTTTGTTAATGCTTTCCATCTTTGATAAATTCATTTAGTAGATAAGTACAAATTGTCGATATTTTTTTAATAGAATTATTTACTTTATTATTTATTTCCCTATTAGTCTTTCGCTTGTTAATTTTCGAAACCCAAGGTTTTGTAGTTATGGAATGAAATAATAATAACATCAAATTTTAGATATATACGTAGCGTTAAAGACTATAATTTTTGTAATAATTGTCGATTTGAAAAACAAATATATTTTAAGAAGTGCTTCGGTTTATAAAATTTTAAATTTGTTTATTTGATATAAAATCCATATTTAGCCATAAATAGTTATATTATCTCATTTCAATTTTTAACCTAATTATAGTTTTTATATTCCTGTGATTACATGTTATGTACACCATTATCATTGACATAGATAACTTTTTGTTTGGAGTATAAACTTTATTCTTCACTTATTAATATTTTCAGGCATTGGATAAGATTATTTGCAATATCCATAAGAATGCCACAAAAATGCAACTTCCAGAAGAGGTAAGAAATTATTAAGACTAATTACATATTCATTTATCCAAATATTAATCTAATTATTAATATATACATCAAAATATTTTGATTATTAGTTAAATTAGCTTCAATTTTTATATAAGTTTCAATTTCATATGATTGATATGAATGCACTACATTATACATAGCAGAATTAAGATTATTACGTACCGATTTGTGAGTGTGATAAGGTGATAAAATAAATAACCTTCACTTTAAACAATGACTGCAGTCTTTTACTTTGATGACATTTTTTGCGTGTTTGTTCTGGTACACTGTTTCGAATTATCTGAAACTTTCCGTTTATGGGACAAAAGTAAATTGTATTTGTAATTGCATTTGTAATCAATTTTTATATGATATCTTATCAAAATATCAAAATTATACAGTGAGCACGCAAAGTATGGAAACATGACAAAATCTCTGAAACGGTTAGTTTGAAAGCTAATAGGCGTTATCAATTGATTTGTTTGTGCTGATTACAGATACGAGCCTAAAAATTGCATATCACGTCAGGTCATTGCGTTTTTTTGCGTCTTTTATAGAGGCGCACCACTTAAAAAAATTATGTAAATGCTTTAAAATTTTGTGAACAAGATTTCATAATTTCAGATGAAAGTACAAAGAGTAACTGTCAATAAGTATCTTCAAGGTACTGAACACAGCATCGCTTAAAGAGTGCTATAAACAAAGTTAAATTTATGCATTTCCACAAAAAAAATAACGTCTGTATAACCTGTTCATTTTTTAACCCAAGAAAATTAAGAATTCTCTTTTTTTGTCTATTTTGTGTTTCCCAAATATTTTACTTTTGTTTAACACCCTGTATAAGTAATGTTAAACCAAAGACTGACAGCAGGAATGCATCTTATTTCAGACGTAAATAAATAAATAAATAATTGCTGTAAACATCGTAGTAAAGCAAACATTGGATAACATCATCAAAATCGGTGCTGCTATCCATCATTTCCACGTTTGACAGAAACAGAGACGGCGTGACATCTTGCATCTCTCTTTAATTAGATTGGGTGGAAAACAAAGCAAAAGTGCCATAAGAGATCATGTATTTCTGGCTTTCTAAATCAGCTTAAAATAAACCAATTGATACGATAGTGATTCAGCTTGGATTTTTTTCTGGGTGTGTGGACCTTATTGAATATGTTTTGAAGCTAATTTTGGAATATTTCACGGTGAGTATTATACAAAACGATGTTAAAAAGTGGCTTCAGAAAGTGAGGTTACGCGTGTTTTTGCAGGTTTATTATGGAAAATATTCAATTCAGTGAGGATTTTAACCAACTAGGACATGCTTACTGTTATCAATTTCAAATTACACATAGCGAATATTGACTTTGTTGTATGGTCCAAAAACGAACTTTTTCTGCATCGATTTTTTAGACAATCCATTCTGGGATTTTACATCTGTTTGCAGTATCACAAAACAATTGTCTTACCTGAAATTTTATGTAAAGAAGCCTGAAGGCAAGGAAGTAGTCGAGGTAGAATAAATCAATAAAACAATGATTGTAAATTAATAGATTTATTATTTAAAAAATCTGAAATGTATGTAGAATATGAGTAGAATAATGTGATAAGTACAATATTACACTTTATTTCCTGATTATATTTGACAGTTTTTGCACGAACGTCATGCAGGGCACTAGGGCTATTCGAGCGCTCGCTTTTTTCGTACCGAACACAAGTCGGTCTGATTAACTGTCATTTCGTCATACTAAAATTTTGTTCTATCATACCACTGCTTGGATACAACCAATGCTTTAACGTTTATTCAAGCCAATATGCTTGATTACAAGTAATCGCTCGCTTTTGGTATTGAGACTTGAATTTTAACCGAACAAATGCGGGCCAACTCGAAAAACCGAGTGTTCGGTTTGGAAAGAAACCAGATTTACTTAGCTCGAAATTCGAGACTTGAAGTGTTAGATAACTCGAACAGCCCTACGTGGCACCCAATCGGGATGGTCATCATTTCGAGCACTCTTCGAGCTGGTTTACCTTAAAATGAGACATTATAAACAAATATTTCACATCTATATTTCATATAACTCTTACCTGCAATAAAATGCACACTGCAAATCCTCCAATTTTGTAGTTGGCCTTCAGAGAAATTTGGATCTCTCTTAATGGCCTATACCTATCGTTCCCTTCTAAAAGGTGACAACAAACTGTTGGGATAATTTAGCTTGAGGACTTTTGGTAATAATATGAAAGGAAAATTCCTTATCTCGATGGCTTTTCGACCTGCAGTTAGCCACGCTACAAATTTTGCCCGTTTTAAAACTAACACTACAGCAAAAACACGGTTTGACACATAACCTCATTTTCGAAGTCGCTTTTAAACATCGTTTTGAATAATATTCACTGTGAAATATTCCAAATGCAGCTTCAAAACTTATTCAATAAGGTTCACACACCCAGAAAAAAATCCAAGCTGAATCACTTTCGCACCAAATGGTTTATTTTAAGCTCATTTAGAAAGCCAGAAATCCATGATCTCTTATGGTGCTTTTGCTTTGTTTTCCACCCAATCAAATTAAAGAGAGATGAAAGATGTCACGCCGTCTCTGTTTCTGTCAAACGTGGAAATAATGGATAGTCTATCTCACCAGTGCTGCAATTATTTACTCATCGATTTTTGCTGTTATTTTCCTCATACGCTACATTTCATTCCTATACATTGCCGTGTGTTAGAACGCAATAGAATGATTATGATACATCTGCAGTACAAATTAAATGCGCCCAGCGAAAAAGTACGTCTTTTCTTAGAATGACATTTCTAACCTCTAATCTGTGCCTCTAATACTGAACGTAAATATTGAACGTGACCGTATGTTAGCAAAAATGTATTCGTTGAAAGGTAAGCCGCTTAATAAAAAATCTATGGTGATGGTTACTTAAAGGTTATTTAATTAGTAAAGATAATAGAATTATTAATTTAATTTCTGTAATCTCCGCCTCGGTAGGCAACGTATTTACAGTGATCTATGTTCGGTTGCCTATGCACAACAATCAAGCTGCGCGATACGCCAAAATCTTGGTTCATACACTTATAAGCGATGAGTAATTTGCAGCACTGGTGAGATCGACTGTATAGTGGATTCCAAGGGTTTGATGACTTTTTGACTTTATTGACTCAACACACAGACTAATAACAACGTTTGCTTACAGATACCATACAATTTTGGCAATAGAAATTCTGGCTTCATATACGAAGACAAAGTAATATTGTATGTTGCTGCTTCTTTATCACGAGATGACAGCGTCCGAGATTTTTGGCTGGTGTCAAACCCTATCGGGATCGACAGCTTCGACGATGTTGTCCTCCGGATATCGCTAAAAAATGGCGACGAAATAGCGGTCTTTGTCCAAGTAAAATTAACTGATAAGCCATTAATATTTGTTCAGAATAAAGGGAAGAAAATCAGAGGAATGTCAATAAAACTGTCCGAATACAAAAAGCACGCTGACCATGTTATGAATTTAAAGAATTGTAAAGGAAACGTATTCTGTGACGTATTAAAGGATATCGATCCGAATAAACATTTCTTCTGCATATTTAGCACTTCCAAAGAAGTTCTACCCAACTTACAGACAAAGGAAATTGGTGATCATCCCATCAGCTTTATGGATGCGTCAAAGAATAATAAGAGTCTACAATTTGATCACACCTGTCAAGAATACCAACACTTCTTTTATAAGCAATTGTACATTCTCATTTCTCAACCAAATATCGCTAATCTAGATTCTGAAGTAGCTAGTATTCTAGGAAAATATTTCACTCCCATAAGGATAGTTGAATTAGGTAGGAGATTAGAGAAATACATGATCAAACGCAATAAGTCCATGCTTAAGACTTTGAGGAAGAACACATTCGAAACGATGTGTCTGGAAGTGTTACTGGATAACTGGGTATTAACTGATATACCTCGAATAGAAGAAATAGCTGAAGACTACATAGAATTGTGGAAGAACATATTTTCGACAGAACATGTTATAAACTTTCATAACTTCGACAAGGTTTGTCCTTTGCTAGGATACCTTTTCCAGGAACTAATACGAGAAAAGGTCGATAAAACGTTTTCTTGGCAAGATGGTATAACGGATAATATTAAATCAGAGGTAGAGAAAAAATACCAAAAAACTGTGACTGATATGAAAGATCTAATGTTTCTTATGTGGCAGGAGGAGCATTTACCATTAGCAGTTAAGCCAGAATGTACACTAGATGTTCTAATTGTACTAAAATGTTACATCCATTTAAAGAAAAGATTTATCATTTTTAGCGACACTGATTTAAATATCCACTTTCAAGATGGCACCAAAGTCGTCAATAGCATCCCACAATTAACAAATCTACTTTCAAAATTTACAAGCATCCTTGAAATTGAGGTATCACTTCAAGGTCGACCTGCAGTTCCGCTATATAATATCGCATTTCTAACACCCAAACCAGACACTGAACTACATCAAAAATATTGCAGAATATTTTGCAAAATAACAATGACACATTTAATTTGCTGGACGGCAAATATAACTGATTCTAATCAACACTACAACATCGTTGGGCAAGTCCTAAAAAAGCCTGTGAATGATTATATTTTTAGAACACTAAAGGCAGAAGACAAAACTAGCCTAGAATTGACCGAACAATTGCAATTGATGCTCACTGATCACAATGAGATATTCTTAAAGTATTTACCATATTTCCTATTTACAATTGCTGGTGAACCAGGGATGGGCAAATCAGAGCTGCTGCAGTCACTAGCCTATAACTACATACCTGAAAATTTGGTTGTCTATGTAAATTTGCGTGATTGCGATGATGACTTCGCAAGTGACGACGAACAAATTGCTTCTGATCCTGTCAAGTACTTTTTTTCGAAAACAAACCAGGACTCAGATGACCTTATGAACTCAATTTTTGATGCACATAAAGCGAATAGCGGTTTGGCATTATTCATCGATGGATTCGACGAAATATTGCCAGAATACAGGAATAAAATAAAAAGTTGGATTGAAATCATCATGCGAGACACGAAGATTCAAATATTTATCGCAACAAGAACTCATGCAGCAAATGAGTTGCCCAGAACGTGCTCTACAATGTCCTTAAATTTATTGCCGTTTAGTAGCGATGAAGTAATCCAATACTGTAACGTACGAGGGATATCAACGGACATACTTGCAAAGTTTGACCACTCAATGTTCAATAATCCACTTCAGCTCAACATGATTACCAGCTTATACAAAGAACAAGTCATGATTAACAACTCAAGCAAAGCCGATATTTACAAGGCGTTCATAGAACAGAAACATTCATTGTACTATCAAAAAGAAAAAATCAACAGAAATACAACTGAAACGATATACGAAATATCCAAAGAATATCACCATAAATTGGCATTGGTAGATATATTTGGAGAGGAATTTGCCATTTCCAGAGGACTGATTCACACAGAAGAACTTGACAAAATTTTAAAGTTCATTAAAAAACAAAACTTGGGATTAGTTTCAATAGCCAATTCCAAACCATACATACAGTTCGTACATAAGACCTTTGCTGAATTTTTAGTTGCGGATTGGATGCTTGAAAATAAGAAGAACGTCGATAAGTTTGCCAGCGTCTACCTCATGATAGAGAACAATAGTAATTATCGTACAATACACTGTACATTCAATGAAATTTCAACCGTTTCCAATCTGACGGCACACAAGGCGGCTATTATAGGTGACACAGATATGTTAGTGAAATTACTTAACAGCCTAGACAGCAGTATATTCAAAGAAGATGAATTTGGACGAAACATAGCACACATCTTCGCTTGGTATGGAAAATTCAGCGATGTTCACGATAAACTTTATAAACAGTTGATTGGCAGTCATATCGCGTCGTTTTATCTATTGAGGGGAGATGCTATACTCAAGAGCAATAATAAATACATTGAGAGCGGTTTAAATCATACTATTGATATCAACAACAATAATTTCGAACTATTCAAGCACATAGATGGAAGTGATAACTTTTCGAAAACATGCGAGTATTTCATTAGCCATCCTGAAGTTTTATGTGAACCTATTGGAACCATTGCTATGCACGCCGCAATTATTAAAGGAGACAATGACTTGGTACAGCAATTTCTTAACTTGAACATGAATCTACTCCAAACTGATGTAAATGGCAATAATGCACTTCATATATCATGCGCATTCGGTCATGTCAATATAACCAAATTATTGCTAGCTACATTGTGCGAAGTAAACAATTCTAATACAAAAGGAGATACTGCCCTTCACCTTGCTGCTAGACATGGAACTGTATGTATTGATACATTAAATTCAATGAAACTCCCAGAACTAGAAAATAATGCTGACCATGAAGCTACTTCCGAAAGATATGTGCAAGTTGTTAAATTACTGCTTGATAATGGAGCCAATCCTCATGCTCTAAACTGTGACGGTAACAATGCGCTTCATTTTGCTGCACAATGTGGGAATTTGAGAATACTCGAAGAGGTTTTGGATAGGCATGGTTGCCCATCAAAACCGAATAATAATGGATGGACCCCTCTACATTTCGCGGCTTCGCATGGACGTCAAAAAGTAATCCAGAAGTTGGTCAATATTAAAACTGATGTAAATAAGAAATCCAACATCGGATGCACTGCACTCATAGAAGCTTCAATAGCGGGACACTACGAAGTCATAAAGTTCCTAATGGAAAATGGTGCGGATCCCAAAACATCAAATATCCATGGGTGGACGTGCTTACATTTTATGGCATCTCAGGGTAACATAGAAATCGTGAAAATGTTGATCTTGAATGGGTCCGATGTAAACAAAGAAAGCAATGACAAATGTACCCCACTCACTCAGGCGTCCAGCTCGGGACATTGTCATATTGCTGAATATCTCTTGAACAACGGTGCCGATCCCAATCAAGCTGACAAAAATGGTTGGAATTGTTTACACTTTGCTGCAGTTCGAGGATACTTAGAGATAGTTCAACTGTCAGTAAAAAAAGGAATAAATATAAATCATAAAAACAACGATGGAAATACTGCACTCGCATTGGCGTCCAAAGGTGGATATATCCATGTCGTCGATTTTCTTCTTAAGAACGATTGTGACTTTTCGGAATCGGATAAATACGGATTTAATGCTCTACATATAGCAGCATGCCGAGGATACTTAGAAATAACAAAACTGTTGGTGAACAAAGGAATTGATGTACACAAGAAATGCAATTATGGGTTGACTGCGCAGGTTTTAGCATACATAGAAGGGCATACAGAAATTGTTTTGTATCTTCTTGAGCAAGGTGGTGATATTTCTGATGACAGGTGGCGCCATCTAATTATAGCATCACTCAATGAATCCACAGATTTATGTAAACTCATCAGAAAAGCACATGGTATCGAACAGAACATCAATTATGTCAGCGCGTTAGAAGAATTGAAAACTAATATGTATCTACGTGATACGATGCGTTTACGCTTTAATGGAGATGAATTTGAAAACACACTAGGTTCTGTCCCAGAATATCTACGACATCTTAATAGCCTAGTGACCAAAAACCATTCACTCATTAAACTTATGGAACAGTATGGCTACTATGCCACAAAATACTTGAACGTTGAATCGCAGACATTAGGTTATGCAGCAAAGCATGGGCACCTAGAAATAGTTAAGCTGTTAGTCGAAGAGGGCGCTGATGTAAATATGGAATACAAAGACTGATGCACACCGATAAATGTAGCATCCGCATTTGGACATTTAAACGTTGTTGAGTTCCTTCTCAATAGCGGTGGAGATCCTTTCCAATCGGATACACTTGGATGGATCTCCTTGCATTTCGCAGCTAAGCAAGGTTCTTTGGACATAGTTAAACTATTATTAACAAAAGGAGTTGATGTAAATCATAGAATAAAAGATGGTACCACTGCAATAGATTTGGCCTCCTCATCTGGATATTTGTACATTGTTGAATATCTAATTAAAGCCGGTGGTGATCCTTTACTATCGAATAACAATGGATGTCTTCCTTTGCACTTTGCGGCTAATCGTGGATACGTCGAGATAGTTGAATTCTTATTAACAAAAGGGGCTGATGTACACCATAGAACAAACGATGGCGTTACTGCAATGTGTGTAGCATCTGCATCTGGACATTTGAAAGTTGTTCAATTTCTTTTAAACGTCGATCGTAACACTTTAAAGTTGGATTATAAGGGAACTACACCCTTGCACATTGCAGCCAGCAGAGGGCACTTAGACATAGTTAAACTATTGTTGACAGAAGGAATTGATGTAAATCATAGAACAGATGATGGTCTCACTGCGATATCTGTGGCCTCCATAAGTGGACAATTTGACGTTGTAAAGTTCCTTCTTAATATGAATGGCGATATTTTACAATCAGATGAGAATAGATGGACCTCCTTTCATTTTGCGGCCAACAATGGACACTTAGACTTAGTTGAACTATTAGTAACAAAAGGGATTGATGTAAATCATAAGACTAATAATGGTCGCACTGCGATTCATTTGGCCTGCCGTTCTGGACATTTGCAGGTTGTAGAATTTCTTTTAAAAATCGATCGCAATCTTTTAAAACCAGATGTTAAAGGATACACACTCTTGCATACTGCAGCCATATTTGGGCATTTAGATATAGTAAAACTATTATTGAATCATAGATCAAATGATGATGTCACTGCGATGTATTTGGCCTGCACTTCTGGACATTTGCATGTCGTTGAATTTCTTTTTAATATTGATTGCAATCGTTTAAAATCAAATGATAATGATAACGGACTAACGCCCTTGCATATGGCAGCCAGCGCTGGGCACTTAGACATAGTAAAGTTGTTTTTGACACATGGTATTGATGTAAATCATAGAACAAATGAAGGTCTGACTGCGATGAATTTGTCCTCCCAATATGGACATTTACACGTTACTGAGTATATTCTTAATCTCGGCGGGAATCCTTCACTATCGGATAATAATGGCTGGACTTCCATGCACTGTGCCGCCAGCAAAGGATATTTAGACATAGTTAAACTCTTATCTACAAAAGAAATTGACGTCAATGCGGAAACAAATGAGGGCGCTACTGCGACTACTTTGGCGTCCGAATATGGACATTTGCATGTTGTTGAGTTTCTTCTAAGTGTCGGTGGCGATCCTTCGCAATCGGATAAAATTGGATGGTCCGCCATGCATTATGCAGCCAGAAAAGGATACTTAGACATAGTGCAACTCTTTTTAAAGAAAGGGATTGATGTAAATCAGGAAGCAAATGATGGTGTCACAGCAATGATTTTAGCTGTCGCAGGTGGACATAAGAATGTTTTTGATTCAATTTTTATTCATTCTCTACAGCAGTGGTGCGCAAACCGTGGGTCCCGATCCTCTAGAAGCGGAGTAGACTTATGAGATAGGCGTGAGCAGGAGAAGGACAGCGGAAGAAGATTGCGCACCACTGCCTTACAGCACTTCTCAACCATTGGGTTTCGACCCAATGTCAATTAGAATATATTGACTATCATTAGGTACTTTTATTGTTAGGTACTGTTATTGTTTGTCTAATGCGATTAACTTTAATGCAATTGGATATTATTTAGGAAATTTGTGTCATATTTTTTGGCTTTTATTTTATAATCTATTCTTTGTATATCCTTTAATAAATAAAATGTTGTTACATTAACAACACATCATAACATATTTTTGTTTTCTTTTCTTCATTGAGAGTGCTTTTAATCCCTATTTTACTTTCTTTTAACGATAACTAGAACCTGTTTAAATTTAGACTATTTAAATGATTGATCAAAAGTTGTTTCTTTTTATAGCATATATTCCCAACGATACGACATGCGACCTGGGTTGTAGTTGAAAATGACGAACTACTGTGCAGTTATGACGACTTCCGGAAATCTAAACTGTTATCATTAAATTCTTGAGGTCTGCTCCAAGAATCACGAAACATTAGTCACAATTTCCATGGTAGTAAGATAAATAAATTCCTAAAAGTGTTCATATAGCAGTTTTGTACCCACCCGACACATTACAATATGTTACAAGAAACATTTCTTTACATTTCTGGCCAATTTCAGAATTAATCCGGACCTGGCAAGCGGCCATACTGTCAGCGTTGTTTAGTGTCATGTTAGCCCCGCCCCCCGGAGTCACATTCTCGCTGCAAAATACATCCGTATAGCGTCTCCATCTTCCTCCATGGTAGTAACCAAATCGATTTTACACGAACAGTACAGTGTTCTAAATTCTGCTATGTCTTCATTGTCAGGTGGCTACAGCATTAGTTTCCTTGTAAAAGTTTTATAATTGTTTTTAAAAACTGATAGGTACTAAAAATTAATAAGTTTTTTTGTTAAAAATATATAAAATAATGTATAGCAAGAATGAAGTTTAAAAATGAAACAAACAGTCACGACCTAGATTGGAAGCAGGTATATTGCTAATAATGTTTTACCATATTCTATTAATTCCATTAAATCTTTTATGTCAGTGTCAATAATAAATTTAAAGAAAAATATTATAATAAAGAATGTTGTGTAACAGTTTCATAACCAAATTTGTGAAATTGGCTCAATTTAAATATTTTCTGTAAACCACTATGGTAAACCACTTGGGCGTATACTGCTTTAAACATATTTTTTAACATATTTCGTACCATTCCTAGTCTATTGACTTCAACGATTTGACTTTTAAATAAAAAAAAATAGTGCATAACAAAAAACATTTGAAACATTTGTTAGTCTGCCATATTTCCACTAGATGTCTCTCACAGCCTAATGCCAGTGGACGCCATTGTTGTTGCCGTTCGTCACGTTCGTCGTCAATTTTAATGTGTGATAGAAATCATATCAGCCGAATTAGTGTTGAATCTGTGTATGAATTGTTGTATGTGTGGTCCTCTGCAAAGACCACCGACAGTATTCTATTTTATTATTTTGACAAATCTTGGTCACACACAAGTTAGTATTGAAATTGAATACCCACTATTTTTTATATCTTATGTGACATTCAGTTTGACTTACTTAAGTGTCACTAATGTTATTGTTCTTACTGTAGGCCCTGAAGAAGCCGAAGATTAACGGCGAAACGTAGGCAATATGTGAAAGTCCCAAGAATAAAACCATCAAAGACTGATAAGCGTTTCATTCTCTCCCTTTACGAAAACACCACCACAGTCGAAAGCCCCTCATCTACATTTGAAATGTTTTATTTTAGTTAAATCTTTCTCCACAAATTTACAAAATTTTCTGACAATGTCGAATTGTCAAACTGGAATTCTTTTTTAGTTTTCTCGGGGTTTAAGTTTTAACATAAAGGAACAGCTGTATTTAGAAAATGTTTTGTATTTTATTTATATTTACAAAGTTTGTACTCACTTATACAGATAATATAACACAATAATTGGAAAATTGTCTATATCGAGACAAGAAATTTTTGCATAAGAAAACATTTACTTGCCACAATCGTAAAAAGAAAATTATTTTTTCCTCAGTACTCCAATTAATATAAAGAAACAGTGGACGAATTCGAAAGTTCTGCGATACGGTATCAACGACAAAATGCAAAATTGTTGTTATTACTATTAAACTATCACTTGAAAGGCGACAATATCTGTTCAAATGATTACTAATTCTTGCTATACGTATAGGCTGTTAAAAATCATGGTAAAGAATTTATATGGTATACATCAAGGGTGGCCAACAAGTCGATCGCGATCGAACGGTCGATCGCGAAGCCAATTTTGGTCGATCGCTCGCGATGTCTTGACTTAATGTGTGATGGTGGGTTTAGTCCCCTTTACATAGTAGCAAATAAGCTTGACTATAACCCTATTTAAAAAAACGGTTGTTAACTAATTGCCCAATATAGTACTTGAACAGTGAAGAACCTTTCTCCCTAATTGTTCTCCCTATTGTTAGCGAATATGGAAGATAGTTTCGATAAAAGATAGTTTCGAGTCAAGAATCAAGATTCAATCTCGCAGAACTGTCCGTATACCGAAAGCAATTTTTTGCTTATCGCATTGTAACAAAAACCGTTAACAGTAAAAAGTGAGTCTAGTTACTCATGTATTTACAAATAAGCGTGTTTATAAACCTGACCGGACCTGTTCTTCTGTCGCCTAAGCCGGAGCTCCTGATGTTTTATTCCGGCAATTGTTTGCTCCCGGATTCTCAAAGATTTGAGTTTGTCCCGGTTTCGGGTGATGTGGTGCTGAGGGCTCTGAACAGCATAAAGTCCGCGGCGGTTGGTCGAGATTTGATCAGCGCCTCTTTTTTGAAGTTGTGTTGTCCGCAGATTCTGCCGGCTTTAACAAACATTGTAAACTGTTGTCTGGTTGATGGGGTTTTCCCAGATGGTTGGAAGGAGGCTCTTGTGACACCTCTTCCAAAGGTGGCAAATCCAACCGACTACGCCGACCTGCGACCCATAAGTATTTTGCCATCTATGTCAAAGATTCTGGAGAAGATCGTTACATCTCAGATGTTTCAGTTCATTGCTGCAAACGGTGTCCTCCCAGAAAAACAGTCTGGGTTTAGGCCTGGTTACAGTTGCGAGACGGCGCTGCTGGATTTAACTGATGATATCTTTGCGGCTACGGACTGCCGCCAGCTAACTGCCCTGGCGCTGCTGGACTATACAAAGGCGTTTGACACCCTGAACCATTCCCTTCTCTTCGCAATTTTGACTTATGTTGGATTTAGTGACAGTGCAATTATGTTTTTCAGAAGTTACTTATCAGGTAGAACTCAGAGAGTGAGGCTGAATGGCGAAGTTTCTGAGCCTAGGTTATTGACCAGCGGCGTACCTCAGGGAAGCATTTGTGGTCCTTTGCTTTTTACGATATATACATCACGTCTTCCTGATTATGTTAAGAACTGTAGGTCACACTTTTACGCGGACGACAGTCAGATATATTTATCCTTCTCTCCGGAAAGACTTGCAGAGGCTCGAACCATTATGAATCGCGACATCGATGATCTATGCGCAGCATCTAGGGATCACTGTCTCATTATTAATCCTACCAAATCGTGCGTCATGTTGTTGGGTGGTAGAGTTTTGTTGAATGCCGTTCAGTCGTTCGATATAACAGTTGCTGGAATGGTACTTCCATTTGTGATATCGCATTTGCTAACCTGAAGCGCATCTATTCAGCAAAAGAATTTCTGGACAGAAAGTTCAAACGGCTTTTATGCAACGTCCTTGTGTTGAGTCATTTCAACTATTGCTCAACAGTTTACGGTCCGTGTTTGGATGTGGTTCATCAGGCCCGAATTCAGCGAGTACAGAATGCGTGTCTCCGCTTTATGTACGGTATACGGAAGTATGACTCCATTGCATCAAAACTTCCAGAGGCAGGGTGGCTTCCTATGGCAGGAAGGCGGGGATTGTGCCAAGTCCTGTTGTTTTATAAGGTGATTCGCATGGGAATACCTAAATATCTAAGCGACAAAATATCTTACAGAACAGACGTTCACCACCTTAATCTGCGACACCGCGGTAAGTTGCAAATTCCCATCCATCGAACAGCAAATTACACGAAATCATTTAGTTACCGGGTGGTGAATGTCTGGAACTCTCTTCCCTCCGATATGACTTCTCTGGGTTATGCGGCGTTTAGGA
The DNA here is from genome assembly GCA_963966075.1 of Aphodius sticticus. Classification (NCBI taxonomy): domain Eukaryota; kingdom Metazoa; phylum Arthropoda; class Insecta; order Coleoptera; family Scarabaeidae; genus Aphodius; species Aphodius sticticus. The sequence continues at coordinate 98,648,087 of OZ014506.1, read as the reverse complement.
GGCGGGCGGTGGAATTTATGCGCGGGGCGGTGGGGTGAGCACTGACGGAATTTTCTTTTACTCTTTGTTTCTACTGAGAACTGTGAGACTGCATGTTTCCAATGATCTTGTATGAAACTGCATTTAATGTATTAAGCTTGTGCAATTGCTACATTTAACTTTTTGTTTTAATTTTCCAATGGTACAGATGGAAGATCAAGATGCCATGTAAATGGTATTTTGAATCTGCACCTTTTGGCTACGGATGGACTATGTAGGTATATTTTTGTTATGTACGTGTGTACTTTGCTTCTGTAGTAAATAAAGGCGTTTATTATTATTATTATTATTATAGCTTTGCTCTAAAAGCCAGTCTCCAGAACTATTGTCCTCAATGATAAACTTGGTCTAAGTAACTCATTCAAACTTCCATTCGACAATTCATAATTTGCCGAAATTCAACAATAATCAAGTTGCCAACATGTATTTATTTTCCTTTTGCGTTTAAAACGCTAAAATTTTTAACTCAAAACATAGTCAAATAATTGCAAAAAGCCTCTCAGCTCAGCTACATATATCAGCATGTTAGGCTATAACCTTTCAGCTCAACAAAATAAACAAATATTCGCAGGGGGTCATCCTTTCAGCTCATCAACATAAACACATAAGCAAAGGACTAATCATTCAGTTTAACAAGATAAGCAAATATTAGAAAAGGGCCGACCTTTCGTCTCCAATATATGCAAATAATGAAATTGGTAACTTTTCATCTCAACACGATAAACAAATACTAGCAAAGGGTTCATCTTTCATCTCAAAAATTAAACAAACATTATCAAAGGGACAACCATTCACCTCAAGAAGATAAACAAACATTAGCAAAGGGCTAACCGTTCAGCTCAAAAAAGATATTAGCAAAGGGTTAACCTTTCAGCTCAACAAAATAAATTACCTACCACGCCAGTAAAGGCCTGGCACAAATATGTACTCGAAAAAAGCTAACTTTTCAGCCAAACAAAATAAATTAACATTTTAGTAAAGCGCTGACCTTCAGCTCGACAAGATAAACAAATATTTGCAAAGGACTAACCTTTCAAATAAAAATATAAGCAAAGGGTTATCTCAAACCAATCAAATATGTTAATATTACTCGTAGATAAACAAGGTAGGTAGATAAACAAGTTGTTTCAGTACGAGATGAACTCCCACGATCTATTGATAGATAACCAAATGTCTAAAATTGTTAGAAATTAAGTTTAAAAATCTTCCATGTTAATTTTCCTGGCAAAAAAGTAGCGAAATCTTAAAATCAAATTTTCAGTCATACTGTGCATTTTTATAATGATCTCTGCAAATATGAAAAGTTAAGTCAAGAAATTTATTTCCTTTATGCCTTTATATCGAAAACTTAACTTAAAGTGATATAAAAAATAAAAAGAAAATAGGTTTTAACATTATATTTTGCGTATCTACTACCCATAGCTCGCGTGAGTGCTACGCCTATGACAAGATGTCGATCGCGGCATATTTTAAAGATAAAGGTAGATCTTAAGTAGACAAAAGTTGGCCACCCCTGGTATACAGAGGGGTCATAGTGAACCAACTTTTGATAAGGAACACATGTCCGGAAACGCTGCAAAAAAGTTGGGCGATGTTCAAAGATTTGAAAGATGGTACCACCTTCAGAAACACCTTTAGTACCAATTTTAACCATTATCAGGTTATCTTTTCTCTTTTCTTCACCAATCCACAATTTTATCACAATAAGCCCTAATTGTAGAAAAAAATACAGCTTCTTAATGAACAAAATTTTATTTACTGACATTTCATATTTACGCTATTTATATGTACTCATACAAATAATTTTATCACACCTGCGATCGTATCAATGTTGGCTCACGACGGACATTATTAATAACAGCCTGCTTGTGAGTGTCTTCATTATCCCACTCAAACATGTACAATTGCAAATAAGAACTATTCTGCAAACCCGTAAAATGCGGTTGATAATTATAAATCAACGCGTCCATCTCCGATTTCCAATCCGGATACCGATGCGTATTCCTTCTGGTCTCCTCCACGAAGAAGTTGGCAAAATAGTGGGACGTCTTCACGGCATCTAAGGTGTGTGGAATGTTGCTGCTCGCTTTGAACTCGAAATTGATCTTCTCAGGATGGAATTGAACGGCGTAGAAAGGGAACTTCTTAGATTCGAACGTTGATATGAACGTAAAACCGTTTACGTCGTCGTTCAGTGACATTATGCGCCAATCCTCCAACATATTGTTTTCTTTGAATGTTTCCTCGGTGAGGCAGTACTGGTGGCTGTTGTATGTGATGTTTTGTGTCGAAAGAATGTCGATTATATCGTCTGGAGTATTCCAGAATAATTTACTTTCCCTAAAATCTAAAACATAAGAAGAAAACTGTCATTATGCAGGTTGTCCCAGATAAGAATGGTAATATTTGGTAATATAAGTATTGTGTTCCACGGGAGTTTTTATGAACAAGAATTTTATATGAACATACGTCCTGTCTTCTTCTGTTTTCGGAAATTGTATCCCGAAATTGTTAAACAAAGTTCACTTCCATATAATTATTCAGTTTTCAATGAATGCATGTCATTCTCACACTTATCTTTTATCAATTACATTTCATTTGATACTAATTAGGTTTTTTACAAAGCACAGTTGCCAACTTAATTTAGTCCTGGGTGGTCCTGGGGGAAATGCGCGCGCAGATCGTGACATCAAAAACCCAGTACGAGAAACGTCTATCCTGTTTCTACAGTCGCATAAATAAAATATGACGATTGATTACGTGCATATCCCGATATCGTGCTAATATTCGTTACTGAGATATCCGCTTCCATGAAAATCTTGTTCGCAACCTGTATTACACAAAAGCTAAAGAAAACAAAAACGCCAATCTATAGAAGAGGCTCTAAATGCAACCTGAACAAAAATTGAAATTTTTGGGACAAGCGGTTTACGAGGAAAATAATGGAACGTTGATTTAAAAGTGCAAAAATCGGGGACCTTTTCTCATTTCTCTCGCGCTCATGTTTGCACCGAGAGGCAAAAAAGTTGACAGTCATACAACTTATGTAGAAATGATTCAAGAGTATGATCAAGAGTATCAGTCAAAATAATAGTTTGTATGAACTGACAATAAATAAAACTCAAGAGCTGATATAAGCTATAATTATCACAATTCGGATTATATGAGATAAACAATCCTTATTTAAAAATTCAAATTCAACTGTCACGACATCTTACGGAAGAAATACGAACCTTCTTTGAAATTAAGTGGCATGGAAACTTTAGATGCTGAACAATCGGAACGTATTTCTTTTCCTCCTAAAGCAACATGTGCCAGCAATTCCATGCCTAAGCATGTACCCCAAATCGGATAATAATCCCCATTTTTATTCAATTCCAAAGCCAAATCGTAGATTATCTGTCCGGCGTCGGCATATCCGTCAGTCTGGTTGAAGAATGTCGCGCCACCCGGGAACAGAATCCTACATATATAGTTGATCAATAATCCGCAAGATGTCACCACTCATACTAACTTACCCGTTTGTGTTGTTTACCAAATTTACGTAATATTCTCGATCTTTACCTATCCTGATAAATAATAAATTTGCATTAAATTAGCACTATTTTAATTAAAACTTACAATATTGGCACAACTCTAGCTCCGGCGCTTTCCAAATATTTCACGTAGGAAGCTGCGATGAAGCTTTGGTAGTCTTCTTCGAACAAGTGATTGACGGAGAAGGTCTCCTGGGATAAAATTCCAATAATCGGGGCATCGTTTGCTAATAAAACACCAGAATAAATTAGTAAAAACCCAGCAACAAAAAGTTTCGTCATTTTGCCTTGACGTACTCCACTATTGTGATAAAGTATTTTATAATTGTTCTTATTCCGATTAAAGATTGTACTTGAAATGAACATGATTACAAATTAATTAGCTAATTAGGAAAATTAATTGTTATCAACATAACATTATAATTTTTTAAAGTTTTTAGGGTATTTTTATAACGTTGGTAGATTGGTATAATCGATATGCTCTATAATAATAATCTATATAACCAAACATTACCTAATTTCTGAGTTATGCACAACGTCGTTGAGAGAAGCAATAACATATTTTACAGTAATTATGTATTAATCATTATTTTAAAAAATATATAACTTGTAATATAAAATTTTATTTGGTCGGGTTGGCAAGGTAGATAACCTCTAAAAACAAACATAACCTACAAATAAAAATAGACCGACATGTTGCGTTCGAATTTAATGAAATTACTACGAATAAGTGCAAATAAACAATTTATCTGTGAACAACAGACGTATAAAACGCTGAAATTATGCTTACCGCCATCCAGTTCTTCGCTATGCAGGTGTATAACGTCAAATCCTGTGCTTCCAGATATCGATAAAGAGAAAGAATTTTTGGTTAAAATCAGGAATGACCCGGACACCTTTGGCTCAGCGGCTGAAACGCCAACCGAGGTGGACCCAGACGACTTAAAAGAGCAGACATTCTTAGAACATAAGCCAGAATCGACTCAAAAATTAAGCACGAAACGATATGCCGATATCATAAAGAGTTTAATCAATAAGAAAAAGATAAAGGAAGCTATAGATGTTGTTGAAATAAGGATGATAAAGGAAGATCGGGTCAAACCGGAAAATTATATTTATAATTTATTATTAGGCGCTTGTGGCCGCGTTGGTTATACGAAAAAAGCGTTTTCCTTGTACAATAAGATGAAACAAAGGGGTTTGAAGATTACACCAGGAACATATACTGCATTATTTAATGCGTGCGCTAACAGTCCATGGCCTGAGGACGGTCTTTCACGAGCAAAACACCTTCGGAATATTATGATTGAAAAGCGTTATGAAGCTAACGACACGAATTATAACGCGATGATAAAAGCGTTTGGAAGGTGCGGTGATCTAAGTACTGCGTTTCAACTAGTCGACGAAATGAGTGCACAAAAAATCCCTGTTAGGGAAGATACGTTAAATTTTTTACTTCAGTCGTGTATTTCTGACAAAGACGCAGGATTTCGACACGCATTGTTAGTCTGGAGGAAATTTATAGAAAGGAGGATAATGCCTGATATTTACAGTTTTAATTTGATGTTAAAATGCGTTAAGGACTGTAATCTCGGTGATTTAGAAGTAACTAAAGATGTAATTGCTAATATCGTGAAAAAACCTGAGATTGCTGAAGATTCTACGGAAAAAGCAATGATTTCTAGCGAGGAAAATAATAATTTGACAGTTGTAACGAAAGAATTTGAGACTCATCCGAATCTACTAGCGAAAAGTCCGCATTTAGGCAGTATTATGTCATTATCGGAAGTAAAAAATCCGGAAGATCGGTTTCTATTAATTGGAGGCATTTCTGGGTTCCTTCGGAACATGTCGGAGAATCATTGCGCCCCCGATATTAAAACGTTCACGCAAATGCTCAATTTAATACCGGGGACCTTCGTCGCTGAAAAGGAATTGATTGCTTTAATGAAGAAAGCAAACGTTAAAATCGATGTTGATTTCTATAATATGTTGATCAAGAAACGGAGTATGAGGTTTGATTACGCCAGTGCTAGGGTAAGTTTTTTTTATTGAACGTCACGTGATTGGTGATGGTTTTTCTATTTGTAGGAAGTGCTGGAGTTGATGAAAAAAGCTAATTTGAACCCTGATATCGTAACTTATGGGGTGTTGGCGTTGGGTTGTAAAACTAAAGAGGAAGCGCAGGATTTGATGCAGGAGATGGGAGATCGTGGATATAGGTGAGTTTTTTTGGTGATTTTATATTAAACATTTTGTGGGAAGATTGTCAATACTTCAAGCTACGTCAAAAACTGAAATGAGAATGGCAAACAAAGTATAAAGTTTAATGAAATAATTCATCTCAATCCTGTGTCTTGCTTTTTGAGCTAACACAATTTACAAAGGAGCAAGTAGTTTCTTTGTTATGCACATTATACAAATTTTCTTGAAAGAATATATTGTCCTTAGAGAAACAAAATCTCTTTTATATAGTTATTGAGGTTTCCATAAATATATCTATTTACAAAAAAAAACTAATAACTTTGTTTTAGAATTTTTTATTTAAAAGTAAAAGGGGTTTAGAATTAAGTCTACTATAATTCGAAAATTTTATTGATTTGGTGTTAATTTTATCTCCAAAGTTATTTATAATGGAATGTTATGAAATTATAATGGTTTATAACTATGAACCAAAATTTGTATTTCTTAAAAAATGTCATTCTTCATACAGAGTTCTAAAAACTCCACACCCATAGTCAGAATGCTGATTTAACAAGGTGGTTGCAAAACAAGAAATTATTGCATTTGCAAGTGAAATGTCAGTTTTTCACAATTTTTGAAAATAATTTAATGCTCAGATATCAAATTTTATATCAATCTTACGCCCGGTTGTACCACCACTCGCAAACCGTCTGATCAGCAGACCGGTTGATCAAAGGTGACCGATGATCAAGACGCGATGCGTTGTACAAAGCCCGGTCATGTGCCGGTTAGCCGATCAGATGATTTGGCGCTGTTGGCAGTACTCGTCTACCAGAAGCCAGTACATTTAATAGAAACTACATGAAAAGTCCGCAACCAAACTAACACAGCAAATAAAGTGGTAGTAAACATATAAATATCACGCTGAACTGTTGAAACTTTAAAATAGGCCATTGTAGATATTATAATACAATATTTATTATAGCAGATATTAAGTTACTTTCTACTATAACAGATATTTATTTATAAACATTTTGTTTATTATTTTTTACATTGGAAATTTGTTTATCATTGATATTCTCAACTTGAAATCAATTGGTGCCTATTTATGTCAATATAAATAGAATTTTAGTTCTAAACTGAAATGAATACTTACCCTACCCATTTTCAAAGTGATAAACTAAGCCTACTTAATTAATCTTTACGGAAAATGTAGAAATAAGGGTGTAAATAAAAGTTTATAGTAAATTATTTATTTAACCAAAACTATACATCATTAGTTATCAAAAAATCTTTAAATATTCTTCAATTAACATATTTCTAATTGCAACGTCGCTCTGGTTATCAATGTTAACATGATCATCGATAATAAGTGGCAAAATTAAAATTGTGATATCATCGTCCACTTCTGGTTGCTGATCGTGCATGTCGCAGGCGATGGTGTGTAGGACAGCTGTGACAATCACAATTCCATCCATTTTATGGACATACAATTAAATCGCCAAGGATAAAATGGGCGAGACACCAAAAGAAACCGGCTACCACGTGTCTCGTTCGAATTAAGGAATCGTTGGTGTCCTGTTAATGGATTTCCGTCATGGGATAGGGTTTAACACCATATCCACTATAATAGTTTTAAAAATCTCCATTTTCAAGCTCTGCTTTCACTTGGGAATTTCAGAAAATATTTGCATCTGGTCACGATAGCTGTCTATCAGCTAACTGGCTATCGGCAAATTATGTTTCAAAGATTTAGCGTGCTACGGATCACCTGGACATTCAAAGAAAATAACTTTTTGAGGTTTCTGTAATTTTCAGCCACTTCACCACCTGGATTTTTAGATAATCTGAACCTCCTCCAAAACTCGACATCGTTCCACTGTTAAAAGTGATTGGGCCAGTCTCTCAAAACTGGCCGCGGTCGTGGATGCTGCACCATGTCCACCAGTTAATCTTTATTATCGGTCACGGCCCCAAGAAAGTCCCTTCGTACTGGATCTACAAGCAAATTAATTGAAAATATGGAGCCCAAAAAATGCAAACAAAAAATAAGAACTGTAGATAATGATAAATGTATACGAAACTGATATTATAAATACTACATACACTTATTTTTCTAGTACTTACCAAAATTAATCCCAGAGATTTGTTCGCTGATGTCAATACTAGATGTAAACACAAACAATTATAGGTTAGCGTCACTCAAGCGCCTGCCATGCGTCTGCGCGCCAGTCTTGATCAAACGATCACCGGCCAATATACGGCGGTCAACTTGCAGCGTGGTTACGGACCAATCAACCTCTGATCAAGGTTGGTACAACGAAAAATGCTCCGCTGACCAATGATCAACGTGATTGGACGGTCATCAGAGTTGGTACAACCGGGCGTTAATATTACAATTTTTCTTTTTATTGTTTGTTCTTATTTTATCACTTAATGTGAAGTCAAAATTATTAAAAACAACAAATTATTACAACTGCATTTGGTAATATACTATTGCTAGTGGTATCTTTGAATGACTACAATGCACTCTATGAATAAATAAATGTCTGAGAAAAACCCTCAGAACTTTTACGTGCGATGAGACATTCCGAGGAACAGAGGATCAAGACTCGCCAGATGAAAAAGTTTTAGAAAAATCCTAACATACCATTCAGATTTTGCCCTAATTTTACTATTTAAAATGTTTTTTCATAGAAACTTATCAAAGTTTGAACATCTATCTCCAATAATTTTAAAAGAGGAGTTTTCTTTTTGATATACTTTTGTATCTGAATAAGAATTAAAGAGCCCATTGCTTGTTTATAGTCTACAAATGGACGTGACGGGTGTGACACGTCACCGCGGAATGACCCTACTGCCATAGTAATGTAATGCCATATAAGCTGCTACTAAAAATGATTTTCATGCCATAAGAACTACTATCGATATCAAATATTTGATAATTGACCATAAAATTACATTTAAAAGTATTCCCTAAGACAGTATTAATTTAAATGTAAACAATTCATTAGAATTTAGAATTTAGAAAAATTAGAATTTAGGTCTGTGATTAGTATACATATATATTATACTCAATATAGGTCCATTTATGGTCCATTTACACAATGTTGTTTCTTACTAGTGCGCGTATGTGTTTTTCAGAGCCATGCAGAACACATGAGTGCATATTTAAAAATATCTTTCATATGCAAGCGGTTTACCATATGTTCCGATACATTTCATAACTCCTTCCCATTTTATTTTCAGCAAATTAAGATTCAAGTACTCAAAAACCAATAGGTTTTGAGTTATTCTTCTGGTAAACAGTAGCTAGAAAAATCATTTTTTTCTCCTGTAAATTTATTCAGTGTGATATAATGAAATTCAATTTAGCACAGAAAGTTCTCTCATTTTCATCATTTGTTGGTTTAGAATGTACACCTTGCCAATCTCTGGTATTTTTGTTACTACAACATCGTTATTTTTTTATTGACGTATTTTTCTAAATTCATCGATTTCTATTGTTTGCATTTGTACAGAATGTTAAGGCTCCCGTATCCTACGTCGAAAACGCGCCGATACACCACACAATAATTATTGTTTAAATTGTGAAACTATAGCAACTATTCGATTGAATAGGTCCTTACGCAACTGCGTCCACAAAGAATTTCAATATTTATGCAAATTATACTTGTAAATTTTAGTGTTAAAAAAAACTAAACTACAAATATAGAATTGCTTTTTGGTCTTACTGGCGTATGATTATTGTGTACTGTAATATATTATAAAAATACATTAAATGTTACTTATAACGATGGGATGTAACTTTTAGTGAACGTAACTAGAATACCGTTCTGGGAGAGTTTTAGTCTGTTGGCATTGCAAAATAGTTCAACGGTCTGTGGATAGATGGCGCTGTTTCAAATTGAAAATGTAAATACAACATAAATAATTTATTTAGATATGACCTAAAGTACACTAAAAATCGGTAATATTGAAAACGAGACGTAACATAAAGAATGCCACTTTGGATTTTTTGTGATCGTGTTAAATAATATAAATGGTAGTTGTCGTCCTATTTGCATTTGAAGGTCGTTTAAAGTTGTTTTTTTTTAAATATAAGCTGTAAGAATAATAACTTAAAAATCTGTTATTGTAATCAGCGCAAAATGTCACAAAAAAATCTTTTATTTTGAATCAAACTAAATTCAGATAAACGACCTTCAAACTCAGTTAAGTGTCTACGGGTTTTTAAAAATCACAGATGAACTGTAAAATAGTTTCCGATCAAAGTGTGTTCAAAACAAAAACCTCGTTGATAGTTTAGTCACAACTCCCCTTTCTTCGGAGCAAAGCTGATACTATATAGTTATACGGTCATTGTAAAGTACAGGCTATACGACAGCTAAATAATCATACGTTAAAACAAAAATCGTCAGCATTTTATTAGTATTTTTCTCCATTTTATTTTTGACATTCTTTTTTGCTGCTGAATTTGACGTAAATAGTAAACAACACACAATTTTTATTTATTTCTATATTTATGTAGATAATTATTAATCATATCGACCAATCCAACAAAGACTATCGTAACAAACTAAATGTAGTTACTATAGTCTTCGTTGCATGGGTCAATATACCTTCCTACCTCAAGGTGGCAGATTTTATTACATTTAAATTGCACAAAGAATTCTCTTTTCTATATGAAAAGGTTTTATGGTAAGAATCATTTAAAACATAAATTGCCCCTCAAGACTGCGTAATAAAATATTGAAATCTTCCAGTTGTGTCGAGCAACAAAAAACGACGAATGATTTGATCTCAATTGTATGGCGTTATTTCGGAATGGGCTGCTGCGTTAAAGGTATGATTAGACGAGTCATTTTACGGAGAGCAAAGGTAACTACGTTATGTAATACAACACAATTTGAGTTACCGTCTAATCGTACTTAAGGATATTTAACACAGACCATCTCTGATCTAAATTTAAACCAGCCGCTAATGACATATCGTGTATTCAGACTAAAGTATACAGAGCTGCTGTCCTTGCATGGTATCGTAAAGTTCTATATGGAAATGGACAATATTAAACAATATTTAATTAGAAAATATGAAAACCAGTGAAAATGTGTACGTACCTATCAATAAATCCCTAATAAAGAAATAATCGATCAATATTCATTTTGAGAGACACACTCATAAATAAATCGCTCTCGATAAAACTTCTTACAATAACGAACATAACCCTATATTGAGAAGTAGATAACCTCTTATTATGCTCTTATTGGATTGGTATTTTCCGTGGTTGTCATGGTTACGAGAAATTGTATACGGTTAGATATTTGTGGTGGGGTGGATTCTTACCACAAATTAAAATATACGGGATAATTCCAGATTTGGTAGTTGTGTCGCCATCTACATCTAGTAAAACATTGGTCGGAAGCTCTGGGGAAAAGAGCGGCAACTCAACGTTTTGAATGAGGGATACGGGAGCCTTAATGAGTACAGTAAAGAAACTTGGGAGTGTAGGGCGTATACAGCGTATTCGTAGTAAACAAACATTTCATAGCTACAGAGAGTTAAAGAGAACCTGAATCTGTTGCCTACTTTAGAAACAGCATAGGAAAATTTTTTCGCTAGAGGGCAACGATCCTCCCAATCTGTTCCTTTTCCAAAAAAAAACAAATTCCCCCCAAATTTGAGAAAAATCGCCTCAAATTTCCTATTTAAATTACATTGGAAAAATGCATCTTATTTCCTTTTTTTTTTCACGTTTAGGATTTCCACTATTTTTTTTCACCGCGCCACCCTCTCCTGCAGTACCTTAAAAATGAGGCAAAATTTTCCCCAAATTTACAATTTTACAAAGTTACGTGATTTATTATTTTTTTTGACAGAAATTACTATTATTGATATACGTCAGTACCATTGTATATTTTTGTTTAAACAAATGGTATTTATTTCAACAATTGCAAACTAGTTAATTAATGACAAACAATGCCAACAATCTAATTATAATTTCTGATAAAAAATGAAAAATATGTCCGCAACATTGTATATTTTTGTTAACAAATGGTATTCGTTTATACAATTGCAAATTAGTTAGCAAATGACCAAAAAATGCCAATATCCTAATAATAATTTCCTTTAAAAAATAGGAAATGTATATATATTTCTTTAAACAAATGGTATGGTTGAACAAAAAAAATAGTGGCTGTGGATTTGTTCCTTGGGGAGTTCTGAAGAAGTTCTGATAATCTCCCGCAACTTTTTTTCTAAATCCGAAACGTGAAAAGATAAGGAAAAAAGATGCAGTTTTGCAGTGTATTTTAAATAGGAAATTTGAGGTGCTCGGTGGCGCGTGTTAATTTTAACCGATTTTTCTCAAATATTGGGGATTTCTTTTCTGGGAAAGGAACAGATTGGGGGGATCGTTGCCCTCTAGCGAAAAGTCCGTTTTTTTGACAATCCTCCTATTGCACAATTTTTAATATTATAAACATTATCTTTTACTTAAGGCTCCCGTCTCCTACCCCCGAAACGCCAAAGTAACTCACGCTACAATTATTGCGCCAATCGTGAAATGCTTGCTACCATTCGATTCTGTAGGTCTTTATGCTACTGCCATCGGAAAGGATTTCAATATTTATGCAGATTATTTATGCAAATTTTAGTGTTAAAAAATGTGGACTTTAAATATAGAAAAGCTTTCCGATGGCAGTGGCATCTGATTATTGTCTGCTGTAATACATTATAAAAGTACATTAAATGTTAACTATAAGAGCACAAGTTACTTTCTTCCGAACTTCTCTAGAATTGCATTCTGGTGCATTCTAGTAAGTTGGCAAAAATGATTACAATAGCGACAGTTCAGGTATCCAAAACTAGATGGCGCGGCCTAAATCCACGTTTTACTAAAGTGTTTTTTATGTGATATGTCGATTGTGAAAGTACTATATCATCAACTAGAAAACTCAAGACGACTCCAGTTTCAATATTTATACAAATAGAAAGCAATAATATATTTAATATAGGTATATATATTATATTATAAATATATTATCAATAATATATTATTTATATTTGCAAATTACATATATCCACATATGGAATACTACTTAATTGGTTTCCTGTATTTGAAAATTACTATGGTTTTCCAGTTAGTTTAATTAATGCGTAAATCTATTCGATTTCTCGTACGTAGTATGCTCAAACCACATTCAAACAGAATGCATGCTACTTGCTAAAAAATAAATATTATATTAGTATAAATTATATTATTTGCTAAATTTTGGAACCCACTAAACAAGTAAATATATCTGCAACATGTCTAGAACAAATTTCTTTGTCATTGTTAAATGCAAATAACGTAATATATTTAATTGTAACATTGTTACTACTTCTTATGTACTATTTTGAGTTTTGACCATGTTATAATTAGAAGGATGCAAAGTTTTAAAAAATATTTGAATCTTATATATTCATTGGAATTTGTTTTGTAAAATTTGATTAATATTCTTTTTGTAGTAGGTATTTTGTTGTATTATTGTACTTCATAATATACTTACCTGACGGTTTTAGAAGGAGGAACTAGGGTTTAGGCAATAACTGTACAACTCACGTATATACAGTAGAGCGTCGATAATCCGAACCCCGGTAATCCGAACGCCCCAAAAATAAATAATAGAATAATAAATCACCGAGTCACCGAGCTATTTTTGTCGATTCCTTTTTACAAACATATATTGCTTTTGTTTTATAGCTTGTATCCAACACTCGGTATTTGATAATCCGAACAATTTGATAATCCGAACCACCCTCGGCCCCAATTAGTTCGAATTATCGACGCTGTACTGTATATGAATTATTTTAATAAATACGAAACTCATATGAAACTTTTTACTCAGTACGACAATATTACTACTAAAAATAATTTTGTGGGAAAACACTGGGACACCTATATGTAAATTATATATCATATCATATATAATTTCCACGGGGAATAGTAGAACAGTTACATCATACGTATAACAGATGAACGTTTACTGTCTATTATACATATTGACAGACTGAAAAGTCGTGACGAACTTTCTGGAAAAAGGGCAAAAACTCGACACTTATGACACTATTCTCCGCAGAAACTGTACAACATATTTGACAAAGACTTCTTATTCTCTTCGGAAGGGTCACAGTTATCTTCCACCGTTTCCAGTGATATGCATGTGTGTATAATAAGAAACAAACATTTCAACATCCTCGTTTGCTCCCAACGGATTATCAATAGTCAAATTCACACTGCCTTCTGGCATCTCCGCAGCAGAATCTTCCACAGTATCCAGTGACAACGGTTCTGGAGAGTTCGGCTGTACATCACCATATCTAAAATAATAATATTTTAATTTATAGCATACCTATTTGTATAAAATAAAACATACCGTAAAACCTCTTGAAATCTTGCCCACCTTAGTTTTGATGCCGCACTTCGTGAATTTGTGCCCTTCTTTTTCGAATAACTCCTTCGAGAATGGGATAAGCGATCCATTATTCCAACTAATGATTAGTAAATTTTGTATTGGGGGCAGAAAATATATGTATTTGTCACACGTCACACAAACGAGCATCAAACGAGTTATTTACAACCTAACCTACTAAATGTGTTTATAAGTATTATAACTGGAAACTATATAATCACCACTCAAAAATAATATAATACAAACATATACTACAAACTCCCACACACTTTATAACTCTAAGAACACTAACTCCTCTATAAATCAAAAACAAAGACCGAAACGGGAACTGGCAATTATAGTAGTAGCACTGACACGGCGTCGAGGTTCCCCTACTATGCCGCAAACATACGTCAAATCGTCAAATGTAGTAAATACTAAATAAATTCAGAATTGGTTATATTGGCGCCATCTACATCTGGTAATTTTTCTATTTCGAAGCTTTGGAGAAAAGCGCGCCATTTGAATTGAGACGGGGGCCTTAAGTCAGATAAAAATACAAAATCCCTTGTTAGAAAACAATATTATATTATGAATCAACATGTCAACGTAATTATACATTTAATCAATATGAAACCTGTTTATGTAGATTCTAAAATTGAACGGGCATTTTCGGTTTTTTCCGATTCTATTTAAATGTCATTTTGACAATTTCATGGCTGTCATAAATCAGAACGGAATTTACGATGCATCAATGCATGTTTACGTAAACGAAAAACATTTGATTACAATTACCTATGGAACCAGTCATTTGGTCCTCACGTACCTTTGGTCGCAAAAATTTGTGGTGTCATTTCGGCGTCGGCGTCGGTCGAATGTTCCTTATAGTCCCGCGTATGCACTGCATAAAAACCGACCATCAAACTAAAAATAGTATCTATAGAACGGACGACACAGAAACTCATTCACATTCCACACGGACGAACCACATCTCGGACAAACAAACTGTACGCACTTAGTCATACAAATGATAGTTTTTCATTTACGTTGCAAAATCGTAACGAAATTGCGTATAATTTCCTGTATGCGTTTATTATCTTATATTAGTAGATATTTTAAGCTTACCTATCGCCACAAATGCACGTCATTAAATAAAACGCTGTCTGTTTTTCTGTAAACATAAGTTTTGTGAAATTATCGCAATTGTCTTTGCAGATATGTATTCCTTAAATAGCGATAATATTAAGGTTTCTGTTTGGCTATGGTATTGATTTTTGTTGAAGGTGCATCGTTCGTTCTGTGCTTGTGATGGAAATATTCGAATGCAAGAGTTTTTCAAATATACTCGAAAAATCTGATGTGGCCAGACACATGACTTTATCGTACTATATATAAAATTAATAGTTTAGCTGCATGGGATTCTATTTGATCGAGACCGGTCGTGTCTGCTTTAAAGTAAAACTAGTTAGCCAGGATTTGACAGATATTATCATTCTATAGTTGAATCAATTTAACTTTGCGTGTTGTCAAAAGTGACAGTCGTCTGGTGCAATCGACTGCTGTCATTCGGCCAGTGGCGTAGTCAAATAAATTTTGCCAAAGGAAAAGCACACGTCTGCATACAGGGTCATCGTAGGAAGCCATAACTAAAATTCAAAAGCGACTTTTCACGCAGCTCTTCCTTTAAGGATTTAATGGTAACATGCTTTCCTTGAATTAAATATTGGTAAATGTTGTCTACAGGAAGAATATGGTAATGCAATAGCGTACTTGCACCGTACGTTTTTGGTTTCCTCCGAGTTGAGATTTTCTTCTGGTACAAAATGACTCGTTTGCCTCCCTGGCAATTTTAATATTAAATACTGTCCTTAGACTTATTTTTAATACATCCGCAACTTTCTAAGAAATAATGTAACAATGTTCGCAATAGGACGAATGGAGTATAATTAATACCTGCTGCATTGCATTAAGGGAATTTAGGGGATCCATATTTTCCTTTTCCGCTGTAGAATAGTCTATAAGATTGGCCACAAACTGTTTCGTTTGAGGAACAGCACAACTGACAGTTACCCCGAATCTCCTGTCAGCGACGCCGCTGGAGATCCGAACTACCCAATGACCGACGTACTGTAGTTCTGTCTTTGTTCTGTGCACTATTACACATATTAGCATCCGAGATCGTGTGTCTTAGCCAGCCGAGACATACGTCCAACATTAGTGCCAATAGTTTAGCATGCCGTAGAAAGAGTGGGAATGATTTAATCATATCGTAACTACCGCATGTCACTTTTGACAACACGCAAAGTTAAATTGATTCAACTATAATGACAGTAGGTATTGTCAATCAGCGTTTGACTGCCATTAGAATGAAAATATCTGTCAAATCCTGGCTAACTCGTTTTATATTCTAAACTATTAATTTTACCAAAAAATGTCGTAGGCATAAATTATACAAAATTTCCTCTACTTTAATATATTATTTAACTATTTTGACAAAATTACAGAAATGGTGGCTCATTTGCAAAATCCTTGAAAAATGCTTTGAGTATTGTTATACTTTGGGTTTTTATTTGACGTAGGTCTTATTCAAACGACTGTCGAGGTTTAACTAAAGTCTTCTTTATTTATTCAACAATACAAGACACAAAATATATACAATACTGATGGAAAGTAAACTTGTTATTTTGGTTGCCTAACCAAACGATAATAAACTTAAACTATATTATAACATCTCCCTTTTTTATCTATTTAAACTAAAATTTTTAAATTTTAATAAGTCATTACAAAGTCCTTAAATCTAGTCGGTACTTTAATTTTACGACGATTCGGATTCGCGTTACAATTATTTATCGGATTTGGTTCGTCATTTTCGGGTATCATATTTTGTTCCAAATCTAAATTTATCATGTCGCCATTTTGTTCACTATTATTTTCATCTTATACGTAATTTGACGATTTTTGATTTGTTTCATAATTTGGTGTTACATACTCTCCATTGTCGTTAAATGGTTTAATAAATTGAACATTTCTAATTATATGCCTTCCATCCCATTTCTTAATTTTGTAAGTTCTATCTCTTATTTTATTTATAATTATTCCCTTTTGCCATGTACTTTTAGGTTTTTCTTGAAATATAATTTTTTGTCCTATGCTGTATTTTCGTAATGTCCTTTGTGATGTATTTTTGTCATAATATTTCTTACTGTTTTCCTTGTCTTGTCTTATTTTGGAGTTATAAAATGATTTGTTGATTGTTTTAGGTTGTAATTTATTTTCAATCATCGGTAAATTTTCTCTAAGGTTTCTGCTCATTAAAATTTGAGATGGGGTGAAACAATGTAATACGGGTGTATTTCGAAATGCTAATAAAGCTAAATAAAAGTCTTCACTTCCCTCTAGTGATTTTTTTAACAATTTCTTAATTGTTTGAATTGTTCTTTCCGTTTGACCGTTTGATTGCTGATGATAAGGTGAAGAATTTATATATGTAAAGTTCCATGACTTAGCAAATTCATCATACTCTTTACTCTTAAGTTGACTACCGCTATCAGAAATAACAATCTTTGGAATTCCATGTCTCGAAAAAATTGATTTAAGATTTTCTATTATATTTTTTTTTGTCATATTTTTATTTAAGTTTATAACTTCTGGGTATTTTGAACAGTAATCAATTACTAGTAAATAAATTTCGTTCTTTAATTGAAATATATCTAGACCAACTTTTTGCCATGGTTTCTTTATTATTTCATGTGATAACCTTTGGTTTGAATTATCATATTTACTGCATATGTGACAGTTTTTTTACAAAGTTTTCTATTTGTTGAGTGATACCTGGCCAATATACTGCATTTCTGCTTCTTTCTATGCACTTTTGAATGCCTAAATGACCTGTATGTATGTTATCAAGAATTTTGTGTCGCATTGATTTTGGAATAAGTATTATTTGACCAATGTATACTAGTCCATTTCTTCCTTGCGTAATTTCATGTCTTAATTTGTAAAATACTTTCAAATTTTGATTTATTTTATTTATGCTATTAGGCCAGTTATTTGATATAAATTGTTTTATTTGTTTGAATTCTTCATCTTTATTTGACTCATTTATTAGTGTTTGTAATTTTTCATTTGTTATTGTCACATTTTTTTCTATTAAACATACTTGTTCTTCTAAATCTAAATTGTCGCTGTATTGAATTTTTGAATAATTTCTAGATAAGTGGTCTGCTATTATTAATTTTTTTCCAGGTTTATATACTAAGTTTATGTCGTACTTTTGCAATGTTAGTAACATTTTTTGAAGTCTTGCGGGACAATTGTTTAGTGGTTTCTGAAAAATCGAGATAAGAGGTATGTGATCACTTTCTACTGTGAATCTAGAACCATATACGTATTGATAAAATGTATTTACGCCAAAGCATATCGCTAACAACTCTTTTTCAATTTGCGCGTAATTTTCTTGAGTGGGTGTCATTGCTCTGGACGCATATGCACATGGATGGTTGTCTTGAAGCAAAACAGCACCTAATCCGTTTTATGAAGCATCTACAGAAATTGTGACATGTTTTCTTGGATCAAAGTAATTTAGTGCTGGTTCACTACAAATTATTTTCTTTAAGTCTTCAAATGCTCTATTTTGTGGTTCTTGCCATATGAACTCATTTTTGTCTTTAATTAATTGTCTGAGTGGGTAAGTTTTGTCTGATAGGTCAGGAATAAATCTACCAACATACGTTATTAAACCTAAAAACTGTTGTAATTGTTTTTTATTTTTAGGAATCTCAATATCTTTAATTGCCTGAATTTTTTCATCATCTATTTGTATACCGTTTTTATTAAATTTGTAACCCAAGTATTTTATTTCATTTAAACCCAATTTACATTTTTCTAAATTAAATTTTATGTTGTATTTTCGAGCTAATTTCAGAACTTTTTCTAAAATTTGATCATGTTCAATTTTTGTTTTCCCATATATCAGAATATCGTCTATGTAAACTTTTACACCTTGCATTTCAAAAATTTCCTGAAAATACTCTTGGAATACCTCACTGGCGGTTTTTATACCGTATGGTAATCTTTTAAATCTAAATCTGCCAAGTGGCGTACCAAACGTACATAATTTACTTGATTTTTCATCCAGTGGGACATTCCAAAAGGCATTTGATGCGTCTAGTGTTGAAAAACATGTAGAATTTTTTATTTCTTTTGATATTTCGTCTATGTTCGGTAATTTGTATGGCTGGGAAATTATTACTTTATTTAATTCTCGAGGGTCAAGACAAAGTCTTAAATTTCCTGTTGACTTTACTAAAACAAATGAATTTACCCATTCTGATGTACCGTGAACCCTTTCAATTATATCGAGATCTAGTAAGTTATTAATGCACTTTTTAAATTCAGATTGAAGTGGAAAAGGTATGCTTCTAATCGGTTGAATCTTTGGGGTGGCATTTTTATTTATTTTTATGTGATACTGTTTGTCTAATTTTCCTATTCCTTCAAATAAATCTTTATAATCATTTATTATTGTTTTGTAATTATTTATTTCATTTATAGAGTTTATTTCTTTTAAATTTTTATTTATTTGAATTAAATTTAGGTCTAAACTGGTTTTTAAACTAATAATGTTTCCATAATTTTCTGATACAATATAAAATAAAATGGTATAATTACATTTGTTGATTTCCGTGATCAAATTAATAGTGCCCAAAATTTTAATTGCATTTTTTGTATAGGAATAAATTTTTTGTCATGATTTATTAATATTTTTAACATCTAAGCCTAACTTTTTGTATGTTTCGAAACTAATTACATTTACATCCGCTCCTGTCAATTTTAAATTTTTCACTTTTGTTATTTATTTTTAAATTTACAAAAATTCGTTCTTAACTTTCACTATTGCTCATACTATCAATGGCAAGATCATTACTTAAGTTGTTAATTTGTCTATTTTTGTTTACATTATTTTTACATAGTTTTCCAGAGTGTCCTAATTTACTACATACATTACATTTTTTCCCAAAAGCAGGGCATTCATTTATTTTATGTGTGTAGCCACATCTGTAACAATTTTGGATTACCTTGTAATTTATTTTCGTGTTCTTGTACCTGGCTTATTTTTGGTTCCTTGATTGAAATTGGTCCCTGAAATTGAATGAATGTGGACCATATGGACCTGTTTTTGTTGAATGCGTACGTGTAGCAATATATGGCTTGCTTGGACCTTTCTTCATTTCCTCTATTACTTCATTTTTTTCTTCGGCTCTTCTCATGTCCTTTAATTGAGATCTGGAGTTTTCAGTACGGATACATATTTCGATGGCCTTGTTCAATTTTAGATCTTCCTTTTGTAGTAGCATTTCCCTGGTTGGATCATCTTTTATGCCAACTATAAGCATTAATTTGATTAAATCTTCTTTGAGTTTCCCAAATTCACACTGGTTTGCTTGGTTCTTCAATGCCGTCACATATTCTTCTATTGATTCCATGTTTTGCCGTGTTTTAATAAATTTGTAGCGTTCATAGGTTAAATTTTTCTTTGGGACGAAATAGGATTCAAATCTCTTCTTTAACACATCGATTTTATTGAGTTCATTCTCTTTAAATGTGAATGTGTTATAAATTTGGATCGCTTCCATACCCATTAAGTGAAGTAATTGCGCACATTGCACTTTTTCTTCCTTTTTTGTGAGTTCCGCCGCTATAGAATAAATTTCGAACGTCTGCATCCACGTTTTCCAGTTTATTGAAAGATTTCCATTGAAATTCATTTGCGGGATTGGTTTGCTGGCTTCCATCTTCGTTTTAATTTTCTTCTTGATTTTTAATTTAACTAATTTTTACTCCTTGGACTGCGCCATATTATACTTTGGGTTTTTATTTGACGTAGGTCTTATTCAAACGACTGTCGAGGTTGAACTAAAGTCTTCTTTATTTATTCAACAATACAAGACACAAAATACATACAATACTGATAAAGTAAACTTGTTATTTTGGTTGCCTAACCAAACGATAATAAACTTAAACTATATTATAACAGTATACATCCAGTTCCTTTAGACCCTTTTGAACAAAAAGCTTTTCAGCTCTAAGCTCATCATGATAAGCTGGTCATGATGAAACTTGTAAATAGGAAGTTTCGTCCCGATACCTTTAGTAGTTTCTCCGGAATCGTCACCACAAAAAGCGGTTACACACACACAGAAATTTTTTTGCACCATTGTCAAAAATGTTCAGGGGACCCAAAAGGCCATATTTCCGCAAAAATCTAAAAAATTTTTTCGGCACGATTACAATACCTTTTCATACTACGTATGATAAAGTAAAAATATTTTTCATGTTTTGCCGACAACAAACAAGTGGTTTAAATATGTAATCCTAGTGTTTCTCTACAATTTTACCATTTCATTTCAGCCTTATCGATGTAATTGCGACTACAGAAGGATTAACTAACAAACTAGGCACCAAATCCATTGTTCAGGCTGTATAGATGACTTGCGCTTGAAATTCTCGAGAAAATGCTCGTTGTTTTGTTAAATTATATGTTAGAGATCGTTGCTTATTAACTATTATAATATATGGAACTATTTTCGTTTCGTTATCAATTCTAGCTGTAATACAAATCATATTTTTGCCTGTATTCTTCAATTTTGCTGAATATATTTTCAATGAATGTAACATTTTGAACTTTTGTTTCAAAAAGCGCCCTCTAGAATTTGTCGTAAGGGTCTAACAGAAAGGTTGACCTTTTCCCCACTACATTATTTCAAGGAAATTGGTTTGAAGTGTTTGTTGCAAAAAAATCACCTAAAAAAGAAATAAAATTCTTGTCTTTATGTATCCACATACATTTAAGAAAACGGACAATGTTTCAAGACTGTATATTATTATTGAAATAGTGTCAGAGTCAATAGTTGCTTAATGCAATACGACAGGCAATCAGGCATTGTTCCGCAGCAAAAAATCTGTTGTCCTGTTAATTCTAATTCATATTACATGTGTACATCCATTTGATAAGCAGACAAAGGGATGTGACCTCACTAATCACAGATACTGGGAATACTTGATAAGAAAAACTCTCGACAACAAATATGTGTGTGTGTGTGTGAGTAAAGCAATTTGTCCTCCAGTTGACCTAAAATATAAATATATTTAAAACAAACAACGAAATAAGAACAAGAAGAGGTTTGAAAGTTCAGACAACTTGGATGTTGGATGTTTTTGAGGAGTTAAGAAAAGCCCTAATAATAAAACTAATTTTTAGTGTTTAGTGTGTGAATTGCAAAAATATCCTGTAAAATTACTTTATTAATGTTGTTATTTCGTATTATAAAAGAAATCAGATTATAGAATTGAGCTGAAAATAAGTTAAATACCTAGCAGTAGAAAAAAGCGCAAATAACTGCAATTTCTTCTTTTACAGCATTGTTTGCTGTAATTTAATTACATACACTCACCGACAAGAAAACCGGACCACCTAAAGTGTTGCCAAACTTCGATGTTTTGGTTATTTTTGCTGTAGTTTATTACATTAATTTTCTATAACTGTACAATGGGGGATGAAGCATTTGAAATTTCTTCGGTGTTTGTTCTCCTGCTGTTTTTAACATGTTTTAGGAAGTTTTACGAAAAAAAGTTAAACTATACAACAAAATGCAAAATTAAAGTTTCAAATTCGTTTGTAATAGATTAATCTTTATTGTGCGTGAAATAATGTTGAGTTCAAAGAGACACAACGTAGTTTGTCAACCATATTCATGGCTGAAATTCATACTGCAGTTGTTGAAGAAATCATTAGTGTTTCATTTGCACTAAACAATCAAACGACTTATTTTACTGGATATATACGATAGCGGGAAAAATTCGATTATAGTTTCTCCATCAGCTTTAATGTATTTAATTTATTTAACTGAATATTAAAAAGAATGTTTCTCAATATTGTAGAATGAACCCTGAGATTTTGGGGGCAATGCTGCACCAAGCCTGCTACCACTACAGCTTTTCCTATGTCTTTGAGGTAATGGAAACCTGCTTAAAAGAAGAGATTCGACCAAACAAGAAATTCATGCAGTGCCTGCAAGAGTTCAAAC
Source organism: Aphodius sticticus (assembly GCA_963966075.1). Classification (NCBI taxonomy): domain Eukaryota; kingdom Metazoa; phylum Arthropoda; class Insecta; order Coleoptera; family Scarabaeidae; genus Aphodius; species Aphodius sticticus. The sequence continues at coordinate 98,624,810 of OZ014506.1, read as the reverse complement.
AGAAATGCAAACGTATTATGGACGATAACGTAAGTATAAAATTCCATTTGCTTTTTTGTCCCCATTTTTTGTCAGTTTAATTAGTGGTTTTCTCAATCCTTTTTCCAATTATCAATATTACAGCTCTTATTCTAAAATTCCTTTATAATGAAGTGAGAGCAGCAAATTTTGCGGAGAGAGATGTTTTATGTTATATACATAGTTTATAGATAAATAAGTTATACTTTTATTGTTATTAATAACTTACAGGAAAGGACGCGGTCTCCATCATTTGAAAAAGCATTCCTGGTATTCAAACTTCGATATAGCAAATGGTTAACAGAAGTGGACCCCATCAAAGATGACGAAGTCCACCCTTGGCAACAGTTCAGGCAAACGACAGAAACCGACGTATCGCACTTCAAAAATAAAGACCGTACATCGCGTTTTAAACCTAGACATGCTTCTTTTTACAAACAAAAGAAACGCGAAGTTATATATACAAAACACAAGCAGAACAAGGAATACAAGAAAAAATTTGAAGACCCGAACAATAAAGATGCTATAGATTACGTAAACCACAAACACATTGAAGCAACCTGAGTGTTAGGATAGGAATAGGAGAATAAAATATATTGTTTTTAAATAAGTTGTTTTTATTATAAAATGAACCATCAAGTTACCAAATTACATAGATACTAAGCAAACTTTAAGTGGTGTAATTTTCTGTTCAATTCTTCAAATTTCAAAATTTTCCTCATGAAGAAGTCTCCGTATCTGTGAGCGACCTTGGTGTCGGCAATGTGAATCATATCGTTGTCAATGTAAAAGTCCAACTGAAAGAAATAGAACACAAGGTAAGCTTTCTTTAATAAAGCCCAAAACTGAAAATAAGGGCATTGGCAAACTTTCTACAAAATTATTGTCTGTGCTTCAATTTTTTGCCTTAACATTTTTGCACAAACTCGAAACAAATCCATGTTCACACTTTTATCCATAATTATTTTGTTACGTACTAATAATTACGCTGGTCGACAAGGTTTTGGTAACTTTAATGACACTACATTTTTCTGCTAGCTATGTAAGAGTATATTATAAAAACAATAGTCACATTTCTCCGAAATTAGGGAAAATCGAAAAATGACTATTTTCAGGTGTATACTCCTATTTATTTTTACACTTATTTTTCTGATCTTTTCTATCAGTTATTATTCTGGTTGTTTTTTGTTAACCTATAATTTTTCAGAACGTTTGAGCACACTAGTGTATCAATCAGGATCAGTGAACTGTATATACTACGTATAACTGGAAGGAACTCGCGCTTAACATTGGCTGGTGAGATGTGATGCAACCGCAAGAAAAAGAGACAGAGCGATGACGAGGGCTATGTGTCACTGTCTGACTACCATAGGTAGATAGATAGCGGAATGCAGTAGTGTTTCGCTTGTTTATTTTATTCCAGCTGAACCCACTGTCCTAGAAACCTCAAAATGGTGTCATAGTAAACTTAAATCTTTGTATTTTTACCTGAAATTCTAAAAATTTGTTTTTGACGTATTTACAGCGATTCTCTAACGCTTTAAAAAAAAAAAAGGTAAAAAACGCAATAACCTGACGAGATATGCAGTTTTTGAAAACGCCTATTCGCTACCATAAATAAACAAAAGTTTCAATAAAAGTAAGTTTCAATATAACCCTAAGTTTCAACTGTCTTTTTCTCGATTTTTTTTAATGTAATGATAAGTTTTGTGAATTAACTTTACCACAACTAACAGATCTATCAATATCAGTACAAAAAATATGGGATTGCCATTTAGAAAGTGCGATGACGTCATAAGTCGAAAACAATTGAAAGTCGGAAATTAAATTTGATGTAAATATGTAGTATATTATGATAGTTAAAAATCGATGAAATTTTTCAAATAACAAACCGTTTCTGCCATTGTGTCATGTTTCCTTATTTTACGCGCTCAATGTATACATATTTCGAATAAATACAAATTTTAAAATGTGAAAAATAATTTATAAATATTAATATTATCGAATAAATATAATCAGCATCATGTGGACTACTTTTAAATAATGTCAGAATACGTTTCAAAGAGCATTTGGTTATTCGACTGCAAATGTTTGAAATTAAGGAATAACTACTAATTTATAATTTGAGAGTACCATCGCTAGCATAAACTAGTAAACGATGTTAAAATACCCTCACCGTAAAATATTTAAAAAAAATACAAATGACCCGATTTTACCCATTCACGAACTTGTCCTTACTTTTTAAGAGATAAGCTTGTATAGTCGATTTCACCAGTGCTGCAAATTATTCATCGATTTCTGCTGTTATTTTCCTCATACGCTACATTTCATTCCTATTCATTGCCATGTGTTAGAACGCAATAGAATGATTATGATACATGCTGTACAAATTAAATGCGCCCAGCGAAAAAGTACATCTTTTCTTAGAATGACATTTCTAACGTTTCTAACCTCTAATACTGAACGTAAATATTGAACGTGACCGTATGTTAGCAAAAATGTTTTCGTTGAAAGGTAAGCCGCTTAATAAAAAATCTATGGTGATGGTTATTTAATTAGTAAAGATAATAGCAATATTAATTTAATTTCAATCATATCCGCCTCGGTAGGCAACGTATTTACAGTGCGCGATACGCAAAAATCTTGGTTCATACACTTATAAGCGATGAGTAATTTGCAGCACTCGTGATATCGACTATATACCAAATTTCAGATCAATTACTTCAAAATTACGGCAGTTATCGTGTACACAGACAGACGGACATAGCTAAATAAAAGATTCAGCTTTCAAATGATCAAATCCATATATATAAGTCTATGTCTGCCACGCCTCCTTAAGGGTGTTACAAATGTTGAATCAAACTCAATATACCCTCAACACATTAAATGTGGGGGTATAAAAACGGGGACAGCAAAATCATAGCGTTTCTATTTGGGAAAACTGGGGTGCACGATTTCGAGTGCTTTTGTGCAGTTGTTCACGAGGGTAGTGCATGCCCAAGTGCACACGCATCGAAGCATGTAAATGGCGCATGATTCAGAACCTAACCTAAAAAGTTATAGCGGAAAATAAAAAGCCTTTTTAAACTGTAATAAAAAATTGTATGACGTTTTTATTATTTGCAATGTATTATACATTTCACATTATATCTGTATACTGTATACTTACGTCACTATCCGAATAATGATGGACCACTTTACCTATATAATCGGTTATTTTTGGATGCTTCTTTCGTATGTTTGTTATTATAAATGTTTCGTCTTCACTGTCACTTGACGAAGAAAATACTGACAATAATAAATTCATTTTACGTTCGTCAATATTCATATTGTCCGCCATTTTGCACACTGCACTGACAACACGAGCTCCCAGAGCTCGTGGAGAAAAGAGCACCTGCGAGTGCTCTGGTTTCCCAATTGCACACGCAACACTCGCCGAGAGCGGACCAACTGTACATAATATATTGCACTGGTGCACCCGAGTTTTCCCAAATAGAAACGCTATCATATTCTCAACAATATTTTAGTTGTGTAACATATACTTTGACTGTATTTGGTAACCTATGATGTGTAAACTCTGACAGTATCTGTCAACCTACAAATTTGTTCCGGTTTCATCAATTTTATGCTTCGCGGTATTCTTGCCGACACTTAATTCAGTAGCAATTTCTCGAATGCATTCATGTAGTCGAGTTTAAATTATTGCCTTCTGAAATTCATTCAATTGCGTCATTTCTTACGTCAAAATTCACGATTGAAATCTGTTAATCGTATTAGTGGTAAAAGGAAACATTTTATGACCCTGGCATCATATTAGCAAACTTTTGAGAAAAACATAATGGAAAATGCTAAAATATTGACTGAACTATACTGCCGTGCTAAGCAAGAACGGCGTATCTGACAATTTTTTAGCATTTTACTTTTCCGACCAAATCTAAAGATGGAATGATTTATTGTTGATCTATTAAAGCTTAATTATAGAAGAACATAGCAAAGAATTTAAAAAAGCATATTAGAACGCTTCTATCTGCAAAGCAACAGCACAACACACCCTTAAACTCAACATTTAACAACTTTTCACATATGTAGATACGCCCTTTCAGCTTAGCACGACAGTATAGGCAACATGGATTTTGTGATTTGGGAATGGAATATACATTTTGCGAATATTTTGCCAAGATTATTCTCAATTAAAAACACGTCAAAGATTTCTTTTTTTCATTGCCGATTATTTTTACAAGATCAATTTTTTTCTTATTTATTAAAATTTCTTAACATACCTCGGAACCGCTCTGGAATTTGCCGTCCAATCCGGAAGCGCCCTTCGTCCAGACCAGGTTTTTCATCTTGTGCTTGAAGCAGAGCAGATGGATAATCAGGCTCTGGATCTCCTTGTTCATGTCGAAGGTGGCGTCGTCCCTGCCCTGGTTCTGCGCCATGAACGTCGCCAATTTGGCCAGCGGCAGAGTCGTGTACAACTTCAGGTAGCTCCTGATCGTCGGCAGCGTCCTCTGCTGCTGCACCTCGTCGACGAACACCTGCGTCTGCAGCCGGATGCCCTCCTTCGAGTAGTCTTCCGGGGCGGCGTCCACCGGGGGCGGGCACGGAGAGAGAAATTTCGGGCACGCAAACAGGAAGCAACTCTCGAATTCCTAAAAGTTAAAAAAAAAAGAATTTTATGAATATATGTAATGATAACAAGAAATATAGAGAATAGAAATTATTCTATTAAGTCTTCAAAAAAATTCTTACGGGCGGAATCTTGACCTTGAAAACTGACATATAGGACCTCTGCCGAAGAGAAGTTAGGTACGCAGGTTGGTGCGTAAAAAAATAAATGTTCCTAACAAAACTAGTGACGTTACGACAAAATCCACTCCAAAGTCCCTGTTTTTACAGATATATTAACATAACCTAATATTATTGTTGTTTATTTGAGCAATTTCTATCTCTTGTACTAATACATACTGCAAAACATATACATTTCTTCTTATTTAAAAATAAGGAATTTGGTATGACGTTTGACACCAACTTGCATATCTAAGTTCTCTTCGGCAGAGGTCCTATATGTCACTTTTCAAGGTCAAGATTCCGATACGTATACCGATACGCCATTTGATAGGAAATCTTTAAATACAAATCGATTTATTCTTCATTTATAGAAATGTAACAACTTTGGAACAGCAGGAAAACAGAAAAATATTGAAAAGGTTTGTTAAAACTAAAATAATATATTTGGGATATCCAACTTAAATTAAAACTTAATTATGTTGTTCGAAACGCTGCGCGTTCTGCTCCAAACATTTTAAAACTCTTCGCTGTACTTCTGTCATCGTCGTTCTTCGGATTTCTTGCCGCTGAAGTCCATTAATGGCGGCTACTACTCTGTTAGTCAATTCTTCTAGAGTATTAACTTGTGTGGAATAGACCTGACTTTTCACATGACCCCAGAAATAAAACTCTAATGGTGTTAAATCTGGTGAGCGTGGTGGCCACCGCCAGGGTCCCCTATTTCCAAACCACCTATCGTCAAACATCTGATTTAGTTGAATGGATACCACATGCGAAGAATGTGCCGGTGCACCGTCCATTTGATAAAAGCAGTCGCGTAAAATATTGAGGGGAAGAGTTTCGCAAAAATTGTTCACACATCCACACAAAATTTATAAATATCTATCACTATTTAAATTTACGTTCTAAATTTCGTATCTAATTTCGTCCCCCATTATTAAAATGGCAGTATTCAAAATGAATTTACAGAAAAAGTGACAATATCTCAAAAACTATTAAAGATAGATATAGGGAACCCTAATATTGATTGATAGGAAATAAGATTTCCTATCGAATGGCGTATCGGTATACAGGTGTTCCATTTGAAAAAAATTAGTTTTTTACGTTTGAAATTTCAATTATTGTGTTGTAAATTTTGAACACCCTGTATAAGTTATCATGATGAACTAAACATCGTCTTATTTGGTTATGTTTCTAGTTTTGGACCACCAATCATGAAACTTCTAGTTTCAATAATAACCGAGATATTCAATTTTAAACATCCGAAAATCACCAAAAAATTAATAAAATCCTAAAAACCCAAAATGGTGTTATTTAGGTATAGGGAAACCTTCATAAAAATGATGTATTTTGATACATAGAAACCAAAAATAAAATTAAAATTATATCATTCCATTTAAAATAACAAAGTTGATACCGACTTCCGGTGACCGGACGTGACAGTTAACTTGAGAATATCTTAGCTGAAGAGCTCAGATCGAGTAAATTCTACTTCCAAAATTTTAAGTTTCCAGATATAGTAGAACATGAGAAACTTCTAATGGACCAGTTCCGTGAGACACCCTTTATACATGGCAATTTTGCAAAATTCACTGAACCCATTATCCTAGAAACCTCAAAAACGTATCATAGTAAACCTTAATCATTGTACTTTTATCAGAAATCCTCAAACTTTGTCCGCAAATGTTTTTGCAGTATTTACAGCAATTCCTTACATGATATGCGGACACCCACGTAAATGAAACAACAAAGAATGCAATAACATCATGGACATGATATGCAACTTTCAAGCCAGGATTCATATTTAGCGCAAAGAAATTAAACACAAATGCCTCTCTATTAACCAACAAAAGTTATAAATATTACCCTAATTTTGTCTCTTTCTGAACAATTGTCTTATGTAAAGGCATAAAGTTTGCAAGTTACTATTAAGGCAATTAAAAGACCTATTAAAATCAGTGAAAATATAGGGTTGCCATTTAAAAAACAATATCGATGACTTCATATGTAAAAAAATTATTGATATTGTAGCAATCAAAAATTGACCTGTCCGAGGTTTTCTTGAAATAACAAAGTGTTTCCGAGATTTCGTCATGTTTCTATATTCTAATTTTCCGAAGTGTATTTAAAAAGAATTAGAATGGATATACTATAAAAATTACATTTAAAACAAATTTAATTTATGTCATTTAGGTCCATGTAATTCAAAAATATGCAAAGCAAAACAAGAAGGCATACAACACAAACAGTACAAAATTGACATGACATTTTAGAATTCTAGTCATATTCACTTTTACCCACAGACTACTCAGACAGTGCAGTCAAGGTTATTTTGTGTACCTACAAAAACAAGCGGTACTGTCATAAACCAACGTAGGTGGCGCTCCGGTAGCATTTGCGCGCCAAATTCAAATTATCGATTTCAAATTAGTTCAGTTTACTAAAGCTGTTGTAAGATGCGGTTGAAAGAATTATCATTGATTTTACAATATTATATTGTTATAGTGTAGACAAATATCAATAAATGATACTTGTTTACTATTATGTTTATAATATTACAAAATAATTATAACACTGTCGCACATATCTTAAGATTATTAGAAAATATATCAGGGGCCGTAGTAAAAATAATCATAATTACAAAAAATAAAAACTAAAATTTATTTTAATAGATTAACAACATTTTGCCATGTGACATATGTAGTGTTCACCGGGGTAAAACACATACCTTTCAGCTTTTCTCGGAAAGCAAAACAGCGTTTGAACTTTATCTTCCGAACGACCACATTAAATACAAAACATCTTTATACACTTTGTACGCAAACAATAAAAGAAAATGCAAACCGCCTTTGCATGTAGATTTAGATGATATTTGACAATTTGTGACAAGCACTGACATTTAGGGCTTGTTTTCATAAAATCCATCTGATGGCCGCATCTGTAACTGAGGGTACAGTGCACTGTACAGTACAGGCACACAGGTTTCTACAGTCGTAAACAGCGCCTCTACATAGATTTATGACAGCAGGGCATAAATTTAAACCTCACTGCACTGTCTGTAGTAGTCTGTGCTTTTACCAACATAAACTCAATATGTATTTGAAATTACCCACATTTGACTGGTGCAAACCATGTGCAAACTTTGTTCAACTTTCAGCCACATGTTATTTACATTTTCTTTATTTTTTTCACTGTAACTTTACCTGTAAATCGCCATACTGCATCTTGTACATCTTCTCGTGGTAACTCTTCTCACGCAGAGTCTGCTGTATCGATTCATCAATACACTGGGGATGCAGCACTAGACATATGGCGAGCAAATGATACATCTGATCGGTCTGCTTGTTGATCTGATCATGCTGGTAGCTCTTCGTTGCAAACAGCTGCTTTGTCCTTTGAATATACAGGAGTATCGAAGAGAAAATCCTTATCGCGTCAGAATACCGCCTCATCATCATGTAAGCGAAGCCTACGTAGTACGAAGTCGAGATTTGACAGGCAGGAACATGTGCAAACTGCGATTTCAAATGGACTTCAATATTGTCGAGGACCTTAATAGCCTGGTAGTAATCACCTAACAAGGAGTGGAGACGCAATAACCCGACCAACGAAAAGTACCTGAAATAATGAATGAATGTATTGTAGTCTATGGTTAAGCATAAAGGATGTATCGCTTTAGTAAAATGTCATAAAATCTTGTCGTGTTGTCAAAGAGTTTAGCTTTAAAAAATCAATAGAAGTTCAATTATACCAAGAATCATGGAGAATCTATCTTTATTTCACCCGTGTGGTCGTTTCTTTAGTTTGTTTTTAATTTTATATTGAAGCCGGGAAGAAAGATGTTTTGAGGTACACAAAATTTGTACCTCGACAATGAATTATGTAAAACTATCTAATATTCTAGCATTCTGTCTAAAATCGGCAATTTCATCTTACATTACCAAAGTGTTGTTTGTGTGTTCTTCTATCTGGTATATGTAAGAAAACTACTAATGACAAATCACAAATCTGCTACAAAAATCTAGGCATAAAATCAGTTTTATACATTTGCAGGTTCTTTACATTTTTGTATGCCATTTCATTTTATATGGGTTGTTGAATTTTGAATATCTGATTGCAGATATGGATTCAGGGAACAAACATTTTCTTATTCCAATTTAAATTTTCCTCACCACATTATGAATTTTGACAAAGTAACTTGTGATTTGGAATAAGGAGGTTGCAAACACACAAATAAAATTTATGGAGTCTCTTCTTACATTTTTGGTTGCCATATCGGTCCGCCATTTTGAATATTTATATCTGACTTCGGATTTGGATTCGGATTTTTGACATCGTATTGGTTTCGCCATTTTAAATGTTGACATTTTTTCTTGAAATTTGGAATCATTAAGTTTAAAATATCACTTAATATTTAGTTGCCATATTTATATTGCAATTTTGATTTTATTTAATTTAACATTACAAAAATATTTCTGAAAATAGGTTTCAAGTAAATTTCAATTCAACAAATGTTACTTTTTTGGTCGCAATTACTGATCAGCTATTTTGAAAATCTGACATCAGTTTTTGAATCTAGGATCTTCAAATCTCACAGCAAATAAATTTGACAAGAACACGTTTTTTTTTTCAAAATATTATATTTAAAACGCCATTTTAAATTTTGAAAATCAAGTATTTGGAATCAGGAATCTTCGAATATAACGAAAAATAAGTTTATTGCAAAACCAACAATTTTTACATTTTTGATAACCATGTTGTATCCGCCATTTTAAATTTTTAAATGATCGGATATCAAATTTCCAATTTAGGCTCTTAAGTTTCATAAGAATCCAATAATCTTTGTGCATTTTTGTTGCCATACTGAATCAACAGATTTTTGGGAATCAGAGGCCCTAAAAACCCTATATACGCAACAAAAAGTATTATATGAATAATTTTAATAATCAAATATAGTTAAAAATGTTTGCATTGACTTTAAAAACAGTACATGTTGCAGATTATTGTTTTAAACATAGCGCTGCTATTGCAAATTTAATGCAAATTTAAAGAAAATATATGATCCATTTTATTCTCGAAATACTGTAAGGCTCGTATTAATAGACGCTACTTGGGTGAAAAGCACACAAATCTAGTTTTAAGTTCTGATCAAGGACTGCACGATTCAATAGTCAGGTATTAGGTGCTGCTTGAGTAATACTTGGCCGGTACGTCTCGCACGTGGTTACTTGCCTAAAGAACAATTTGGCGCGTATTAATAGTGGCCTATAACCTACTTCAATCTTTACTTAAGTTCATCCGTATTAATAGTCCGAAAATGACTGATCAACACGCGGTAAGTAGTCAAAGACGCCAAAGAACTTTTACGAAGTCTAAAGGTACCTACTATTGATCATGGATAACGACTAATATTAAATTAAGAAATCTAACTTTTATAATAGATTTCTCTGAAAATGTTACACTTAATTAAAGTTGGTGGAGATCATCTGAAACTAATACCGCAACTATCACATTTTATAATTTATGCACCATATACGAGATACTTTAGAAACTATGAATTTGTGTTAATTTATTTTATGTTAATAATTTAATTTCAATATTACCACCAAATTGTATTTGGCAATTATTTTTTTAGATTAGTAGTTTAGATGGATTATCCATTCTCCCAATTTAATTCGTCCTGGTTTATAACACAAATTCAATTTCTGAACTACCCCGTATAAGATGCATAAATTGTAAAATTTGATGGTTTGAGTACCAATTTTAGAGATTGCACTAACGTTTTCAAAGAATATAATTTTCTGAGAAATTCATAATAAAAGCATTTTCCATTTGTTACAAACTTACACATATATACTCACAATGTTATCAAAATCTTATTTTTTGTACAATTATTTCAATGATTTGTTATGCAGTTACTCAATAAACTCCTCTCAAACAGGGTGAAATTGCTTTTTCTTGATTCGTTGTTGTTCTCCATGGCAAAAGCACACACGAAAAGACGTCAACAATAACCAATTGGTTATTTTCGATAGGCGGAAATTTTGAATACGTTCGGATATGGACCATCTGACGCACACTTCACTCTGCTCAAATCTCGTGCCATCTGATACGAGATTTCATTGATTCAACGCTTTGGCTAAACAGTACTTGGGCACTGTTTAGCCAAAGCGTTGATCTCCCATGACTATTAATACCCGCGTGTCTCAAGTTGCGAATCGATACTTAAGTAAGCATCACGCAAGTAGAATTTTAAGTATTGATTTCAGTTGCACTATTAATACGAGCCTTAGATAAGCTTATTTTGTTAATTTTCTCAGAACTCATTTTTTTTAACTTGTAGTGTTTCCAAAGTAACTGATTCAATTTTCTTTTATTTTTATTTCACACATCAAGAATTGTTGTTATATTTATTGTTTTGTTGTCCTTCTTGTCGCCTGATGTTTTTTGTGATTCTTGTCATTGTAAAAATAAATTAGTGAGTTCCTTATTAATATAATAAAAATCCTTTTTTTGAGTCCTTTTTTGTCGCCTGATGTTTTTTGTGATTCTTGTAATTGTAAAAATAAATTAGTGAGTTCTTTATTAAAATAAAAATCTAGTCAGTTAAATTGAAAATCCACAGCAAGCTTGAGGTCAGTTAAGAATGAAATTAGAACCACAATACATGTTTATAAATACTGTTTCAAACTACAAATCATTTCATGGATCTAGGAAAGTTTCAGGAAAAAAATTGTTTCTACTGGTTTTTTCCTGGACAAAAGTTGTTCACTTCTTAGACTCACCTACAACAATCTATAAAATTGCTAGAGCCCTTTTCTGCACAAATATTGATCGTTTCTGTGATCTACCAGTCATATTAATGTTTGCATTTCAGTCCTAATGACGTTGTACATTTTAAACCAATATTAGCTAATATCAAGAGATTTAATTTTACCATAAAAATGTAAAGCCACATCTTAAAATCATATCTTTTTTCAAGTTTTCAGTCTAAACCAAATATTATTATGATATGAGAAACAGTGCAATAAACTCAGGTGTAGTGCGGTTCAATTCTTTGCCAACTGAGATTAAGGCATTGACAAGTTGTGCTGTGTTTAAAAATCACCTTAAAAGATATTATGCATCATATTATATGTAGAAACTGTTGTTATTTTTCTTTTAGTGTTTAATTGCTAGTTTGTTTTTTTTTTTAAACTTGTTTACTGTATAAGATAATTTGGTCTCGATATCAGCTGTTGGCTGTTTAGAGAACCTATTAGTGCCCAATGAAATGTAATTGGCTTTTCTATTGATTGGTATATGTAAAATTTTTTTTTTTGATTTATCAAATGATTATTTTGTTGTTTTTAAAGAATTTTGTATAATTTTGTAACTTGGAGGAAATAAATAAATAAAATAAATAAAATTACATACCCGAGCATCTTATACAGCGAGTGACGACCAAAGTCACCGGCGACCGTATCAGGGTCACCGCCGCTAGCGTAGACGTCCAGCTGCTGTTTAATGTTGCTCTTGTCGACGAGGGAGTGAAGAACGTTCAGGACGCACAGAACGTTCCAGACCTTGTTGTGCGTGTTCAGCGTCTCCAACTCCTGCGGGGTCTTCTTCTGGAGGCGGGCGCGGTACTGCGCGAAAGACTGGAACTGGTAGACAAACTCGTCGACGAGCTCCCACAGCCAGAGGTCGGGCAGTTCCAACGGAACGGGCTCCTCCGCGCTCAAGATGTAATTGAAGAGGTCGCAGTAATTGTAGAAGGAGTTAAAGCGCTGCTCGAGCGTGGGACCACCCTGGATGCGCGCGTATATGTGCCGGAAGTATAGTTCCTTGTAGAGGATCATGAATACCTGGAAGGTTAGATGATGGATTTTTTAGATAGCAATTCGCTTTTATAATGAAGAATAATCATGAGATAAAATAAATATTTAATGAGAGAAAAGAAACTATTGAAGGAAGACAGAATAAGAAACTTAAACTAAAATTATCACTAAATATCCCTATTGAAATAATTTGAGACAATCCGTTTTATCTTTGTCCCAATATCTAGATACTTTTGTTGCATTTTTCGTGAAAAGGTACCAAGTGTTTATTATCGTTAGAAGTAAATGTCAAATAATAATAATGAGTCTCTACCATATTCTACATTGGAAAATGTAAAATTTTTATGTGAAAAACTAATAAAAGACCTGACCTGTCTCAAACTGGCATAATTTTGCTTTAAATTAAAAACGTTAAATACAATTCTAATGCACTAAAAAAAGTTGTAGTATCTAAAAAAAAAACAATGGTATATATTCGATTCTTTAAACAACTATTCAAATTCCAAAGTAAAAAAAATAACAAACAAAACATGCAGAAGTTGCAGATTGGTTCAATTTCATTTTTGATTTTTAATCTACATAAAATGATGTAGCTTTACTTCAATACAACTTTTTTTGTATCTCTTCAAATAAACAACAATATCTAGGTATATCTAGAATCCTCATAAAAACCTGTATTACAAAGATTGTGAAAGTTGACAATGAGATTTTATACAATCATTTAACATATATTTAACATATATATATATAACAGTAAAAAGATAATGAAAAAGAAACATAACTTTAAAAACTTTAGAAAGTGGCATTTTTGCTTTATCATACGTAGTATGTAAAGTATTGTAATCGTGCCAAAAAAAAATTCTGAGATTTTAGCGGAAATATGTCTTTTAGGGTCCCTTGAACATTTTTGACCAAGGTACAAAAAAATGTCTGTGTGTGTGTGTGTACATGTTTTTTGTGGCGACGATTCCGGAGAAACTACTAAAGGTATCGGGACGAAACTTCATATTTAGATGTTTCATGACCAAACTTAGAGCTGAAAAGCTTTCTGTTGAAAAGCGTCCAAAGGAACTGGAGGTTTAGTCTTAGCATTTTTGAAAGATTTTGCAAATAAGCCTCCATTTCTGGAATTTTGTCGAAATACTTAAATAATAAATTAAACTAGAGGAAATTCTAAATAATTTATGACTATGACATTTTTTGGTACAATCAATAGTTTAGCTGCATGAGCAAATTCTATTTCATCGAGATCGGTCGTACTGCATTAAAACTAGTACCCAGGATTTGTCAGATATTTTGGTTCTAATGATAGTAGGTAGTGTCAAACGCTAATGTTTTGACAATACCTACTGTCAATATAAGCTGCGTTCGGATATTGTACACCAATACACTTTTTGTCATTTGGACGGTGGTGTCAACGGAGTACAATATCCGAACACAGCTTACTAGACAGATATGTCTGTCTAGTTCTACTAATTTTATTTGAATGCAGACTTGGCCGATCTCGATCAAATAGAATCTCATGCAGCTAAACTATTAATTTTATATATAGTATGATAAAGTCATGTGCCTGTCCACATCAGATTTTTTTCCTTGGTTGCTAACAACCACAACGATTGGTAACCACAATCAAAACAAAATATTTTCAATTAATTGTTGCCAGAATTAAAGAAATTTATTTAAATATGAAGAATTTTTACAGCATATATATTGCCTTGTTAAGCATAAAGATTCTATCTGCACCAGTGAATTTTTGCGTTTGAGATGCTTATGTTTTTTTATATTGCAGATAGGACCTTTCTAACACTTTTTCTTGTCTTTTAACTTTTAACAGATAATGAACACAACGAAATAGTAATTACTAGGATTACCAGTCCCAAAAATTGTTTTTCAAGGACAGGGGTTTTAAAAAAAGCAGGAAAATGCATAAGAAATATTTCGATGAAAAAAAATTAAAAATTTTGAAATAACAATTACACTGGGGACACAGAAAGCAAATGTGAGAGTTGGTTATATTCTTAGCAGTGAAGACAAATCCAGACTCAAAAATATTGTATGGTTCACAAAACCGTGAAGTCAAAATTTAAAAAAAAAAACATGGTTTTTGTAATTTCGCGAACTTTTGAGAATTCCAGTTGAACCCAAGGCAAAAAATTCTCAAAAACATTTTCTCGAAAATTTCTTTAAAAAAAAACTAACTATTTCATAGGTATTAGAGTCATACTTTCTGTAATTTTGATTATACCCATGAAATGCTGCTCATAACTTCTACTTGTGTACAATAATTAGAACTTCTATTTAGTAAAATAAATGAAATACAGTGATGTCTTCATCAAAATTGTGTCGACACTGTATATATACTAAATATTCTATCCAGTATAAAATTGACACGTGGATTTAAGCCTGAATACAGGAACTCCTGTGAAATCCAGCATGCCTGGCAAGTAATGATATCTGAGAAAAATATGTGCCTTTTTTTGCAGGCAAATTTTATTGGTGGCGCCATCTCTGTAAATACCGATGAACTTCTCACTACCTCAGAAAAAATACATTTCAACTTTCAGGAGTTTCTCCAGTTTATTTTTATCAATTTCAGCCTGTGTTCTGGTAAATAAATAGCACATAACCTGTATTGGTTGCCAGATTTGTCAAAAACCAAACAAAAATACATTATAAATGATTGTAATCAAAGTTCAACAGAAGAGTTGCATAACCTATTTCAAATCCATCATTATTCAGTTTCTAACCTAATTTTCCACCAATACTTTAAAGAGTTTGTGAATAAACTAAGAAAAAATCTGATGTGGCCAGGCACATGACTTTATCATACTATATATAAAATTAATAGTTTAGCTGCCTGAGATTCTATTTGATCGAGATCGGCTATGTCTGCATTAAAATAAAACTAGTAGAACTAGACAAATATCTCGATTAAAGCTGCGTTCGGATATTGTACTCCGTTGACAGCGGGTACACCGTCCAAATGACACTTACGTGTTATTGGGTGTAAAAAGTGTAACGGTGTTCAATATCCGAACGCAGCCTACATTGACAGTAGCATTTTCAAGACATTAGCGTTTGACACTAGCTACTGTCATTAGAATCAAAATAATCTGACATATCCTGGCTACTAGTTTTAAAGCAGTACGCCCGATCTCGATGAAATAAAATTTGCTTATGCGGCTAAACTATAAATTCTACCAAAAAATGTCATATACATAAATTATGGAAAATTTCCTCTCCTTTAATTTATTATTTAACTATTTTGACAACATTACACAAATAGCGGCTCATTTGCAAAATCTTCGAAAAAGGCTATGAGTAAACCACCAGTTCCTTTGGACCCTTTTCAACAGAAAGCTTTTCAGCTCTAAGTTTGGTTATAAAACTTCTAAATATGAAGTTTCGTCCCGATACCATTAGTAGGTTCTCCGGAATCGTCTCCACAAAAACGGGTACACACACACACACATACACACACACACACACACACACACACACAGACATTTTTTTGTACCTTGGTCAAAAATGTTCAGGGGTTCCAAAAAGACATATTTCCGCTAAAATCTCAAAAAATTTTTTTGGCATGATTACAATGCTTTACATACTGCGTATGATAAAGTAAAAAATCCTTTATACTCGTAATACGTGTTGTATGTATTACGAGGACGTATTAAGGACATCACTCATCAATATCAGAACAAATATGAATCATCACGATATCTCAATCTGTGAATTTAATAAAGAAGTAATATATATTCAGTAATCCTCCATAGATAATGAAAACTTATGTACAAACCAACTTCAATTAGATAGCAAAAAGTACGAAATTGACTTTTATGCAGTGATGCAACAGATAAAAGCAAAAAAAAACAAAATATATCAAAACAGTACTAAAAAGATGGACTTTGCCTGCACTTTATAAATCAGTACTGACCAGGGCCATATTAAAGACAGTAAGTAAATAATAAGTAAAAATAAATTTAAACACACACTGAAACAGGTTTTCAACAAGGTTAATCTAACAAGGTCAACGCACAGTAATTTTGTAATGGTTTTATTAAATTTTAAGTAATCCCACATAAAAATTTAATTTGAAATACATAATTCACAACAAATAAGAAAAATATTGTGTGGTGGACATTATAAGACTTCTTTATATCGTAACCTATAACCTTCTAATGTAAAATCAATATTTATAAATCATGAATGTGGGAACTAAATAACCAATTGAATAATTCACAAACTATCACAGGCCGATTCGACATGAACCCTCTGGACTACACGCAAAAACTCAACGAGTACAAACGGCAGATAGAAGAAAAAATCAAAGGAGGCGTAGCAGAAGCATCCAAAAGTGGCTATCTACAAGGTAAGTAATAAAAAAAACAAAACTTACGGGATCTCCGGTAATCACTGCGGAAACTTCACTCTCTTCTGGCCATGGCCTCTTCTCAAAGTAATCCTCCGTTAGCTTAGGCCAGTGCACTTCGTATAGCGTTTGCAACTCAAAAACGGACCCTTCCGACACTGCATTACTGAAGTATGTCAAGAATTTCTTGACAACCTCGGGCATCTTATAGTTAGCGGATCGATTAAACTCAGCATCCGCGCCCCCTTCACCACCGTGGCCCGCATATTCGGACTCATAGTTGTTCTCATAGTTGTAACCCTGTGAAAAATACAAGAAATGTCACATACAGTTACATATATCAAACCAAACAAAAGACGCGAGCGAAGGGATTTGACGTATGGGGTGCGTACATTTTCGACGGATTTATGGGTCTAGTTCATGCGAAACACGCTGGTAGGTAGAAATTTTGCTTTACGTGTTATTTTTAGGTTAGCGTACACGTGAGCGTCAGTATAACTTATTAGGACGATCCGAGGGTCAAATTACGATGCGGAATTGGTAAATAGTTAGACTAGGAGTACTTACGGAATCGAAATCTTCGTACATTGTTATAAATACTTATTGGAATTGAAAAATTGAGTCAACAAGCTAGATCAATATGGCCGAAACATGGCCGACTTAGCTTTGACGCAAACCGACTCAGTCGGTCATAATGTGGAGAAAATTACTAAATAGTTTCAATTTTAATAACACACTTCAAAAATCGCTTTACCCCTTCAAACTAGCTACCCCTTAAATAGATATTATATATTTGAAAAGTAGTTATGCAAGAATTCCACAAACTGTAATGACGGTTTGCGCCTCTGCTGAATACATTGGGGGATTTCTATTCGTCTATAGCGTGAAGTTAGCTTTACTGTATTTTCTTTGGATCGAAAATTCACAAAATCCACCGTTGTTTTTGCAAGAGGGATTCATATTTCGAAATAATTCGAGCGCAGATCGAAGCATCGCGCTAATGTTCCAATAATTAAGTATTAAAACCGTTAGATAGCCGTTAAAATGTTTAATCGTAAGGAATTCTGCTAGGTTAAGTTTTTTTACCAAATCTGTTATTCTTTTTCTGTTTGTAGTATTTAGAAGTTTCCTGCCTGGCGAAAATCCACCGACTAGAGTTGTTGAAGCGAAACCAGATACATTCTCGGAGAGGCACATCATAAGTCGCGAAGACGGCCTTGTATTATACGCCCCCAGCACCAACAAGGCGGAGAAGCCACGATATGAAATCGTTTTACACAAACCGTACACGGAGAGCTTACATCAGACGTACAGGTATTTAATTTTCGGAAACCATAATTTCCTAGTTTACAAAAGTTTTGATTATTTTTATTTTTTTTTAAGCTTATTTCGAACTGAAATCGAAGCGGACGCGGAAGAGAGATTCATTTATCTAAAAGACAAACTACCGTTATTTGTCGAAGTTGCAAGGGAGGTAGGGAAAACTAATAAAAACAATGTCAAACTGGTACAACTTTGATTTTTTTAGATGGGAAATGTTCAAGGATTACAGAAAATATGCGACCTTTTAGCGGAACATCCTTCGTGGACACTAGCGCATATGGCAGCGCAGTTTGCGTTGTATGATACTTTTAATAACGATATGATCAATAATTATTTGAATAGTTCGGATGTAATAACGGGAATGTCTCCACTGCAAGTTGCTATCGCAACGAATAATTTAAAGACAGTTCAGGTTCTGTTGCAGTCAAAGTGCTCCCTGGAACATTTGGATTATAATGCGAACTCTGTATATCATTACGCGGCTACCACTTCAAAAGAAATAATATCGGTGAGTTATTTTTTAATTTCATTGCTAGTAATAGTTTGCTTGTTGACCTTGTGGATGTTAAGCAATTTGATGATGTCAGCTAATTGCTATTGCTTAAAAATTATAGAGATAATGTTAGTGGTCTGTGGTAATTTTTGATAAAATGTAGCACACAAAATAATACATTTTTGTTCTCTTTTAATTCTTTTTCCTTTGCAAATGTATTTTAAAAACATAAAAAATTATGTAGGCGCAAAGAAGGAAATACTGAATAAATTTTTTATTTACTTATTTGACTCTTTCCTCATTTGCTTGCAATTTCTGTTGTGTATCACCGTGTCAACCATTGTTTTTTTTTATTACTTTAGGATTATAACACGTACCATTACCGCCTCCAGATTGCTCACAAGTACCACAAACATATATACAAGTGGCACCAAGATGTATAGAGACAAATCATTAAAAAAGGGTAATCAAAAACTGCCAACCATCCTAAAATTTACTTATGCTTTAATGCTGATAGTGTATAATTATTCTCTTAATTGGCTTACTTACCTGTAGAGGGCTTTTATTAAAACAAAGTTTTTTTGTCCAGCAAATTAATAATGTAACTCCATGTTTAGTTTTATTTTGCTGTAAAAATTAGCATAAGTATAAGTTTTTCTATCATTATATTTCATAAAAGGATATTAAATTTATATGTATAGCTGAAGAACCCAATATCCTAGTACCATCAAAGTGTGCATTAAAATATGTACTTTACGTAAACTTTTCAAATTTGTTCACCTGTCCCCAAAAGTGAACAAAACAAAAACTTGCCGTGATATGCAACTTTTGAAACAGACATTACTTTTAACATCAAGCATTTTCTGTCGCGTTGATTATATTGCTGTATAATTTTTACTGCTATAAAGTATTTGTTGATTAATACAAGTTTTTTTGTAAAAGGTTTTTGAAAATTTGGGTAAACCAGAGCTTATAAATGTCACAGATAACGTGAATCTGTATTAATAAATTTTAAATTCTTCATGAATAATTAAAATTCATTTATTTAATTTAATTTGTATTTCTATATAGTAAGGTTACAGATGAATCATATTTAAAAGCTTAGCCTATTTGTATCGTACTACTTTTTAAAATGTATACTTAAATAATGTCAATCATTTCAAGTGCTATCAGTACTGTAGATATTGTATGGTTGGATGCTGAAGCACGAAAACAAGAAAGGCAAGAAAACTTAAAAAGAGCTGCATAGTTTTTCTAGTTAAACAAAAAAAATAGATATCAGAAAAACACTCACAAGGAAAGAGACTGTGTTATAGCCATTATGTGTGAGTTAGATATAATGATTTATCTACAATTCATAAATTAAATTTCTTGTAAAGTATTCATAAATTTTTGTGAAGGATAGTTTAGTGTTTTATGCTCAATCAACATCAAACTGTTATCATAAACGCTGGTGTGTGTTATGCTAAGAATTATGTTACCATAGCAAGGTATTATGTTTATAAAAGAGTATACAGGTATCTCACGGAACTGGTCCACTAGAAGTTTTTCATGTTCTACTATTTCTGGAAACTTGAAATTTTGGAATTAGAATTTACTCGATCTGAGCTCTTCAGCTAAAATATTCTCAAGTTCACTGTCACGTCCGGTCACCGGAAGTCGGTATCAACTTTGTTATTTTAAATGGCCAAAAATAAAATAAAAACTATATCATTCCATTTAAAATAACAAAGTTGATACAGAATTCCGGTGACCGGACGTGACAGTTAACTTGAGAATATTTTAGCTGAAGAGCTCAGATCGAGTGAATTCTAATACCAACATTTCAAGTTTGCAGAAATGTTAGAACGTGAGAAACTGCTAATGTACCAGTTCCGTGAGACACCCTGTATTGTTAGCTACACAAAATCTAAGAGTCATAATAAGATAAAAGAAATCGATATGACGTATCCCGATTCTCAAAAGATTATACTCATTATGTAATAATATAATAATAAAGGTGTGAATTAGGAAGTTTTTTATTCAGATTTTTTTTATCAGATTGTCATTTTTCTACTGTGTGTCAATTTATTTGATTAAGATTTTGTTCTAATTTGCATTCGTCACACCCGTCACATTTTAAAACATCAAAAATGAAAATGTACGGTTTGTAGCTACCGAAACAACGTTATTATTGTGTAGTAGCTCAGTTGAAGACTACCCAATTAATATTGTTTGGCTGAATTTTTAGTTGAACCAAACTAAAACCTGCAGATGTAGATTGTTCTTTTTACTATGATTATCTTAACTTCTCATGTTGTTTATTTGTTTGTTTGTCCAATCGAGTTGAAATTTTGCATGTGGACAGATTTCCAGTGACAATGCATGAATTATGTAATACAAAATTTGAAAAATTTTAAAAACTTTACATTTAGTGCATTTTTTTATAAAGCGTAGTTTTTAAAAAATGCATTGTTTACATAAATTTATTAATTTGTTTTTACAACTGTCACTTGTGTCACTGTGGAATGATCCTGACAATAAGTGCGTAATAACCCCATACACAATTTCTAATAGAAACAACTTATATAAAATACACTAATTAATACATATTTTGAATTTAAAAAATTATCAGTTTCTTCATGCTTGTTCAGATACTTAAAATGTGCCTTAAATAATTATAAATTTAAAATTTGAGTAAGCTGTGAGTATATTAGGAAGTTACCAACACACACTAAAGACAGGCAGTGACAGATGCCAAACTACAATTTGATTGACCACTATTTGACGTTTAAATGAAATTATTTGACAGCTGTCTGTACTAGCAACCATGACAAGAAAAAATATATAAATCATAGCTTACTCTAATTGAGAATTTATTTGAAGGCATTTTTACCACAAGAATATTTTCCATTTTCTCTAAAATATGACATTAATAGTTAAAACAAATTAGCCTGTTTTACGTGCAAATAGTTAGGTAACATGCTAGACTAAGGTAAATTCTTTAAAATGTAAAAAATGTTCGTGATTTTTGCATTGAAAAATAGAAAAATTTTAGCGATTTTTTTTGTATGTACATACGGCATTTTACCATTGGACAGTAGAATAGTACTATTATCTTTATGAACCTATTAATTGATTAGTTATGAGTACAATACCCCCAATGTATAACGCAAAGTTTTATTAAAAATAAACATATTATTATTTTCTTTTATCGGTCTCATCCCCAGGCACTATCACAGGAGTCGCCACCGCACTGCCTCAACGGCAAGAACAAGATGGGCTACACACCACTCCACCTGGCATGCCTCGCCGATAAACCAGACTGCGTCAAGGCCCTGCTTCTAGCAGGCGCTGACGTCAACAAGACCGCATGTCTCGAGTGTCCCGACAGCTCAACGCCGGGCTACGTTGGCCACTACCTCCAGAATAACCCCAACACCCTCTCGAACCAAGACATGAAATACGGGGGCACCCCGTTACACTGGGCGATTTCACGCCCCGTCATCGATGCTCTCGTTGACGTAAACTGTCTTATAAACGCCGTAAACTTTCAAAATAGAACTGCGCTCCACGTTATGGTCATACAGAAAAAATTGGAGTGCGTCGTCGCTTTGTTAAGCCGAGGGGCTGAAACCGATATCGGAGATTGCGATGGGAATACCGCGTTACATTTAGCGGCGAATTTGGGAAATATCCCGATTATGCAATGTTTGGTGGTTTTTGGAGCTGATTTGGATGTTATGAATCACAGCGGGGAAACGGCACGTCATATCATTTCGAAATCGAATAACGGAAAAGCGTTGTATTGTTTGCATGCTGTGGGGGCGAAACGGTGCGCCGTGGATGTGAAAGGATGCAGTAGCGGATGTAAGGTAATAAATGTTTGGCATTTTTTTATGTAAAATAATAATAAATTTAATAAATCCCAGCTTTAAACGCAACAGAAATTATATTGATACTTTTTTCCAGATCTCACTTAAACAGCGTGTAACCTTGGTTATCTTTTTTCTAAAGTTGAATTCTCAATAAAATGAAATGTCTTACTTGTTACCAAATTCCCTGGGTTGTTGAAATAAATAAAAAAAGGAAATTCTTTTAGGGATATTTTTATCGGAAATTCTTTCTAGAAACTGCCCTAAAAGTTCTATTTTTTAAATTTTTAAAATTCCAATTTTTAAAACACAAAAATGTAACAAAAAAAACTTACAATCTTGACTACACAGCTCACATTTCATTTAAAAGAAATGCCACAGGTCAATCTAAAACTCATTAAACTAAGCAGACTATATTTTTTTAAAGAATAAGTCAATTTTTGTCTTTTAATTCTAAAATTAAATAATAATATTTAAAAACATAACAGTACATTCTTAAATAGGACACGCTATAGATTAGGCTGATTCTCATTTGGTCCAATTTTAAGCGGCATATTTTACCTATTTTTAACCTAGTAATAAAGTATAAATTGGCAATCTTTTATGAGTCAAAACAATCGGGAGATTTTCTTAAAAATTAGAGTGAATTCAAAAGACTCATGAATTCAAAAGAGAATATGTTCTAAACGTTTGTCTTTTGAACTAAGTAGAAAAACTTTATTGTGGCTTCGAAAATTTTGATTGTTTTACGAGTATTTCACATAACAACAATAAAATTACTGTTAAAGTTGCAATAACAATGAACGATTTTGATGCTCTTTCCTTTGTTGTATTTTAATTTTAACAGGTACTAGTTTTGTTGCATTGACATCTTCACCCCAAATCTATAATTAGAATAAATAACATCGATCTTGTGGTTAAAATTACGTGGCAACAAGGTCAGAGTATAAGAATCAGACCCCTATATATAAAAGGTCCCTATATATCATATAGGGGCAGACCCCTATATATCATATAGGGGTCCTTTATTGAAAATTAATTGATCATTTTAGTAAAGTGATTTCTATTTCTATGTCTTTCTATTTCTAATTGTTCTAAAAGGTCCATTTTATAAGATTTTCTTACATTTGAGGATTAAATCACTGTAATTAATACAGTGATCTGTATTTAATCAATGTTGAAATAAATTTGCTAAAGGTTTTTATGTTTCACTATTCGTTTCGCTAACTTCCTTCCGGTTTAACCGACATAAAGAGCATTACAATCTGAGCGTTGACAGAGTAGACTCCTTACTATTCCATCATATATTTGTGGGGTTTTGAAATTTGAAAGAAGTTTATAGATACTATTGTTACTTTTAAAAATAGGAAGCATATTACATTTTGATAAAATTGTATTTAGTTCAGGTCAAGGTTCAAGGTCGTTGGTTCAAGAATTTTTGTGTTTATTATTAGCTCTTGAATTTTTAATAAAGGAAATTGGATTTTGCTTAGACAAGTTAAATCACACAGTACATTAGTGTCCCAAAAGCACCACCACAAAATATGGTAACCATATTCAAGGGACGTGACGGACATACCGTAGTGATTAATACAAACATAAGCCTCGATAACTCAGTTGGCAGAGCTTTGTGCTAGAAACTCAAGGGTCCCTGGTTCAAACCCACATTGTCACTATAATTTTTATTTTTTAAATTACTTAAAAATTACTATTTTTTCTTTCTTTTTTAGGGGGATGGTGATTATAATGGGGAGCCACCGGCGAGGGTAATTGGGCCCGCAAATAGGGAGGTCTTAAACCAGATGCTTTCGGTTGCTGGGATGGAAGTTGCAGCTAGGAAACATGAAAATAATATGCCAAATAGGGGTAGGTTGCTGTCTTTGGACGGTGGAGGCATCCGAGGGTTGATCCTTGTTCAGATGCTGCTGGAGATTGAGCATGTCATCGGACGACCGATTAATAATTGTTTCGATTGGATTACCGGTATGTATTTCGGTTAATTTATTAGAATTCGATAAGTTTTTAGAATATTGAAGTATCTTTTTATTTATTTATATATTGTTAGGAATTATTATTTTATTTGTTGGATTAATTCACATATTGGGCAAGTGTTGTTACCCGAGTGACTTGAAACAAAACTATTAAGCTTAGGAAAACAAGTAATACATCATTTTAAAAGGAGGAATTGGGATACGTTGCAAAAAATAATTTCTTACAAATACAAAATTTTTTTACAGGGACGAGCACCGGTGGTATCCTTGCACTGGGTTTAGCTGCCGGTAAAACATTAAAAGAGTGCCACTGTTTGTACTTTCGACTGAAAGAGCAAACTTTTGTCGGGATGCGTCCGTACCCGAGCGAGCCGCTGGAGACGATGCTCAAGGAGGCGCTGGGCTCCGAGTCCGTCATGACCGACATCAAGCAGCCGAAAATACTCATTCCGGGCGTACTCGCCGACAGGAAACCCGTTGAGCTGCACCTCTTTAGGAACTACGAAAGCCCCAGCCAGATATTGGATGTCTTTTACGATTCTCCTTACGAGCTGCCGAAACCGCCGGAAGAGACATTGCTATGGCACGTTGCCAGGGCGACGGGCGCCGCGCCGACATATTTTAGGTTAAGAATCTTTAAGTCGTAGTTTTAACAACAAACACTAAAAAATTAGATTGTGCTTTTATATTTGACTGAATAATTTGTAGGGATAAACTATGGCATACTTTTTTCTGTTAAGTTATGTTTGTTATATTTCTAATCTCAGAATCTTCTTAATTATTTTACGGCACACTTTTTTCTGTTTATTTATATATATACGGTACATTTCCAACCTTAAAATGTTCTTAAATATTTACTATCTTGCCTGATTTTGGGTTAGGCATCTTAAAATTGCAAAAGATTAATATTGAAAAACTACCAGATTCTTTTTGTATCATAATAGTAGATTATGATTGCGTTTCTAACCTCAAAATTTTCTTTAAAATATTTGCAGACACCGAAAAATTAGATTGCTCGTTTGGATTTTGCTGAATAATTTATAGGGATAAACTATGGCATATTTTCTTTCTGTTAATTTTTATATATGTACATTTCTAACCTCAAAATTTTCTTAAATATTTGCTATCCTGCCATATTTTAGGTTAGGCATCTTAAAATTGCAAAAGATTAATACTGAAAAACTACCAGATACATTTTGTAAGATAATAAATTATTATTACGTTTCTAACCTCAAAATTTTATTAAAAATTTGCTGTCCTGCCATATTTCAGGTTAGGCATCTTAAAATTGCAAAAGATTAATACTGAAAAACTACCAGACACGTTTTGTAAGATAATAAATTATTATTACTTTTTTAACCTCAAAATTTTATTAAATATTTGCTGACAACGAAAAATTACTTTGCACTTTTGGATTTGACTGAATAATTTATAAAGTATGGTGGACTTTTTTCTATTAATTTTTATGTTATATTTCTAACCTCAAAATGTTATTAAATATTTGCCATCCCGGCATAGTTCAGGTTAGGCACCTTAAAATTACAAAAGATTAATATTGAAAAACTATCAGATACTTCTTGTAACATTATATATTATTACTTTCGTAACCTCAAAATTTAGGTACTTTAAAATATTTGCAGACACCGAAAATTAGATTGCGCTATTAGATTTGACCGAATAATTTATAGGGATAAACTATGGCATTGCATATGGCATTACATTTCTAACCTCAAAATTTTCTTAAATATTTGCATTCCTGCCATATTTCAGGTTAGGCATCGTAAAATTGCAAATAATTAATATTGAAAAACTACCAGATACATACTTCTTGTAACATAACAAACTATTATTACTTTTCTAACCTCAAATGCAATTTTGGATTTGACTGTATAATTTATAGGGATAAACTATAGGCGATTTCACGTGGAACGGTTCGGTTGCGGTTCGACTACCGATTTGAACCAACCATTTTCACATGGCGTAACGGTGGCAGTTGGTTCGATTCGGTCCGTCAAAATCTTGAACCTGCCTGGCAAAACGGTTTGAAATATCGGTTCCTTTGGGTTGTCATTTTTAGGTTATAAGTTGTAAAATACTGGTAAAATGGATACGTATGTCGTTGTCGGAATGCGCGGTAGACCACTGCGTATGTCATTACTGTCATATTTAACAGTAAGTGAGGCACCTAACCTATGAATCGAACCGGATCATTTTCCGTCAAGCGGTTACTGACGTTTTAAAAATGATGACGATTTAGAACCGCTCTGTCAACCACATCCAACCGCCAACCGGAACCAAATCGAACCATTTAGCCACGCGAAATCGCCTTATGGCACACTTTTTTCTGTGTATTTTTATATCTATACCTTACATTTCTAACCATAAAATTTTCTTAATTATTTGCTATCCTGTCAATTCAGGTTAGGCATCTTAAAATTGCAAAAGATGAATATTAACAAACTACCAGATACTTTTTGTAACAATAATTATTACGTTTCTAACCTCCAAACTTTCTTTAAAATATTTGCAGACACCAAAAAATAGTGGTGGATTTGACTGAATAATTTGTAAGGATAAACTATGACACACTTTTCTATTAATTATTATATACGTTACATTCTAACCTCCAAATTTTGTTTAAAATATTTACAGGGCGTTTGATAGATTCTTGGATGGCGGCCTCATAGCAAACAATCCCACTTTGGATGCGCTAACAGAAATTCACGAGTATAATCTGGCGTTGCGTGCCAAAGGTAGGGATAGTGAGGTGTGTCCGGTCAACGTGGTGATGAGCCTGGGCACCGGTCTTATTCCGGTAACCGAGTCGAATGTGTCCCGGATACTTCCCGAGAGCATCTGGGAGGGAGCCAAGCTGGTCTTTGGACTGTCCGCATTAGCCGCATTGCTGGTCGATCAGGTATTTATTTTTTATTAGATTAGATTATTAAATTGTTCATAGTTGATAATTCTTGTGACAACTATGGTGAGATTTTTTTATAATCTTACAATCCAAAAATATGTAGATATTCCAAAGGATTTTTCTTATTTATTTACTGTATAATTTTATAATAGTGAATATAATACAAATTTTTGAGATTTCTTATTCAAAATTCAGGCCGAAATTAAAATCGAAAAACTACTAAATAATAGACTTTTTGTATAAAATTTCTCGATCTTTTCGAAAATATGAAAAAAATAACCATTTATATTACCAGTACTGCTGTAGAAGCACCAGACTTCACGCAATGACTGGAAGAACAGAATAAGTCCAGGACCTACTGTTTTTCCACTCACTGCATGGAGCGTGGTTGTTTTTAACAGATGACGTCATAGACATTTTTTTAAAATTACAACTCTACATTTTTTTTTATGAAATTGACAGATCTTTTAATTGTCTTAATGGTAGCATAATATATTTATGGCCTTACATAAGAAAATTTTCGAGAAAAAGACAATTGAAGGTTATGAAATAAAAGTGACAAAATCTCCGGAACGGCTCGACCGAATTTAACGAAGTTTTGGAATTAAGTATTTTGCAACCATGTGAAGTCACTGGCGTTATTATCGTTGATGCAACGTTTCCAGTTTCTAAGATATAACCTCAAACATTTGAATTTGAAATAGGAACATCCTGTATATTTTGACATTTTCTGTTAGTCTTCCATTGCCTATTCAATGTTACTACGCTTGTTACAGTATTATATCGAAAATATCTAGAATTTAACAAAAACCTTTATTACTTAGGTCTAAAAATTAACAAAGCAAAAATTGATAACAAAAAGATGATGAATAACAAAAAGTAACAACAAAAATAAACCGATCAAATTTAAAACAATGTGTTCTTGTCAATGGTTGAGAATCCTCATAAAGTAGTTGCAGTAGAAAATGTAATAATGTTTTGTTATCAATTTTTTCTTTTTTAATTTTTAGAACTAACTAAAAAGGTTTTTGTTAATTTCTAGATATTTTTGATATAATAATGAAGACTGTAACAGAAAAAGTCAAAATATACATGGTGGTCTACTTCAAATTAATAATTTTGAGGTTATATCTCAGAAACTGTAAACGTTGCATCAACGATAGTAACGCCAGTGACTTCACATGGTTGCAAAATACTTAATTCCAAAAATTCGTTAAATTCGGTCGAACCGTTCCGGAGATTTTGTCACTTTTATTTCATAACCTTCAATAGGGTATTTGACTGTATTAAAAATATGGCATGTATTATAGTCATCCTAATAGATTACAGTTTAAGAAAACTATTTGTAATTAATTTTCGAAAAAATATGCTTTATTTCTATGAAAAACCAAAATTAAAATTGAATTTTATTCACGTCCTATCACGTGATTGAAAACGCTCTGTAATTGGCTCAGTCGCCAGTGATGTCATTCGTTAGCCCGCTTAGAGCGCGTTTGGTTTGTCAGGGTAGGGTATGGGGAGAGCAATGCTCAGATAACTTGGGTCGGCTGTCTCTCTCTTATATGCAGATAAACGCCGTATGACGTTAGTCCGCCTATTATGCAGCGTGTCACTCTCACCGTACAATACCGGGTTATCCGAACGCGCTCTTATGCTTCTCTCGTTTGAATTTAATAGCACGAAAGCGCCATGTAAGCATAACTTTGTAGGTTAGGACAGCCCTAACCTTAAGCTGTCAGATCAGATAATATCTGGAGCTTATTCTACAATTATAGCGATTAGCGACATCGCTATACCGTTTCGATTCGACATGACGTCACGTGTATCGATGTCGCTAAAATTCGGTAAAAAAATACCTTACTGACAGTACATTTGCTGTCAGATGTGACAGCAGTTCGATTCGTGGTCAGGAGGTTATTATGTTGTACGTTTGAGGCAGTGAAATGTATATACTACGTATTTTCTGGAAAGGACCCGTAATGGTCAATAAGTGAGGCAAATGCATTTGGTATGCAACTCGCAGTGATGTGGGCTAGCATCTCTTTGTATTTCATTCAGTACTACGGCCGAATTACACATTTTTATTTATAATATCCTTTTTCAATTAAATTGCAACAAATTAATCAAGTTTAACTTTTGCAGAGACTTCAATAAACTAAATAATAATAGCAGATTTAATAAAAAGTATATTTTATTCATATATTCCGGCTAAATAAAATTTACTGTCTACATATACATAGGTACTCTCAAATTATATATTAGTAGTTCAATCCAATGACTAAATTCTCTTTGTATTACTGAATTAAGGAAACGCATTCTCATATAAAAAGTAGTCCACATGATGCTGATTATATTTATTGGATAATATTAATTATAAATAAAAAATTATTTTTCACATTTTAAAATTTTTATTTATTCGAAATGTTATTTAAAACTACATTAATTACTTACTTAAGAATATAAAAAGCAATGTTCTTATCAACAATATTACATAATACAGTATTTGACTGTATTAAAAATATGGCATGTATTATAGTCATCCTAATAGATTACAGTTTAAGAAAACTATTCGTTATTACTTTTCAAAAAAACAATGCTTTATTTCTATGAAAAACCAAAATTAAAATTGAATTTTATTCACGTCCTAACACGTGATTGAAAACGCTCTGTAATTGGGTCAGTCTCCAGTGATGTCATTCGTTAGTCCGCCTTAGAGCGCGTTCGGTTTGTCAGGGTATGGTATGGGGAGAGCAATGCTCAGATAACTTGGGTCGGCTGTCTCTCTCTTATATGCAGATAAACGCCGTATGACGTTAGTCCGCCTATTATGCAGCGCGTCACTCTCAACGTAAAATACCGGGTTATCCGAACGCGCTTTTATGCTTCTCCCGTTTGAATTTAATAGCACGAAAGCGTCATGTAAGCATAACTTTGTAGGTTAGGATAGCCCTAACCTTCAGCTGTCAGATCAGATAATACCTTTCGAAAATACGATAGATAACTTATTCTAGTCAGTTTTACTTATGTCGAAGTAATCTTCACAACAGAAAACACTTGTATTGGCGGCTATTTATTTCATTTGGATTTCTACGAGCCAACCACTTTCTTCGCAGTTTCAAATCTTGCGGAACAGCTCCAAATAGTTTATCCGGAGTTTTTCTTGACGTATTTCTGCATTGTGGATTTATACACCATTTATAACCCATTTTTATGTAGAAATTGTGAAAACAACACATCATACAACACAATTACCAAACGGCGACGATGCCGATGCTGACAGACCATATGGGCCGATTTGACATCTTGACATCACATCATCTTGACATCACTAACCGGTGACGTCACACAACAGAAAGTATCGTTTTGGCGGGACTTTTTGTGATTCAATTTTTAACGCTGATTTTTATGAAATATTGAGGAAATAATTACAAAAAATAATGCATTTACAATGTAGAGTGAAGGAATAAACACATTAAGATGGTTTTCCAAAAATAGTCAAATACCCTATTCGACGGCCTAGCTGCAATATCACGTATCATCTATAACACTTAGCAAAGCATCAAGTTTCAAAAATTTCTTGCTACATCTTTGTTTGATTTGATAATCAGTTTCTAAAAAATGTTGTCCACAATTCCTACTGGGTCTAGAAGGATACCACTTATCTCTTCGGATAGCTATAATCCACCATTTTAAAACTTCTTGACGTTTAGGCGGGAACCTATAACATAGTTTGCTGCTGAATCATTATTAGCTGTTTCGATATTCTACACCTTTGACACACTGGTTGTCACTGGGTTCACACAGTCCGTACACAATGAACGTAAAGTGACATTACGTACGCATAGCGATATCGAATCAACTTATCGACACCTCCGAAGCTGTCGTTAAATTTAGCGACATGTCGGAAAGTCGTGACGTCAGTCGATATCGATAAAAACGGTAGAATACGGCTATCGATGTCGCTAAGTATTCGATGTGACGTATTGCGATATCGCTAAGTGCTGCAGAATAAGGCTCCTGGTTCGAAAATACGATAGATAACTTATTCTTGTCAGTTTTATTTATGTCGAAGTAATCTTCGCAACAGAAAACACTTGTATTGGCGGCTATTTATTTCATTTGGATTTCTACGAGCCAACCATTTTCTTCGCAGTTTCAAATCTTGCGGAACAGCTACAAGTAGTTTATCCGGAGTTTTTCTTGACGTATCTCTGCATTGTGGATTTATACACCATTTATAATCCATTTTTATGTAGAAATTGTGAAAACAACACATCATACAACACAATTACGAAACGGCGACGATGCCGATGCTGACAGACCATACCAGACTTTTTGTGATTCAATTTTTAATGCTGATTTTTATGAAATATTGAGGAAATAATTACGAAAAATAATGCATTTACAATGTAGAGTGAAGGAATAAACACACTAAGATGGTTTTCCAATAATAGTCAAATACCCTATTGTCTCTTTCTCTAGAATTTCTTATGTAAGGCCATAAAAATATTATGCTATCACTAAGACAATTAAAAGGTCTGTCAAATTCATTAAAAAAATATAGCGTTGTCATTTTAAAAAAAATGTCGATCTGTTAAAAACAACTGAAGGTAAAAAAAATAATTTGATATCATAAGGTGTATTTTGATAATTATAAAACGACGTGTGCGAGAATTTTTTTAAATAGCAAATAGATTTTGTCATGTTTCCATACTTTACGCGCTCACTGTATAGATGGCTACACCACCCATACTTTCAGACTATAAAAAGAAACTAAAAATCGTCCCACACTTCTAACAAAATCGGCATACAAAAACCCAAAACGTATTAACTTAAATTGCTTACTTAAGTTAAGTGATGCACTATTTAGAATGAGAAGATCTTGAGGAAGATCTTTTATTACCATCTTACTTCTTGGGAAACATCAAATCATGATGAAGACTAATGACAAGTTTAAGAATGTTGTTTTTTTATTTTGTTTTTTTTTTGTTAATTTTAATTTTGTTTCTAATATTAAACTTGTTCTTTTCGTCTTTATGCATTTTTATTTACCACTTGTGCTAACAGCATATTTTTTTTCAACAAATAAGAGATTACTATCGATAAGCATGTTGTTGACTGGAAGAACAGAACAAGTGCAACCGATGTTTTATCTAATTATTGCTTATTTATTATTGCCCTTTGAACCAAAATTTACTTCCAGAACAACTGCAAATAAAATTTAGTACACCTTTTCTGTGCTTACCAAATTTGTAAAATACACAGCTGCCGAATTATACAGTTTTTTTTTAGTTTGCCACAAATGCCTGATTTGTGCTAACCATTTTTTTTTCAAGAATATGATAGTTTAATTGAAACTAATTTAGAATACTTAACATTTAATTTTCAAATGATTTTCTTAATTATAGGCAACTGCAACGGATGGCAGAGTGGTGGACAGGGCAAGAGCGTGGTGTTCCACCCTGGGAATCCCGTATTTTAGATTCAGCCCTCAACTGTCCGAGGACATAGCGATGGACGAGAGGTCCGATGATAAGCTGTGCAAGATGCTCTGGGAGACAAAGGCGTACATGTATGCTAACATGACGTCCGTACGAGAGATAGCGGATCTGCTGACGAGGGATTGAGACGCGTAAGCGGAGTGCGCGGACTCATAACCTCCGAATAAATAATAACTTTTAGCGATAAATCAATTTTAGCCGGATTTTATATATGTGTAGCGTACGGTACGTTAAACCAATCGTTAGGCGAATTTTATTTATTTATCTGTATATGTGATAGATTATTTGAATATTATGGAAGCACAATAAAATGTTTATATATTGTTTTAATTTTGTTAATGTTTATTATTCTTCTTATTATTATTATTATTGCAGACGGCGTTTGTGATTGTTAAACATTTGTGGAGCAAATAGATGGTATGAGTAAAGTTGGAGTTTTCTTTATGTGCGGCTTGGCATGTTTAAGAAATACTGAATAAGGCCAATGTTTTTTTTTGCAATAAATAAACCTTTTTTGTAGGAAAGTTACTTATTTATCTATATTACAGCAAGTGTACATCTCACCAAAATAATCAAAAAAAAATTTAACGGAAAAAATCTACCATTTTTGAGACAGGGGCAATTTTGTTTTTTTCACGTCGCTTACATATTCTAGGAACGCCTAGTGACATTTGATACGAGGTTTGTGTTTTTTAATAGTAAGGTTAAATAAAAAAATTGGGGAACCAATATGATTTTTATTATTAATAATAATAAGAATACGACTTTACATTTCTGGCTCTATCTTGGAAACAGATAAGCCGATATAATTTATTTTTTTCTAGTAAAATTGATCGTCATAATTTAAAATAATTGGACTTATTAATAAATTACACTGCCACTACCAAACAACAAACTAAATAAAGTTATCTTATAACGTCTGTTATTCTTATAAGTATAATGGCATTTTGTCTACGTTTATTCACTATAGGGTTGCCAGGAATTCTGAATTTCCTCGGTTTAGGCTTAAATTTGTACAACCTGCAAAAGATGTCTGAAGGACGCTTATTGTTCTGGAGTTTTATACATATATTGCATACAGGGTTGTTATGTTTTAAAACATTGTTTTAAACATGTTTTAAAACAAATATTTTGTTTTAAAGTATTTTATTTTCAACTTGTTTAAAATAGTTTGTTTTAAATGTTTAAAATATGTGTTTTATACTACCGAAAGTTGTATGCTGGTCTTCAAGATTTTTATGCATAGATCAATTAAAAAATCAAAAAAATATTTAAATATTGTATTTATTAATAAAAAAAATCTGATGTGGCCAGGCACATGACTTTATCATACTATATATATAAAATTAATAGTTTAGCTGCATGAGATTGTATTTGATCGAGATCGGCCATGTCCGCGTTAAAATAAAACTAGACAGATATGTCGATTAAAGCTGCGTTCGGATATTGTACTCCGTTGACACCGGGTACACCATCAAAATGACTTACGTGTTATTAGGTGTAAAAAGGGTAATACAATATCTGAACGCAGCTTATATTGACAGACGTTATTGTCAAAACGTTAGCGTTGTCATTAGTGTCATTACTGTCATTAGAATCAAAATTTCTGACATATCCTGGCTACTAGTTTTAATGCAGTGCGACCGATCTCGATGAAATAGAATTTGCTCATGCAGCTAAACTATTGATTGTACCAAAAAATGTCATAGTGATAAATTATTCAGAATTTCCTCATCTTTAATTTATTATTTAACTATTTCGACGAATTTCCAGAAATGGCGGCCTATTTGCAAAATCTTTTAAAAATGCTAAGACTAAACCTCCAGTTCCTTTGGACCCTTTTCAACAGAAAGCTTTTCAGCTCTAGTTTGGTTATGAAACTTCTAAATATGAAGTTTCGTCGCGATACCTTTAGTAGTTTCTCCGGAATCGTCGCCACAAAAAATGGGTACACACATAGACATTTTTTTGTACCTTGGTCAAAAATGTTCAGGGGACCCAAAAAGACATATTTTCGCTAAAATCTCAAAAATTTTTTTTGGCATGATTACAATACTTTACATACTGCGTATGATAAAGTAAAAAGTTCTTTATAAAATATAATAATACATTCAGTGATAACATGTAACTACAATAAACAAAAACTTTTAGAATAACTTAATAAGTTGCCGGGTGACCCACGCCATAGGTACCCCCGTTTATTTTTTTTTGTTTATAAAACTGGACGAATGAAATTTGGAAAAGTGTTAGACAAAAAATAACATTATTGAGATACTTTTGAGGTTAATATGACTTCCGGTTTTCCGGAAATGACGTCATCATTGAAATTTTAAATGGCACCCTATATTCTTTGTGTGATATATTCTTCTATCAGGATGACATTTTGAACACAAAACTATATCGATCGTCAATTTTTATCACGAACGCAACGCCAAAATAACTTTTTTGTGTATTAACTTGGTGACTATGAATTGGTGAAAATAGTCGAAAATTGTCAAATAAACACTAACTAAATCGATTTTGGCCGACATTGCATTACTGGCGCCCTCTAGCGTCACAACAAAAAGTCATTCATACAACAGATTTAGCTCTACTGTGAACTGACGTATGAAAAAACGCCGATGAAAATGTTTACAAATGAAAAATTGCGTGATTTAAAACATGTTTAAAACAATTTTTATTCCTTATTTAAAACATGTTTCTTTTTGTGATTTAAAACATGTTTTTTTCATGTTTTAAAACATGTTTTTTTGTTTTTTGCGAATTGTTTAAAAACATTATTGCGTGTTTAAAAACATCATTTTATAAAAAAAAACATGTTTGTTTTGTTCAAAATAAAAAAAAACGTTTTTTATAACAACCCTGATTGCATATGTACAGGAGCAAGTACGATGATGCCTCATATGTATATTTTATAATCTTACAAATTTATAAATATTCACTATACGTATATAATTTATAGTGTTATATTATGATTGAGAAAGTTAAGTTTGGTTTGCAAATGGGAAGTGCATAGGCGTTTTCGATATATTTTTTTGCGCTAAATACAAACACTAGCTTGAAAGTTCCTCAATTTCAAGTCAGGATTGTGCATTTTTGTCATTTTCGGTTTAAAAATCGTCCGATACTTCAAAAATGATTGTGATCAAACTTTTTTAGGATTTTTGGTAAAAATACAAAGTTTTGCTGTGGGACATTATTGAGATTTCTTGGGCATAATATATAAATTAGCAAAAATTGACAAATACGTCTAGTACTACTTTTTGACCTCACTTTTTTGAAAACCATACGGGAAAGGAAATTTTTTAGTCTATTCATTTTCAGTGATAAGATCTATCCAATTAATTGGCGAAATTTGGAGGTGTATCAATATTGGTGTAAAATATATACAGATTAACCCCCTATTTATAGCAGTCTTCAATTAAAAATTGTCTTTTTCTCAAACAATTTATTATGTCGGCAAAACAATAAAAAGATGTGTCAAAATCAGGTCATTACATTAAAAAAAATCCACGACATCATAAGTAAAAAACTATATTAGTCAGATAGTAATTTTTTTTCAATAACAAACCGTTTTAATTGGTATGAAATACAGCTTATTTTAACAAATATATCTTCATACTGCAAAATCAATTTTTTGTTCTGACATCCCGAGTATTAACATAGTTCTAATTTTTAGGTAGAGCAATTTCTTGTTATGTTGAAATGGCTCAACACTCAAGTTTCTATACAAATTAAACTGGAAAAAGCTGCTTTTAAATTTCGTACTAGTGTCCAATGAAGTTTTTGTGTTAAATTGTTTAAGGACAAATACCAACCTTTGAAAACCTTTCTTCGTGCACCTGATCAACACTAGATTTTTAATTACAATAACAAATACCAATAAATAAAACACAAATTGTAAAATATCGATTTTATTTGTAAAACATTAATGTTCCACAGATTGCTTACAACGTAAACTCTGGAATGCAAACTCGAATTTTACATGTCCGTTATTTCCACCTTCTTCTCACACTGCACAGTATGATAATCGAAAATCATCGTTAAACTATATTTGAACCCTCGGTTTTGAGACATATACAAGTTACTTTATACAGGGGGGAGGTGTGTCCATTTACATAAGTACCTAAGTATTAAATGCAACATTGTAGAGGAGTAATTAATTTCAGCAGGAGATCACTCCGGATCGCCAGACAGATATAGATTATCAGACAGATTCAAAACACATATATACGAAAAATAGTACTTAATAAACTTCTGAGTAAAAATAGAGCGGTAAACTTTTATACATATACACGAGCAAAACAAAAAAATAAATTACAGCTTCACAGTCACATTACGCCATCCGAATCGACTGAATGATCTGGAATATTGCAGAACCGCATACAACAAATATGAAGAGAGCCAGTAACCACGGCCCTACTGGATAATTGTCCTTTTCAGGTTTCTATAACAAGAAAACATCCAAATTAGTCGATTATCACCACCCAAACGCCTCATGCAATTCAACATATGCCCCAAACACTAAAAGAAATAAAACAATATGTTGCTCACCGTAGTTTTGGGTACATTTCCCCGGTTTACGACGTTCTTCATAGCCTTTTCGTTGGCGATGCGCATCCTCTGTTTTGGGGCCATGTCTGTAGCTTAGTTTTTGGTGCGTGAAGCTCGAAAAAAGTGTAAATAACTGAACAGAAATGATACGTTTAGCGTGGACACGTACAGTTCGCACTGCTTCTGTGTCAAAAGTGGCCAAAGCAAAATAGCACGTTTGACAACGTCAACTGTCATGCGCAGAAGCGACGTGGCCGCGTATGCTCGTTTACCACGTTGGAACTTTCTTGAGTGCGATAAGGGGAACGATCTGGAAATGCGTTTGTCGCCGAGCGGGTATTTAGCTAGAAATTTTGCAGAGAATGCACTGATAATGGTTTTGCGCAGCAAGTCCGAGAAGTTTTTTGAATGTTTAAAGTCACTTATTGCGAAAATCGATCCTCTCTTTATTTTCTGCGCAGTTTCTGAACGCGGAATTTCCAGAATTTCGAGAAAAAGGACGATCTACATGTAGACTTTTGGGATATCCAGATCGAATATTTTACATCATGTACCAATCGATCCAAAATTTCCCGAAATGGAGTGATAATGAAACTGCGCAGATAATTCGAGAAGTTACCTATATACTTGTTGCGTAAATCGATCTTTTTCGGTGCTGCGCGCGATTTTTGATCAGGGAGGCAATGCTGGTCCATTTATGCATTATTATGTATAGACAAATTGTCTAAAATAAGAGAAATTGTCTCAAATAAGACGAATTATCTAATAAATAAGCTAATTTATGAAACAATCAGTTTTGCGTTGTAGTTTTCCTATTTGTCTACTTAACTACGTCGCAAAGCTTGCTCATAAAAACATAAACAATACAATATAATGTTTAGACTTGAAAAACGTTACCTATTTTTACGTTGATAATGTGACATATCGCAGCTGATAAAAATACTGATAACCAGCGATATTATGTTAATATCGTTAGGTGTTTCGGTAATTAAATCTCTAGATTAATTTACTACAATTATTATGATGTAATTGAGAAATATGTATGTATGTATACCTATACAATCTTCACTGTTGAGAACGAAGCAAAATAATTGCATTTGAACGTGTTCGGTGTAATAATCCTGTATAATCCGTTAATAACTTACTACTGTAATATTTTTATGGATATTTTTATTTATCGATTTGATTTTTGAACGATCTACATATGTATGCAATTTTAAAGACGATTAACTTTTTG
Source organism: Aphodius sticticus (assembly GCA_963966075.1). Classification (NCBI taxonomy): domain Eukaryota; kingdom Metazoa; phylum Arthropoda; class Insecta; order Coleoptera; family Scarabaeidae; genus Aphodius; species Aphodius sticticus. The sequence continues at coordinate 98,585,936 of OZ014506.1, read as the reverse complement.
ATTAGGTAAGCGCATTTGATGTTTTTCGAGTTAATAGTGAAAGCGCATTAAATGCTTCGCGCAAATAATTATTTCGTAACACAAATACGTTTATAATAATGATTATTTTGTAAACACTTTCACTGTAGACTAGCTAGGTGCACTGTACAATCGGCGCGTAATTTTCGATACAAAATGTTTAGTTTTTAAAATGTTGTAATATTTGGTGGAGTGTTGAGAATAAAAGATAATCTAAAGTCGGTTAAAATTGGTATCAAAATCACCTATGTTTGGTTCTCTCATTACTCTCTCTAAACACGTTAAATGAAAATAAATTTTCGAACAAAACTTTGGTTTTAAAAGAGCTATCCTATGATACCGCACACGATCGCTTTGCCTATGGTGTTTCTATAGCTAATGCCATTTTCGGACTTAACTCTGTTCGCTATACATTGACAAATTTCCAAGTATTGTTCTTGGTTTATGTTTATAATACGCTTACAATTTGAACTAGATCTGTCAAAATTGCTCACATTTTTTTTTAGAATTTTTGGTTAAAAAGTTGAAAACAAAAATCGTATTATATATCAAAAGGTAATCGGAGACTATGTGTAAATTGGCATCAAGAAGAAGCGGTAGAAAAATTCGTTCATAAATAACACTAAAGTATATGATCCAGTTTTGACAATTTTCACAAAGAGTTTCAAAAAGAAATGCAATCATATTAATTTTGTATCAGCTATTATACACCTGAAGGACAAATTTCAACAAATATTGTTGATTTTTAATTGATTGCTAAACTTAATACATAGGTAATAACTTTTGTAATCTTTGATCAATTTTCATTATTTTTTTCGGGACATTGTAAACAGATTCATCAAGTTTATCGCTTACTTTTAAAAATAGGAACTTGTGTATGTTTTCATATCAATTCTTAACATTTTGTTTTTAATTCATCCCAAAATTTAGGAATAATAATTCCTAAAAATTTAAAAGTTTATCACATGACCACCCTACAAAAACCAGATGTATTAAGATAAATAATAAAAACATAATTCTGAGAATAGATGAGACTTTGTAATAGAATACTTGCAGTCTACAGGATGTCAATACAAAACGAGAAATTTTGAATTGTTACAAAATCTTTGTTACATTTTAAAAGTAATGTGGCTTTGTAAAACCACATAGTTATTTTCCAAAAGAAAAATAAAAATAAATAAAAAATAAGAATAGAATAAAATCAAAGAAGAAAAATTCTTTCTATCCAAACTATTTTGCGTACGTGACGCAAGTATAGTGATTACTAATAGCAGATGCACAATTACTTCATGGAGAGTAAGCAAATCGATAACTTAATTGACGAAATATACCGCGATAGATGATGAGATATGAATATTTTATCGTTATATTAATATATTTGCCGAACATATCGACGCACTAATGAACGCAGATATTTACCGAACCTCTTCTAATTAATTTACCATGTGTCATCTCATCGAAGCATCCACACGGGAGCATCACGATGCAAAATTTCATAGAACAGGTAAATTCGTTTAATCCGAAAGAAAGGTAGTTTCTAATAGTTGGTAAACTTCATTTTAAGGTGCAACAATTGATGCACATGCAACAGATCAAGAGTGCTGACACCGTTTTCGGAAATTCCAGAAACTATCAATGGTTGACCAGCAAGCGGCCATCTTTAATTTGGATGACTGCAAAAGATGAGTTCAGACTTCGAAGAGGATTATCAAAAGTACAAAATATCAATCATTAAACATATTTTAACTAAACAGTGCATCGTTGTAGGTGAGTGACGAGCAGAAAATTAAAGTCCTAAAACAACTGATGACGATCCTAGAAGAGCTGCCAAGTTCTCCTCCTGTGAAAGTACCAGAAATCTGTATCAACCTGCTCGAGAAGCAAGACAACTCCAATATAATAAACAAAGTAACGTTTTCGAGAATGTCCAGCTTCAGGAATAGTTTAAGAAGATATTCTATTGCCCGCAATAGAGTTGTTCCTGAAGCGATAAAGTTACCGGAAAGGCAAACTGGTCATAGAAGATCCGTGACTTTCAACGATGAGCTGATCATTCATAAAATTTACAATAATTAATGAATATAGATGCATTATTTGAGTTATTTGGAATTGTATTTATTCTATAGTATTGTATATTATTATATTTGTTATAGATAACGCTGTTAGAAATGAATTATATATGCAAGCAAAGAATGAAATAAGATCTTTTAAAAGAAATTTGAACACATTTCCTACCATATCTCTTAAACGGTTTAAACTAGGACCCATATTTTGTTATTAACTTGCTTATTTTACGTCGGGTTATTTCCGCCGATGTATCACCGACGCTGAGGGTAGGCTACACACACCCAGGAATTTTGTAGGTCCCGTGTTGATTTGACTTTTTGTCTAATTTAGGTAATACGTGTAGGTACACCAAATTTGATTATGTTCTAGCGTTCTAGCTTAAAAAGTTTTGTTGTCCACTTTCACAGTCCAACAACTTCCGATATCATAGTGAGATTTCGATTTAGTAGATTTATTATTATTGATTAGATTTGATGTTAGGCACATCAATGAATGATATTTTGTTTGTTGAAACGGCACATGTGATATGTAGCCGATTTTTGCCTTTTGGACACATTTGCAATAACTTTTATTTAAAAAATAAAATCGTTACCTAAAAGTTTTCAATAATGGACTCGATCTTATATTAATTATTTTACCTTTAAACACCTACCTACATATTCTGTTTGTAGTTATACATTGTGTCCCATTTTCCTTTGCTAAGTAAAAGGTCTCAAATATGTACTTATATTAGTTTTTTCAATTCATAACAATTCATAAAAGTAACAGCAGTTTGATTTGAACTTTGTACTCGGAATAACATTTACTATCTAGAACAAAATCAGTAAAAAGTTTCGTATGTATTTATTTTTTGTTCGTTTCTTTATTAAATTCATTTTTATTGTTGTAATCGGTATCGATTGTGTTATTTTTATTGATTGTGTCGGTTTCGCATTGTTTAATATGTATTTTTTTTTATTTTTCTTTGTTTTGATAATATTTCAAACGGTTGTAACTTCTTGAGAAATTTGCATTCTAAAAAACAATTTTGCAGGAAAAATCAGTGACATTTTGTTTATAGTTATAGAAAGGTTTTGGCCACTTGCAATCAATTAAAACAAAAAAAAACAATACATTATATTTAATTAATTATTGGGGAAAAGAATTTCGTACAGCTACGCGTCAAGAAAAATTTAGTTTTTGCAATTCCAATTTTGTTGCCTATAATTTAACCCACAAAAGCAAAGCAATTATTAACCCCTGTTTATTTACAACATGCATATTTGTAAATATGTAACTTACTTATTTATTTGGAAACATATAAAGTTTGTGAGTTTGTCCGGTTTTGTGGAAGTTTGTTTTTCTACCGGTCGGGATGATGTTGACTTGAGAAACTCCGACAGATGGCAGCACTGTCTACAGATCTGTAACATAACCTTACTTTTCATGTATGTCGCGATGTTATGTTATTTATAAGACTCTCAAGCTTAATTCATAATTTAATCTAAAATGCCTAAAGAACAGTACAGAGAGGCCGATGTGGTGAGAAAAATGTAAGTTCGAGAACTTGCCTGTGATAAATATCGAGTTTTTGTTTTGTTTTATTTTAATTTTATTAGTTAATAAGCACTTACGACTTAATTATTATTTTGTCTAGCTCCCATGTAAGTTTCGGCGTGGAAAGTGCTGTGAGCATGCAACAACAAGCTACGATTCATGTTGTGTCGATGAATTTATACAATCAAGACAGTGCGAGGACACCTATACCGTATGGTGTATTAGATAGGCGATTGGTAAATAATAATCTTCTTTTTTAATAGTTATTCAATACAACACATCACTATATAATATATAAACTATACTAGAATACTGTGAAAAACATTTATAGGGAACGAACGCTAAAAACGCTCCATGCCAAACCTGCGGAAAAGACCTAAACGAATGCGTTGGCCACTTCGGATACATTGATTTGGAGCTTCCTGTGTTTCACGTTGGCTATTTCCGAAGCATTATTTCGATATTGCAGACGATATGCAAGTCATGCTCAAGGGTACTATTAAATGATGATGATAAACGGGTTTATAGTCTAAAGTTGATAAACCCGCATCTGAGTTATATGACGAAAAAGAATATTCGCAAGAAGATCATTGAGAAGTGCCGTAAGGTGAACAAATGTCCTCACTGCAAAGAGATCAACGGATTTGTTAAGAAGATGACCGCTGCAAAAACGGGATCTGGTGGGTCTGTGCTTAAAATCAGCCATGAAAAGTTCCGCGGAAAAAAGGAAAAGGATCCCTCGCTACAATTGTATCTTGGTGCGTATATTTTTACGACTCTTAAAGAATTACAATCTTTACTAGCAAATTTTTTGCGCATTTTTTTATCAAATTGGTTGACTGTAAAAATACTTTGTTAAATATAGGTTATTTGACTAGCATACAAAAGTAATTTCACAAAGTCTTAAGAAAGTGAGCTGCATCTACAAATAATTACTAACATATTTTCAAGTAATTTCTATTAAAGTATTAGGTACTATGCACGCCAAAAAAAGTCGTACACCTTGTAGCTTTGTAAATGGTTCTTTTATAACCTATAGGCTGTCATTCAGACATTAGTCATAGGGATGAAACATGCACCAGCTGTCAAGTTGACAAGCCAGACTTACATGATATCAAACTTAGCTGTACGACTTTTTTTTGGCGCGGATAGTACATGTAAAAAAGTAAAATAATTTTTGAGGTACATTTTAGGGTAAATAGTTATAAATTACAATTCTTTGATTTTTATGTGAAGTTGAAGAATTATAACAATTTGTTAATCAACAGCAACTTTACATTTTTGAAAACCACTTGCTTTGTTAACACATAACAATATATCGTTATAGTACTTCTTTGGGTTATTTCCATCTGTGGCATTATTTGAATCTCAATGTTTTGATTATTAATTCTCAATAATCCTTGTCCTGGGTAAGATTTGATAAATTGATGTCAGTGCTGGCACTAATAAAGAAACCAAAATTAAGAAAATTGTTGTTGGATTTATATTTTATGTGTTGTTTTTCCTTAAATCTAAGAAAGAAACTTACAATATGTGAGAACTGTAATAAAAAACTCTGATGTGGCCAGGCACATGACTTTATCATACCATATATAGTAGATGAGATTCTATTTTATCGAGATCGGTCGTGTCTGCAATAAATTAAAACTAGTTAGCCAGGATTTGACAGATATTTTGATTCTACTGACTATAATTTGTCAAAAACATCAGCGTTTGACACTATCTACTGTCATTAGAATGAAACATCTATCAAATCCTGGCTAACTAGTTTTATATTAATGCAGACACGCCCAATTTCGATCAAATAGAATTTGCTCATGCAGCTAAACTATAAATTTTACCAAAAATTGTCATAGACATAAATTATACAAAATTTCCTCTACTTTAATTTATTATTTAACTATTTTGACGAAATTACAGAAATGGCACATTTGCAAAATCCTTGAAAAATACTTAGAGTAAACATCCAGTTCCTTTGGACCCTATTAAACAAAAAGCTTTTCAGGTCTAAGTTTTGGTCATGAAACTTCAAAATATGTTTCGTCCCGATACCGTTAGTAGTTTTTTTGGAATCGTCGCCACAAAAAAAGCGTACACACACACACACACACACACAGACATTATTTTGAAACTTGGTCAAAAATGTTCAGGAGGCCTAAAAGGACATTTCTGCTAAAATCTCAAATTTTTTTTTTGGCACGATTACAATACTTAAATAGTTATTCCATCGACAATGCATGAAAAAAGCATACATTATTGATAATCATTAGGCAAAATTCCGATTGTATCTAATATTGGACAGTGTTTTATTGACAAAGCCAGTCGAAATAAAATAAACTGTAATCAGCAGAGACAATGCTTGGACACCGCAGATTTTACAAGATTTTGCAGTGTAAAGTAGGTTGATTTTCATAACGTTGTGTCAGATATTACAAAATCTTTCCATTTTAGATAATTTGCAATGTTGACTGACTATGGAAATGGAGTTCATTTTATTTTGTATGATATCACTTTATGTAATATTTTAAAATTTAAATTTATTATTTATTATTATTATTATAATTATAATATTATTATTATTATCATATTTGAGGTATATGGTTTTCGGTATGTGTTTTTCAGTATTACTGAGTATAAAATTAAAAAAAAATTTTTGTGTAAAGGTAATTTCAATATTTGTACTAACTAATTCGTCAAGTGATAAATCAGTTTTAGTTTTAAGTAGTTTTACATTGTTCATGTCATCTTCTATTGCTTCACATGTTGAAATAAAACTTACATAACTTCTTTTCCGTTGTACAGCGGAATTTAAGGATGCAATCGACATAAACCCCGATATCCAGGCTGCTCTGAATTCGGGGCCCCACGTGCAGACTTTAACACCGATCGACGTTCTACGTTTATTTGAGAAAATACCGAAGCAGGATATACCGCTATTGGCTATGGACCAGGAGAGGTTAGGAATTTGTTACAAATCACTTAATCATATTATTCGATTGTTTATTTGTTTGTAGGGCAACGCCTAAAGATTTGATCCTCACTAGGATGCTGGTGCCCCCAGTTTGCATTCGACCCTCAGTTATTTCCGACCTAAAAGCTGGAACGTATGTTGTTTTTTATTTTTAATACCTTAGTTGAATTTTATTTTTTTTTCTTTTATTATAATGCACTGTTTCTTTTTTGTGTATATTTTCTTTAAAATTCCATATGTCTCTATTTTTTTAGCACTGAGGATGATCTAACTATGAAGGCGACTGAAATTATTCTACTTAACGACGCTATAAAAAAGTATCGGCTGTCGGGTGCAAATGCAAACATGTACCAAGAGGGCTGGGATTTTCTGCAACTACAAACTGCGTTGTACATCAATTCTGAATTGTCTGGAGTCCCCTTAGCAATGATGGTAGATATATTGTTGTTTTCCTTATGCTATTTACCAGTGCCAGTGCACATCCTGCAAAAGATGCCCCATTTTTGAATACAGGTATCCCAGTTTTTTTCTATATGAAACTATTTACTGATTTTTTTAAAAAGTAACTGTCATTCTGAGTAAAATATTCCACTTGGATATTTTCAATTCCTTAAGAAGTTAGAGAAAGTTAAAATACAGTTTTGTTAATATTTCTCTCGGACTGCCTCGGTAGCTCAACTGGGAGAGCTCCCAACCAGAAATTTTTAGGTTTCTGGTTCAAATCCAGGTCGAGGTTTTTATTTATGAATTATCCTTACCTGAATTAATTATCATTTGCTTCCTAATTTAGTTCAATGTTTCAAATGGCTGTAACTTTTTAAGGAATTGAAAAAACAAATATAAGTCCGTATGAAACTTTGTACGCAGTATGATATTTACTGTTTGAAGAAAGTTTTATGGGTAAAAAGTGGAACATCTTCTGTATAACACAATAGGGTATAGTAATTGGTATAGTAATCTCACTAATTTAGAAGATTTACTGAAAGTATATCATTGGTATAGCATAACCATTTTACGGCCTTACACAAAACAAATCGACAAAAAGACTTTTAAAATGAATACATCGTTGATAATGGGGAGTAAAAAAATAAAGTTTGGGATCAGCTTGAATAAATTTTGTCACATTTTTGACATTATGATCTATTTTTTTTGAAAACCATACTTTATTATTAAAAACTAGGGCATTGCCATTAAAATTAAATATCAATGATGTCATAAGTATAAACATAAGTGAAAAACAAACGCTAGTTTTGAGATAATTCCAAAAAAAATCTGACGTCATCTCTATTTTGCCACCAAAATTGGTTGGATGAATAAGTTTTAGTTTTGAGATATTGTTTAAATCATCATAATAAAGCTTGAAATAAGAAATAAAAAAAAAAATCAGAAATAGCAGATTAATAGTTTTTTAATTTCTTTTAGCCGAAAAAACCTGGTCGAGGTTTAATTCAGCGCCTGAAAGGAAAGCAGGGTCGTTTCAGGGGCAACCTGTCGGGAAAACGTGTCGACTTCTCGTCGAGGACCGTAATATCTCCCGATCCTAACCTAGAAATTGACCAGGTACGTTTTTCGATATTGGAAATTTCTAGGTTACGTTGTTATCCGACGTCTTATTTTGCTTTAGGTTGGCGTTCCTTGCTATATCGCAAAGACCCTAACGTTTCCGGAACGTGTCGTAAGTGCAAACATAAACTTCATGCGTCAGTTAGTAATGAATGGATCGAATATATGGCCGGGCGCAAATTATGTCCAGCAACAGGGTTTTCCGTTCAAGAAGTACCTACGATATATTGATAATCGTGAGAAACTTGCTCAAAAATTAAAGGTATAGATTAAAAAAAAAACATTGAGAAAGTTTTACTTCAGTACTGTGTAGTGTAAAATTAATTTTTTTTTCTAGGTGGGTGATCTGGTTGAACGCCATCTGCTTGACGATGATGTTGTCCTCTTCAACCGGCAGCCTAGTTTACACAAGCTGTCAATCATGGCCCACAGGGCAAAAATTCATTACCACCGCACTTTGAGGTAATTTTTGCTAAATAATTTAAAATTTTATAATGTCCAATGTCCTATTTTTTGTAGGTTCAACGAGTGCGTTTGCAATCCGTACAATGCTGATTTTGACGGTGACGAGATGAATTTGCATTTGCCACAAACGGAAGAAGCAAAAGCGGAGGCGCTAATACTCATGGGGGTGAGTTTTGTTTTTATTTTTGTTTTTTTAAATTTGATAAGGTATTACATTCTTGTGGAAATTTGATAATGGCGATAATGTTCGTTTGAATAGCAAACATATTTCAATCAGTTGCAACAGAAAAATGTTTATAACTTTTGCAAAAATTGTTGCATACATTTCTATCATACCTCAAAGGACATATAGGTAATTAAAAGATCTTGTAGCCCTTCAACACTCGGGAGTTTTGCCCCAGGGACAATATATTGCCCCATGGCGATAATATTCGTTCGAATAGCAAACGTATTTCAATCAGTTGCTACAGAAAAATGTTTATAACTTTTGCAAAAATTGTTGCATACATTTCTATCATACCTCAAAGTACATATAGGTAATTAAAAGATCTTGTAGCCCTTCAACACTCGGGAGTTTTGCCCCAGGGACAATATATTGCCCCATGACGATAATATTAGTTCGAATAGCAAACGTATTTCAATCAGTTGCTACAGAAAAATGTTTATAACTTTTGCAAAAATTGTTGCATACATTTCTATCATACCTCAAAGTGCATATAAGTAATTAAAAGATCTTGTAGCCCTTCAACACTCGGGAGTTTTGCCCCAGGGACAATATATTGCCCCATGGCGATAATATTCGTTCGAATAGCAAACGTATTTCAATCTGTGCTACAGAAAAATGTTTATAACTTTTGCAAAAAATGGTGCGTAGATTTCTATCATACCTCAAAGTACATATAGGTAATTAAAAGATCTTGTAGCCCTTCAACACTCGGGAGTTTTGCCCCAGGGACAATATATTGCCCCATGGCGATAATATCCATTTGAATAGCAAACGTATTTCAATCAGTTGCTACAGAAAAATGTTTATAACTTTTGCAAAAATTGTTGCATACATTTCTATCATACCTCAAAGTACATATAGGTAATTAAAAGATCTTGTAGCCCTTCAACACTCGGGAGTTTTGCCCCAGGGACAATATATTGCCCCATGGCGATACTATTCATTCGAATAGCAAACGTATTTCAATCAGTTGCTACAGAAAAATGTTTATAATTTTTGCAAAAATTGTTGCATACATTTCTATGATACCTCAAAGTACATATAGGTAATTAAAAGATCTTGTAGCCCTTCAACACTCGGGAGTTTTGCCCCAGGGACAATTATATTGCCCCATGGCGATAATATTCGTTCGAATAGCAAACGTATTTCAATCAGTTGCTACAGAAAAATGTTTATAACTTTTGCAAAAATTGTTGCTTACATTTCTATCATACCTCAAAGTACATATAGGTAATTAAAAGATCTTGTAGCCCTTCAACACTCAGGAGTTTTGCCCCAGGGACAATATATTGTCCCATGGCGATAATATTCGTTCGAATATTATAACTTTTGCAAAAATTGTTGCATAAATTTCTATCATACCTCAAATTGTAGGTAATTAAAAGAGCTAGGTGTATATAAAAATTATTTCTATTCCAACTACTTGGCGCGTAATCACGCCAAAAGCAAAATCATAGCATTCTATCTCCCAGACGCTACATAAACCCGACGTTTGAAAAATTCATCCGACTAAAGTAAAGGAGATAGAGAGCTGTAATTTTCAGGATTAATTACCAAATTTATCTGTGCGCTAGGCGTATATAAAAATTATTTCCATCCCAACTATTTTGCTTGTAATCGCAGAAAAGCTAAATTCTAGCCATTCACGCCCCCCAACTGTATCATTCTTTTATTTGTTCTTATATTACACAGGTAAAAAGTAACTTGGTGACACCAAGAAACGGAGAATTGTTGATTGCAGCAACCCAAGATTTCTTGACTGGCGCCTACCTACTCTCTAGGAAGACCACGTTCCTGACTTTTGCTCAAGCAGCCCAAATTGCCTCCGCGTTATTGGCAGGGGACGAAGCCAAGAAACCTTTCACTTTACCGACCCCAGCCATTCTAAAGGTATGCAACGACAAGCGTCCATGCAAGGTCCAAGCTTTCAAACTTTTTCGAAAACTTTTTATTTATAATATATAAAAATAAAAAATAAATTTTAGCCTAGAAAAATGTGGACTGGCAAGCAGATAATCAGTATGATCTTCAAGCCGAACAAGCAGTATCCGGTGCTAGCAAATTTGGAGGCGAAGGGTAAAGCATACACGAAGGATCGTGAATTTTGCGTGCAGGACTCGTATGTGATGATCAGGAATTCGGAATTGATTTCCGGAACGCTGGACAAGGGACACCTGGGTTCCGGAGGGAAGGCCGCAAACATTTTCTACGTTATCCTGAGGGATTTCGGACAGGATTACGCCATCAGATCCATGTCCTGGTTAGGTAAGCTCCATTATTAGAAAAATGAACTTCTACAACTTTTGCTCCAAAATGCCATTCATAACGTCAAAATTAATTTTTTATACTTTTCGTTTGTTATAAATTCATAACGAAACCGCTTTCGGTGTTATTTTTGCTCCAAAATGCCTTCATTACCTAAAAATGTATTTTTCAAGCTTCATTATTATTACAAAAATTACCTTCTGTGACTTTATTTTTGCTCCAAAATGCCATTCATACCTTAAAAATGTTTTTTTAAAGTTCCATTATTACAAAAAATGAACTTTAGTTTTGCTCCAAGATGCCATGAATTACCTAAGAATGTATTTTTCAAGCTCAGTTATTACAAAAATGACCTACAACTTTAATTTTTGCTCCAAATGCCATTCATAACCTAAAAATATATTTGTCAAGCTCCATTATTACAAAACTAACCTAGCACGACTTTATTTTTGGTCCAAAATGCCAGTCATAACCTAAAAATTTATTTTTCAAGTTCCATTATTACAAAAATTACCTACAACTTTATTTTTGCCTCAAACTGTAATCCGTGAGTTTAAATATATTATTCTATTCTATTATATTCTATTCATAACCTAAAAATGTATATTTCAAGTTCCATTATTACAAAAATGACCTTCTACGTCTTTATTTTTGCTCAAAAATGCCATTCGTAACCTAAAAATGTAGTTTTCAAGTTCCAATATTACAAGAATGTCCTTCTACAATATTATTTTTGCTCCAAAATGACATTCCGAACCTAAAAATGTATTTTTTAACCTCCAATATTACAAAAATGACCTTCTACGACTTTATTTTTGCCCCAAAATGCCATTCATACCCTAAAAATGTATTTCTCAAGCTCCATGATGACACAAATACCTTCTACGATTTTATTTTTGCTCGAAAATGTCATTCATAACCTAAAAATGTATTTTTCAAGCTCCATTATGACAAAAATACTTTCTACGATTTTATTTTTGTTCCAAAATGCTATTTAGGTAACCTAAAAATGTATTTTTCAAAACAGCTAAAATGGCATCGTACTACATGATGCACTTTGGATTCTCAATTGGGGTGGGGGATGTAACCCCCGGTGAGCGATTGGTTCGACGAAGGGACACTTTGCTAGGCGATGGGTAAACGAATCTTTTTTAAATTTTTAAGCAAACTAAAAAAATTTACTAATCTTAGATATGCAAAATGCGATGAGTACATCGACGCACAGGCGCGAGGTAAATTGCAACGGCAACCTGGCTGCAGCATAGAAGAATCTTTGGAGGGCGTGATATTGAAGGAACTGTCCGGAATCCGTGATCGTGCCGGACAGGCCTGCGTCTCCGAGTTGAACCCTACGAACAGTCCGTTAATCATGGCTTTATCCGGATCGAAAGGTTTGATTTAAAAAAATTCTAACCTAAAAATTTTTCAAACATAACCCCAATTTTTTTTTTTTTTTTAATTTGTGATATAATACTGTTAACTGTTCTAGGTTCTGTGATTAACATATCGCAGATGATCGCTTGCGTCGGTCAGCAGGCTTTGAATGGAAAGAGGGTACCGAACGGATTTCAGGATAGGTCTCTGCCCCACTATGAGCTCCGATGTAAGATTGGAATGACGTTTTTGTTTTATAGATGTTTTTAGTTTATTTTTTTTTTTATTTAGCAAAAATTCCAGCTGCAAAGGGTTTCGTTAAGAATAGTTTTTATTCCGGGCTGACGCCTACGGAGTTCTTTTTCCACACCATGGGCGGTAGGGAGGGCCTTGTTGATACTGCTGTTAAAACTGCGGAAACAGGTTATATGCAGCGCCGTTTAGTTAAGGTGAGAATTATAAAAACATACAAAAATAAGTAATATTTGCTTGTTTATGTTAATTTAGAAGTTTTCATTTTCTTTTCAATATTGTAGTTTTTGAAAATATGTTTAAAAAATATACTGTAAGTATATTTATGCAATAATATACTATAGTATATAAGAATAATTATTGTAAAATTATGCCATACAAAGGCAGTTTTGGTGGCACCTGGGTTCAATTTAAAATTAAAAGAAATTTCTCTGAAACTGTAAATATAGTGTTGGTTGCTAATATAATTGAGTTATTTCCTAAATATACTAGAGCAGCGTTTCTCAACCTTGTTATCCTTCTGGAACCCTTGAAATAGGGTTAAAACCTGAGAGGTCTCAATAAAAAAATTGGGCATTTTTTCCTGCATTATTTTAAATGTAATTCTGTGTTAAAAGTTTCATATAAAGACAAACAATTTTTAATCAACATGTATGAGTAATCAACATGTAAAAAAGTCACTTCTGTTGTAAAATTACCATTTTTTTTTATCTGTGATAATGCCAAAATAACTTTCACCATCATTACAGTAATTTTACTGTAATGATGCAGTAGTTTACTTACTTAATCATAATGTAAGCCTGCGCAATAAAAATTAACAACAAGTATTGAGATATACAATTTTTCTTAGACTGCTGTTTTTCGATAAAAATGCCAATAAATCAAAAAGTATAAAGTTTAGGGTAGGTAATGTTATTTTTCATTGTCGTAAAATTTTGCGTGGAATTCAAAATTGTGACGAAATATAGGTTGTTCCATTTAAAAAAACATAACTTTGGGTCGGTACTACCTTATGGAACAGCCTGTATACACGCTTATAATTTTAAAATGTGCGCCTCGACGTTCTGTATTTATGAGTGAAATCAGTTTTAAAATATCTTCATTAACAGAAGCACCATCTTCCGAGATCGCACTGTTGAGACACCCTGTAGAATAAATTTATTCTGTGCTTCTCATATTATTTATTACTGAATCAGGAAAATCATTGTGAGTTTATGAGCATAGAACAGTAATTTACAAAGTTACAAATTTCTTTTTCTTTGATACTTATTACTCAGACTGTTTCTGAAATCACGGCTAACCTCAAAAGAGGTCCATTCTGAAACATATTTTTTATTAAATAACGCATAATCTAACTTACATCTTAGATTTTTTTAGTATTCTAACTTAACATTTTGAATATCTTTCTCTCTGTTTCTTTGAAATATAATAACATTCACTTTACTTCATTCAACAAATATATTGTTATATATTTATAAAATAATATATATTATTTTATATTTATAAAATAAAATATTACCATTCTTTTTTTAACTTTTAGCTACATTTTTAACTTTTCTGGTTACAGTCGCTAGAAGATCTTGTAGTGCACTACGACGGATCAGTTAGGAATGCTGACGGTGGCATAGTACAACTCACTTACGGGTCCGATGGTCTGGACCCAACCTACATGGAGGGCAAAGATTGTCCCGTTGACTTTGATAGGGTGCTCAAACACATACAAGCCAAGTGTCCGTACAGAAACGAGACCGCCCTGGACGCCGCGCAAATCCGAAAAGCCACAGCCGCATTCCTTGCGACAAACGTCTTGGCCGAGACTAGCGTTGAATTTCGTAATGAACTAAGGTAACGCACTTTATTATTACATGGGTAAATAAAGGAAACTTTAAATGTTGCAAACAGATTAACACTGAACATATTATTTAACTTCAGATAGTTATTTATCCTTCGTTTCTGAAATCCAACCTGAAAATTGTTCTACAGGTAGATTATTTTGTTTCTTTTAGAAACTTTGTTGAATCTGTTGCGAAGAAGGTTGAGGCTCTATGGAAGGCTTACGACCAAGCACCGGTTGCCAAAGAAATCGAACGTTTGACCTGCAGTCAACTGGTAACGTTTTTGGAGACGTGCGGCCAAAAATATACAAGGTCAATCATCGAACCCGGTACAGCGGTAGGAGCTCTGGCAGCGCAGAGTATCGGAGAGCCAGGTACTCAGATGACCTTAAAAACTTTCCATTTTGCCGGTGTCGCAAGTATGAACATTACTCAGGGTGTACCTAGGTGAGTATATTGTCAGAAAAACTGCATTCGTGATATTCCTTCTCCACGAATTACACCATACAACAATCGTTTTAGACCTCTAACCTCACTTTTATACTGATTGACAGCTGCATACGTGATATTTCATGTAACTGTCAAAACTGTAAAATTTCATAACTGTCAAAACTAACCGAACTTATTTGTGCACCTGTCAAATTGTGCAATATTTTCGTAAAAACCTAACCTAAAATTTGTTTATTTTTTTTTTAAATTAGGATTAAGGAAATTATTAACGCGAGTAAATCGATCAGTACGCCGATTATAACCGCTGCCTTAACGGATGCGTACAGTGCTGAACATGCCCGGAAGGTGAAGTGTAGAATAGAGAGGACAACTCTGGGAGAAGTAAGTAACCCAAAGATAATAATTGTATTGAGAAAAGCTTATTATTCTTAATTTGGTGCGATTTAAGCGTGCATTATTTAAATAGATATTTGCATTAAAAGAAATACTTTGTGCATTAGATTTTATAATTTGAGCACTGAAATAATAAATATGGTGTATTGAATATGTTACATAAAAAATTCTATAATGAGCAATATTTTATTCATATTGTGCCCGAAAATACATGACTTGTGCATTAAAATAATAAATATTGTGCAATGAGTCTACGGCGGATCAAAATAAATTAACTCTGATCTCATTTTGATCAGGGTTGTTATGTTTTAAAACATATGTTTTGAAACATTGTTTTAAAACAAATATTTTGTTTTAAATCATTTTTTTTAAACATGTTTAAAACAGTTTGTTTTAAATGTTTAAAACATGTGTTTTAAACTACCGAAATTTGGACAACATATTTAATTATTTAATCAGAGTTGTATGCTGGTTTTCAAGATTTTTATGCATGTATCAATTAAAAAATCAAAAAAATATTTAAATATTGTATTTATTAATTAAAAAATCTGATGTGGCCAGGCACATGACTTTATCATACTAAATATAAAATTAATAGTTTAGCTGCATGAGATTCTATTTGATCGAGATCGGCTATGTCTGCATTAAAATAAAACTAGTAGAACTAGACAGATATCTCGATTAAAGCTGCGTTCGGATATTGTACTCCGTTGACACCGGGTACACCGTCCACTTACGTGTTAGTGGGTGTAAAAAGTGTAACGGTGTTCAATATCCGAACGCAGCCTATATTGACGTAGTATATTCAAAACATTAGCGTTTGACACTAGCTACTGTCATTAGAATAAAAAAATCTGACATACCCTGGCTACTAGCTTTAATGCAGTACGACCGATCTCGATGAAATAGAATTTGCTCATGCAGCTAAACTATAAATTCAACCAAAAAATGTCATATACATAAATTATAGAAAATTACCTCTCCTTTAATTTATTATTTAACTATTTTGACGACATTACACAAATAGCGGCTCATTTGCAAAATCTTCGAAAAATGCTAACAGTAAACCACCAGTTCCTTTGGACCCTTTTCAACAGAAAGCTTTTCAGCTCTAAGTTTGGTTATGAAACTTCTAAATATGAACTTTCGTCCCGATGCCTTTAGTAGTTTTTCCGGAATCGTCGCCACAAAAACGGGTACACACACACACATACACACACACACACAGACATTTTTTTGAACCTTGGTCAAAAATGTTCAGGGGACCCAAAAAGACATATTTCCGCTAAAAACTCAAAAATTTTTTTTGGCACGATTACAATACTTTACATACTACGTATGATAAAGTAAAAAAGTTCTTTATAAAATATAATAATACATTCAGTGATAGCATGTAAGTACAATAAACAAAAACTTTTATAATAACATACCGGGTGACCCACGCCATAGGTACTCCCGTTTATTTTTATTTTTTTATAAAACTGGACGAATGAAATTTCGGAAAGCGTTAATAGACAAATAATTCCATTATTTGGGATACTCTTGAGGTTGATATGACTTCCGGTTTTTCCAGAAAAAAACGTCATTATTGAAATTTTAAATGGCACCCTATATTCTTTGTGTGATATATTCTATCAGGATGACATTCTGAACACAAAAATATATCGATCGTCAATTTTTATCAGGAACGCAATGCCAAAATAACTTTTTTGTGTATTAACCTTGGTGGCTATGAATTGGTGAAAATAGTCGAAAATTGTCAAATAAACACTAACTAAATCGATTTTGGCCGACATTGCATTACTGGCGCCCTCTAGCATGACAACAAAAAGTCATTCACACAAAGATTTAACTCCACTGAGAACTGACGTATGAAAAAAACGCCGATGAAAATGTTTACAAAAAAACAATTGCAATTGCGTGATTTAAAACATGTTTAAAACAATTTTTATTCCTTATTTAAAACATGTTTTTTTGGTGATTTAAAACATGTTTTTTTGCAAAGTATTTAAAAACATTGTTTCGTGTTTAAAAACATCATTTTATAAAAAAATACATGTTTGTTTTGTTCAAAATAAAAAAAAACGTTTTTTATAACAACCCTGATTTTGATAGATCTGATAAATTGTCTTAATCTTAATTTACAAAATTTATGGCCTTACATAAGAACATTTTCAAGAAGACAGTTGAAAATTAGGGTAATATTGATAACTATTGTTTGTTTATGGAAAGCGAATAGGAGTTTCTGATACAAATCCAATCTTGTCTGTACACCACTTCAAGAATCGCTTTAAATGCTTCAAAAATATTTGTGAACAGTTGCAGTTTTTTTGGTAAATGTGTACTAATTAAGGTTTACCATGAGATCAGTTTTACACTTCTTGAACAATGGTTTCAACTGATATATTTATACCAAAACTACCACAATCGGGTTTAGTCCATTTTGACCCAACTTTTTTCGAAAACGTTAATCTAAGTTTTCAAAAATTATCAATATTTTACAATTTCAACTTAAAAATGTCTTAAAAATGTTCTTATATAAGGCCAGAAAATGTTTCCACTACCGTTTACACAATCAAAAGATCTATCAAAGTCAGTAAGAAAAATATCGGGTTGCCATTTAAGAAAGGTGTCGATGACGTCATAATTCAGTAAATAATTGGTGGTCGAAAATTGATTTTTCCACCAAAATTTTAAAATGCTGATTTATTTAAACAATTGGAAATACATTTTTTTTAATGAACAAGTATTTCTTAAGCTGATCATTATATTTTTATCGAGGTGACGATTGAATTGCACATTTATTTATCTACGTGTATAAATATCTATATTATGAAGGGAACATTCAAATATGTAAATCTACAATTATTTATTCTCATGTGCATTGATATAAATTTATTGCACATTTATTGTTCTTAATGCTCAAATCATTTTTGCTTACAATAAATGCACATTTTGTATGTGTTATGCATATAATGTGTACTGGTAATAACTGTTTTTAATTTTTAGATATGTACTAGCATTGATGAGGTCTACAATAAAGCCGAATGCTTTTTATTGGTCCGACTGAACATCGATCGAATGAGGCTACTTCAACTTGAGGTTGACGTTGATACCATAAAATATAGGTTAGAAATCCTAACCGTAATTCATCGGATTACAATTAATAAATAATCTCCGTTTGGTTTTCAGTTTATGTACATCGAAATTAAAACTTAAACCGGGCGATGTCAAAATACAATCGAGCACAATTCTAACGGTTCACCCAAACGAAAGTAAAAATTCTAATCGGCTGAATTTGAATATTTGCGAGCTGAAGGAGAGTATTCCGAAAGTTGTTATTAAGGTCAGTCGTAAATATTTGTTTTGATATAACGTAGACTTCAATTTATCTAACCTCAATTTTTTCTCTAATGATTTTAGGGGCTACCCACTGTAAATAGGGCTGTTATTGCTCGGGATCCTAACAGTGGGATGTATAACTTGTGCGTTGAAGGTGATAACTTGAGAGAGGTTATTGCAACTTACGGTGTATCAGGGACCAAGACGTTCTCGAATAATATTGTAGAGGTGTATAAAACGCTTGGAATTGAAGCAGCTAGGTATGTTATATTGTCAGAAAATCACATTTTAACTACTACCTTTTGTATTACAAAACCGATAAATAGGTTTCTCATGAAACATCATGGAAATCTTGCTTATTTGGAAAGGTAGAAAAACTGCTTAATTGTGGAAAACTACAAAAAACTAAAATTTCAAAATTTTATTTTTTTTTGCTCCAAAACCAGTGGAGGTTGACTATTTTGTAACCAAAACTTCGTAGAATAATTTTTCAATGATGAATGCAATGTACTTGAATTAGTTACCCTCTGAAGTAGTAATAAAAAGTGTTGATGATACCCGTTGCAAAGCTGTTTAACCCCTTAACGCGCACGCGAATTAACTCAAGCACACTACTTATTATTGTGCGTAAAGGGGTTAAAAAAAACAAACAATAAATATATAAAGTTTACCGAAAATGCACTATCAGACATATACAGTGTGATCGACAGATTGGATAAAAACAAAATAGCACAAGCCATAATGTTATAGTATATTTAAGCTAGTGGAAATAGAATTCTCCTAGCCATCTTGTTTTTTGACAGGCTCTTGTTTTTCACATGCATTGCTCGTTTTTTTTGTATGCAGAAAAAAAAGCTAGTAGAGATGTTTCGAAATAAGAAGAGGGTACCCACACCACTACCTCTGCATTAGAGTACATTGGCCGGTCACCACGTGACACCATCTTCCTATTTTTAAACAACTCTAACTATTCATAATTCATATTTGTAAAGAACGCCATGGATTCCTGATTGCAAAGTGTGTTGTTTGGTTATAAACATCTAGCTCCATTAGTTTTTTAACAATTGTATTGATATTTTCAAAACTAAAAAAAATAGGTTAAATTCCCTTTCAGATTATTGAACAGTGTAAAAATACGCAAACAGTCTCTGTAATACTTTTAATATTTTTTGAATAAGCTATATTCCCGTGCACTGGCTAGAAAAGGAACATGTTAATATGGTTTTATAAAAAAATGCGATAAGAGAATTGTCAAAGGCAAGTCAAAGGAGTTTGATTGTTAAAAGTTACATGTGCAAGGACTTTATAAAATATGAACAGTTTCAATTTTAATGAATTAATTCCTTTGTTTCACATCCTAATTTTTTTGTTTCGATATTACTCAGAAACTACCCTACGAATTTTGATCGAAGTTTCACTAAAGAATTCTTTGTATTTTAGGGAATATTCAAAAAAAAGGAAAAAGTTTTTCGGGTTTGCAGAAATGATATATCTTTGTTTGTCAATGAGTTACTAAATCATTGTATTTGATTTTTTTTTTTATTAAAGGTGCTGAATCGTAATTTCACTATGGTATAATCCAACAAGAACCTGATCAAATTTTTTAAAACATTCATGATGGATTTAATGACTGCTGATTATTCTTTTTATTGCCGTGTAAACAATAGATTACATAGAAAATTGCAGTATAATAGCAGTAATGACATTTATGGTACAACTTATTAAAACGTATTTTTTTCAAATTCACCATTAGGTAGGGAGCAATAAATAAAAATGTGCATTCATATCAAAAACAAATTTATTACGTAATCACTCTGTCGAAAAAATACAACTAATAAAGCATAAAGTTAATAAAATAACCTTTCCAGGCAAACCATTATGAGTGAAATCACGATGGTAATGGAGAATCACGGCATGAGTGTCGACTACCGTCACATAATGCTTCTCGCTGCTCAAATGACACACACAGGCGAGGTTCTGGGAATCACACGCCAGGGATTAGCGAAGATGAAACAATCCGTCTTAAATTTAGCATCGGTAAAAAAAATAATAATGTTAACCTAATCCCTGATGAATTATTTTAACTCCATTTCTTTGTAGTTTGAGAAAACAGCGGACCATCTCTTCGATGCAGCATACCACGGGCAAACGGACAAAATCAGTGGAGTTTCCGAAAATATTATTCTAGGCATGCCTGCGCCAATCGGAACAGGAATTTTCAAACTAATAAATAGGCCTGCCGCTGTCGATTTAAATCCGGAAAATTTGACGTTATTGTGTGAAAGCGTATTAGAAGCAAAGGATGAATAATCAATAATTTTGTATTAATGTACTGTTACGTTTTATATATAAATAAAAATTTCTACGAATTAGGAGCTCGTTTTCTTCTGTTGTACCAACTCTCTTAAGCTATTCTCCGCTTCTTTTAATTTGCCCTCGGCTACTTTGATTACTTCGGTTTCTTTCTTCTCCTCTTTGTCGTATTCCTCAACTTTATCTGTCAAATGTTTGATTATTTCCTGGCGAGGCGCCATTACAAAACACCGTCCTAGAGATTCGTACATATTGACGTCGTCGGTCAAACTATTCACCTCACGCAGTGTAAGCGAAGAAATTTGCTTCAATCGCCTGATAATTTCCAAATTCCTCTCGCAATTTTGGAACACATCTCTAGTCATGAGTTGCTTAGTTTGCAACTCAGCAAATGCCTAAAATTTCCGTGTTTTAGCAAACATACGCCAGAAATGCTTGATTTCTTACCTGCTTTAATTCTAAATCAACTTGAGACATCTTTCCTTCCTTCTATAAAGCGAGAACTCCCAAATTTGGTTATAATGCTAGCGACCTGAAGTTAGCTTTCATAACATCGCCAACCTAATAACGATTTTATAATACACCATAATCCTTCCAAGTTTATATGATAATTATGATTATTAGATTTAATTAGATCTAATTGAGATTAAATATTCTTAATTGCTAGTATTAAATTTGCGGAAACTGCCTTTTAATAAGTTTTACTGGTGACATTTTTATGATTGGCAATCCTAATATTGACCGATAGCTAAATTCCTTGCCTTCACTCTTGAATACTTTCACGCAATTTCTGAACGGTCTTTTTCCCATGGCCGGTCGACGTTGACCGTGCTGCCGATTTTAGTGACTTCAAATTGCTAACTTAGCAAGGTACGTAGTCGATTTTCTATTATGAATCAAATAAGATTTGTCGCTATCGCCGCGCTGATTGTATTTTTGGTGTAAACTCGCTGGCAAGCGTGCGTTGATCGCTTTTTTAAGGTTAGGTTGTCTAATTGTCACCCTGCTAACATATTGCTTGTAATTTTTGACAGATGTCGCGAAGGCGAGGGACCGAAGAGACCGATAAGCTGACGCGTATCGCTATCATCAATAGTGACAAGTGTAAACCGAAGAGATGCAGGCAAGAGTGCAAGAAATCGTGCCCTGTCGTACGTATGGGGAAGTTATGTATTGAAGTAACACCGAATGATAAGAAGGCGTCAATTTCTGAAGAACTTTGCATTGGTTGTGGTATATGTGTTAAGGTATGGAGTGGTAGAGGCTTATTTTACGGTGTATTATATTTATTTTTTTTAGAAATGTCCTTTTGAAGCAATTTCAATTATTAATTTACCGAGTAACTTGGAGAGGGATACCACTCACCGTTACGGAAAGAATGCTTTCAAGTTGCATCGTTTGCCGATCCCGAGGCCTGGGGAAGTCCTGGGATTGGTCGGGACTAACGGTATTGGAAAATCGACAGCTTTGAAAATTCTGGCCGGAAAACAAAAACCTAACCTCGGACGTTACAATGTAAATAATTTTGTTTGCTTTTTATAACCTATTCTTTAAAGTATAAATAATAGTGCGGAACATGTGTTTGATTTAATTTTTTAAGGATCCTCCAGATTGGACGGAAATTTTGAGCCACTTCAGGGGTTCGGAGTTGCAGAACTACTTTACGAAAATTCTGGAGGACGACCTGAAAGCTCTGATCAAGCCGCAGTACGTTGATCAGATTCCAAAAGCTGTTAAGGGTACAGTTCGTCAATTGCTAGATAAAAAGGGTGAAATGGATAACCAGGATTCAATTTGTAGAATGTTGGGTGAGTCATATGTAAATTATGTTCGGATTTACATAAAATTTTAAAAAGATGTGATATATTTACTTAACCGTATTTTGTTTTGTTTTTTTTTTATACTTACAATAAAAGTTCACTAATACTGGTTTTGCCAAACAAAAATGGAATTCTGAAAAACTCGAAATTATTGTTTTCAGATTTGATGAACCTTAAGGAGAGAGAAATCTCTGCGTTGTCCGGAGGGGAGCTGCAAAGATTCGCCTGTGCCATGGTGTGCATCCAGAATGGAGATATTTTCATGTTTGATGAACCTTCTTCATATTTAGACGTTAAGCAAAGATTAAATGCTGCCAAGACGATAAGATCCTTACTTGGACCAGACAAGTAAGTATTCTAAATACAGTAGAGCATCGATAATTCGAACCTCGGCAATCCAAACATTCGCTAATCCGAACGCCCAAAAAGAAATAAATCACTGAGTTACCGAAAGAAAAATCATTTTTGTCGATTCCTGGTTACAAAAAATGTTATTTTAGTTTTATGTCTTGTATCCAATACTCATATTTTCTACTATTTAGCTGCAATATTTGATAATCCGAACAATTTGATAATCCGAATCACCTTCGGTCCCAATTAGTTCGGATTATCAACTCTCTACTGTAATCTAAAAAGAAAATATGCAAGGTTTAATATTGATTTTTAAAGTTCCTTAAATTAAGAAAAAA
This sequence comes from Aphodius sticticus, assembly GCA_963966075.1. Classification (NCBI taxonomy): domain Eukaryota; kingdom Metazoa; phylum Arthropoda; class Insecta; order Coleoptera; family Scarabaeidae; genus Aphodius; species Aphodius sticticus. Next base: position 98,562,357 of record OZ014506.1, on the reverse strand, counting down.
ACTGATGGTTTCAAAAAATCTTTTTTTTTTTTCGTTGAAACCATAATGTTTATAAAATAAACCCCTCATTTTTTTCTTTAACTTTTTTTACGGTTTTTTGTAACACTTAAAACACGCTATGACGTCACTCATTATTTATTGCTTAAATTGTAAAACTATAGCAATCTCTCGATGAATAGGACCTTACACAACTGTTTCCACAAAGACTATCAATAGTTACGCAAATTCTACTTGTAAATTTTAGTATTAAAAACTAAACTACAAATATAGAATTTGCCTACGATAATATTTTATGAAAGTACATTAAACGTTACGCAGACCAACGCGGTATTCTTTTTATAGAAACAACTAGAATTACATTTTAGGGTTTTTTAGTTTGTTGGCAACACAATTTGTAATTTGCAAGTATGTAACTAGATGGCTTTGTTTTGGTTGAATTGAAAATGTAAATGCATATATGATTCATGTAAACATGACCAAAATTACATTAAAAAGTAAGTAATACTGAAAATATACGTAATACAGTCGAGACCGGATATAACGAACGCCCGCTTGTAACGACCAAGAAAGAAAGTCCCGTCAGATCGCCATATAGTTACATGTATGTTTAGCTCGCTTATAACGAACGCGTATATAACGACCGCCCGGATATTACGACCAAGTTTTTATCCATTTTTAGTTCTATAAGTTCGGTTATAACGACCAGTTAACGAACACTCAGCACAAAATCTAGTCGGATGTCTCCTGCCCGCAAAACTTAACCTATTTTCGCCAACAGGACTAATAGGAGAACCCCTACCGTTTGTTTCACTATTCCGCGGTTACGTCTCCTCTATTTCCCACCTCTATTTTTCTTATCTCATAAGACTTTTAGCTTGGATATATGCATTAATACAAAGTTTATTTTAAAAAAATATGTAGCTATGTACAAGGGATTTCTTTAAGAGCGACTCATTTCGTTTTTTCAATTAAAAGACTTGTGGGTTAGTTATGGAAATGATTTTTATTTCAAATGAAAGTATAATCGATGCTATTATTTATGAAATACGACATCATTCAAATGTCCGCCGCGGAAGCGCTGGCACGAGTGAATACGCTGGACCCAATTTTCCATAACTCGAGTACACAAATCGGTCGAAATACCAGGAATTTTGCATTCGATGTTGGCCTGCAGATGTTCTAACGTTTCTGGCTTGTTGGCATAGACCAGCTATTTAATGTAACCCCAAAGAAAATTTAAAGGGATTAAAGACAGAAACGTTAAAACACTGCAGGCCAAAATCGAACGCGAAATTCCTGGTATTTCGACCGATTTGTGTACTCGAGTCATGGAAAATTGGGTCCAGCGTATTCACTCGTCCAGCGCTTCAGCGGCCGACATTTGAATGATGTCGTATTGCCATAAATAAAATATGCCATAAATAATGGCATCGATTATACTTTCATTTGAAATAAAAATCATTTCCATAACTAACCCACAAGTCTTTTAATTGAAGAAAAAAAACATAATGCGTCGCCTTTAATGAAAACCACTATACTTATAAGAAATGTATGTAATGGTTTAAAACACAGATAATTTATGTTTATTTTGTTTATTCTGTGTTCTTTATTATGTATTCTGTTGATTTTATTTCATTTTTATTCAATTTTAGTAAAGTTTTTATTTATTAACCTAGAAAAAACATCAAATATCGCATGTCTGCTTATAACGAACAACCGCTTGTAACGAACTAGCGACATGGCCCCTTGACTGTTCGTTATATCCGGTCACGACTGTATATAGAAGACAACTGTTAACTTGTAAAATATACACTGTGGGCAAAAAAAAATGGTACAAATTTTCAATTACGCATATTTCCAAAGATATTGAGTAAATTCAAGAATTTGTTTGAAAACCTAATTGCTCATGTTATGAAGATTATTGTATAGTATTATTGTTATGGATATTGATTGTGCTATCTTTATAAAGTTTTAACTGGCTATAACTTTTGAAGGATTTGAAATCATATTTAGGTCCATATGAAAAGTTTTACTCCGAATGAGGCACTGCATGTGCAAAACAATGGTGCAAATTAGAAATAATTACTCGTCACAAAAATTAATTTTTTGTTCATTTTGATGTAATGGAAACATTTTTGCTTTCCACTACAACAAAATTTAATGAATTAAATGACTAGTTATCAATAAGTAATTGCTTAGAAATCATTCAAAAATGCATAGATATTAATAAACTAAATCGCAACTTTTTATTGTTATCTGTGAAATGCCCCGCATTAGGCATAGCTATGAAAGTAATATAAAATGGACATAATAATAAACAACGATTCAAACACTGCAAAGAATGTACTTTTACTAATATCGAATATTAAAAATTAAGCTTGTATAAAATCGATTATTATCTACTAATTCAATTTTTGTATATAACAGGTTTATAATAGTTGTGGAGCACGACTTGAGCGTCCTCGACTACCTTTCCGATTTCATATGCTGCCTGTACGGAGTCCCGGGCGCCTACGGCGTGGTAACCATGCCGTTCTCGGTACGCGAAGGCATCAACATCTTCCTGGACGGCTTCGTCCCGACGGAGAATCTCCGGTTCAGGGAGGACTCGCTCATCTTCAAGGTGTCCGAGTCGGCGACCGAGGAGGAGGTGAAACGCATCAACCACTACGAGTACCCCTGGATGACCAAGACGATGGGGTCCTTCAAGCTTGAGGTGCACAAGGGAGAGTTCTCCGATTCCGAAATTCTGGTCCTGCTGGGCGAGAACGGAACCGGGAAAACGACTTTCATTCGGCTGCTTGCCGGTAATTTGGAGGCTGACTCTGGATCAGGTACTTGATATTTTATTTTCGTTTTGTTTTGTTTTTGTTTTACCTGTCCTACCTCACTAGCAAGGCTAGTACCGCTAGTACTAACCCTCTTACTTACCAATGTAAATCAGGCTTTACAGCTTTACGGTTTTTTGTAGGCGATCTACCTCAGTTGCATATCAGTTACAAACCTCAAAAGATCAGTCCGAAGTCGCAAGGGCTGGTACGGCAATTGCTGCACGAGAAGATAAGGGACGCGTACATCCATCAGCAGTTCATCGCCGACGTCATGAAACCGCTCAAAATCGATGACATCATCGATCAGGAGGTCCAGAACCTGTCCGGTGGTGAATTGCAACGAGTCGCGATGACTCTCTGCTTAGGAAAGCCAGCCGACGTTTACCTCATTGACGAACCTAGCGCGTACCTGGATTCCGAGCAGCGTTTAGTCGCCGCCAAGGTTATAAAAAGGTAACGGATATTTATTTGCGATAAAAACTTTCAAAACGTCAAGAAAACTGTCAGCCAAAAATTTTATTGTTTTAATTTTGAAAAGCTGGTGAATGTGAAGATCTTAAAATCTATCTGAATATGTCAGTATAGATGTCTATCACAAATAATTAAAACTGCATCATTCTTCGAAAAACATTTTTGTTAGTTGACAATAATTTTTTGTGTATTTATAAAATAGAAATTGCACTTTTGTTTTTTTTTAGACATGCTGTAGTCCAATTAAATTCAGAAACTAGCTTATCTAATGCCATCGTTTACTCAGTTTTGGTAAACATAACCCTAAACTTTCACGGATTTGTGTTGTGTTTTTAAATTTACACACCGATGTGGTAGAAATTTAAAAAAAAAACGGGCCCAACTAGAGCATTGTAAACATGTGCATTATATGTTGACAGAGCATCCCCAGATGGACACACAGACACACACACAGACACACACATACACATACACTTAACTTTGTATACCTACTAATATAGACAAACATTTTTATTTCTTGAAAAAAATACATTCTTTATAAAGAGTTTTAGATGGTTGAAAACAAGTGTTGTTGAACTTTTCCATAAGTAAACTATCAGTTATATATAGTTAAATTTAATATGCCAGAGAAAAGTTGATTTAAATTTATCTTCATCATCAAATTTTTGACAACTGAATTTGATAATGTGCTGTTGCTACTGTAAAAGGAGTCGCAATAATAATTTGCATCTTCTACGGGTTTTATCTAATAAAAAAGGTCCAAATAAACTTATTTTTGTATGGTTTTTATTGTTGTTACTTATTGACTGAAAATAAATACATCTTCAAAATGAAAACCATGTTATGAAATCAAATTACTTTAACGTAAAATGTATTAGAAAATATGTATTGTACCATATTCTAGATATTATTTAGAAAACATAACGGTACTGACTAAATTAGTTCGTGTGTGACAGGACATGTGATTTACTATAGTCTTGTATTTCGATTCTGTTTCTTGCATAATGATTCAGAAACTTCATATCTTTATCATTTTTAATTACTTAGATGTCGGTTCACAGATGTTTGAGGTTTGTCTGAGGTACAACATTCCAATTTGATATTTGATCATACAATTAAATTTAAAACAACTTTTCTCTAAGACATTTAATTGCAAGAAACTGGTGTATGTCAAATAAAAATTCTAACTATGCTTATGGACTTTTTAGAGCTTTAAAAATAAAAACTCTTTATAAAGAATGTCTTTTTCGCGAGAACTGTATTGCTTGTTATGGTAATGTAATTGATTTGAAATTAATTGTTATTAATCACACTCCTTGATAAAATATGTCTGATTCAGGTACTCAAAGAAGTAATGGTTTGAGTGAAAAAAGCATGCAAGATAATGATATTTTTACGTGAAATTTTGTACACTTATAGAGGAAGGTGTAACTTAGATCTGTTATGTGGTACTTTCTTTAAATTTAATCTGTTCTCCGCAAAAAATATCGCAAAACCCGTCAAAAATATTTGTAAAACTTGACAAAAAATAGTGTGAAAATATAGAAAATGGCGTGTTTGACTCGCCATTTTCTATAACGTAAAAGTATTGTCATTTATACAGGGTGGTGCATTTAGGTGTGACGAAAAGTATGAACATTTTTTTAAATGGAAGGTCCTGTATATTTTATTATCTTATAAACACTACTAAATTTGTCTATCCAACCGTGTATATTGCTAAGTCACAGCGTTAGTAGTTCCAGAGATATTCAACATTTTTTCCAAAATATGCCCTTTTCCGGGTCCTTTTAAAAACTATGTAAAAACGACATTTTTGTCGATTTTGCCTTTAAACTACGTGAGACAGCAGGCAAAGCCAGTAGGTAGATGATAGTATCCAAAGATATTAGATACACTATACAGGGTGTTTATTGAACTTAGTAAATTTTGATGTTTTTCAAATAGCATTTCTCGAGTTTTTTAAACGGAACAATCTGTACAATATGTGTTGGCTGTAATAAACATTTATTTCGCTCTAATTTACATCTAGTATGTCATACATCAAATGTTACTATTTTTTGTGATATTTGCAATTTTACGAAAATGTAATGCAATTGTAAATTTTAATATTGCTGTGAATAAGGTATTTGGTAGTTTGATGTAAAGTCTTCAAGTGGCGATAGAAGAGATAATTAAGAAACAATTTAACCAGCTTGATCCTTATACAAAGTATTACCGTTATCAACATATTAACAATTTTATATGTATATTTTGCCGTCTACCGTATAGCACCGAACACGCGATTTAAAAATTTTAATTATTTTTAAAGTAAACCCTAAACCGTGTACTTTTAGGTTAACTATCGTGCAAATTTGTTGACTTCTGAGTGTTGAAAATCAAATTTTCTTTGATGTGATTTATGTACTCGCACACAAAAACCAAATATGCAACAAAAACAAACTGATAGGCATCTCTAGATTCAGATTTTCATTCATAGCAAAAAAATCTATTAAAAACACTTCCAAATAACCCAGTTTCCATTCACATTATCAATATTACTCATACTATCATTCATATTATCCCAATTTTGAATTGTCTCTCCAGAAAAATAACCTATAAAAATCAATTAACAATAGTAAGTAGATATTGTTGGTTGTTTTTTGTACTGACTACAAATTCGTTCTCAAACGTAGCTCATCAAGACAGGTTTTAGCGTTTCTGCTTGTTTTTTGTCTGAGCGCACATACTATTCCAATGAAACGTCTCCACATAATTTTCACAAAGGTGAACAATTTTTCACGATAGTCCCCCTAAAACTACACTGTTTTTGGCTTACTTCGGAGCCCAACTGAAGTTACTAGATCTTCAGGTTCGCTCGCTGTACATTTGTAAAAATTGCGAAACATACTTATAAAATTGTGTAATACCTTGATAAGCGTAATACTTTTTATATGAATAAATCTAGTTAAATAGGTTCTAAATGGCTTCTTCTATAAAGCTTTAAATATTGTACATCATGCTACCCAGCACACTGTATACAAAGCAATATTAAGATACTAAATAGCATACTACTCTTTAAATTCCAAATATCACAAAAAGTAGTAAAAATAGATATACGATATAGTGAATATAAATTACAAAGAACTTAAGGGACATTTCAATTAGCAAATAATATACAGGGTGTTCCATTTGAAAATCTCAAGAAAAAGCCATTTAAAAATGTTTAAAAACTAGTGCATGGCTACAATCACTAGCTAGTTATGGGTTTAGTTATTATGTGACAAAATTTTTAGGACAATATCTGCAAAAATGTAGTATGAACGTAGTTTTTAAGATAGGCCTGCAATTGCCAATTTTTTGACAAACAATTGAATATCTCAGGAACTATTTACTCTACACAGGTACAACTTACACAGTTGGAAAGACAACTTCCTTAGTATTCATAATACGGCATGATATACAGGGCGTTCCATTTAAAAAAATGTGCTGACTTTCCGTCACGCCTAAATGCAACACCCTGTATAAATGAAAACTTGAACTGAAATTTTACGTTATAGAAACTAATTAGTCAAACAACTCTTGTATAAAACATTTTTTCTTTCTCAAACGATTTGACGACTATCGGCCGCCGTGATACTAATAACTCACCCTGTATATTTTAGCTTTAAAAGATCAAAAAAAAAACCTATTGCATCTTACGATTTTATAAAAAAAAAATTAACAAACTTCCCGGATACAACCCAAATGCTTAACTTTTATCACAGGAGTATAGGTATAAGGTAATTGTGAACAAACTTATTATTTATACATATTTTTTTTTAGATTTATATTACACGCTAAGAAAACCGGATTTGTGGTAGAGCACGACTTTATCATGGCGACCTACTTAGCCGATAGGGTGATAGTGTTCGAAGGTAAGCCTTCTGTGGATACTGTGGCGCACTCGCCGCAGACGTTGCTAGCCGGTATGAACAGATTCCTGGAGCTGCTCGGCATAACATTCCGAAGGGATCCGAACAACTTCCGACCTAGGATCAACAAGCAAGAGTCGGTGAAGGATGTGGAACAGAAGCGTGCCGGACAGTACTTCTTCTTGGAGGAGTAGATGACGACACGTTTTGTTTGTGGACAACGTACAGATTTTATTTTCAATTCATTTCCTCTTAATGATTTTTTCCTTTCTTCCGGTTATTTGCAATTTTATAAATAACAGGTTTATATGTATGTACCAAGAGAACGGTGGAAAATAAATTTTATAATAGAAATGTGTTGTATTTCCGTTATTGTCCGAATTATTTTTTAAATTGTGTAAAAAATAGAATTCTTGTCAACAAATTTGTTTTTTATTTAATTTACAAAGAACTATGGAAAATGAGAGATTACATTCTTTTGGGTCTGGTATTTTGGCTCCAAGTTTAAATACTGATTTGTTATCAAATGTCAAATTAGGCTAATAAAATCTTAATCTTAAAAAAATTTAGTTGTCAAATGCCATAGCATTTGCCACGCTCGCCTACAGCTCGTGTATAAACTTCATGCTCGCGATTTATATCCTTAGTTGTGTGGTCGTCAAATAATATACCTGGTATATAGCAAATTTAAAGATTCTAGTCTATGATGGACGTTTTTTATATCTAGTATGTAAAACAAAAACTTCTATATGATGAACTTATGATTTAATTTAAGTATAGAAATGTGTCATATGCGGGTATTACAATATTTTATTGCGTAAAAGAAGCACTCAAAGAACTAAAACTAAATAATTAAAAATCATCGTCGTCCGAATCAAGAGCAGCTCTCCTCCTATCGAATTTCACTGTTGATTTATTCTGAGGCATCTGCGAATTCACGCTCTCTAACAGTCCAATAAAATCTTGTTCGGAAATCTTACTCCTAACCTGCCCAGTTTGCGCCATACGCACCAACATTGATTCAACCATCCGTCCTTTCTCCGGTTTTGCTACCATAAGAGTATTTACTGCAATAAACATTCCTTCATTATCTAAATTTAACAAAAATTTAAATAGGCATACATCTTGCTCTAGCTTGTTGGTCTAAAACCTGAGATAAAATCGAGTGTTTCATATCTTCTTGAGCTTTCATTTTCTCCTCCTGCGCTTTCTGTTGGGCCCCATCACCTCCCTATAAGAATAATTGTTATTTACGGTGGGCATAACCTCAATAAACCGGTATTACTCACGCTTTGACGAGCTTGCATTTGCGCTAACCGTTGTTTCCTTATTTCGTCAAGTTCTGGGTCTGCCATTGTTATTATCGAGCTGATTTTAGATTGTCTTCAGTTATTATTGAATATTATCGGTTCAAAAATACATTTGCGTTTCCTATTCTATAAATAAGTTGACAGCAAATTGACTTTTTGTAATTTTCCGCGTGAAGATGGCAGTGTGTGTAATAATCAGTGCTGCCGACATAAATAAGCTGGACAAAAATCACCTGACAAGTGGCAACACTGCTTATAAGTCCGCATGCAGCTATCTTCACTTATAATATTGCTAGACGAGCGCCCGTTTGAAATCATTTGAGATCATTTTATGTTAGAAGAAAGAATTAACGAAGTTTAATCATAATTATATTACAATGACGTCCAAGCATACTTATGGTAACTATACCATGTGCGTTCGTAAAGAATTGTGGCCAGTGCCCGATGTGATTGTTTCTATGGTGCCCTCCTTTGATTTTGGAAAGGCCCTTGGAGAAAAATATCCTTTGTTAAGACTGATCTTCAACTATTTGTCGTACGACGATTTACAGAGCTGCTCTGAGGTAAACGATTTATGGAATATGTATGCAGTTGAAACTCTAAATTCAAGAAAGGTGACAAATCCAGGCTGGTTCTTTTTTGATTCTGTTATAACATTGCAAAACAAGCAACCAGCAATTGTATATAATAACAGATACTATCACAGATACTATGATATGTCTTGCAGTTTGATTTTCTGCGGATCATTTTTTCGCCCAATAAAATCTCTCTGCGTCCATAGCGGTGACAATTTTACAAAATTGAATGGTAACTATTCTCATTTAAAAAAAACTTTGAACAGACAAAATGCAGAATATAAGCTTGGCCATAGGTAATAAAAAAATACCTAAGCGAAAAGAACTATAAAGGTGTCCTAAGTTACTCCTTGTGGTACTCCAACACTTCTTTTTATACGACTTCCAAATTTTCTATTCAAAGTTATATATTCCATTTATTGGAATACTCCTTAGTATTATTTTATTTACAGCTCTGGAAGCTATTAGCAAACATTTTGTAGGTGAAGACGTTCCATTCATTCTATGTTATTGCATAAATGTTGATCTTCGTTGCGAGAAGATGACCGGTGGAATAATATGTAACTTTACTATCCGAATATAATATGTTCTTTTCTATTATATTACATCACTTATAGATCCGACGACAATCACTGCAGGTTTTCTGATTCCGAAAATACCATACGTGATTGTAGAGCGTTTTTCTGGGATGGAGGATCAATTTATGGAAACTGTCAATGCGAAGATATTTCAAAAGAATCTTGTAGTTCGAGCCCTTTTTGTATTTAGCGTTTATAGATATGTGAAGCCACTCTGCTTTGTTGACCAAATTTTAAAAAAGTAATTAATGTATTTTGCAATAGTATTAGGAGAAAACATTCAATGTTTTTAGGCAGAAAGGAAACTTATTTGCTTTGTGTGGAGGAATGGTTAGACATTGCAAATCTGATCTTATGATACAAGGAGAAATTCCAACCAAAGAAGAACAGACCAAATTTGTACATTGTCTCGCGATAGCTGTACCACCAGAGTCGACAAATTTTGAAGCATATTCGGCATTGTATACAGACAGTCACTGCCTTGACACTTTTTTGACAAGGGTATGTATAATTCAAGGGCTGAACTCAATAATTGGGTAAAAGTCCACTTAAACAAAATGTTTAGAAAGGTTGAAAAACAGTTCACATGTAAACTCTTAGATGAATCTAAAAAAACTTTTGTTTTTGGATTGTGATCAGTTCTCTTGGACAAATGGATGTATGAAAATGTCTAATTATATCTTTTAGCTAAAGAATCGAATAATTTTAAAGAAGAATTCTATTGCTTTCGGGTGTATTTCTTTGGGTGTACAATATGCTCATGGTTGGTATCTCAGTCAATTTTCTGCATATTTTCCCGATATTTCAACAACCTTCATAGAGGTAGAAGGGGAATATGGCTGGGACAATTTCGAACCCGAATATGGTGGTAATTATTGTTCACTGGAACCTATATACACTTATATAATAAATAAAATAGATAAAAGTTGCATTGGATCATTTTTGTTGCAGAGTTTCGTGATGAAACATGTGTTCATCGACACACACTTGCTGTTACTATTCTCACGTGGGATTAGAATGTATCAAGAATTTCACCACGTCTTACCAGAAAAAATAAATCAGGGCGGCAGGCACTGCACTGCATTCCATAAATAAGAATAAATATTTTTGAGTTCCTAAGTTACATTAATTCAATAAGGATTAAGTTTACTTTCACATGATGTATTAAATATAACTAGATAAGTAGATAATATATTTTTGTATTAGATTTAATATTTTGTATTGTATAGTCATGAATATAATATAATATTGTTAGTGTATATTTTGTTTCTATTAATAGTGCCTATTTATTGTCCCAAAGCTAAATAAAAGCTGTATTGGCAGGGTACAAAGTATAGAGTGGGGAATAGCAAATTAATTACAGTGCCTGCAGTAGAAAAAGGATTTTTTGCCATACTGAAAGGCTCATGTTTTGGATTTTTTTCTAATAGTGTAAAACACTTATTTTTTAAAATGGTCTGACGCGGAAACCGAAAATTAGCTCAAAAGACGAGTTTTTACGTTCACTGTAAACTAACCCAAAAACGCTCATATCAAACTGGATATAACCTCTCTTTATAGACTTTGAAGGGTATAACGCTAGTGTCAAAGTCTGTCAAAACCTATGTGGATGACAGTTATTTGACAGTTTGCCAGATGAAACGTCGTATTTGACTCACACATAACGAATATAAATCGCTCGCAGGATATGCTCGCGATTTATATCCATAATTATATGCTCGTCAAATAATATACCTATTAATTTTTTTTTCCATTTTATTTAAAATAATGGTGAATAACCAAGGCAAGTACATATTTAAAAATAGTTTGCGAGATAAATTAATAACGGAAAGGTCCCGAAAGGTTCGAATCCAGGTTGTGGCTGTAATTTTTGATTTATTTAAAATTTGCATCCCGCCTGGATATCACCATTTACTTTACATTCAATAAATTAATATGTTCAATTTAATCTGATCTCTTACTTTTGATCTTTTTATCAAATTTAATATTTTTTGTTTAGAAAAATACAAATGAAAATCTTAAATATTGATAACTCAAACATTTTCAGTCACGGTTTTCAAATATGTAATTTCCAAAACAAAAAAACGTGATTTTCTTTTGACTTCTTGACAGATTTTACAGAGGCATTTGAAAAGCATTGACAACATTTATATATGTAGTGCACACAGGCATCCTAACAAAAAATAAATTAAAAGTTTTGTTAATATACACTTTTTTGCTCAAAATTATGTACAATGCGCACCAAAAAAAGTCGTACAGCTAATTTTGGCATCATGTAATTCTGGCTTGTCAACTTGACAGTTGGTGCATGTTTCGCACCTATGATTATTGTCAGAATGACAGCGTATAGGTTATAAACGAACCATTTACAAAGCTACAAGGTGTACGACTTTGTTTGGCGCGGATAGTATAGTCGAGCCAATATTAGTAGAGGGGTGACAGAGATAGTGACATTTCATATTTTGCAGCAATTTACGTCTACAAGGTGCGTGCAACAAGTTTTTGCTGGGGAAAACTAAGTTGCATAGAGGCCAGTGGCTGAAAAGAGCCGCCGTGGTCATGTTCACGTTCAAAATAAGCTATTAATTTAGCAATCAGCTTTTTACTCTATTTGCTACGGTCTCGCGGCAATTTAATATTATTTCTACTATCGCAATATACAACATTTCTGATCACACCTCGTATAAGGTCTTCCCTTGTGTCAAACTGCAAAATTCAACCTAACAAAATAAAATTTGTATAAATATGCATTTTTCCGAGATCTTTTGCAGGAATTATCTGGAAATATAATGATAACTTACGTAAATTTTGTACGCTACAATGTGGTATTTTTAATTTTGCGAATTTTTTTCAAGTGACTGATTCAAAGAATGAAGGATTCAAATCTAACTGGAACAATTTTTCGATGGTTTTTCATTAATTTTCCTCTTAACTACGATTCTAAACAATTTAATATGTTCCTACAAGAACCATAAGCTATCGATAGATATCAGTTTCATCGACTGCTTTTGATCTTCTTAATACTCTAAAATCTAGAATGATAATTTCAAAATTCTGTTATGGGAAAAAACTTGCTCCGGACCAGGAACAAAAAAATCAACTAAATCGAACATAAAAAGCTATATTAATGAAAATCGTCTTTTATAACAGGTACCTAACAACATACACTTTTCTGCACAATCTTTATTATTTTTACAAACTAGATAATAAATTAATTAATTACACAAATTCACATATATCTTACATAGTAAAATGCCTGTCTAATCTTTCTTTTCGTGGAGAAGCGGTTCTGAAACAACAAAAAAACAATAATAAACAAATATACAAACAAAAATACACGAACATTACCTTCTTCTTCTTCATCTGCATCCATGATATCCGCGCAGCAAATATTATACAAAATCAACGAAAGAAACGACAACGGCAGTCCAAATAAAACAACCGTCAATACGGGATTCCCCTTCCACATATCGGCGAGCAAAGTACGCGCTTCAAAGTATTTCCTATACGCACGCACGAAAATATTATTTCCTCCGTAAGTCGTCACGCTTTGATTTTGAATTCCCTCGAGGAATAAATCCAAAGCTTCGGGTGTTAAATGCTGCGGCTCATCGTCAGGAATGTGATGATGATGCGTCGTGGAATTTAAGACAAGCAGGTAAGGTAGAGGCAAAACTGTCATCGCGATGCTATTTGCAATGTCCGGTTGGCCAATCCAACCGAATTGGAAATATTTGTGATATTTGTCGCGTTTCTGTCGGATGACAGATTCGACCATGTCGCGGAATTCTAACATTTCTTGCGAGATCTGTAGGAGTTTGTTTTCCTCGACGACAGCTAGGACTATGTACTTTTTCGTTTGCAGGATTTCATTGAGATTGCCTCGGGTTATTTTTGGGAATGTTCCGAAACGTTCCTCGTTGATCCAGTCCAGCAAGGTTGTGTTCAGGTGCTCAGCTTCTTCTAAGTCTGAACCAGATTCAACTGAAAAAAAATTTACGTGATCAAATTTATGATGCTCATTAGATCCATATAGTTTAGAATTAGAGAGAACGTGAGTTGGCCGCTCAACCAGCCATATCCACCGCGACCGCGGGGGTCTATTGTGGCTCACTTACTACTGCTAGTTTAGAAGTCCATATAGTACCCGCAGAAATATTTCCAGGAGGGGCCAAATCTAAAACTGAAGCTCTAAGATTTGGGTTAATAACGCCTTATTTTAGACTTAGCAGATTTTTATATCATAATAAATATGCAGACCAATACGGCGTTTCTTATTTGGTAATACAGTTTTTTCTTCATAATTTTAAAATAATAATTAGGGTTGCTAAATGCCATCAAAATTAATGATTAATAAATATGGTATTTGAAAAAGTGAGTTTATATTTCTTAATTTATCAAAACGACAAGAATAACAAAATCTGATGTGGCCAGGCACATGACTTTATTATACTATATATAAAATTAATAGTTTAGCTGTATGAGATTCTATAGATCGAGATCGGTCATGTCTGCATTAAATTAAAACTAGTTAGCCAGGATTTTATCAGATATTTTGATTCTATTGACAGTAGGTAATAAACTCAAACTTCTAATATGAAGTTTTGATACCTTTAGTAGTTTCTCCGGAATCGTCGTCACAAAAAACGGGTACACACACGCACATACAGACATTTTTTATCCTTGGTCAAAAAAGTTAAGGGGACCCAATAGGACATATTTCCGCTAAAATCTCAAAATTCTTTTCCACACGATTACAATACTTTATCACAGAGTTGGGTAAATACGCGTAGAAAAGTGTTTTCTACATTACGCGTAGAAAACGACGTCGAAAACTACTAAAAATGTAGAATGATACGTAGAATACCACCGTCTTGTGTTGTATTTGTGGTGTTCTATCATACTGCGCTGAGTACAGCCCTCCGCCGGTGGTCAGTGTTGACAGATTGGGTGACTTTCCCCCAAAAGTGGGGGATTTTTAGGCGTTTGGGGGAAGTTTTGGCGGTATAAAATGTCTGGGGGATTTCCTCTGCGCAAACTTTTATATTGGGGGATTATTTTATTATCAATTTATTTTATATTTTATTGATAACTAATTTTCATCAACAGGCTATTTCCACAGCTGTTCCACGTTAAGTTGAAGATTTGGGGGACTTTTATCCTTAAACATTCCTTTTTGGCGTTTTTTTTTTTCGTTTGACCACTGATACAAACATTGAAACTCATATCTACACCCCCCCCTCCCGAACATGTTTCTCTTAGAAAAATCTCAGAGATCTCTGAGAAAATCTATCTCATTTTGCAATTTTGCATAATAAACTGCAGATTGACAAGTAAAAAACGTCAACAGTGTACTGATCAAATATTCTACTTATCTTTAATAATAAATACCACACATTAGTTTTTTTTTGTTTAACTAGTTTAACTACAAAAAGATATTTAAGATATTGAATTCTTATTGAATAAATTAAACTTTTTTTGTTTAAACAAATATCTGCTTACTTACGTGGATAAAAATGATGTAAACTCTCCTTATATACGAAGACAGCCGGTAATTCGTCTAAATCCAGGTGTTGCTTAGCAATTTCCGGACTAGCAGCAAAGAAATACCCGTGCGGTTGTAACTGGGTAGCTATATTGTAATACACATTCCACAAATTGCCTTCCCATGGTCCAACATACATGAAAAATAACGAAAAATCTCCTTTTATGTTATTAAAACTCTCAGGTCTTTTAATCTCCTGTACAGGGGGCCCATTCATTCGCGTAGCGAAATCAACAATATCCTGCGTTGTCCTATCTCCATTAAAAGAATAGTGATCTGCCCCTCTTATACTAAAAAAAACAATATTGAATAATACTAACAGTATTTTTTCTACCTTGAGTTCTTAATGATATATAAATTTAGAAATTATGGTTAGAATGTTAGCTGTAACCATGGTTACGGTTCTATAAAGAAAACCATCCATTATGATACCGAAAACAGTGTCACAATGTGTTCATTATGAAACCAAAGTAAAATAATTTATTTTTTTAAACTAGATAAGTAGTTGTAAGGTTAATACACTTACAATTTAATTGTAGGATACCCCATTACATCAAATTCGTGGTTAACCACAGGAAACCTTGTACAATCGATTTTTCCAACTCGAATATTAGTTTTGCGTACCGCTTGAGCTACGTGGGACCAAACTGGCTCCAAACGTTTGCAATGTCCACACCACGGGGCGTAGAACATAACCAGCCAAGGCGTGTCGGCATCGTTGCGAATTTCAAGGAATTTATCGCTCAGTTCCAAAACACGAGACGCACATGTAATGCCGATATAAACTAAAAAATATAAAAGTATATAGTTGAGTAGTAGGCGGTGAATTTGACGGAAGTCATCGCTTACTTGATAAGAAAACCAATAATTTCGCACACCCCATCCTGAAATTCAGCCAACTTTTGCTAAATCATAAAGGAACGTGTCGAATTTCACGGCCTAGCTGGCGTGTGTTGTGTTTGTTGCAATCCTGAGTAGTCTAGTAACCATACTTGAAAATCGCTAACGATGGGATTATTTTTCTACGCACCAAAACATTCCGCGGCTCGCGGTTCGGCCAGGTATTTTATTGAGCGATTCATAAACAGAGCTGTTGCACCGAGCGGCCAATAGATGTCGCTAGATTGGCTCTTATTTCAGAGATTGTAATACAGATGGCGCATAGATAAATTGCTTTGAAATTTTTTAATAAAATGATCAGGAAAGTAAAGGTTTTCTCAAATCATTGTTTTGATGACGTAGTTTGACGAAAATTTGATAGGTGTCTGAATTAACTAAATTTCAACGATTTCCACACTGTGGCAAAGTGCTGAGAACGGCATTAGACAAAACCATCAAATTTACTTGAAAGCTCACGGAACTCGAGAAAAATTTAAAGTTGTTATAGATTATAGATATGTCTATTTAAGTGACTGCCGATAAAAACTATATATATTCTATTGCTCGATTAAAATAGTAATTATAAATGTTGTAGATCAGAAAATACGCTATAAAAAATATAAAAAGCAAAACATTATTTTTTGTACAAGCACTCATTTCCACTCAATGTTTTCGCAATAATTAATTCCTCGTTTCGTGACAGTTGACCACATATAACTTCTCTATCTCAGGTGCTATTGATGAGGACGTTGGTTAATTTATATTTATTACTAAATAAAGTTGTGCGAAAAAATCCTGCTTGTTGGAAATTAGTCAGCCTGTTAGTGTTTACTTGTTTTTGCTTGAATGAGGACTACAATTTTTTGAACAAGTTTAGTAGCAAAAGTTATCGCATTGAATTATAACTGAAAATGTTTAACGACATATTGTCAAAGTAATATTATAGGTTAATAATATGGTGACATACAGGCGGGATGTAAATTTTAAATAAATCAAAAATTACAGCCACAACCTGGATTTGAACCAGGGACATTTGCGATTCTAGCAAATGTAAGGTTTCAGAGGTTCCATAGCATTGTGCTAGAAACGCAAAGATCTTTGGTTCACATTCAGGTTGTGGCTGTAATTTTCTTTTATTTAAAATTTACATCCCGAGTTCCAAATGAGTTCAAATCATTACCAGTTCTTACTGATGTCAGTCTACACGTTTTGTCACCTCGTAAGTCTCAAGCCTCATTTACACCTGACGGTCAGACAATTTTGTTTTCCATATGTTAATTATAAATTGATTTTTAAGATTATAAATTGTTATTATAAATTGATTAGGAAGCAAGATATTCGAAAAAAAGCGATCTTCGTGACCTCTTATAACGTCTTTTGCTCACTTGCAATCGATAAGAACTTTTGATATTTAATTTATAACAGGTAAATGAAGGAGAAAATGATGGTAAAGCAACTAATTATATAATAATGCATCCAGCGATGATACATATACAAGCTAGGACAGTCGACTTTTCCCGCCGTTAGAAATCTGAGCGCGCATGCGCGAACGTTGGCCGTACTTACTTATTTTCCCGCAGCGCGGCGCTAGTTTATTCGTTATTTGATCGTCAGGTTGTGAAGTAGTGACGGACCAGTGACGGACAGATTGATGACAGCGGCAAAGGATTTTACTCTTTCCTGTCAGTGTAACCGTGGATTTTACACTTTCCTGTCAATGTGACAGTGTGAGTGTCAGTTTGAAGTCATAAATTTGCCCCTTCTGCAGTAACGCCACCTAGCGGACTGTTTTAAATCACGGCTGTCGGACCTGATAGTTTTGTAAAACTTGGAACACCAAGTTTTACCAACAACATCAAAGGTACCGTCGCGCCGCGAGTGTCCAATCAAATGGCAACACTATCATATTTGCTTTTTAAATTTTATGTAACATTTTAGATCAATTTTGTGTAAAATGTTCTATATCTAAAACGCATTTAAAAAAATTCTATTGCATGACCAGCACCGCTTTCATGCCAAACTTTTTACTTTTTACGACCTTGTGTCAAAGCCAGTCCATTTTAAATGTTAATTAGTTTGCCGTGATATTAAAACGTCAGAATTTGACACGAAACGTGGAAAGAAAAAGATGTAATACCGAACGTCATCACCCTACCATCACCTATCTGTGACATCATCATCCCACTGTGAACACAACTAAACAACATTATAGTCCAGTCGATCATTAGGTATACATACGTCGGAAAAGACGGGTTAGAAATGCAAATGAGCCCTCTCGGTTCATTTGCATTTCTAACCCGTTTTTGATATGACGTGGGGAGGGCCTAGAAAAGCTTAACTTCAAATTGTCGACCAAGATTTCCTATGTGCAATTTCCGCCATCTTGAAAAAAGGGTTAAATTCAGTTTTTTTCAATAACTCGGTTGTCCGTTGAGATAGCATAATTTTGAATAAATACTTTTTTGTTGCTTTTTTCACGCTCTACAATTTAGGTCCTATACATTTTTTACCTATTGTTCATGATTATTGAGATATCGATCGTATAAGTATGGAGAGACATTCTTATAAACGAAAAACAAGGACGTGATTGTGTAGGTTGTTTTCGGAATACTGGCTTTAAAATACTGTCGGAGAAATGGTATCAAGAAAAAAAGGACTCTCGTGAAGAAAGGTTAAGAGTTATTCGCGAAGCTTTCAGATGCATTCGTAAAAGATGTCGAAGCCGCTGATCCTGAATCTTTGCAAGTTTTTCTTGCCACGACCATCACAAAAGATAAACGTGGTGCATTGGAGTAGACGACGACCAAACTGTAGGTCTGAACATGCTCTAAAAGTTTCATAATAGACATTTTTTCGATATCTATCGCAAGAAAAGAGAAAATAGCAAGAAACAAATTTCACTACCCTTTAACCCCTTTTTCATGATGGCGGAAAATGCATATAGGAAATCTTGGTCGACAATTGAAGCTAAGGTTTTCTAGCCCCCCCCCCCCACGTACATATCAAAAATTTAGCCTTCTCGGTGCATTTGCATTTCCAAACGTACCTATATAATGACTGCACTATTAGGAAGTAGGAAAATTAGGACAGTTAACATAAAAAAACCATTAAAAAGCTGGAATTGATATGGTGCAACCCAGCATAAAAAATACGTACCTACTTCATGAAAAATGTGGAAGAATTTTTGATTGATCAATCGGATTCTGTACGCATCTGTCAAAGTCAAAGACATCCATCATTGTTCCCGTCATCAAATCGCCTTTTCTCCATCAACACTACTGTCACATGCGTATTGTGTCCAAATGTCAACGGTGGTATGTCAAACAAAACTACATGCGTATTTTATTTTTCTTTCTAATATGTACCGTATTTGTACGAAGTAAAATTGTGATCGAGGTGAGTCCAGCACACTCTGAACAACTTTTTAGACGACTTCCTTCAACAGTCCTTTCACAATCTCTAACTTTGTTCCAGGATGCCAACATTGCAGCACTGAGCCATGACGATATCGGGATGATCTTTTGTAGGTACATCCACGATCTCATGGTGTGTCCATAACAGAGCTTCGAAATGAGAGCGTCGAATGTTTTGGAAGACGAAGGAACAACTCAACATATTTACTTAGATACCATAAATTTTGCTCTGATGTTCGATGGTTTGGTTTCGATACTCTGTTATAGACACACCAATACAATATTATTGGGTTACTATTGGATCTTGTAGATGTAGCATTGAAGAATACGGACACTTGCTCGTACAGCATCGTCACGCGTATGGTGAAATGTGTCGAAGAAATTGAAGCGAACGATAAAGATTGCGATATGATGCAGCTCATTGGCGGCGATATGGGCAGTATCAAACCGAGATGTGCGAAAAATATTACACTAATTTATCCGAACATGGTAAATGAAAAGTGTTTATTTAAGTTGTATGTATTAAGAGTCATGGGCGCCCGCAGAAATATTTCCAGGGGGGTGCAAAACGGAAAACCGGCCGTGGGTTGGGTTTAGAGTTTCCAACTCCAAAAAGTAGTTAACGTTAACGGAAACCGTTAACGGTTTCGTTAACGGAAACCGGAACTACCGTTCCGCTTTTGGTATAAAAAGCCAACCGTTTATAACATTTGCAAAACCTTTTCCATAAATTTTTATCATACCCCTAATTGTAGATAATTAAAAGACCTAGAGCAGAGTTTTGTCCCATAGACCAGTGCTCCGCAACCACTGTGCCGCGGCACAGTTGTGCGAAACGGAGCTATCAGACTGCCGTGTGCGGGAGAAGGACATCGGAAGGCGCTTGCGGAGCACTGCCATAGACAACTAGCCCTAAATGGCGATAATGTCCGTTCGAATAGCACACGTATTTCAAACATTTGCTGCAGAAAAGTGTTTATACTTTTGGAAAAATTACTTTTTATTATTAGTTTCTATCATACCCCAAATTGTTTAAAATTAAAAAACCTAGTAGCCCTGCGACGCTCGGAGTTTTGCCCCATGGACGATAACCCCAAATGGCCACAATATCCTTTGGAATAGCAAACGTATTTCAATCAGTTGCTACAGAAAAATGTTTATACCTTTTGCATAAATTGTTGCATAAATTTCTATCATACTTCAAATTGTTGGTAATTAAATGCCCTAGTAGCACAAGACGGTCGGAATTTTGCCCCATGGACGACAACCCCCAAATGGCCACAATATCCTTTGGAATAGCAAACGTATTTCAATCAGTTGCTACAGAAAAATGTTTATAACTTTTGCATAATTTATTGCATAAATGTCTATCATACTTCAAATTGTAGCTAATTAAAAGACCTACTAGCCCTTCGATGTTCTGCCGGAGTTCTGCCCCATGGACAACAATCCTTAAATGGCGATAATGTCCGTTCGAATAACAACCATATTTCAATCATTTGCTACAGAAAAATGTTTATAACTTTTGCAAAGATTGTTGCATAAATTTCTATCATACTTCAAATTGTGGGTAATTGTAGTAGCCCTTCGACGCTCGGAGTTTTGCTCCATGGATAACAACCACTAAATGGCGATAATATCCGTTCGAATAGCAAATGTATTTAAATCAGTCAACTTTTGCAAACATTGCAAACATAATCAGTTGTCACTTGTTTGTTCTGTTTTTTGTTTTGGTAATTGAACATCTGTGAATTTTTATGTGTAAATTCAGAAGTTTATTAATTAGATTATTAGTAAGTTCTATGTTTTTAACACTACTTATAAAGCAGCATGTATTTCATGACTTTTTCTTGTTGATCTTTTCCCAGTTATATCAAAAGCCAGTGGGGTGCAAGTGCATCCCCTTACCCTTCTCTGCGGGCGCCCATGTTAAGAGTTCATCCAAAGAAAAACCCAAAGCCAGGCGAAATACGAAATTATAATCTCTTTCCTTGTATTTAATGCCTTCTAAAATTTTGAAATACCATTTCAAATAATATTTTTGTATAGCATTGAAGATGAAGGTACTCTTATGCCGTTTTCATATTTTTGGCAACACGCGGTATATGCAACGGAGAAGGTGCTTATTATTTCGTATTTGCAGACCTCTATTATTTCGATACTTCACTACTTTTTTCAAATAATATTTTTGCATGGCTTTGAAGTTTGAACATACAGGTACTTTACTCGTCAGGGTTTTTCATAGTTTTGGTAACACCCGGTACATGCAGGCAGATAATTACATTTAAATATTTTCATTTAAGGTTTAAGACAATCCAGAAGCTTTTATGAAGAATAAAATTTTCTGAAAAGTTAATTATAAAAAGATTTCCCATTAGTGTCCAACTTTCTGCCGGACACTATAAATAAATAAATTTGCCGCTCATCATCGGTTATCAAACGACAGAGACGATAAGTCTAAATTTGGTGATAGTTTCGAATTTTTATCCTGACAAATTGCCAAAAAATTTAAACTATTTTTTTTTAATTTTTAGTGATTTATTTTTCTAGTGACAAGTTTGCAAACTTTTTTTAAAGTAGGAGTGGGCGTTTTCAAGTTATGCGTCTTAAGGTGGCAATTAAATCGGAAATGCAGGTATAAGCTCTTACATATGCATGTTTGTGCATTAAAAATAATACGTTAGATTGAACTTTGTACCTTTGCTAATAATAAAAAATACCTGGCTCAATTCTGTCAAGTGTAGGTGACGAATTCTGTGAATATCGGTGTTTTTTTAGTTGATCGCATGAAGACTACGAGATAGCCACCAATAATCTTAAAATCCGTCACCTGGACTCGACAGAATTGAGCCAGATATTTTTTATGTCATCGGCAAAGGTTCCAAGTTCACTTTAAGTTTTAATTTGAATGGAAACACCTAATCAGTTCGGTGTAAATCTGATTACAAAATTATGAAGTATATTTGGTTGCCTACTCAATAAGAGGCCAACTTTAAAATACGTCAAAAGCACGTAACAGTAGCAACGTATTTATGTGCTGGGTGATCCATTTCGCATCCCAAGTATTTGAAAACATGATTGAGCATCATATTTTATAATAGGTTAATAGGTCTGCAACAAAACACTCTTCATCTATATTTTTTCTTATACATATATTAAAACCGCAAACTTTTGACTACATGTTTATTTTTTGTCGTAAAATATGACAATCTCATAAAATATAATGCCAATCTCAATTTAACCTTCATTCTATTCGAAGCAACACATACACGATTTTGAAATATGTAGTTGTTTGTCAATATCTTTCTTCGTATGGTCTGGCAAGAGTGATAGTTACCATAACATTGCTAGATCTTTTAATCATCTACAATAAATGTCATGCAGTTTTTTCGTAGAAGCAACCGTTCTTAGTTCTTACCGAATACGGCTGAAAAGCATCACTTACACACTACACGTACGAGAAGCACGGCACACATTGTATACAGGGTGCCACCTTCCGAGTTTTGAACATTTACAGGGGAATTTAAAGAAGTATAGATAGTGATAAAGAAGCTTTATCAGCTATTTTATGATCAAGAATCCAATAAACATGTAGTCAAAAGTTACCTGTTTCAGAAGAAAAGGTTATATTTGTGACCCCGCACGTGAGAATCGCCCTAACTGCCATCTCTCGTTTCGATAGTATTGACTCCTGTGTTTTCAGGCCCATAACTCTTAAAATACTGAACAGAAAAAATGAAATAAAGTATGCCATACTCTGAATAACTTCTACATAAGTTGTATGACTGTCAAAATTGTTTGCCTCTCGGTGTAAAATATTGTTGGGTATAATTAATTGTACATCTAAATTAATTATCTCTATTTAACTCGCACTACTATTCAAAATTCCGAAATTAAATTGTTCTAATGGTATCGTACTAATAGTAAATAAGCTTCCACATCGTCCCAGCTACGTTTCCATTTACCGTTACGATTGACGTAGTGTGCGCTGCACGAAATTTATATCATTCATATTAAATCGCTTTAAAAATTACTTAAAAATTTGTATGCAATTCTTTTTCCACAGTCGCATTAATTAAAATATGACGATAGTTTACGTGCTTATCCCGTTATCGTACTAATATTCGTTACTGAGATATCCGCTTCCATTAAAATCTTGTTCGCAACCTTTATTACACAAAAACTAAAGAAAACAAAAACGCCAATCTATAGAAGAGGCTCTAAATGCAACCTGAACAAAAATTGAAATTTTATTTGTAAACGGTTTACGGGGATTTCTCTCGCGCTCATGTTTACACCGAGAGGCAAAAAATGTTGACAGTTGTTATTTGTTATTTCTTGTAATGCTTAACGAAAGCTGGGTTTGAAATTTTCCGAAGTGAAATCTTAATTTTATTGGGCTATGTGAAGTTTTTCAACAAATTAGGTTTCGTTCTAACCTAAAATTGCGTCGGACAATCAATTATGTATATTTCTAAACACGTTGTTCTTTCAGTATTTAATAAATAGGAAAGGATATTGTATAATTGCGATAAAATTCATAAGTCAAGACAACCAAATGATGGAGAAGAAGACAAATATAAGCTTTAATACGTATTACAAGGGGCAGAGGAAGTCGTGTTTCGCGAACGGTAAGTCTTCTTTAATTTACTCAAGGCGGGTCCACACTTTACACACCCAATAATTTTCAGAGAAACACCATAGGGTGGCGACGTGCGAGAGCGTCGACCAGGATCCGTTGCACAATTGCGAACCTGTCGACTGTCACATGAAGTACGTCGGTACGAGGAGTTACTACAATAAGAGGTGGAAACGGTGCCAGAAGGTGCCCAAGTGCGTCTTCGATCCTGATAAGGAGTTACCTGACGTGGTACTATGACGATGTGGTTTAATTGGTACGTTTTGTCTGATGGTATGTATTTTTTTTCAGGGGTATACTCCAATTACGAATAAGTGTCTAGATCTGGAACGCTGCATCAGGCGGAGCGAGCTGACGCCGTTAGAGAATAAGTTTTCGGAGATGAGCGAATCAAATAAGTATTCTATGATATTGGTGAGTACTGAGTAGGTATTTTCCTAGTTGTTTCGAATTATCGAGAAAATTAATATAATTAATATTTTATTAGGAAGAACAAGTACATGTAATGATCGTCTTTCTTTGTGTCAAAAACACTCCTCAACACTCCTCTCTTATGATGGTCGATTTGTGATATGATTTGATAATGATATTTGTGTTTTGTTCTGTAGGATAAAAGAACAAGGTTTACTCATTCATTTTGCTATAGAAAAACAGCGAATTTTAATTATTTAGATTTTATTGGCCCTTTACTTGTGTGAGGCACATAGCTTTAAATATCACTAAACTAGAACAATAGACACTAAATTGACAATTAAAAGCATATTGATAATACTGCTCCAGTTTGGTACTTTAGAATGAGTAAACTAAATTAGAAAGCGAATGATAATCCATCAAGGTGTCTGGATTTGACCCAAAAAACTCCCAAATTCTGATTGGAAGCACTTCCAGTTGAGTTTATAGCCCAGACATATTAGGTACCAAAACCTGTAATAAATAAAGTAAATCTGCAAATTGGTAAGTACCTTCTATTTACAGCCCTGAACAACATACATACTAAAGGTGAGGGTTGCCAGATTAATCTCACTAGAATGCCGGAGATGATTGGGGGATGTATAGTCGACAAGATTACAAAAAGAGATATTTTAAAATAAATAATTATAAAATTTCAAAAATTTATTTTTAAAATCAAAATATTAAAAAATTGATGTAAGTCCAATGTGATTCTGTAATTAAAAAAATCAGGTCTTTTCACCTCGCATGTGCCAACCCCAAACAGGTCATTCTAAGTATACAACTTTGTGATTTTGGCAAAGAAATCAATCGTAAAAGCCTATGCCCTTTCCAATCACAAAAACCACGTACTCCAGAATTAAAAATATTTTACGCATTTTGATTGTTTGGGCAATTTTCTTTAAAAACAGCAAAGTATGGAAACACGGGAAAATCTGTGAGACGGTTTGGTATCTACAAAAAAATCCTTACTATCAAAATACACATTTTAATGCAACCCTATATATTTTATACATTTTATGGCCGTAAGAAATTTGTTTAGAAAAACAATTAAAAATTGCAAAATATTGATAACTCTGGGCAACATGGAGTTTGTAAATAGAAATCCATTACAGTTGAAATGGGCTGTAATGGAGCGATACAGCAATTACAGCGATTCTTGTGATGTGCGGGCGCTTCCATAAGAAAAACAGCAAAAACGCTATGACCTGACGCGATACAAAACTTTCAAGCCGGGATCCATCTTCAGCGCAAAGCTAATTTTCAACTGTATTACAATTTATAATTTCTACATATCTATACAATTTCTATGCTGTCATTCAGCCAATAGTTGCCATTTATAAAATATGTTAATGACGTCATAATTCAAGAAGAATTGAAGATAGGAACTTCAGTTTACGATAAATATGTGTATTTTGATAATTAAAAATCGATATGTACGACGATTTTTTTTAAATAAGCCGTTTACTTGAACAATAGGTTGATATATGACAAATGCAACAAAAATATATGTCTGCGTCTGTATATCGTCGAGTTAAAAGTTAAAGTCACTAACTAACATCTCAAATAATTACGAAACCTGACTATAATGACAATAAAGATAATGATATTTTCCAGAGAATGCTTTTTAGAGAACTTAGATCACCTTTGATTGATGGCATCCACATTTATAAGTACTTGGTTACATCTAATTCGTGTTTCAATCAAATGTAACAAAGTGTTAGTGACCTTTAAGCTGGCGATATATTATTGATTTTGCCGAGGATGTTTGAATGCCTGCCGGAGACCTGAGATTAACCTCAAATGCCGCAGACACCGGCGCAATGTCGGAGACCTGGCAACCCTGCTAAAAGTCCTAAAATGTCCTATGTCTGCGTCATGAATTTTTTGGGGTATTCTACCCTAAACTACCTTCAATTGTCTGAAATCGGTCATAACTCCTTCAAACTTGACATTTAGGTATTTTGAATGACGCTGAATCTGAATATGGCATTAAATTTGGAAAATCTTCGGCCAAATGTAGTTTAGATTTTTTATTGGTTTCTAAGGACGCTGAATCAATAATCATGGGATATAAAGGTAGGATATAAACATGGTAAAATTCAAAATCCGGAATGGCGGACGACAAAATTAGAATTAAGGGAGAATTCCGATTTTTAATACAACAATTACGGCATTCTTTTGATGTTTTTATTGACGACACTATGCAATCAATTGATTCCAAATTTGGGACACATATTTACTAACACTTCTGGCATTTTGCACAAAAATAAAAAAAAAATAGCTCATTGATCAACTAGGCCCGCAAACCTCCCTCAACCATGACGCTGCGTGGAAATCCATGGTCTCTGGTTGACATGATTTCTCCACTCCAGATGGTCTGAAAGGAATATCAAATGCAAATATTCTATATACAAGTAGTTATCACTTGTTGAACAAGAAATAAAAAACCTGTCGAGTAAAATTGTCGTTTTGGATGATAAAACTAAAATGAAAAATATTTTTAGCAATTAAATAAAAAATACATAACGGATTGAGTTTCTGGTTCCATCAACCGATAAAGCAATGTTTGTTGCACATGCGGTGAACATTTCAATTTGTTCTGTCCAATTGTTTTTGAGTTATAATTGCAGAAGTTGATATCTGACGACATATGACGATCTTCTAAATTTGAATTAAAAATTAGCCCTTTTGAATTTTGCAATGTTTATGCCAGAATTAGATTCAGTGTCATTTAAAACATCTAAATCTAAAGTTTGAAGGAGTTGTGAACGATTTCAGGCAAGATAGGGTAGTTTGGGGTAAAATACCCCAAAAATGCATGATGAAGACATAGGACTTTTAGTATGTTGTTCAGGGCACTAAATAGAAGGTACCCATATGCCAATTTGCAGATTTACTTTATTTTGTTCAGTGTTTTGGCTGAACTTAGTCTAAAAT
Source organism: Aphodius sticticus (assembly GCA_963966075.1). NCBI lineage: Eukaryota > Metazoa > Arthropoda > Insecta > Coleoptera > Scarabaeidae > Aphodius > Aphodius sticticus. Next base: position 98,534,836 of record OZ014506.1, on the reverse strand, counting down.
GACTGGGCTATTACGAGTCAGTGGAAATTTACAAATAACATAAGGAAGGTAGGTATCATATGATAGTCTTTTTAAGCAAAGTGTCACCTGAATGCAACTTGAACTCTCTCCATGGAAGTCAAATGGAAAAAGTTTCAGATAAAAGTTATTTATTTTACGACATCTCACATGACCAACTGTCCATGTGTCTCAAAACATGATATAATCTTTCAACTCGCATTGACATTCTGCAGGTTCCAGACTTTTCGGAATGTTCCTTTTATCGTGAGATAAAGTTTAAGTTAAGATTTTCGCACCGCCAAAAGTCGGCTCTAATCCTAACCCACAACTATCAATTAGTTCGATTTGCTCATGTATTAAACTTGATGGACAGAAGTTTGTCATCTAAAGATCTGAAGCGGGGATTTCAAACAGACCAATCATAGCGCGATAATTATAATCCAGTTTGTGTTTGTTGACCAAACATAGCGTTTTGCAGTCGTAAAATGCCTAGCCCGAAAATGAAATTACTTGTTTTGGCAGATATTTCAAACAACAAACCAGAATAAAATCACTAAACAAATGATTCTACGACCTGTTATATGTCATCCTGAGCAGTTTTAATCTCTGTGCATTGGTTTGTTTATGATCAAATTGTAATTAAACGCCGCAAATTTAAAAATTCGTCGATCACTGACGGAAATACCTTAAGTATAACAGCCGACTGTGACTTGGCAACGATGTCTCCTTTAGGGTATTTTCTTTCGGTAAGGCTGCAGTCACTGTTGTTTACTTGTTTGGAAGCCATTTAAACACATGTCACTATCAAATATACATCTCTCATTTTTTTTCTTGGCAGTTTAAAAAATATCTTAGCCGGGTTTTCTGTCGATTTGCTACCGCACTGCGGCACACAACAAGCAATATAATGTTGTTTATACATCGCACCGATCCCACGTAGTTTAATTTCAATAACAATGCGACTGTCAGTCTAAGCTGTTAACGAAACATAGTTCGAAATGCTCATTAGAAGCAACTCTCATTCACATTTTAAACGGTTTTTTCTCTTAACTTAAACTGAAGTTTGACATTGTATTTGTAAAAAGAGTATCAGTCGCGCATACTCTTTCTAAAATATGTTGTTAGATTAAAAACGTCGTAATACCGTATTATTCCCATTTGAATTTGCTTTGATGCCCAAACTTTTCTCATTATCCATAAGATAACAACTTTATGGCATGTTTGGACTTGTAATATTCGCGACTTTATTTACAATTCTGTCAAAATTCTTAAAGAATATAACGACCAATCATTTTTTCAGACAACCATCAATTGTCACCACGGAAGACCGAACAACAGCACGGGGCTCTGCGACTGCGACCCAGGTTGGGGTTCGGCCCCATTCGAACCCATTCCAAGCCTCTTCACATTCCACATGTGCAACGTCGAGAAGAACTCCTGGTACGACTCGAACAGGTCGATGGTGACGTTCATAGCCTTCTTCATATCAGTGAGTCCACATCAAACCTCCAAAACGACCACCCATTACAAAAAATTCAGTATTATCCTAAGTCCTCTTCCAGATATCATCAGTCTCGGTGGCCATGCTCGTCGTTCTCGTCTCATTCGTCCTCTTCACCGTATACAAATGCATCAAAAGTATGGACGGTGGAGATAAGAAGGACGATGATGTTGAGAATCAACAGCAGAAGCGGAAGCCTTCCGGTTCCGTTTCCGGATCTCAGCGTGGGAGACAATCAGATACTGGCGACGATGACAGATCTGAAAAGTCTAGAAGGTCTGGCGTAAGCGACACCAACAAGACTGTGTATTTGACGACGGATTTAACTGGTCGGTTGCGTGACACAATGACTGACACGCTGTGTTCTGAGCTATCAAGGGCGTCCAGGACTTCAAAGGAGACCTTTAAGTTGTCGAAGTCGTCCGATTCGACGGAATCGAAGACGTCGAATAGGTCGAGGACGTCGAGGGAGTCCAAGTCGCCCAGTACTGGGCTGAGCACCACTGACAAGAGTTCCAAGGATTCGCTGAAGCTCAGGTCCTCGCTGAGCTCGGTGACGAGAAAGATGTGAATAAATAGTAGTAGTAGCTCGTAAGGATGGATTTCGTTTGATTTTTTATATTACTATTTGTTTTACTAGACGTAGAATATACAATTTATTTTTAGACATTATGGTGGTGTTTTAATTATCCTCAATTTGCTGATGCTTGTAATAAACATTAAAAGCTGCTTCTTGTAGCTGTTGTGTCTTCAGGTTTCTCATAAAAGCAATGTTTGTATTTCTGAATAAGAACGCAGATATTCGATTGAATTACTATGGAAACATACAACTTATTCTTGTTGACTGTTCAGTTGGTGACAGAAGACTTCTTGACACAAAATCTACTGACTTATAATCTCGGTATGACAGAATTGACTGCAGCTTTGATATGAATTAGGTCGTACTGTGAATGTATATATAACTCCCAGTTATTGTAATTTATAAGTTCGTGTTGACATTATGTGAACAGTCAAATGTACTGATAAGCATCATGGCTAGTACAGCCCCAATTAATATTTTGGCTCCACACCACAAGATGGGTAAGAGATTATTCTCAAACATAGTGATATACGCCTCCTCCAATATTTTAAGTGTTGTCAACTTTTTTGATAAGTATGGTTGTCATTTTCAGTTGAGTGTTTCTACTTTTGAACTCATTTCCATCCATAGAAAGACAAGAATAAATTAGTTTATTTCTACGCACAAACAAATTAGTGTAAAATACTGGTTACTGAAGTGTCTAAAACCAAATCAGATGATCCAATCAGAAAGAACTGTCAATATACAGGTTAAGTGAGTTATGCCAGCAGTGACAAACGTGCTTAAGGCGGTACGCGGTTCATTAGGGCCAAGGAGAACCTCTAGATGGCGTTGGGGTTAGGCGTACTAATATCAACTAAGTTTCTAGCAGGGATTTCACAAGAATACTAAATCTAGAAAGGGTTGCTCAAGGGCGGTTTTACGCTATTGACAATGAACGCACTTCACGTCTTCTTCGTTTCAAGCAAACATAAATCATAAAATGGATTGTTGCGCTATGATTCGTTTGCTTGAATTCCTCGCGTTTTTTACGTGTAAAGTGTGACAGTTCAAACAGATCAACTAATACCGCTAGAAGATAAGGATTGAATAATCTTTCTGGGATTATAACATCCTTGGAGAGATAATTTCAGACTGATATCAGATAAAGTTTGTCGCAACCACCACTCTCAGCAACAATCTGAACGCACTGTTTCAATATCTTGTTACATTGTTCTGGTGTCATTCGTCCTCTTCACCGTATACAAATGCATCAAAAGTATGGACAGTTGAGACAAGAAGGACGACGATGTTGAGAATCAACAGCAGAAGCGGAAGCCTTCCGGTTCCGCTTCCGCTTCCGGGTCTCAGCGTGGGAGACAATCAGATACTGGCGACGATGACAGATCTGAAAAGTCTAGAAGGTCTGGTGTAAGCGACACCAATAAGACTGTGTATTTGACGACGGATTTAACTGGTCGGTTGCGTGAGACAATGACTGACACGCTGGGTTCTGAGCTCTCAAGGGCGTCCAGGACTTCAAAGGAGACCTTTAAGTTGTCGAAGTCGTCCGAATCGACGGAATCGAAGACATCGAATAGGTCGAGGACGTCGAGGGAGTCCAAGTCGCCCAGTACTGGGCTGAGCACCACTGACAAGAGTTCCAAGGATTCGCTGAAGCTCAGGTCCTCGCTGAGCTCGGTGACGAGAAAGATGTGAATAAATAGTAGTAGTAGCTCGTAAGGATGGATTTCGTTTGATTTTTTATATTACTATTTGTTTTACTAGACGTAGAATATACAATTTATTTTTAGACATTATGGTGGTGTTTTAATTTTCCTCAATTTGCTGATGCTTGTAATAAACATTAAAAGCTGCTTCTTGTAGCTGTTGTCTTCGGGATTCTATTAGATTGAATTACTATGGAAACATCCAATTTATTCTTGTTGACTGTTCAGTTGGTGACAGAAGACTTCTTTAATTATTGACACAAAATATACTGACTCGTTATGATCTCGCTATGACAGTATTAAGTGCAGTTTTGACATGAATGTCGTAGTGTGAATGTATATAACGGGTGATCTAAAATGACTGAGGACAGGTTGAATTTCCCGCCACAGTTTTGAACTTATTTAGTGTTACTAAGATGGTATGCGTGCATGATACAGGTTATGATCACTGTCAGATACCATAGTGAACTCGTCAGTAAGGGTTACGTTCCTCTGCAACGATATTTCAACCTTTTTCTCAATTAATTTGCTAATAAAGGATGTCATTTTATTATTTATTTAACCCTCACGGGAATTAATTGTAACTATATATGTTTCAATTAATTCAATTAATAGTTTCAATTTAATATACCTTATTTTATAATCAGAAAATGAATCCTTTTACAGGAAGGAACACCTACGCCACTGGGCCAAAATAACAGCTGTCATTTGCAACCATTTGCCAACATCACAATTATTCAAATTGGCGGGATATTCAACCTGTCCTCGCGACAAATTCATACCCTCATAAAACATCACTAGGAATAATGTATATGTGATGTAAAATGATGTGAATAAAAGGAAAATGCTGGTGTGCCTAAGAAATTTTGGCCGAAAGGGTGTTTAATTACGCTAATTATCTGTTGCAAGTCGATGTCTTAGTACCCTCATAAAGCATCTCTCTCATGCTTTTGTCACTTATCTATAACTACATATTCCCTCATAATAACTTGGTGTGGCTAACCCCATTTGGCCGGAAGTACTTGGCACACCTCCCCGAAGGGGAGGACAGTCAGTGTATCGATACCCTCATCGAACATCCTCACGCCCATTTTTTATAACAAGAAACTTTGGACTTGTTATTAACAAAACCCTTGGTGTGCCTAGCCGGACATGGCCGGAAGTTGGTGGCAGACCAGTTATTTAAAAGACGATGGTATCTGTGCTACCATACAAACATATGTGTCAATTTTGCCACAATTATAGAACAACATATGTGCTTTCATAGTGCTTTGTCTAACCAACCCCGCTTGGCCGAAAGGGTCTGGCACACCGACTTCAACAGTTAACATCGTCCGTATATCATCACAATCATTGAACATCAAACTCAATTGTTTGCATAAGAAAGTTTACGGCTAGTTATTAACAAAAACGTTGGTGTGCCTAGCCGGAATTGCCGTAAGTGGGTTGCAGACCAGTTATTTAACAGACGATGGTATCTGCGCTACCATACAAAGCATATATGTCAAATTTGCCACAATTATAGAAGAATATATGTACTTTCATAGTAGTTTTATCTAACCATCCCCGCTTGGCCGGAAGGGTCTGGCACACCGACTTCAACAGTTAACATCGTCCTGTAAGAACGTCTTGTATAAATTTGTAAATATTACCAAAATCGGCTTTTTTTTACAGACACAGATTCTTTTTCCGAGCGAATAATTGTTCCTAAAACGCAATTTAGAAAATCCAGTTGTGCTAAAGCAATATTTTACAATTTACAATTGTCATTTTCTCGAACATTTTCTTATGGAAGGCCATGACATGATTTCGCTTCCATTTAGAAATTTAAAAAAGTCTCGGTGACTAACAGATGACTAACAGTTGACATTGACCTTTTCCCAAAAATGTGTATTCTACTAATTAAAAATCGGCGTGTTCTGGGATTTATTAAAATACCAAACCGTCTCAGAGATTTTCTCATGTTTTCGTAGTTTACGCGCTGACTGTATAGAAAGTCATAATATTAAATAGTTATAAAATACCTTTATTATCTTTTATTTTACAACACGTGTTCTTCACGACTACATACTATAGGAATATTAAACAGTAATAACTGATGACTTCGCTACGTAAAATATGCAATAAGTGGATTTCTAAAAACCACGTGTGACTTTCATTAACATTATTAGTCAGAACTCGCAAGAACAATAAGATATGAATAAGTGTGTCCATTGTGCAAGGAAATAAATCAATGTTGAACTCAAATAAAAGCCTCCTTGATCCTTGCAAGTTTATTTAATTTACTGTAGACATGTTTCGGTGGACACCACCATCATCAGGACGTACAAACCACAAAGGAAAAATAGCGAAATAACTAATGAAAATTAAATAAAAAATCTCTTTAAAAAAGCTAACGTCAAAAATTATCTAAACGGATCATGAAGAGATTCGGGAACAAACTAATTTGGACGAGCACAGGAACAACGCATGGTTTGAAGTAAAACACATAATCACAATCAAGAATATCAAAAATACGGTCACTACAATCATTCCTTACGCTTCCTTTCACCCCATTTCTCACCGCCTTGCTTCCTTGCGTTTTTTCTACAGAAGAGCCCTTATCTACCCCTTATCCCATGAAAATAGACTGATCGAAATAAAGTTCATTCATAATTTAGCCATTTCGCTATTTTTCCTTTGTAGTTTGTACGTACTGATGATGGTGGTGTCCACCGAAACATGTCTACAGTAAATTAAATAAACTTGCAAGGATCAAGGAGGCTTTTATTTGAGTTCAACATAGAACAATAAGATATGCACATTTACTCAATGATTGAAATTAACTTAATAATACATAATAAACCCACATTAAAAAGTGCAAACTTTGTTGATCAAATAAAAGTCAGTATTTTTTCCATGATGGAAAAAATACTGACTTTTGGAAGTTCCACCCTAACTTTTAATTGGATTAAATTAAATTAAATCACATAATGCACGCAGTTACATACATTCAAATGCATGTCTTTCATTTTTTTCGATGTGTGCTTATGCCGGCGGTACACGATGCTACGTGTATGTTGGATCGTATCTAGTTCATACGTTTAAATAGGTGTTGTTCGTAGCATCGTGTAGCGCCACCTTTAAACGTGTCAACTTGATCAATTATGTCACACTATTTGTAAAACAAATGAAACGTAATAGACTTAACGGAGGTCAACGATCAACGCCGAGTGAAGTGGTTCGATTCTTTCAACCAGGCCAGTGCATTAGGTACTATCAGTAGTCAACTAGCTAGCGAATGCTACCATTCTAGCACGTGCCAAATTTTATAAAAAAAAAACAACAACTTTTGTTCTAGTGTCGTGGATCAAGACCAGTGAGTCTTACCATGAACAAGTTCAGCGTAGATGCGCCTGACATTGAGGTAAGCAGATCTACCTACGTTAAATTTGTGTAAAATAAAGTAAGTAATCGTGATTCTTAAATGTTATCGTTAAATAGTTGTATACAACGATAAACAAGGATTAAATTACTTATTGAAATACGTGTTATTCTATTTTTCTAAGCGCATAACTTAAGTACTTAAGCTTAGTTAACTTAGTATGTTCTTCAAATTGTCCAAATTATAATCATATTCAAATGAAATGTGTGTTGTAAGAACTAAATCACTATCAATATATTACTATCAAATATATATGTTTGCGAAATTATATGGCTATTGCTGCAATAAGCGTGTTTTAACAGCTCTTTATAAAACAACGTCGTTAAATCTTTCTATAGCAACTTTGCGTAAAAGTTATCGTTAAATAACATCATTAAAGATACTTTTATGGAATCTTGTGACGATAATATCTCGAGTACTGATATCTCCTGACATACTTTATCATACTTACTGTTGTTTGCAAACTATAAAAAATATAAATAAATATAATATAGATAATAATTAATAATAAAGACAAGTTATTTTTGTTTGTATTTCTTTTTTCGGTATTTACCGACGCGACGTAGTTTTTTGTTACAAGGCCATATAAATTCTCAACATTTTGGTTTATATCGCACTCCAATATCTGAATTTTTGTAGAAGATACACAATTTCAAGTAAAGGAATTTATATGCTTTTGAACCTTGTAATGATTGATACTTTAAGAACGCGTATGCCCAGAGAATAAAATAAGAAAAATAACCATTCTAATTAAGCAACCTTCATTAAAAACACAAAACATTAACCAATACTAATAAAAATAGAATACTAATAAGATCAAGACATTCTTTTGTTTAAATAAGTACCCAGGAAGATAAATACAATTTGGGAAAATACCCGATATTAACCTATCTGGTTTGTAGATATTTTTGCCCATCACTAGCCAATACGATGTCACAGATAACATGAAATCTAAACTGATCTATACTTTTACTATAAGTACCTACTATTATTTACCTTCGGCAACGTGGACTGTAAGTGAAGTGTTTACACATTATTTCAAGTTTATTCAAGTACTCAAAATGAGTACAATAAAGATAAAATAAAATGAGTACTTAATTAAGTCAATTGGAATCAAACAGCAGTTCAGTGCACAAAATTTGTCTTGTAATGTATTTTTGCTAGAAATTCATATGACTTTGAAACAGAATACCTGAGACCTGACCATAATTTCCCGGTATAATAAACATAAGTTTTCTTTTTCAAAAAATGTAAAAGCGTGAGTAAATTTGTCTGTGTGCTGAAAAATAATCAAAATTGGTTTCAAAATGTTTTTTTTTGTTATCTAATATTAAAATTAGAATTGAAGTTTATATATTTCACTTATTTCAAGTAAATCTGCATCTTTTACAAACATTTGAAGACTTGAAATTAATAACGAGCTAAGTGCTAAAACCATTGTTCCGAGTAATTTAGAAAATAGTGTCTGGGAAAGTAGATGTTGAATAGGAAAAGTTAATTTTTGTGTGCTTACTTAAGCAATAACTAAATAATATTATGGTCCTCTTTTTTATCTAGTTCTAATGAACAAGCAATAAAGAAACAAATTCAATAACTTGTAGAAGGTGCTAAGTGTCACAACATTTATATCTACAGAATATACTTTAAAGATAATAGTTTTGTTAAAAGAAAAATCAAAAAAAAATTTTTTTGCTTAAATGATGTCCTGAGATCTTAGAAATAAGGTACAATACGTTTCATATTGGAAAAAAATGTTTAAATACTTATTTGATGAACATACGGCCAAGCGTCTAGCCGAGCGTACATGCAAAAAGTTTGGCGTGAGAGGTTGCGGCCTAGAGACCTATACGCTCTTATCTTATTTGGAGGAATTACATGCGTGGTGTGAAATATAACACAAAATATTATAAAACACAAAGATTTTGTGGAAATATCCTCGGTACGTTCGTTGCACTGGCGGTAGCCGCACAATGGTACAGCTGTCTGATGTAACGTGTGTTGTTCTTGATTAGGTAAAAAATAGCAGAAATAATTAGTGACATTCTTGGAGTATATCGTGATCGAAAGGAGTCGAAAGGAAGTAGCATATTTTCAAATAGAACTAATATGACAAGCATTGAATTGTTTGGAACTAGAGTCGCCTCTGCCTGATAACGTATCCACAGTTCATACCGGTAAAAAAGTAATGTCGGTTGAAGATTATTACAACGTTGAAGTGGATGACGTTTAATTATCACCTTTTGAACTTTGTTGTTGTGTTTTCTGCTATTTCACAAGTTGTAGTGTGTAAAACGTGCAAATCAAATGCGAAATTGGCCGAAAGTGGCAACCGTGACTTAGGATTTCAAATCATGGTTTCTTGTGAGAATTTTGAACAAACTTACATTCCGAGTTGCCGATTTGTTCAAAAATGATATGAAATGAATAGCGGAATTATCCTTGTCATGCGCAAAAGAATAGGTGTAGATGTAATTGAAAAGTTTTGCGCATTCAAGGACCTCCCTCGTCAGATTTTTCACTCATTTTACGATAAAGTTGTTCGCACCATTTTTGTGGAAACAGAAGCATTGTCAACAAAGTATGCAGAAAGCAGCAGAAGAAGGGAGGGCTAAAAGTCAATTGAAAATAGTAAAAAAATAATGGCGTAACTGTATCGGACGATGGAACATAGAGAAAACATAGCTTTTCTTCTCTGTGTGATTGGTGGCGCTTATCAGCTGGAGAAATGTTGTTGACATTCTCATAAAATCTAAATACTTACTGCAAAGCTTGCAAATTTTGGAATAAGAAAAGGAAATAAGAAAAGGAATGCATAGATCACGTGAAAAAACTAATGGCACTCGTCCCCGCCATTTGACAAAGATTAGTTAGGGCCTCGAAGAAAAAGGAAAGTTAACCCAGAAGCCTATAAATGAGCTTTCAATTTATGATGGAAAGTAAGTCATTAAGTCATTCGTCATAATCATGATTCAATTGATAAAATGAAGAAAATACGTCTGGGCGACATTGTATCATAAATTCTGACCGATGAAATGCCACCTGGTGATTTCATTTTCATTTTCACTTTCAAGTGGCAAAGTAATTGTGGATATTGCAGCAAGTATAGCTATATGTGTTGTCAATGATGCATTATCCAGCCTTATGAAGTGTATGGAGGTATTATGGATGTGCATCTAGCCAAATTGCAATAATATCTGCGCGAAGGCTGACGCACGGCGCATGTTTTCAGAGTAATCCCTGACTGATGCTGCAAAACATGCCCGTCTGTCGTCAAAATCAAACAGAAAGAAACAAGAGGAGGAAAATGTTAATTTGAAAAGATAATTATATGGTCCAGGCTTCGCCGACTATAGTAAAATATAACAATTCTATACGTCAAAGTTACACAATATTTTAGACGGTGTTCTCTCAAAACCGCATTTTTCAAACTGGCCGGAAAGAAAGGATAAGAATAAGATTTTAGGATAAGTTCGAAACTTTTTTTGTTATAAACAATTTTTAACCTAATTTTGTACCTAAAAGTGATATTTTGTGTTCAAACGTCCGCCATTTTGTTTTAAAGTGGAATTTTCTAATTTCCGTACGCACTTCCCGAGATAATCTTATATAGAATCAATTCTTTTTTGTTTTTATGGCTAAGTGAAAAACTGCGTGCAAAATCTTTCCGGCCGTGCAACCCTGTCCGCCGGAAGAGGTTTCCTTTGATGTCCTCTAACGCTGCTATTTTTTATTTATTTTTGTTTTTTTTTATTGTGAATATTCCTCAAAATATGAACAATAAGGGGCTTTAAAGAGATTTTGTAATTCATTTACTATATTGTTATTATATATTATATTATATTATTATTATATTATTATTATATTATTATTATTTTTATTATTATTTTAATGCTGACACGACCGATCTCGGTCAAATAGAATCTCATGCAGCTAAACTGTTAATTTTATATATTGTATGATAAAGTCATGTGCCTGGCCACATCAGATTTTTTTTTATTACAATTATCCTGCTCTGATTTGATTAATTTCATTGATATAAATATATAAATATACATATAAACTCACGTTACACCCTGTACAATGGATTAAGTGTCAATATTATTTCAGACGCTAAAATATCAGATTAGTGTGTGATTCTTTCGTAGACTTTGGTGCAAAAGGATGGTTAAGTAGCAAGTGTTATGCACCAACCGTTCTCTCATTTATTTTTCAAACTTGCAAAATGTTAAAAGAAATCATCTAAACCGATTATTAATTACGAAAGTTTAGCAACCAATGTTTGTTTTTTTTTTTATATCACGGATTGTATTTGTACATCTATCATCGAATCTTTTATGAGTATAGAAGCATGACACGATAATTGTTTTATAAGCAAATAGATAAATAAGTCGACTTGACCCCAAAATGATAAAAAATTGCATACTTCCTAATAAGTTTTTAAGTGGACAACATCACAATTCACAGTAGAGCACAGTGCAAGGTCACGTAGCCATGGCAACTGTGCTGAAGTTGAGATAAAATTATTATGATGGTATTATTATTAAAGATTATCATTTGTTAGTAGATTAGTAGATCGTGGTTGCTTGATTATTTATCAGATACCTAACTGAGCTAAAAAAAGAAAAAAAAGAAAAAATACATTGAAGAACCACAGAAAACTATTTACACTGGCAAACACCTAGAATTCAATAACAACTGTCTCAAAACTAACACATAAAATTTGGTGATTTTTCAGAATTTGCTTGCACTGAACCCCAGAGTGCAAACACACTCGACTGTGGTACCATCATGTGAAACAAAATTGAACAAGTTACTTTGGAAGAGGAACCAGGACAAGCACTGTTCGGTACGTATTTTCTTCCTCCTCCGAATTTTTGCAACTCTGTCCCATATTATGGACGAGTTTTTATCAATTTTGTTCTCTTCTTTAGACATGCCCAGGCCTGGAGAACGACTTTGGGGATGTGAAACCGACAACCCTCTCGGAACGTGGCGCTCTTCGGGAAGCTGCAAGATGTCTAAAATGCGCGGACGCCCCATGCCAAAAATCCTGCCCCACCCAAATTGATATTAAGTCATTTATTACAAGCATAGCTAATAAGGTATGTAGTTATAGTAGGCACAGCGGGATATTTGGCCCAAAAACCCGTCCTTTCATTCAATGGTGTCCACTTGGATTTTCTTAATATATAACCAGACCTAGTCGTCATCTTTCCTCTGGTATCATCTCATGTCCAACAAACTCCTTCCCATGGAATTTTAGCACACTATTTTGTTCAAGTAACAAGAACACCCACTTTGTCACTCCTTGTCTTCTTTTAACATTCTCGCCTTCTTTAAGAACTACTATGGAGCTGCTAAGGCTATATTTTCCGATAATCCCTTGGGCATTACCTGTGGAATGGTGTGCCCCACAAGCGACCTCTGCGTGGGCGGCTGTAACCTTCAAGCGAGCGAAGAAGGAGCAATTAACATCGGCGGCCTACAACAGTTTGCCACCGAGATATTCAGCAAAATGGGGGTGAAACAAACTAGGGATCCGAGGACACCCAGGCCAAAGAATCCAAACAGCAAGATAGTGCTGATGGGCTGCGGTCCAGCGTCGCTCTCCTGCGCGACATTCCTGGGCAGGCTTGGCTACGACGACATCACCATCTACGAGAAGACGAACTACGTCGGTGGCTTAAGGTATGATTAAGGTTTAGTTTTCAGTACAAATTATATGCGCAATATACAGGGTGTCTCACGGAACTGGTACATTAGAAGTTTCTCATGTTCTATTATTTCTGGAAACTTGAAATTTAGGAACTAGAATTTACTCCATCTGAGCTCTTCAGCTAAAATATTCTCAAGTTAACTATCACGTCCGGTCACCGGAAGTCGGTATCAGCTTTGTTATTTTAAATGGAATGATATAATTTTTATTTTATTTTCGGTTTCTACGTATCAAAACACATCATTTTTGATAATGATTCCCTATACCTAAATATCACCATTTTTCAGTTTTTTTGATTTTACTATTTTTTTGGTGATTTTCCCGGTTACGTTTAAAATTGGGTCATCTCGGTTATTATTGAAACTAGAAGTTTCATGATTGGTGGTCCAAAACTAGAAGCATAACCAAATAACACGATGTTTAGTTCATCATGATATCTTATACAGGATGTTCAAAATTTACAACACAATAATTGAATTTTTAAACGTAAAAAACTAATTTTTTTGCAAATGGAGCACCCTGTATACTGATACGCCATTCGATAGGAAAGTATTCCCAAAAGAAAGTATTCCCTATCAATCAATATTAGGATTCCCTATATCTATCTTTAATAGTTTTTTAGATATTGTCGGTATAAAAGAATGCAAACTAAATACAAAACGATTTATTCTGTATTTATAACAACTTTGGAACAGCAGGAAAACAGAAAAATATTGAAAAGGTTTCTTAAAACCAAAATAATAGATTAGGGATATCTAAGTTAAATTAAAACTTAATTATGTTGTTCGAAATGCTGCCCGTTCTGCTCCAAACATTTTAAATCGCTCTTCGGATTTCTTGTCGGTGAAGTCCATTAATGGCGGCTACTACTCTGTTAGTCAATTCTTCTCGAGTATTAACTGGTGTGGAATAGACCTGACTTTTCAGATGACCCCAGAAATAAAAGTCTAATGGTGTTAAATCTGGTGAGCTTGCCACCGCCAGGGTCTCCTATTACCACATGCGAAGAATGTGCCGGTGCACCGTCCATTTGATAAAAGCAGTCGCGTAAAATATTGAGGGAAAGAGTATCGCAAAAATTGTTCACACATCCACGCAAAATTCCTAAATATCTATAACTATTTAAATTTTCGTTGTAAATGTCGTATCTAATTTCGTTCCCATATTAAATGGGAGTATTTAAAATGGATTTAAAGAAAAAGTAACAATATCTCAAAAACTATTAAAGATAGATATAGGTAACCGTAATATTGATTGAGAGGGAATAAAATTTCCTATCGAATGGCGTATCGGTATACAGGGTGTTCCATTTAAAAAAAATAGTTTTTTACGTTTGAAAATTAAATTATTGAGTTGTAAATTTTGAACAGCCTGTATAAGATATCATGATGAACTAAACATCGTCTTATTAGTTATGTTTATAGTTTTGGACCACCAATTATGAAACTTCTAGTTTCAATAATAACCGAGATATTCAATTTTAAACGTAACCGCGAAAATCACCAAAAAATTAGTCAAATCAAAAAAACTCAAAAATGGTGATATTTACGTATAGGGAAACCTTATCGAAAATAATGTATTTTGATAGGTAGAAACCAAAAATGAAATAAAAATTATATCATTCCATTTAAAATAACAAAGTTGATACCGACTTCCGGTGCCCGGACGTGACAGTTAATTTGAGAATATTTTAGCTGAAGAACTCAGATCGAGTAAATTCTGATACCAAAATTTCAAATTTCCAGAAATAGTAGAACATGAACAACTTCTAGTGTACCAGTTCCGTGAGACAACCTGTATACATAAACTATTGTTTAATGTAAGATTTTTGTTAAACATAATATTGCCCGGTGAGCCAAAGTAAACGCCATTTAATAATAATAATAATAATTGTTTATTGGCAAAGACAGTTAGATACAATTCATAATATATCCACAAAAGAAAACAGAACAAATCTTAATCAAATGCCAAAAGGGTAGCCATCACCAGGATCAGATATAACCCGAGGGGAATACCTAAGCCGGTGCTCTTCCTGATTTGAAGGTCGAATATCATTGACAGTACGCGCTATACTACTAACATTACCATACGAATCATCAAAATTAATTTTGATGCGCTTTAGATTTCGTGCTCAATATTTACTATTTTAATGCACAACTTATTCATTTTAAGGCACAATATTAATAAAATATTTCTTATTATGTTTTTTATGTAACATATTCATGTTTATTTATTGCTCAGTATGTATTATTTTAATGCACATGTTAGCCATTCTAGGGCACAATATGAATTAAATATTGCTCATTATAAACTTTTTTATGTAACATATTCATATTTATTTAATGCACATTTCCTTTTTAATCCACAAAGTATCTATTTTAATGCTCATATCTATTTAAATAATGCACGCTTAAATCGCACCCTAAAACATTTATTACTAGGTGGAATATCATTAAAAGTACGTACTACCATTAACATACGACTCATCAACATCACAATCAGTTAATCTTGATGCGCAGTAGATTTAGTGCTCAGTATTGAGTATTTGAATGAACAAGTTATTCATTTTAGTGCACAATATGAATGAAATATTGCTCATTATATTTTTTATGTATTTTAATGCTTAAATTATTAAATCTAATGCACAAAGTATTTATTTAAATCCCCATATCTATTTCAATAATGTACACTTAAATCGCACCCTTTCCATGTTATTTCTTCTTATATATAGTGTTCTGTTTATTTGCATAGTGCATCAGAAATTCCTCAGTACCGCTTGCCGATCAACGTTGTCCAGTTCGAGGCAAAGCTGGTTGAAGACCTGGGCGTGAAAATTGTTACTGAGAGGTCCCTATCCACCAGTGACATAACAATCGACAGCTTATTGAACAAAGAGAAGGCAGATGCCGTCTTCATTGGTGTTGGCTTACCGGAACCGAAGACGCATAGGGTCTTCAGCTCCTTGACCACACAGATGGGCTTCTACACTTCGAAGAATTTCCTTCCTAATGTTGCACAGGCTAGCAAACCGAATATGTGCCGATGCAAGCAACCAGACATCACGATGCCAAAGTTGCACGGAATTGTCGTCGTTCTTGGTGCTGGAGATACAGCGTTTGATTGCGCCACTTCAGCGTTGAGGTGCGGAGCCAGGAAGGTCTATGTTGTCTTCAGGAGGGGCTTCAGCAATATTAAAGCGGTACCTGAAGAGGTAGGAGACTTTTCATTGGGGATGGGTATGGAAGGAAAAAACATCGTTGTTTGATTCCTAATAGCTCTGGTGGGACCAGGCTTAAAAATATCAAACTGTCACAATTTATTCATCTTATTATAAGGTGTAGAAATATATGAAGACATTCTTATGTATTGGACTGTGTTTGGTCTAACAGCCCCTTAAAAATCAGAGAAAAATAGCATGGCGTTAAAACGCAATTATTCGAAAATTCTCAGTAAACACCAAAAATAGGCATATACAAATTGTTAGTATATTATATATTAGATATGATTGGCTAAAATATTTGTGTCCATACTAATAACAACTTATTCTGGTATTTATACCAATATTTAAGTTATCCCATGGTATAACGTGTTTTGTAAGATCGACCTTTAAAAGTATATTTTGAAAGTATACGGATTTGCTTAAAGTACCATTGCAGTGTCCTTGATATACACATATGAGTCAAAAATATACTAAACACACTTCATATTTCAACTTAATATTAAATGTGTACTTGAAGCGATTTATTCCATACACTTCTACGAAACCAAGAGTTTTCATTACATAAAAAACTAGTAAGAAAATTATCTTCAGCCGTGCTGAAGCTAATTGAAGTTCATTCACGAACTTGTCCTTACTTTTTAAGAGATAAGCTTGTATACCAAATTTCAGATCAATTGCGTGTATTATCGTGTACACTAGGGTGGTTCAAAAATGCATTGCAAAAATTTTTGTGATGATAGAAAGCAACGATCCCCCCAAATCGTTTCCAAATCCAAAAAAAGTGGACACGCATTTTTTTTCTTCGAAATTTTGATTTTTAATGGTGCCTATCGATGCATCAAATTTACATAAGAAAATGCATGGGAAAAGACATTTCTTGGTATTTTTCGAATAATTGTTCGGGGTTTGGGAAAACTTAAGATTAAAATTATAGGACTTGTAGAGGACTTTCCAATGAAGAATTTGAGCTATTATACATATGGAGTTGACGCCCCCAACCCACCCCCACAGTGCCCTGAAAACTACGTTAAATGAAAAATGTACATTCTTCAGAAAATTTACCCTTCTTATCACTTCATTCTCTTTTTTCTCATAGAAATCATTACTATAAATCTAGTTGAACGTTTATAAACAATTGTCAGGTAATTTCCATTTGTTTAAACAAATTCCATTTGTTTAAATAATTCGCTTTTCTTGAAACTCCGTCGAACATCTGTTTTCTGAGTTCGAAATGACAGTTTATAATCTTAGAGTGACATTATTCATTAAACAAATTCTTCCTATTGTTTAAACAATCAATGATTATTAATTTTCAACTGTTGTTCTAATTATGGTAGAAGTCAGCTTTTTTGTGAAAATAATTTATAAATTTCTTGTTCGAGGTATCTTGCCTATGTTATTAGCTAATAAATCCATATTTGTTTAAACAAATTCCATTTGTTTAAATAATTTTTTTTAAATTCTCTTAACATTCATTTTTTTAATATCGGTCTGGTCAACTGTTATTTTCAAGTGACATCATTTATATTTTGGGATAATTTTTATTGTTTAACTAATAAAATATTATTCAAATGCATAATGGTGATATACAGGTATGTAAATTTTAAAATAAATTAAAAATTACAGCCACAACCTGGATTTGAACCAGGGACCTGGGACCTGGTTCAAATAATTATTAAGTAAAATATTATTCGTTTTCAATATCATTTATTCGAAAAAATTAAATTGATTTAAAATCCAATGGAATTCATCCAAAAATATTACTGATGTCACTTGAGAATAACAGTTAGCCAGACCGATCTAGAAAAAATAATTTTAGTTGAATTGCAAAAAAGAATAGTTTAAACAAATGGGATTTGTTTAAAGAAATGTGGGTTTATTAGATAATATAGGCAAGATATCTCGAACATGAAATTTATAGGTTAATTTCTCAAAAAAGCTGAATTTTCTACCATAATCAGAAAAAAGTTGAAAATGAATAATAATTTATTGTTTAAACAATAGGAGAA
The DNA here is from genome assembly GCA_963966075.1 of Aphodius sticticus. Classification (NCBI taxonomy): domain Eukaryota; kingdom Metazoa; phylum Arthropoda; class Insecta; order Coleoptera; family Scarabaeidae; genus Aphodius; species Aphodius sticticus. Next base: position 98,516,677 of record OZ014506.1, on the reverse strand, counting down.
TTTTTTTTAATGAATAATGTCACTCTAAGATAATAAACTGCCATTTCGAAGTCAGAAAACAAAATTGAGACGGATTTTCAAGAAAAACGAATTATTTAAACAAATAAAATTTGTTTAAACAAATGGAAAATAACTGACAATAACTGACAAATGTTAGGAGAATTTAAAAAAAAATTATTTAAACAAATTCCATTTGTTTAAATAATTTTTTTTAAATTCTCCTAACATTCATTTTTTTAATATCGGTCTGATCAACTGTTATTTTCAAGTGACATCATTTATATTTTGGGATAATTTTTATTGTTTAACTAATAAAATATTATTCAAATGCATAATGGTGATATACAGGTATGTAAATTTTAAAATAAAATAAAAATTACAGCCACAACCTGGATTTGAACCAGGGACCTGGGACCTGGTTCAAATAATTATTAAGTAAAATATTATTCGTTTTCAATATCATTTATTCGAAAAAATTAAATTGATTTAAAATCCAATGGAAATCATCCAAAAATATAAATGATGTCACTTGAGAATAACAGTTAGCCAGACCGATTTAGAAAAAATAATTTTAGTTGAATTGCAAAAAAGAATAGTTTAAACAAATGGGATTTGTTTAAACAAATGTGGGTTTATTAGATAATATAGGCAAGATATCTCGAACATGAAATTTATAGGTTAATTTCTCAAAAAAGCTGAATTTTCTACCATAATCAGAAAAAAGTTGAAAATGAATAATAATTTATTGTTTAAACAATAGGAGGATTTTTTTAAATGGATAATATCACTCTAAGATAATAAACTGCCATTTCGAACTCACAGAACTCTCAGAAAACAAAATTGAGACGGATTTTCGAGAAAAACGAATTATTTAAACAAATAAAATTTGTTTAAACAAATGGAAAATAACTGACAAATGTTTAAACAATAAATTATTATTATATACAATTTTCTGAAGAATCTACATTTTTTCATTTAAGAGTAGTTTTCAGGGCACTGTGGGGGTGGGTTGGGGGACATCAAATCCATATGTATGATAGGTCAATTTTTCCTTGGAAAGTCCTCTGCAAGTCCTATAACTTTAGTCTTAAGTTCTCCCAAACCCCGAACAATTATCCAAAAAATACCGAAGAACCAAAAAATGCGAAAAACACCAAGAAATGCCTTTTTCCCATGCATTTTCTTATGTAAATTGGAGGCCTCGACAGGCACCATTAAGAATCAAAATTTCGAAAAAAAAAATACGTGTCCACTTTTTTTTGATTTGGAAACAATTTGGGGGGATCGTTGCTTTCTAAATAAAAATAGCCAATTTGAACCACCCTAGTGTACACAGACGGACAGACGGACAGACAGACGGACATCTAAATCGATTCAGTTTTCAATTCTCCGCAAATCCATATACATAAGTCTATATCTGCCACGCCTCCTTAAGGGTGCTACAAATGTTGCATCAAACTCAATATACCCTCACCACATTAAATGTGGGGGGTATATAATAAAATAGTTTTTGCACTCCCAGAATATTGGAAAATTTATGCTGACTATGGAACTTTATGATGTGTTTAGGTCTCTTTAGCGATCGAAGAAAAATGCGAGTTGGTCGGCTTCATGTCGCCGCACAGCGTGGATGTCAAAGGAGGGGCTATCAAGTCTATAACTTTCGCTAGGAACGAGGAGCAAGATGACGGTACTTGGAAGGAAGATTCATCCCAACTGATGACCATCAAAACTAACTACATCATCACCGCCTTTGGTTCATCCATACAGAATCCTGATCGTTAGTTATTTGTAAAATGTTTCCAGCGGAAAAACTCTAAAGTTGACGCATGTTTCAGTAATCAAAGCTTTAAGTCCACTGAAACTCACTGCTGATAACTTGCCAGTCGTCAACACGAAAACCATGCAGACCTCACATCCTAAGGTTTGGTGCGGTGGTGATATAGCCGATGTCGCCGATACTACTGTGGAATCTGTAAATGATGGGAAAAACGCTGCTTGGAACATACACGTCGCTTTGGAGGTTAGTATTTGGTTATGGCGTTATTTTTATGGTTATGGATCACAATTTCTACAGTTCCACAATTTAAGTAATAAAAAGTGTTGGCACATTTCCCTAATCAGGAAAAATAAGAGTTAAAATGAGAAAATACATCAGTCTTCATTTGGTGCCCAAAAGAATTAAAAATATTGATGATGGTCAGAAGAATGACAAAACGTTTTTCAGATAATCTGTCAGTCACATTTTAGAGTTTAAAAAGTGGCAATGAGAAAGTTCTTTTAATTTTCAGACGAACGATGTGGATGAATGTCTGATCGAAAATCTTGTTTTTAAAATCAAACATATTTAAAGAGTATTGCGAATTCAGAAAAGTTACCGAATTTGTTTAGAAGGTCAAAAATCTTCTATCGGACCAAAAACCATGTGACAACTAAGTGAATTTCTGTAGGACAGGCTTTTTTTCACAGGGTAGCTGACATTTTTTTTTTGTGTGGCATTAATGTAATTATAGTTCACATATTTAGTTGTCACTGAATTTTCTCTTCATAGGTTTGAATTTTTAAGGTTCAATTTCATTTCAGCCTACCTCGAGAATTCTTTCGGGCCACGGTATGTTTTGGGAGGGTAGAGCCGAACTTTGTGCTATTTTCTTTGTCAGGACTGGGACGTGATAGAATTTTAAAGTAGGCTAAACTGTAAGATTTAATCTTGAACATTAAAACTATGAAGCGAAAGAGCATGTGGCAACTCTTTGAAGTGGTATATTTTTGATCTAAAAAGACTTCGTTTAAAAAAATAAAACATGCTATGTTTTTCGTGTTTTTCGATCTCAGCTTTAAAGTTCAAGGTTGAAGTTTTCATTGGAGCCTACTTAAAGAACTTATATCCTTAATTATATACTCGTCAAACAATATACTATTATCGAAGTATTTTGACTATTATTAACAAATCACACTAATTACTGTACGGACGTATTGCGTTAAAATATCTTTGACAGATTAAAAATTGTTTGTAGCGCTTGTCGCTTAGCGACGTTGTCAACGCCATGACAACGGGGCTAAGGTCGTCGGTCAAAACACGAGGGAAATACACACACAAATTTTTAATTCCTGGCTCCTCATACTCCGCGAGTCGTGAGAAATATTTTATTTCTCACGACTTTAGAACCAATCACAGCTCTGGAATTTTATTTCCATCGTGTTTAGATACAGAGCATAGCGACATTGTGAAGAGATTGACAATATCGCTAGGTGACAAGCGCAACAAACAATTTTAATCTGTCGAAACCCTGTAAACCGTTATAGTGACATACAGCTGTCCCTATACCCTATATGCAATAAATTAAGTTATAAAAATTCATTGTATGGTCGTAGAAAAAGTATAGTATTCCGTTCGCAAGTAATGGCAATTACTCACTCGCCTACGGCTGGCTTGCAAACTTCGTTCTCGTCAGAAATTGCTTACATTACTTGCTCATAGAATAATATACTATTTTTAACGTTGTTAAACGTGTCTAAAAATGAAAGAAGCCAAAGAATAAAAAATGTTAAGCATTTTGCTGTTTGCAGTAATGCGTTTTGCAACGAAAAGCTTTCGGCCGGTTTTTGACAGTTTTTTGACAGACAAATTCGATGACCAACTAAATACCATTAGTTTTAATTTTACGAAATTTGTGAAATTTTTTGAAACAATGACTATCTACTGCGTATCTTCGTTGTTATATAGACCAATCAATAATTGTATATTCTAAAAACCCTTACCATTGTTCGCAGGGTCTTCCGAAGGATGCTAAACCGAAACTTCCACTTTTCCATACCGATATCGACGAGGTTGACATTTCAGTGAATATGTGCGGCATCCACTTCGAGAATCCATTCGGTTTGGCTTCGGCGCCTCCCACCACTAGCCTACCCATGATCAGAAGATGCTTTGAACAGGGATGGGGATTCGTCGTCACGAAAACGTTTTCGTTGGAAAAGGTAACCCAAACCACTGCGAATACCAGCATGAACTAATACGTAATGCCAATTCTCACCATTTAAGGACTTGGTTACAAACGTATCGCCGAGAATCGTCAGAGGGACAACATCCGGGGAGCAGTATGGTCCACAGCAAGGTTCCTTCCTCAATATCGAGCTGATCTCCGAGAAGCACGAAAAGTACTGGCTGCAGGGCATAACCGAGTTGAAGAAGGATTTCCCGACGAAGGTTTGTTACCAAAATTTTGTAATTTAGTTGATAGAATAGTGTCATGTGGATATATGACTAAAATGACTAAACAGATGATTTTTCACCATGTAAGATGTCGTCCTAAGTTTTTATCTCTGTGCGTTGGTTTGTTTATGATAAAATTTAGGCTGTGTTGCCAGACCTACTGTTTTGGATAGTCATCTACTGTTATACTGCTCTACAACAGAAATCAACTTCTTTTAATATGAAATCCCTGAAATTTCTAATGAACAAGGAAAATTTCTCTGCTGCCGTCAATTTCGCCTTCATCATTTCCACGAAAGTAATGGAAGTATATTGCAGGAATCAGAAACTGGCACATCCCTATCAAAATGAATAAATTTACCACGAATTTTACTATCCAACTATAGCCCTAGCGTTTGAATGGCATTGGATACAGTGCGTTATTTTCAAAAACTGATCTTGTTAGTGATGGTTAGTGTTGCTCATATACAGGTTGTTTACGATCTTATGATTAAATTTTCAAGGGGTGATTAAACATCTACATAAAAGAAGGCGATGAACGTAAAAATGTCTTAACAAATGTTACATAATAAGAGAGATATTACGGTTAATTTTTATTTTAATTTTTAAGCGGTGATTGAACACTTATTAACACAAAATGTTAATAACACTGAAACGATTGATCAAAAACTTGTGCAAAGTAAATCTAAATTCAAACGATAAGTTATCAGTAATTTTTTACTAAGTAGGATGATGTCAGTAATTTTTTCCATCCTTCAAACTGGGCAACTTTTGCAACTTTTGTTAAGACATTTTTACGTCAATGACATTCTTTTAAGATGTTGCATGATCCCTTGAAAATAAAATCACAAAACCGTAACCACACTGTATACATATTTGTATGCTAATTATTGAACTGTTTATGATTTTGGATTACCTAAAGTGTAAAAAAAATTTACTCTTATTATTATAAATTATTATAAATATTATAAATAATTATTTTAAATAGTGCGAAAGTTATATGTACCCAATTCTAGCCAAATAAATTTATATCTGTGTGACAGTTCGAACTGTAGATCAATTGTTCAATCTGAAATTAAAATTACAATACTACAAGACTGTTTCCTAAAGTATTTTTTCTTGAAATGCATATATGTCGTCAAAATCTGTTATCTTCAGTTGTTTAATTGGAATTTCATTTTTATATCAAATTTCTAAATATCTTTTAAAATACTGTTGATAATTAGTGAAAATTGCCATTTTTTATGTTTTCTTGTATTTATACCGTGTAAAACTTTAGAAAAATAACTACTGTTTCGTATCCTAGAAGTTATTTAAAACCAAAATTCAGATTTATTCGATTTTGACTCACCACCTATATCCAAATAGCATCTGGCAATACAGCCTTTAGGGACAGCCTTTATCGCTGTCACACACACCTCAAACAAACATCTCTCATTTCGTTCCTGGGCAGTTTAAAAACTATATTATTCGTCGTTTCTGCCGATTTGCTACCACATTCCGACACACCAGCTCTATAATTTTGTTTATACATCACACCGATCTCACGTAGTCTAACCTCACTAACAATGCGGCTGTCAGATTAAGTTGCCAATGCAATAACATAACTACGTTTGAAAGGAAGCAACCTTGCCAAATAACTCATTATATTTGCTTCCCATGACGACATTAGAAGCAATTCTCATTCAAATTTCAAACGGGTTTTTTCTATCAAATTAAAGTAAAGTTTGACGTTATATTTGTAAAACGAGTATCAGTAACGCATATTCTTTCCAGTGATATGTTATTTGAAAATCGTGGTAATACCCTATTTAACGTTTGAAATTCGTATCTATAGATTATCATCGCCAGTATAATGTGTTCGTACAACGAGAACGATTGGAAGGAATTGGCGAAGAAGGCTGAGGAGGCTGGCTCGGATGCATTGGAGTTGAACTTATCTTGTCCGCACGGCATGGGCGAATCTGGAATGGGATTGGCTTGTGGTCAGGTATGATGCGAAATGCAGTTTGAAATGCTGGCAAAACAGTAAACAAAACACGTGTTCTTTAGAAAGCTGAACTTGTCGAAGGCATCTCGAGGTGGGTTAAGCAAACGGTGAGGATACCGTTTTTCATTAAGCTTACGCCGAACATTACGGATATCGTTGATATTGCCAAAGCAGCTCATAAAGGTATGTCGAAATGTGCAATAGTCGTTGAAATGGGTGGGTTTAATTTGCGAAGATGTTCTATGATCTGAAAAGGTAGTTCCGTATTTTTCATAGAATATAAAAAATATATTTAGAGGTTGCGTCCGGCATTCATATTAGCAAGTAGTCCTGGAAAAAAGAGAACAAGGATTAATCTTTTATTTCGTGATACATGCTTAGAAAGTGCTATTACCTCACGTTTATATTTTACATGTTCTTAAAAATGCTTAAAAACGCGTTATTTTAACACTTTTGTTACTGCTTTTTAAAATACTAGGTTCAGATTTGGAATCCACGAAAAGAAAACATACCCTAATCAGTAATCTGTTATGTCATATGTCCGGAATATTTTTTGCTGACGGGTCTTTTTTCTTAAAATTGACAATTTTTAGCATCTTTCGGTATCTGTTTAACAGATGATCGGTTTAAATAGACATCGATCATTTATTTCAAGAAATTTACGCACAATTATGAACGTAATTGATCAAATTCATAGTTTAATATTTTTTGTTATTATTTAAGATTTATTTGTGACGCAGCACGAAAGAACGAAGCCAGCACGATGAATGGCAGTTAGGGCTGCCATCTCTCGTTTCGATAGTATTGGCCCCTGCGTTTGTAGACTCATAACTTTAAAATAACTGTACAAAAAAATGAACTAAAGTGTATCATACTCCTGAATAATTTTGAGCACCAGAGAAGTGAAAACAGGTTCGTGCTAACTTTCGTTAGTGAGATATCCGCTTCCATCAAAATATTCTTCACATAAGAAATTAAGAAAACAAAAACGCCAATATATAGAAAAGACTTTAAATGCAACCTCAATAAAATATTTGAATCGGTCGGTTCGAAAACACTACAAGTCCAAAAAGTGAGTTCTGGGAAAATTAACAAAATTATTTTGTCAGTGCAATATCTTGAAAAGTATAGCAGTTAGCTATTTTGTGCCAATAGACAAAATATAAAGTGGTTCACCGAGAATTAAATGTATTACATATTTTATTTATATTTGCATTAAAAGCAGAGCTATAGGGGACATTTTAAAGCATTGAATTTCCTAACATTGCCGTGCTTGTACATTTACAGCCTCTTATTATTTTGTAGAGGAAATTTGAATAAGTTTGTAACAAACGGTGACATATCCGGCTCATTTCAGACCCGTAATTCTTCGCGTCTAGCAATACCTCAACACACCACATCTGCTTTTGAAGCCGGGCCCTTGTATATGATGATCAGGGTTTACAACGCATTGCCTTCACATTTAATGCGTATTGAGAGTGAAAAACAATTCAAGAAGGCGCTGCGCGCGTATCTGTTGGAAGGGGAGTTTTATAATATTGACGACTACATCACTTGCTCCAACTAATTTTGAACTCTGTGAATTTAATTTGTCGTATTGTTCTTCTGCGCTAATTTGTACCGATTTACTTATTTTATGCTAATCTTATGCTTATTTTTGTATGCTGACAATTGTCTATATCTGCATGGATCAATGACAAATAAAGATTATTATTATTATTATTATTATTATAAAACAATCATCATGGACATGTACTGTTTTTGAACTCGACGGAAAAACAGCGTACATTTTTAACAATATTTGTTTATTTAAAGCATTCAAATAACATTTTTATTGTGATGTAGGTATGTATAGTGTTTTTGGCGTCAACAATAAATTCCTTATTCATTTCATATTATTATATTTTCCGAGACGCGTTAGTAATGCAGCAAAAACAAACATGTGCATACTTCGTACAAGGATATTATTTCCTTGTCGAAACTGAAATATAAAAAGACATCTCGTACTATGCCTCGAAAACAATTTCTTTCGACAACAAAAATGTATTTTTCTGTGGAGCACTGACGGCATGAGTATGTTTTCGTCAAATATTCGAGCAACATTCGGCGTAGTTATTTTACAGCCATAATAGAACACGTTTTTGTCCAGCCGGCCGGTCCGCTTCGAGAATTTGAAACGTGTTTTGTGCACATATGCGATGTTTCGAATCGAGATAACATTTTTATACTCTAGGAATTTTTAAGCGTTGACTTATTTATAAAATATAAATCTTAGTTTAATTTGCTTAGACGAATAATATACTGGGTATTAAAAGAACTTAACATTTTTTTTTATTTCTGCAACGAATTAAATTGAAAAGTCTAATACTTCTAGTACCTACTGTTGTTGGGCTAAAATTCTTTGTTTTTTTTTATATTAAGGATTATATTATCTAAATAGACACCAGATCTAACGATGCTAATAACTTAACAAAACCGGATACCCAAAGAATTTTCAAATGAAGATTTGCAAACAAAAACTTATTTGTTGATTTATCAAATGAATCGGTCGGTTCGAAAACACTACACGTCCAAAAAGTGAGTTGTGATAAAATTAACAAAATAATTTTGTTGGTGCAATATCTTGAAAAGTATAGCAGTTAGCTATTTTGTGCCAATAGACAAAATATAAAGTAGTTCACAGAGAATTAAATGTACTACATATTTTATTTATATATGATTAAAAGCAGAGCTATATTAAAACAATCATCATGGACATGTACTGTCTTTGAACTCGACGGAAAAATAGCTTATATTTTCAACAATACTTGTTTATTTAAAGCATTTAAATAATATTTTTATTGTGATGTAGGTATATATGATGTAGGATTTGCATTAAACTTATTTCCCGTAATATGTGAAGATTGATAATTAAAAATGTCATGTCAGATTTTTAAAATAAATTCAAAATGGCGGATTATACATAATTAGTCAAAATTACCGGAACACCTTAGTAATTCTTTAACCGTAAAGAATTTCAAAGAAAAACAAGTTTTTTGGCTTTAATCAAGCCATATATTTTCAATTTGTTTATTTTATTCTGAAAATTTGGTAAACTTTTCTTTTTCTAATAGAACAACCTGCATATTTAAAAAGAAATAATTCTAAGCGTTTGTAAGAATCAATTTTTTATAAAATGCATCATCTTTGAGTTATGAGCAATTAACCGATCATTAACGGATAAAAAAATAAAAAAATCAAGAAAAAATAACTAAACTATGAAATCGCATAATAAATTAAATATTCAAGCTGGCAAATTAAATTAATGTGTATGTATGTGGAAAATATTCTTAATTTGAAGTACAGGAATTTTGATTAATTGCTTATAACTAAAAAATGTATTTAAAGTATTGTATTTAAAAAAAAGATGATTTCTATAAAATAATTAATCCTAGAATTAAAAAATGTATGTTACCAAATTTCCAGAATAGCCAACAGTTTGTTTAAACATAATTTTTTTCTCAGTTGGAGAATTATTTAGGTTTTCGGTAATTTCGTCTATTTTTGATTAATTGATCATAACTCAAAAATAAGGCATTTTATAAAAAAATCATACAAAAGATTCTTGAATTAATCTTAGAATTAAAAAATGTAAAGTTATACAAGATGTTCTATTTGAAAAGGGAAGGTTACGAGATATCCAGAATAAAATGAACAGCCTGTATAATAAAAATATATTTAAACGATAGATAGTTTAAAACAAAAGAACTTTTACTTGAAAATTTTTTTGAAATTGTTTACAGTTGGAAAATTATTTAGGTGTTCCGGTAATTTTGACTAACTCTATACATATATGGCGATATTACAGAGTATGATATAGAGTTTGATGATTATATACATATGTATATTGTGATGTTCCTGCGAGACCTCAGATAATTGTACGGGCGGGGATGGTATGTGGGGTGGCGTAGCACAGACAACAACTACATCGTCTTAAATGGTTTTATTCGTATATCGACAGTGTATCTATAATACGTGACTTGGTACCCACGTCTTAATTGATAGTCGTAATCGTAATGTAATAATGTTCGCGTCCGATGCGGTGACCGTTGGCGGTTCCCCCCCGGTCCCCGCACCAAACAGCTTGATCAGCAGTTACGGCTGTCGCTTCGGCGTCTCCCGTGTTCGTCCTCGGTTTACTATACTGGGTGAGTCCATAGGCTCTTGGTATACAGGGTGAGTCTGTAGGCGTCCCTTCACACTCCCCCTTGTTAAAAACATCGGACCCCGATGTAGAGGATCAGCAACACCAGAGGTCCCTCAGCGGCATCCGTTCGTGCATCCTGCAAATTCAAAACAAAACCAGTATCCTTTCTTTACACATTAACCTTACATCTAGAATTAACAAAACTGAATTTCTATCCCTAATCCAACTTATACTTATGGTACGTATTTACGTATGTACTTATATTAAAAAAACTTGCGACCCTCAGCATCTAGTGCTGGAAACAAAAGGTCATTCTTATAGTAAAAATTACAATCTAAACTTTCGTAAAATTCTAAAACATTTGACATTAAACCTTAAACATACAACATTAAAATATTAAACTATTAAACCATGGTTTCTAAAATTATTTGAGCGCTCCTCCTCTAACAATTTCTTTATCATTCACAAAACTTACACATGTCTGCAGACGAATTTATACAATACTAATACTTCAGTTATAACACTTATACTCTCTCTTTTTTTTCTGCAATAATTCTTTCCTACAAAATAGGGAATTCTAAGTTATCTTTCTATCTTAATTCTTTGCTGCGTTACGCGTAACTTTACACTTTCGCTCTTTGACCTCTATGGTCGGTATCTCATCTTGTGAAGACTGAGCTTCCACGGATTCTAACTTTATCTCTATTTCTTTCTTTACTCGACTTTTCTTAATACATTGGTATACTAACCAAAAGACAAAAACACTCGCCAAACCTATAATGATGACATTACTGAAACAATTGATCGAATCGGACACACTGATTGCTCTTACTGCATGTACGACACCTAGTCCAATCAGTGCTGGGTTTCGAAATAATATAATTAAAACACAACTTGTCGTAAGAATATTGATACACTGAAAAAGCTTGATTGAATGTTGACTGTAATGATGTATAAACGAATATGATTGCTCCTCATTTGAATCAGGTTGCTCATTAAACTTAGGAATGAAATTAAAGTGCGGAACGCTGACGTTCCATTTTAGGTTTAAGCATTCTGATGCGTTCCTATAGGACAGCTGGTTTAAATGATTAATCGGCGGGACATACAGTGTTTGTAATTTCGACCATAAAGCTGGAAGAATGTGGTAGATTTGAAATGCTTTGCTACCTGCAAAATCACATGGAAACACTTTATGAATCAACGTAACTGACAATTGCTTTAAAGAACAGGAACAGGGAACTTGGAGTTGTAACGCTCCGTGTAATCCAAACTCTTGCGTGTCGATTACTCGGCCAGGGTAATTGGCACATTCGAGTGTCAGATTACCTCTTGCTTGAACTATAACAAATTTTTCGGGAGCCACTTGTTGGACCAGTGTTTTATTATTTTGATAACAGGACATTATACAGGAAGCTACCAGGTCTGAAACGGATGCACCCAAAGCTAACTTTGTAAAACAATCTACATTGCTAATCTCTACGTCACTTACTCTCGGTAATAAACAAAAGTTTTGGTTATCAATTATTAAATACTTAATTCAAAATATTTTCCTTTATGTGTGCCTATCGTTCAATTTACCTTATTCAGCATGATTTGTTTCTATAACCTACTTACAAAGCGCGAGCGTGGTATTTCTTCATGCGACTTACGTGCACTGTATCTAAAACATTTTTGTTGGCTTTTTTCATTTTTATTTCGTAATTCACCTCATTAATTTTTCTATTGACTTTATAAGGCCCATGCCATCTCGTTAACAATTTCTCTGATTTGCCTACTTTACGAAATGGTGTAAAAATGAGTACTTCTTCGTTTTCCTCATAACCGACTGATTTACGGCCCTGATCGTATCGCCCTTTTTGTATAACTTGTTCATTATTTATTCTTACTAATGCGGTTGTCCTAACATTTTCTATTCTTTCTAAAAATTCTCTAACAGTTTCATCCTTACACACATCAATACCTAAAGCTGCATCGAATGGTAACTTAGCTTCTCGACCGTACATAAGCATGAAGGGTGACTCTTTAGTAGTGGCTTGTTTAGATGTATTGTATGCGAACGTAACTAAGGGTACATAGGAATCCCAATTTTTCTGATCAGTTCTCGTATACATGGCAAGCATAGTTGCTAATGTACCATTAAAATGTTCTGTTAAACCGTTGGTCTGTGGATGATACGCGGTAGTGAATGTTGAGCGCGTACCTAAACTTCTAGTAAGTTCAGTAACCAAGTTAGCCATAAAACATTTACCTCGATCGCTTAGGAGTTCAATCGGACATCCATGACGACAAATTATATTTTCTACCAAAAAATCACTCACACACTTAGCGGTGCCTGTTGGAATCGCTTTTGTTTCGGCCCACTTTGTCGCGTAATCTAGAGCGGCTATAATGAATGTATTTCCACTTTCCGATTTTGGGAAAGGACCTAGAAGATCTATACCAATTCGGTCGAACGGTTTTCCTACTTTTAACGGCTGCATTAGACCTGAAGGGCCTTGATGCGGATGTTTTCTTTGCTGACAAGAAAGACATGTCTTTACATAAGTTTCAATTTCGTTATTCATATTTTCCCAGAAATACCTAACTTTAATTTTTCCCATCGTTTTTGCAAGACCTAAGTGACCTCCGCTTAATGGGTCATCGTGAGCTCCAAATAAGATTTCTGATTTCAAATTTTCTGGTATTACCAATAGTTTATTTTGTCCGGACGGTGTAAAATTCTTTTTGTATAAAATATTATTCTCAATTAAATAGCTACGTGATTTTTTGCAAGTTCTATTATCAGCGGAATCAGGAGTTTGTATGGCTTCTAATAATTCTAACAGGTTGGGATCTTGTCTCTGTAAATCCGCAATGTCCATCGGAATCATACTTAACACAGAAATTTCATGAGTATCTGAGTCACTCGGATCCAGAATAGGATTACGTGATAAACTATCCGCGTCAGTATGATGTTTACCACTCTTATGCACAATGTCATAGTCAAAATCCTGTAACTTAATAACCCAACGCCCTAACCTTGATGTCATATTTTGTTGTTTATGGAGCCAGCACAGCGCGTGGTGGTCAGTCACTACCCGAAATTTTCTACCCCAAAGGTAATTTCTATAATGGGCCATTGCCCAAACCAGTGAAAGACATTCTTTTTCTGTTGTATTGTATTTCATTTCCGCGTCAGATAATCGTTTAGAGGCGTATGCGATCGGATACGTTTCCGTACCATCGGTCTGCAATAAAACAGCCCCCAAACCATATCCACTCGCATCAGTATGCAATTCTGTAGGTAAGTCCAGTTTAAAATGACGTAACACGGGATAATTAATTAAGCGTTCTTTTAGGTTGTCAAAAGCTTCTTGCTCTGTTTCGTTCCAACAAAATTTAATATTTTTTCGAGTCAATTGAGTCAATGGTCGCGCGATGTTGGCAAAATCTTTAATGAATTTTCTGTAGTAATTAGCTAGTCCTAAAAATGATTGTATATCTTTTACGCTTTTTGGTGTAGGGAAGTTTGATACTGCTACTATCTTGTCAGGGTCTGGTGACAGTCCCTTACACGAAGCCACATAACCTAATATTTTTATTTCTTGGTATCCAAACGTACACTTTGATGGTTTTAATTTTAAACTTGCCTGCCTTAATCTATTAAAAACTTCCTCTAAATTTTTACAATGTGTCTCAAAATTATCAGCTTTAACTACTACGTCGTCCAAATAAACTAAGCACGATATCCACTTTAATCCCGCTAGGACTTCGTCCATACACCTCTGAAAACAAGCCGGACTTGAGGCCAAGCCAAATGGTAAGACATTAAATTCAAATAGTCCGTCTGATGTCACAAAAGCCGTCTTATGTCTATGTTTTTCAGCAATATTAATTTGCCAATATCCTGAAAATAAATCTAGGGTTGAAAAGAAATGCGCCCCTTCTAAATAAAACAAAATGTCGTCAATTACTGGTAACGGATATGCATCTAATTTAATAATTTTATTTAATTTTCTATAATCCACACAAAATCTCCACTCGCCTGTCTTCTTTTTTACTAATACTACCGGACTACAGAATGGGCTATAAGAGTGTCTAATTATACCTGCATCCAACATTTCACGTACTTGGTCCCGAACTATTTGTCTTTCTTTATGCGCCACCCTGTATGGTGGTTGGTGAACTGGTTTCGCGTCTCCCGTTTCTATTGTTTGTTCACAAACGTTTGTTCTACCTAACTCATAATTACTACGCGCAAAAATGTCTTTATAATTTCGTAATAAAGTTTGCAATTGATTTTGCTGCTCTCTATCTAACCTAGGATTTACATTTAGATCCGACTCGAACTCTTTTATTGATAATGATTTTGATACACAGTTATCCTGCTCGTTGCCAACCGAAAGGTGGGCAGAAAGGCCTATTTTATCTAACTGTAAGTATGGTTTATCACAAATCTCTATCATGGTTCCTAATTTGGCAAAAATCTCTACTATAATTGTTCTATCGCTCATATTCGTTACATAAATATAGGGAATTGGTGTCAAGTAAAAACGTTCGTTGATCTTAATGGCATTGCATTTAAATAAATTCGTATTGGGTTCAAAATAACAGTGCGCTGGCAATTTCGCAGAATACTGTACCTCTATTTTTTGTGTCGTCATAGGTTGTAGCATGATACGTTCTCGTGGTGTGACACGACTTGAAATTGTTGTGTCTGCAACACTTTCCACACACGTATTTTCCTTTGTGTCAAAATGCAGAATTGCAGTTTCACCGTTAACAAGTAGCTGAAGACTACGTGTTAAGAAATTAATATTGACGCCATAACGACTGTTGAAATCATTTCCAAGAATTGCTTCGAGTTCAAAATTTTTTATAACTAAAAACGTATGCGAAAATTCTAAAGAATCTACAGTGAAATTAACATTAACTTTACCTAAAATCCATAAGCAATGACCAGAAGCAGATTTTATTTGCATATAATTTGATGGAACAATCGAATTTTTATTTGTTATGAACTTAGAATGAATTAAACTAATACCTGCTCCTGTATCTATCAAAAAATTTACTTCTCTATCGTTCACTTTTCCTTTTATTTTGACTAATTCTATCGACGTAACTGTTGCACAACTATTTGGTCCCAAATTTTTCAGTATTCTTTTTCTAACTCTACAATTTATTTTCTTATGAGTACTACTTTTACAAAAATAACAATGCTTTCTCTGCCTAACCCTATTTTTCTGAAACGTTTTTACTGTGGACCGTTTTTTGACCAACAGTCCCGAGCATAATGTCCTGGTTTACGACAATGATAGCAAATTACGCGACCATCAGGTGTCCTACTCGGTAAATTGTTCCTCTGTCTATTTGAATTATTTATAGGTTGAGACCTACCTTTTTGCTGGAGTTGCCATTGGAGGTCCTCGATTCTTCGTCTCAGCTCCTCCATTTCCTCCTGTTCGGTGTTCCTCCTCTTATTCCTCGGTTGGGCACCACTATGTCCTGCTGACTGGTCCTCCGAACTGCCTCCTCTTCGTTCCGCTAACAGGTATGACGTGGCCTCACCTTGTCGTAGGTTTCTTCTGAGCTCCTCCACGGTATCGTTTTTTAGCATGTTAACCCTCTCAATGATGTTTGGTTTGAGTCCTCTTAAAATGTACCTTACTTTCTCCGCTTCCGCCATGTCAGGTTTGACCTGGTGACACAAGTTGAGAACGGCATGAAAATAATTCCACACCTCCTCCGTCTGTCCTTGGGTCCTCGTTGAAAGTTCGTACTGCAGCTGGGAATTGATGATTGGATTCTTAAACGCGTCCTTCAGCTTTTGGGACACCTGGACGTAGTCGTCCATACCTTGATTGTCTTCATTTGTCTCGTACCAATTCAGGGCTGCTCCCTCCAGATAGCATGGTAATTGGAGTGCCTTTGTATTTTCTGTCCATTTATTTGCCTTTGCCGCTCTTGAATAAATCTTCAAAAACTGCTCTACATTTTCTTTTGCTCCGCCCGCAAATTTCGTTGGCCTCACCATCGGGATTTTTTCGTCTTCCGTATCACTTGTGTCGCTCATGTTTTTCGCTGTATTCTTCGGTTCTTCTGCTTCTCTTACTTGACTCCTTGTCTTCACCATAGACCTTTTTACTCGGAATACGCGGCGTGCCTCCACCAATTGTGATGTTCCTGCGAGACCTCAGATAATTGTACGGGCGGGGATGGTATGTGGGGTGGCGTAGCACAGATAACAACTACATCGTCTTAAATGGTTTTATTCGTATATCGACAGTGTATCTATAATACGTGACTTGGTACCCACGTCTTAATTGATAGTCGTAATCGTAATGTAATAATGTTCGCGTCCGATGCGGTGACCGTTGGCGGTTCCCCCCCGGTCCCCGCACCAAACAGCTTGATCAGCAGTTACGGCTGTCGCTTCGGCGTCTCCCGTGTTCGTCCTCGGTTTACTATACTGGGTGAGTCCATAGGCTCTTGGTATACAGGGTGAGTCTGTAGGCGTCCCTTCACAATATAACGTGTCACGTGGTAGTAAAATTCTAAATCTTCACCAGTTACATACTTGTGGACTTTTTAAATATTATTTATCTTTTTGATATTGATATTCATATTGATTTTTCGGCGTACCTTAACAACGATTTGAATGCAAATTACGAAGTTGGCGAATGTTTACAACTGATATCAGTAGAATCTGAGTAGAAACGCGTTGCATGAGCGATCAAAAAAGCACTGTTCTGGACTTGTTTATTTCGCCCAAGCATTCTCTTTAGGTCTATTCGATAGAATAAATCATTGTGAACATTTTGGCTATTTCAGTTCAAAATGGTCAATTTTGGACTTGTACTGTTTTCGAACTCGCCGATTCATTTGTTTTACAAAACAAACGGTAAAAAATGAAACAAAAAAAATAGAGTTTTTCGCAATTTTTGAAGGCATGCAAAACATTATTACATAAGAAATTAAGAAAACAAAAACGCCAATGTATAGAAAAAACTCAAATGCAACCTCATTAAAATTATTTTTGTGGCAAGCGGTTTCGGGGCAAAAACTGAGAGACAAGTGTTAATTTAAAATAGCACAAATCCGATACCGTTTTCACTTCTCTCGTGCTCATGTTTATACCAAGAGGCAAAAAAATGTTGATAGTCATAAAACTTATTTACAGTTTATTTTTTTTTGTTCAGCAGTTTTAGAGTTTACGAACCTTCAAATATTATCGAAACGAGATGGCAGTTGGGGCGATTCTTTCGTGCGGGGTCACATACTGTAAATCTGAAATAATGAATTTACTGTTGTTTTTTAAATCAAACGGTAAAAAATGAAACAAAATAAATGTGTTTCGCAATTTTTGAAGGCATGCAAAATATTAACGTGAGGTCCTGTCAATATTTGCATGTCCTCTAAAACGGTAAGATACGCGAATTTTTAGAATTTTTACTGTTATTTTTACTACGCTTATCTTAACTTCACTGGTTGTTTGTTACGTTCAAATCTTATAATAGGTATTTATACTTTCCGATGTCCAATCGAGTTGAAATTTTGCAAGTGGACAAATTTTCGGTGACAATGCATGAATCAGAAAAAAAAATTCTTGTGCCCGCTTCCGGCAATTTTGAGAATAGTATAAGAATAGGAGAATGTGCAGGCCTAATAGGCCTGCTGGTCGACCTAGGTAGATCGCCGAAGCGTTAAGAGAGATACAAAAAGCCCGGATGCTCTTACACGCGCGACGTGATTATGCTCGTACGTTCGGTGCGGTTACGGGGCGCCATCTATTGCTTCGTAGCGTAACCTCAACGCGGAGCGCGCGGCCGTTGCCTAGCAACCCCATGGCGACTCGCTGACGAGTACAGTCCCAATCGACAATCCATAAATTTAGCACTGTAGAATCAAATTTCAGGCGGATTTTCGCTTCTCTGAGGAGCGCAGACCTTTCCCCCGATTCGCCGATTTTCGTAAACTTCTTCCGCGGACTGTGTTAGACTTTTAGTATATAGTAGTAGATAGTAGATAGGAAGCAAAAAAAAACAATTTTGCGATAATTCCGAGTTAGCATTCGTTATCATATCACAATAACAAAACGAAAAATAAACATTACCTTGGACAGCCGGTAGCAACCGCAAAAATTTTGTTTTGTGAATTATAAAAAATACTGTAATATTGTTGCTCAGATAATAGAACGTGTTGAAAAAACGTTACTTTGGCCAGATAAGAGCCAGTAGTGGATAATATCATTGCATTTTGTTGCTGCAACATATAGGTGGCGCTTGGGGCGTTTCTGCGATTAACACCATATCCGGTCTGATGAGCTTGAAGCCGAATGGTAAACCATGGCCAGCGATCGGCTACGAGAAGAGGACCACCTACGGAGGGGTCAGCGGAAATGCCACGCGACCGGTCGGTTTGAGAGCTGTTTCCGCCATTGCCAATGCTATTCCAAACTTTCCAATTTTAGGTAAGATATACGAATGACAAACTTGCAAAAAGTATGCTTATATTACTTATGAATGCATCTCTCATATTTCGGCCAGGTATCGGAGGAATAGATTCTGCTGATGTTGCTCTGCAATTCATCTATGCTGGAGCCACGGTTGTCCAGGTTTGCAGCGCGGTGCAAAATCAGGACTTCACGTTGATTGAGGATTACTGCACCGGTCTGAAAGCTCTGCTCTACCTGAGCGGAAGCCGGTTGAGGGACTGGGCGGGCCAGAGTCCTCCGACTGTTAAACACCAGGCTGGAAAAGAGGTCCACAGTGTCATTGGCAAAGACAACATGGTATGTATACAGTAGGGTAGTCCAAATTTATACCTTGCATTTTTTTTTATTTTCTATGGGGCAACGATTCGCCCAATCAGTTCCTTTTCCTGAAAACAAAAGTCCCGTTAAATTTGAGAAAAATCAGTTAACGCTAACACGTGCCACCGAACACCTCAAATTTCCCATTTAAAATACATTAGAAAAAAAGCATTTTTTTCTCCATTTTTTTGTCACGTCTCCGATTTCGAAGAAAAATTTGCGGGAGATTAACAAAGCATTGTTCAGAACTCCTCAAGGAACAAATCCACAACCACTACTTTTTGTTTCACTGCCCCCTCCCCTCCCTCTTCTGCAGCTCCCTAAATATGAGGCAAATATTTCCCCAAATTTGCAATGTTACGTATTTTTTATTATTTTGGCTGAAATTATTATTAAGTATTGGATTATTGACATGTTTATAACAAATGGTATTTATTTAAACAATTGCAAATTATCAATAAATGGCAAAAAATGTGGAATACAGTATACCAATGTCGTGTTTTAATTTTACACCTTGTATAATTTGGTATATTGGTATAATTATAATTTGGTATATATAACTTGTATAATTTCATTTCATGAATTTTGTGGTAAAGAGAACATTGAGACGAAAGAAATAATAGTTTTGTTGAATTAAAAATTCTGATGTGGCCAGGCACATGACTTTATCATACCATATATAAAATTAATAGTTTAGCTGCATGAGAATCTATTTGATCGAGATCGGCCATGTCTGCATTAAAATAAAACTACTAGAACTAGACAGATATTTTGATTATATTGACAGTAGGTATTGTCAAAACATCAGCGCTTGACACTACCTACTGTCATTAGAATCACAATAGCTGACAAATCCTGGCTAACTAGTTTTAATGAAGTACGAGCGATCGCGATGAAATAGAATTTGCTCATGCAGCTAAACTATTAATTTTACAAAAAAATGTCAGTCATAAATTATTCAGAATTTCCTCTGCTTTAATTTATTATTTAACTATTTCGACAAAATTCCAGAAATAGTGACTTATTTGTAAAATCTTTCAAAAATGCTAAGACTAAACCTCCAGTTCCTCTGGACCCTTTTCAACAGAAAGCTTTTCAGCTCTAAGTTTGGTTCTAACTTCTAAAGATGAAGTTTCGTCCCGATACCGTTAGTAGTTTCTCCGGAATCAAAACACACCTGTACCTTGGTCAAAAATGTTGAGGGGACCCAAAAAGACATATTTTCGCTAAAATCTCAAAATTGTTTTGATACTTTATATACTACGTATGATAAAGTAAAAAATGGCAAAAATTTTCAAAATACATAGAAAAGGAAGGGAAATTGAATTATTTGAATTACATTTAATTACCCTTTTATTAAAGTTACTTAAAATGAAAAATTCATATAATTTGAGACAAATCTAAAATATTCGACTAAAAATTAAATAAATGAAAAAATAATTAAGAGAAAATACAATAATTACACTATTAAAGATAAAACGACAAGTATTCATTTGCAAGGTGTTCCATTTTGTCTTCTACCAACATTAACCCGTTGGGTAAAAGATCTCAGAGTGCTTCTTAACATGTGTCTCCGACTGTCTCAGATGTCAGCAAAAACATTTCTAATGCTAGCGGAGATAACATAGGGCCTCCTCTTCCAATCCATTTGTTGGCATATTGATGGTCCAAATTGTATGGTCTTACGTTTAGACTAAAGTGCGCTGGGGCTCTGTCCTGATGGCAAATTAAGTTTCGGCGAATATTCAACGGCAAATCATCAGAATATGCTTGTCAATGGTTGCTAAGAAATTTTAGTACCTTTCACATTTATGAAACCCTCAAAAAACTGTGCTATTTAAATGTTCCTATCTTGATAGAAAAGTTGGCATTTTTAAACTTACCAACATTTAACAAAATTCATGAAAAATGAACCAAATTATACAGGGTGTAATATTAAAGAACGATATAGGTATAGTTTATTTCACTTTTTCTTTAAATTCCAAGTATCAGGAAAACGGATATGCCATACTTAACATAAATTAAAGACAACAAGACAACCAAATTCACTTGAAAAACTCAAGGAAAAGCCATTTAAAAAAATATCAAAATTAATATTAAATTAAATTAAATAACTGAATATCGCAGAAACTATTAGCTTTACATCAATATCACCTAATACAATTGGTAAGACAATTTTCTAATCATAATAAGTATGTTATAACATACGGGGCATACCATTTAAAAAGTACATTTTTATTCTGCCACGCCTAAATGCAGCATAGTAGTATAAATTAAAATAATTTTATGTTGTAGAAAATTATAGACCAAAGACCAAACAACTATTGTATTAAATATATTTCCTTCTCTAAAGATAAATGCTACCTACATCTACCACCGCGACTCTTGTGACTCACCCTGTATACTTATGTCTTGGTTGGTGTTAGAATATTTCTTTATTATAATGCTCGTAAAGTATGCTATTACCAACGACGAGACATATAAGGCTGGCCACTTCGCGCAAATCCTTTGATCTTTATGACCTGCCGCTCAGGGACCTTGAACTGTTGTCCCTTTAATTTGGTTTAGCTTTCGGGCGGGAAGTTTGAATGAGTTATTTTCAGTTTATTGTTTTGACATTCAAATGTTAATTACAATCATTGAAATAAGTGACGTACTCACTGGTCTAATGCTGTTCAAGTTCCAGACCGACTAACTACTTGAAAACACGAAAAGAAACATCGCAATAACTACCGATCACATAACCAACAAATGTTAACGTCAACACAAGTGTTGTTTGAGGTTAGAGCTGGCGGTTGGGGAAACAGCTGATTTTAAAATCCACGCGCTATTTTATTGATTTCTCCCGAGTACTCACGAATGGGCTTTAATCTGGTTTAGCCCTCTATCTCTCTCTCGAAACGTAGTTCCTTTTTCGAGTGGCCAGTCTGATATGTCTAGTCTGTGCTATTACTTTAGAAATCGAGTAGTCGCTACTTTGAGCATTCCTGAGTAACGAATACTAAAGTCTCATGAATGAATACTTTATTAGTTATCTATGGTGTTCTTTGCTTTTGTTTTGTAGAAGTTACCTCATTTTGGACAATACAAGACGCTGAGGGAAGAGCATCTGGCCAAGTTGAGATTGCAGGCGCCCGTTACAGGAAGTCTGGTACACGTCGGCATTGAAAATAAGCAAGAGGTGGAGAAGGCTAAAGTGCCAAAGATCAAAGATTTAGTTGGACAGAGTTTGCCCAACATCGGGCCGTACAAAGCGTTAGATAATAAGACGCAGGTCGTAGCCCTAATAGATGACGTAAGTATAAACTGGCCAAAGTATTTGAGTCTTTTATTCATCTGTAGATTGATTTTGTCAGCATCGACATTGTGGTAGATAGATGGGTAAATAAATAACTATTACTAACTTCTACAGGCTGGTCATAGTAGAGTCTAGGGATATGCCAATAGTATCATTCGGCATTCCATTATTTTGTATTTGTTATTTTCAAACATAATTTCACTATGTATTCCAAGTTAATAAGACTTAAAGTTAACGATTAATGGTTAATTTTGCCTTTCGTTACACTTATAACAAATTAACTGATTTTGGGTTTCTTCTTGAGTCCAATTCTTCCTCAAATTTACACTGTTCATATTTTAGGATATGTGCATAAACTGTGGAAAATGTTACATGGCTTGCAACGACTCTGGATATCAAGCTATACGTTTCCATCCAGAAACTCACATTCCGAAGGTGACGGACGATTGCACTGGATGTACTCTGTGCCTTTCCGTATGTCCAATCATCGACTGTATAACGTGCGTATACATTTGCAAACACAAGGCATTTTGTATGTTCTAATTATTATCTTCTTGTTTGTTTTCAGGATGGTGCCCAAATCTATACCGCATGTCATCAAGCGAGGCATTCCGGATGCCCAGATAAAATTTGTCCACCCCATAAAGAATTAACGAGCGCTTAGTGAATACTTTAGTGAATTAAAAGAATGTACGTGTTAATTAAATTCATACAGATTATAACAGAGAAATACAAATAAAATAAGGACTATGCATTGTTTTTGTGTTTCTTTACGTGTGATATTTATAAAAATTGCTTTGTGAACAAAAAAATCAATACGTGTACGACCGAATGCACACTTCACTTTGTTCGTGGTTACAATTTTTGAATTATGTACCAAACTGTATTATGAAGATTTCTACGGTCTGTCAATATAGAATTCGTAATATGTATACATACTGCGGACTGCCTTTTCAGCGAGAGTTGGCATGTGAGTCATTTATTTTGGAACTAATCTCATACTGAAGTTAGTTTTTCGTGTTATATTTGATGAGAAGATGAGAATTGTGAGCAGGTCTAATATGAACTAAGAAATACATTATTAGAAGTTTGACGTAGTCATATTCGTAAATGTAACCTATGGAATACTATATCTGGAATGGTGAATGAACGTTTTTAAGCATTTGACAATGAACGCAGTTCTGTCTCTTCTTTATGAGTTCTTATATACCGTGTAAGAGTGGAAAGCATAACACAAAAGGTCATATGGTGAGTAATGCTTATTTTGTGCGTACTTGAATAATCACATAAGGTGCATTAAAATGTTTCTCCTCCAGTATGCTGGAAAACGAGGTGTTCAAGAGTGAGTATGCCAACAAAAATAATTGATTTAAAAGCAGTTAATGTGTTGAAAAGGGAGAACACCGAAAAAAAATTGAATTGAAGTTTATTTGTTCTACTATAATTTACATAGCAAAGTAGATTAAATACAATTTTACAGTTTTATTTTGTCTGTTTTTGAATTTTATGCAGGAAGAGCATGTTGTTCACCTTCAGAGTTTCCCGTATTGGTAATTCCCCTGTTGGTCAAATGGGTTTTCTCCAGTATGCGTTTTCATATGCCGTGCAAGATTTGAATTTTGTGCACTAGTATGCGTTCACATAGGCTGAGTAAGATGACTACGGCTTAAACCAGCATAATCACATCAGATCACAGGGTGCAGTTAAATTGAATTTTATCTGCCGTCTTCTTTGCCGTGAGTGGTGAGTGATTTGTCTTTGTGCTATTGGTATCGAGAGTTCCTTGTTGCTAGGTTATTTTCTCTCAGATGGTCTTAGCATGGTCCGGACCTTTTTCTAAATTGTTTATACCTACTTCAGTTTTCTTGTAACTGTTGATTGATTCTGTTGTAATGTTCATTCTATTTCTAGATGGTTTCACTTTTTTGGCGAGTATTTTGTGTCTTTGTCTGGTATTAAGGTTGTGAATGTCGTGGTCTATTTTATGCTGGAGAAGCATCTTCAGGGTGTATCATTAATTACCCTGTTTGCCAAATGTTGCTTCTCCAGTATGCGTTTTCATATGCCGCGCAAGATTAGAATTTTGTGCACTAGTATAATCACATATTGTGCATTTGTATGGGTTTTCTCCACTATGCGTTCTCATATGACGTGTAAGCTGACTACGGCTTGAACAAGAATAATTACATAAGGTGCATTTAAATGGTTTTTCTCCAGTATGCTTGGTCATATGCGATGTAAGACTACTACGGGCTGAACTAGCATAATCACATACAGTGCATTTAAATGGGTTTTCTCCAGTATGCTTGGTCATATGCGATGTAAGACTACTACGGGCTGAACTAGCATAATCACATACAGTGCATTTAAATGGTTTTTCTCCAGTATGCGTTCTCATATGCTGAGTAAGACTAAATTTGTCTGTACTAGCAAAGTCACAGTGTGCATTTAAATGGTTTTTCTCTATTATGCTTTCTGATATGCCGAGTAAAGTTACTACGGTCTAAAGCAGCATAATCACACAGGTCGCATTGAAACGATTTCTCTCCTGTATGCGTTCTCATATGACATTCAAGATGACAATAGTTTGAACCAGAATAATCACAGAAGGTGCATTTAAACGGTTTTTCTCCAGTATGAGTTCTCATATGTTGCTTAACATTACTAATTTTTGCAGAAGAATAATCACATATGGTGCACTTAAACACTTTCTGTGATGTATGGTTCCTTCTGTGCATCTTAAGCGACTTTCTCCTTCCATGTTTTTTCTTATGTGTTTTCAAGAATCTAAGTTGCGTAGCAGCATAGTCGCAGATGTTGCATTTATACGGTTTCTCTGGCTTACGAACTTCTTCAACATGTTCTGGGAGTTGCGTCAATTGTGCAGCTGCGTAGTCATACTTGCCCCACGAAGATACTGCGTCGGGTGTTTCTGCCTTCAGAGCATCTACAGACTGTCCGGATACTGTACATGTGGAGGCAGGTATAAAATTAAACTCTACTTCTTCAATTTTTATGTTCCATCTGAAAAATATCCAACACTAATGAATGCCACGTTCATTGAGTTCATTGAGTTTTCAATTAAGTGGCTTATTACTGATTTTTTTATTCCTGATTATTCATTGGCATTGTTATTGTTGTTATTACCAGTATTATTATCAGTTTATGCCTTTTGTTGCATAGCAAATATGTACATTTATTTATTTTGTCTGAATAAAGATTACTTTACTTTACTTTCTTTTTTTACTAATAAGCATTTACTAGATTTACTAGGTAACCATTTACTGCATATTATGCAACAATTGCAACAATTAGATTTAGTACCCAAAGGGACCAAAGTTAAGAAAAGTGAATTAACTTATTATTATTTTATTATATAGAGGGTCAGTCACTAGCGTCACAGCGGTTGATACGGCATTTATGTTAAGAGATAGAAAAAATTGGTCCATCATTTTCTACAATACAAAATTATTTTTATTTATACTGTATGTTGCATGTGCGGAAAACCTATACGGATGTTTGAATAGAATGCCCTTTATATCATACCATATTATGCATTCTAAGGAAATTGTCTTTCCAACTGTATCAAGTTGTATCTGTGTAAAGTAAATAGTTTCTGAGATATTCAATAGTTTCTCAACAAAATGTCAACTGCAGACCTATCTTAGACTACGTAAAAACTAAATTTTTGCAGATATTACCTTACAACTTTGTCAGACAATCATCAAAACCAGTAGGTAGGTGTTGATGTTGAAAAATTGAATATGCTATACACGGTGATCCTACCACGTATTAATTTTTTAACATTTAGTAAACCCTAAGCCCTGTACTATGTTAACTATCGTGAAAATTTGTCGAACAGACGGCGTTTCATTGATGTGATTAATGCGGTCACACATAAAAACAAAATGCAAAAAAGCAAGCTGAGATTCGGATTTTTTGTCATAAAATAGCCTATTTTAAAGTTTCTAGGTCTCCGAATTTGTTTGCTGTACATATGCAAAAATGGCAAAACATACTTATTAAATTTTGTAATATCTTGATAACCGTACGTTGTGTACTTTGTATATGAATAAATCTAGTTAAATAGGTTCTAAATGAGGTTTTCTATAACCCTTTAAATATTTTACATCAAACTACCCAACACACAGTATACAGAGAGAAATATTAAGGTACCATCACACCGTACTACTCTTTAAATTGCAAACATCACAGAAAGTAGTAATAATAGATATAGATACTGAATATAAAATAAAAAGAACTTGAGACATTGCAGTTGGCAAATAATACACAGGATGTTCCATTTAAAAATGTCAAGAAAAAGCCATCTGAGAATAATAAAAAAATACTGCATGCTACGATCACCCTATAGCACCCTATATATGTTTCATGACATCAGCATTTAGCTATGGATTTAGTTATATCACAAAAATTTTTAGGACAATATCTGCAAAAGTGTAGTATTTACGTAGTTTTTTTTAAAAGAGCTGCTAATGCCAATTTGTTGACAAACAATTTAATATCTTAGAAATTATGTTCTTTACATGGGTACAATCTGATACTGTTGGAAAGGCAACTTATTTAGTGTTAATATGGTATGATATACAGCGCACTCCATTTAAAAAAATATGTTTTTATTCACGTCTTAATGCAACATCCTGTATAAATTAAATAATTTTTGCTATATAAAATGATGGGTCATACAACTTTTGTATAAAATATTAATCTAGTAATAATAAATGCAGTATCGACCACTGCTACCTAGTGACTCACCCTGTATAATATCTATATTTAGCTATAGGAGCTTTCTGCAGTTTAAAGAGTGTAACATTTGTTTTGAGTTTAAAGTGAATGTTCAAAGAATAAATTTACTTCTACAATGATGATGAATTTATTCTTTTTTTCAGCACTTTAATAAAAAGCTAAGACTTGTCTTCACATTGTTTCAATAGAGTTAAAGCCTCCTAAATTGCTGAATTTACATTTTCAGATGTCATTAACCATTCGCTTGTGGTCATTTGTATTCATAGCAGATACAACTGCAATTACAAAATAAATAGTGGAATCCAATGTGGGTGAATAATAGGTGGTATAAAATTGTCAGAAAATCTGTTTCTTGTAATTGTACCAAATAATAGCAGAAGAACCTGATGTTCTAGAATGAAACTAAACTAGAAAACAACAAGTTAAAACTTATAATTGGTACGATTACTTCTTGACACACGGCATAACCCGGAAGCAGTTTATTTTCAAGTTTATTTTTAAGTGTAGAAATTATTTTACTTTATTTTATGACGTGACATTCGCACATTTTTCTAATACGGCACTCGTAGCTACAAGTAACATACTTGGTATTTGTAGGTAGGTTTGTTACAAGTATAGAGTTTGTATTACGGGCCCAGGGAATGAAAATGAGAGCCAAAATTTTGAGAACTAAAAGCACAGTAATATAAAACTTGTGCCTCTAATCTTAATATGAACAGATACTTAATCCACATACCACATAATTAATGATTATATTTAATGAAAAATTTCTTATGAAAAATATGACACTAACAACTATCTTTTTCCTGAGAAACTGACAATAAATCTGAGATGGGTTAAAAAATTGATGAGACAGGGCTTTTCTTTAAACGGATAGAAAATACACTTACGTTAATTCGGATGTTTGTACATCTGCTAATTCCGCGGTGGGACTCTCTTCGTTTTGGTGACTAATAAAAAAGAAAAACGCAACTTAGATTATAAAAGTCGCAGTGACAAATAGATAGGCATACTTGGGTCTGCAATTAATCTATTGTCGAAATTCTCAATGTTGTTGCAACAGTTTAAGTGGTTTATAAAAAAATACTCTTTGCTGAAATTCAACCCGCATAAACTACAAATGAATTCCTTGACTGAAGGCAAGTCCTCAAGAACATCGGTTTCTTCCTGCTTGATTAATTCTTGTCCCTGAAGTAAACTCATGTTTCCTTTGGAATTTCCACATATCTATAAAACGGTTTATAAATTATAAGATTTCTTAATTTCCATGGTACCACATTATATTGATGTAATATTGGTACTACTTACAAACTGTCTTCTTCAAAAGATGCGTTACCCCTAGCTTCTCTTAAAGTAAATAGCGGAATTTCTGGGGTATGGTATGACAATCATAACCATCGTAACCTAACATAGGGTGCGCAAGGTGCGTTGACTGATCCATCCGGCAGTGTTGCCAACAAGTCGTGACGTTACGATTCTCGTTTTCTCATGTGGGAACACTAATGAATCTATTTTGAAATTGTCGGGGTAATGTGTGAAGTTCATAAGTACTTGTTAGTTTATATCGTTAGCCCACGTGGTTCAGGTAATTATTAATAGTATATTATTTGACGAGCACGTAACTAAGGATATAAATCGCGAGCATGAAGTTTATACGTGAGCCGTAGGCGAGCGTGTAAACATGCTCGGTAAACATGGTATTTGTCAATGACGGCGAGGCCAACTGTCATCTACGTAGGTTTTGACAGACTTTGACACTAGCGTCATATAATGATGACAGTTCGTTCAAATAATGAAGTCATTATTTGAACGACCTGTCATTATTATACAACGCTAGTGTCATTATAATCATTGGCGTGTAATAATGATGGAGATTATATACTCATAGATTCGTATGCAATGAACTTATTATATGTGACGTCGTCGATAAAACAAATTTTTCTCGTAAACAATCAATGAGTTGGCAATGTTAGTTTTAGACTTTTATTTTTTTTTTAGGACAGTGTTTTCGAGTCATTTGAAGGCATACATACCGCAATATATGGAGCTAAGTTTTATGTTAGCTCGACCAGTAGTAATTGGATCAACAAAGGTAAAGTTGAAAGCACCGATAATATTACAACTTTTAATAGTATTATTATTACTCCCAAGTGCATAACTAGCTTACAAACTTCACCCCTGCAGAGTTCACGTTTTATTTCAAATATTTGCCACAGTACAAGTTTCCAATTTTAAAAACCCAGCCAAATGATACTTATAATAATATATTGAAGTCGGATAAAAACTGTCTGCGGACTATATGCATGATTTCTTCAGTTCCAATCTCTTTTATTTATTTAAAAATATGTAGTGCCAAACAGTTCTTTTTGATATTTTTTTTTGTAATCGCTGACTCAATGTTACAAACGTAAACATCAACAGTTTCCAGTAAAGATCCGGTTCTCCATAATTGCCGGATATCCGGCCGGATAGTTCGGTGAAAAGACCCGGCCGATGCAGTTTAACAAAACGGGAAAACTTGATGAATAAATTGAAAACGTCTGTATGAGTTTAACATAATGGCCGGATATCCGGCCAAATTTAGGCGGATAGTTATGTATCCGGTTTTAACCGGCATTCGGTTGTCCGGCCGATGCTCGATCCGCTCCATCTCTACTTATGATTACTTTAGCTCAAGTTCCTTTTTAATAGTAAATAGGTTTGGACGGCAAAATATTGATGACGTAAATACTAAAACTGGCCGAAGAAAATCTTTCCGACGTACGATAACAAAATATTTGCTAAAACTTTCTTTGATGTCGAATGTAAACACACTGTAGTTTGGTCGTAGAATCTACGGTTTTTTAGGTTAGATGTGAATATTGACAAAGATAAAAGAATATAAAGATGCGACGCTTCGGGTCGGTTCCGTTTATTTAGTGGGGTCCACATTTGATGACCTTGAACGCATGTGAGCTTTAAACCGTTGACCAAACAAGACGGGAATTGGCGGGAATTTTAAACTAACGAATACAATGCACGATGGGCGGCAACGTTACCGACATTAGAGGTTATGTAATGCAAATGAAAACAAATCAATATTCACATATATAAATAAAATAAAACGTATCCGATAGTCACCTAATGGAATATTAACAAAAATAGTGGATTATAATATAACAAATACCAGCGGTTTGTTGACTTTTTGAAAGTATAATTAATAATTAAGCAAATAACTGTGTGATTGTTTACCTAGGCCATCGATATTCAAACTCACATTATTATTATGACTTGTTGCTGGCAACCAATATGTTTTATATATTTTATTCTATTTTGCACACCGATTTCCACTGGGATACCTTTTTGTGTCCATTTTCACTGTCTCTACTATTTACTATTATAAAGGTACTATTAAAAAGTCAAGAGAGGGTACAAAATACTAAATAATAATAGCTTTTAATATACAAAATACTAAATAATAATAATAGCTTTTAATATGCCCATCAATAAACAGTTTTTTTCTTCAAATACATAACAACTAGTCAATGACTAACAAGTTATTTTAGCTTAACTTAAACTGATGATATAAAGTGTAGTTCTACAATATCGCAAATTGGCGCAAGTAGACTTAGTCTTAGACTTTTTACCACCTAAGTTGACAGTGGGCATTTTCACGCACATTTTCATGGATGACCTCCGTCCCATAGCCTTTCCATCTAAGCTTAGCATACAGTGACATGCCAAGTTATTTCGCTGTATCTGCGTATAAACAGTAACAAACAAAAACAGTAGCACCGCAAAGGAGAGTCCATTTTCTTCTTTGATGACAAGACGGCTTGATCCTGGAGAAACATGGTATACCTGCATAGTTTGTGCTGATGATACTTATTTTGATGTGGGCTCGTTACTGCTCTTCGAGTATCATGGTATTTAAAAAATCTACAACATACAAATGACCAGAAGTGGAGGCCAAACTCATCGCAGAGGTACCATCACTTGTTCTATGGTTAACATCAATCCCTTTTGTTATTAGCAATTTAATGATTGCTTAGTGGCCTTTGTCTGCTGCGTAATGCAAGGGTATCCATCCATCTTTATTAGCTTGCAAAGGATTGGCTTCAGCATTAATTAGAAAAGCTACAATGTCCAAATAGCCAAATTTTGATGCCAAACCTATCGCAGAGCGTTCATCATTCGTTTTATGAATTACATCAAACCCGTTCTCCAGTATGCGTTCTCATATGAGGTGTAAGACAACTACGGCATGACCTAGCATAATCACATAAGGTGCATTTAAAAGGTTTTTCTCCTGCATGCCTACGCATATGCTGAGTAAGACTAATTTTGTATGTACTAGCAAAATCACATTGGGTACATTTAAATGGTTTTTCACCAGTATGCGTTCTCGTATGATGTGTAAGATCGCTAAGGCTTGAACTAGCATAGGCACACAGGGTGCATTTAAATGGTTTTTCTCCTGTATGCCTACTCATATGCAGAGTAAGACTATTTTTGTATGTACAAGCAAAACCACATAGGGTGCATTTAAATGGTTTTTTCCCAGTATGCGTTCTCATATGCTGACTAAGACCAACTTTGTATGTAGTAGCATAATCACACAGTGTGCATTTAAATCGTTTTTCTCTAGTATGCTTTCTGATATGCCGAATAAGATTACTACGGTCTAAAGCAGCATAATCACATAGGTCGCATTGAAACGGTTTCTCTCCTGTATGCGTTCTCATATGACATTCAAGATGAGTATAGGTTGTACCAGCATAATCACAGAAGGTGCATTTAAACGGTTTTTCTCCAGTATGCGTTCTCATATGTCGCTTAACATTACTACATCTTACAGAAGAATAATCGCATATGGTGCATTTAAACACTTTCTGTGATGTACGGCTTCTCCTGTGTACCTTAAGTGACTTTCTCCTTGCATGTTTTTTCTTATGTGTTTTTAAGAATCTAAGTTGCGTAGCTGCATAGTCGCAAATGTTGCATTTATACGGTTTCTCTGGCTTACGAACTTCTTCAACATGTTGTGGGAGTTGCGTCAATTGTGCAGCTGCGTAGTCATACTTGCCACACGAAAATACTTCATCGGGTGTTTCTGCCTTCAGACCATCTATGGATTGTCCGGATACTGTACAAGTGGAGGCAGGTATAAAATTAAATTCCACTTCTTCAAGTTTTATGTCCCATCTGAAAAATATCCAATACAAATAAGCATTACTACATTTACTAGGTAACCATTTACTGCATATTATGCAATAATTGGAACAAAAGGGGCCAAAGTTAAGAAAAGTGAATTAAGTTATTATTATGAATAATGGCCCATTATTTTCTACAACACAAAATTAGTATACTGTATGTTGCATGTGCGGAAAACCTATACGGATGTTTGAATAGAATGCCCTTTTTATCATACCATATTAGGCATTCTAAGGAAATTGTCTTTCCAACTGTATCAAGTTGTATCTGTGTAAACTAAATAGTTTCTGAGATATTCACTTGTTTGTCAACAAAATGCCAACTGCAGACCTATCTTAGACTACGTAAAAACTAAATTTTTGCAGATATTACCTTACAACTTTGTCAGACAATCATCAAAACCAGTAGGTAGGTGTTGATGTTGAAAAATTGAATATGCTATACACGGTGATCCTACCACGTATTAATTTTTTGACATTTAGTAAACCCTAAGCCCTGTACTAGGTTAACTATACCGTGGAAATTTGTCGAACAGACGGCGTTCTTTGATGTGATTTATGCGGTCACAGACACAAACCAAATTGCAAAAAATCAAGCTGAGATTTGGATTTTTTGTCAGAGCAACAAAACATCTATTGAAAACACCTCCAAATAATCCACTTTTTGTAATATGTTGATAACCGTAATACTTTGTATATGAATAAATCTAGTTAAATAGGTTCTAAATGAGCACTTCTATAACCATTTAAATATTTTACATCAAACTACCCAACACACTGTATACAGAGAGAAATATTTAGGTACTATAATAGCGTAGTACTCTTTAAATTGCAAACATCACAGAAAGTAGTAAAAATAGATAGAGATAGTGAATATAAAATAAAAAGAACTTAAGATACATTGCAGTTGGCAAATAATATACCGGATGTTCCACTTAGAAATTTGAAGAAAACGCCATTTGAAAATAAGTAATAAAGAATACTGCATGACATCAGCATCTAGCTATGGATTTAGTTATTCTCACAAAATTTTTAGGACAATATCTGCAAAAATGTAGTTGCCAATTTTTTTACAAACAATTAAATATCTTAGAAATTATTTTCTTTACATGGGTACAATCTGATACAGTTGGCAAGACAACTTATTTAGTGTTAATAAAATGGTATGATATACAGGGCATTCCATTAAAGAAATATATTTTTTTCTTCACGCCTAAATGTAACATTCTGTATAAGTGAAAATAGTTTTTGTTATATAAAATGATAATCCATATTTAGCTACAGGAGCTTTCCGTGTTTAAAAAAGTGTAAAGTTTGTTTTGAGTTTAAAGTGAATGTTCAAAGAATAAATTTACTTCTACAATCACGATCAATTTATTCTTTTTTCAACACTTTAATAAAAAGCTAAGACTTCACATCTTCGTCTTCACATTGTTTCAACAGCGTTGAAGGCATTCTGATACCTCCTAAATTGCGCAATTTATTTTTTCAGATCTCATTAACCATTCATTTGTGTTCATAGCAGATACAACTGCAATTACAAAATAAATAGTGTAATCCAATGTGGGTGAATACTAGGTGTAAAATTGTCAGTTTCTTGTAATTTTACCAAATAATAGCCTATGAACCCGATGTTCTAGAATAAAACTAAACTAAAAAATAACACGTTAAATCTCATAATTGGCAAGTTTACTTAGAAAATTTGTTTACGAGTGCCCTTGGAACAATACTCGGGTTCTCCTTTTATTGAAATTACTGCCATGCACTTCTATCCCTAAATTGTATTGAATAGGAGGTTATCTGTTATGACAGTTGTACGCAAATAGGTTAGATATATAAGTTTCTTTTCAAGTTGAGCAGTCTAGAGGGTTGCATAAACATTAAACTCATAATCCATGACGGGTTAAGATACTGAGACTCCTGTATACACTGTTTTCTATTTTTTTACTAATATGCGTAGAGAGTATTTCCGCACAATTTTAACTGTGGACTGCCTTAAAGCGCTCAATTTATCCTAAACGGACAGTATGTAGAGAAAATTGTACAATTGTGCTAATGATAATGACAACCATGACAACTAAAAAAACTGTAAAAGCTGCGTTACGGAACGTGCCTACAAGTGTATAAATTATTTTACTTTATATTATGGAGTACTGACATACGTACATTTCTCTCCTAGAAATTTTTACTTTGAACGTTACCAATACAAAGATTTGTAGAAAAACGTTTATAGTAAGTATATTATTATGTTCTTTCATATCTATGACATATTCTTATACTACGGCACTCGTAGCTACAAGTAACACTTGTTATTTGTAGGTTTGTTACAAGTGTATAGTTTGTATTACGAGCCCTAGATATGAAAATAAGAGCCAAAATTTTGAGAATTTGTTTAAAAGCGCAGTAATACAAAACTTGTGCCTTAAATCTTAATCAGAACTGATACTTAATCCACATAATTCATGTTGTAGATGTTAACGTCGTGCTAACGTAATTAACGATTATATTTGATGAAAATTTCTTATGAAAAATATGAGACTAACAACTATCTCTTTCCTGAGAAACTGACCATTAGTCTGCAATAGGTTAAAAAATTGATGAGGCAAGGATTTTCTTTAAATGGATAGAAAATACACTTACATCAATACGGATGTTTGTTCGTCAGCTAATTCCGCGGTGGGACTCTCCTCCTTTTTAACAGTGACTAATAAAAAAGAAAATGCAACTTAGATTATAAAAGTCACAGTGATAAATAGATAGGCTTACTTGGTTCTGCACCTAATCTGTTGTCGGGATCCTTGACGGTTTTGCAAAAGTTTAAGTGGTGTGTCAAAAAATTCTCTTCGCAAAACTTGTCCCCGCATAAACTACAAATGAATTCCTCGACTGAAGGCAAGTCCTCAAGAACATCGGTTTCTTCCAGCTTGATTGATGGTTGTCCCTGAAGTAAACTCATGTTTTCTTTGGAATTTCCACATATCTCTAAAACGGCTGATAAATTATAAGATTTCTTAATTTCTATGGTACCACATTATATTGATGTAATATTGTACTACTTACAAACTGTTTTCTTCAAAAGATGCGTTACCCCTAGCGTCTCGTAAAGTAGTTGCCGGAATTTCTGGGGATATAGGATATAGTATGATAATCGTGATCATAACCTAACATAGGGTGCGTGCCCGGGTGCGTTCACAGTGTTGCCAACTAGTCGTGACGACATAAACGAGTACCGTCACGATTCTCGTTTTCTCATGTGGGAACACTGATGAAATTGTGGGGTTATGTGTGAAGTTCATAAGTAGTGTTTAGTTTATATCGTTAGCCATGCCATATATGGTTCAGGTAATTATTAAACCAAATTTTTCTCGTAAACAATCAATGAGTTGCCAGTTGCCAACGTTAGTTTTAGACTGTTTTATGTTTATTTTTAAGGAAAAAGTGTTTTCGAGTCATTTGATGTACAGGCATACATACTACAATCTATGGAGCTGTTTTCTGTTAGCTGTGCCAGTTGGAATGGGGTTCACAAAGGTAACGTTGAAAGCACCGATAATATTACAACTATGTATTAATGTTATTATTATTACAACTCCCAAGTGCATAAACCCGCTTACAAACTTCACAACACCTGCACGTTTTATTTCAAATATTTGCCACAGTACAAGCGTTGATTGTCAATGAATATAGATAGTCAGCCATGGGTTAGTTGTGGCCTTAACATCCAGAGGGCAGGGTTTTCTGCAAGATTCATTCGCAAATTATAGCGTTTTCGACTTATACACTTGTATGCACGCACTTGGTGCGAACTTGGTGAGGTCGAGCATAAATATATCATAAATATATAAGTCGAAAATGCTATAATTTGTTAATGAATCTTGCTCAAAACCATGCCCCCTGGATGTTAAGGCCCCAACTAACCCATGGCTGACTATCTATATTCGTTGACAATCAACGGTACAAGTTTCCAATTTTAACAACCCAGCCAAATGATACTTATAATAATATATTAAAGTCGGATAAAAGCTGTCTGCAGACTATAAATTGAAAACGTCTGCCTGAGGTTTACATAATGGCTGGATATCCGGTATCCGGCCGAATTTTTGCCGGACAGTTATGTGTCCGGTTTTGGGGTTTTAACCGGTATCCGGTGTCCGGCCGATGCCCGATCCGTTCCATCTCTACTTATGATTACGTTAGTTCAAGTTCCTTTTTAATAGTGAATAGGTTTGGACGGCAAAATATTGATGACGTAAATACTAAAACTGCTCGAAGCAAATATTTCAGACGTACGATAACAAAATATTTGCTAAAACTTTATTTGATGTCGAATGTATACACACTGTAGTTTGGTCGTAGAGTCTACGATTGTTTAGGTTAGATGTGAGTATTGAGGTGCATTTAATTGATGTGAATTAAATGATACTATTGAGATAATTGATGAGACTATTGTGTACCAGTTGTGTATGCAAATAATTGTTGCGTGAACAAGTTTCACTTTTGTAGTGTATAGTTCAAGTATTGAAAAAGTCAAGAGAGGGTAGAAAATACTAAATAATAATAATAATAGCTTTTAATATGCTCAACAAGAAACAGTTTTTTTCGTCAAATACTAGTCAATGACTAACACGTTATTTTAGCTTAACTTAAACTGATGATATAAAGTGTAGTTCTACAATATTGCAAATTGTCGCAAGTTGACTTAGTCTGACACTTTTGACCACCTAAGTGAGACAGCGGGCATTTTCACGCATATTTTCGTGGCTGACCTCCGTCCCATAGCCTTTCCATCTAAGCTTAGCATACAGTGACATGCCAAGTTATTTCGCTGTATCTGCGTATAAACAGTAACAACCAAAAACAGTAGCACTCCAAAGGAGAGTCCATTATCTTCTTTGATGACAAGACGTCTTGATCCTGGAAAAACATGGTATATGTATGTACCTACATAGTTTGTGCAGTTGATTCTTATTTCAATGTGGGCTCGTTACAGCTCTTCGAGTATCATGGTATTTAGAAAATCTACAACATTCAAATGACCAGAAGCGGAGGCCAAACTCATCGCAGAGCTACCATCATTTGTTCTACGTTTAACATCAGTCCCTTTTGTTATTAGCAATTTAATGATTGCTAAGTGGCCTTTGTCTGCTGCGTAATGCAAGGGGATCCATCCATCTTTATTAGCTTGCAAAGGATTGGCTTCAGCATTCATTAGAAAAGCAACAATGTCCAAATATCCAAATTTTGAAGCCAAACATATCGCAGACCGTCCATCATTCGTTGTATGATTTACATCAATCCCCGTTCTTAATAACAATTCAACGACGCCTAACTGTCCATTACCGGCTGCATAATGCAAAGGGGTGAATCCATCATCATCCGATAGCAAAGGATCCCCATCAGCATTAATTAATAGTTCAACAATGTTTAAATGTCCAGACATGGAGGCTAAACATATGGCAGAAAAGCCGTCGTTTGTTCTAAGATTTACATCTACCCCATTCGTTAATAACATTTCAGCTGTGTCTGTGTGTCCCATGTGAGCTGCATGGTGTAAGAACGTCCATCCATTTTTATCCACATGCAATGGACTGCCACCTAAATTAATCATAAGTTCAATAATTTTAAAATTGCCTGGTGGTGGTGCCGAATACACAGTGATACCATCATTATTCGCAACAAGCGCTTTCTTTGTCAGTAGTTCAACTATGTCTAAATGTTCATTTGCGGTTGCATAATGCAAGGAGGACAATCCATCTTCATCTGTTAGCAGAGGATCTCCGTTGGCCTCGACTAGAAATTCAACAATCTCGAACTTGCCAGAAGCGGAAGCCAAAGACATCGCAGTGCGGCCTTTATTTGTTCTATGATCCACATCAATCCCTTTTGCTAATAACAGTTTAACTATGTCTAAATGTCCATTGTTGGCAGCGTAATGGAATGAGATCCAACCATCTTTATCTGATTGTAAAGGATCGGCATCGACGTTAAGAAGACATTCAAGAACGTTGTTTTGACCAAAGGCAGAAGCCACACACATTGCAGTGGCTCCAGAATTAGTTTTATGATTTGGATCAATCCCGTTTGATACTAATAACTCAACGATAGCTACCTGACCATTCTTGGCTGCAAAATGGAAGGAGGTCCAACCACTTTCATCAGCTTGCATAGGATCGCCATCGACGTTAATAAGAAATTCAACAACGTTCAAATGTCCATATTCGCAGGCCAAACTCATCGCAGTGCGACCGTAGTTTGTTTTTTGATCTACATCAATCCCTCTCGTCGATAATAATTCCACAATCTTGACATGTCCATTCTTGGCTGCATAATGCAAAGTTACTGATCCTTCTTGATTCGCTTGTATAGGGTCACCACCGATATTTAGCAGGTATTCAACAACTTGTAAATGACCATGTATTGAAGCCAAACACATTGCAGTGATACCAGAATTTGTTTTTTGATTCACATCAACACCGCTTCTTAATAACAATTTAACTATATCTGTGTGTCCACCATAGGAGGCAAAATGCAAGGGGGTCCATCCATCTTCATCAGCTTGCAAAGGATTGGCATCGCGACTGATTAGGTATTCAACAATCTTAAAATGTCCGGATGCTGAGGATAAACCCATTGCAGTGGTACCATCATTTGTTTTATGATTTGCGTCAACTCCTTTCGCTAATAGCAGTTTAACTATGTCCAAGTGTCCATTATTGGCTGCATAATGTAAGGAGATCGCTCCATCTTTATCCCCCTTCAACGGATCGCTATCGATGTCTAGTAAATATTTAACAATGTTATAATGACCACATTGTGATGCCAAGCCCATCGCGCTGTAATCAGAACTTGTTGTGTGATTTACATTAATTCCTTTTGTTAATA
The DNA here is from genome assembly GCA_963966075.1 of Aphodius sticticus. Taxonomy (NCBI): domain Eukaryota; kingdom Metazoa; phylum Arthropoda; class Insecta; order Coleoptera; family Scarabaeidae; genus Aphodius; species Aphodius sticticus. The sequence goes on along the minus strand of OZ014506.1, from coordinate 98,477,355 downwards.
ACAGTTTAACTATGTCTAAGTGTCCATTGTAAGCTGAGTGATGTAAAGAGTTTTCTCCGTTATCATCCTCTTGCGAAGGATCGCCATCGATATTTAGTAGAAATTCTACAACGTGGTAATGTCCAGATGCGGAAGCCAAGCCAATAGCAGTATCGCCAAGATTTGTTTTATGATTCACGTTGATACTTTTGCTTAATAACTTCACTATGTCTAAGTGTCCATTCTTGGCTGCATAATGGAAAGGGGTCGCTCCATCATTGTTGTGTTGTAATGGGTTGGCATTCTTATTAAGGAGAAATTCGACGATTTTCAAATGGCCGGATTCCGCAGCGACGATCATCGCAGTAGCGCCATAATTTGTTTTGAAATTTACGTCAATACCTTTTGTCACTAACAGTTCAACTATGCCTAGGTGTCCATTCTGGGCTGCATAATGCAAGGGGATCGCTCCGTCTTTATCAATTAGCAAAGGATCGCCATCGTTTTTTAATAGACATTCAACAACGCCCAAATGACCGAATTCGGAAGCCAAACACATTGCAGTTTTACCTTCATTTGTTCTATGATTAACATCCATCCCTTTTGCCAATAACAGCTCAACTAAATCTAAATGTCCATTCTTGGATGTAAAATGCAACGAGTTCCATCCATCTTCATCTGTATTAAGCAAAGAATTGCCATCGGTGTTAATTATAAATTCGACAATGTGTAAATGTCCAAGTGCGGATGCCACATTGATCGCGGTGTATCCCTGTTTGGACTGAGCATTTAAATCAGTGCCCTCTGTGACCAACAGCTGCATTATTTCTAAGATCCCGCGCTCGGCTGCAAAATGCATTGCTTGTTCTTCAATTGACAAGTGGTCAATTGGACGAAACATACATCCCTGCTTAAGAAGGTATGCAGTTTTTTGGGAAAAATGAAAAACGTCATCAAATTCATCTTCGATGAAAGGTAAACAATATCTACGAAGTAGTTGTATATACAATTTCAGTTGCTCTAACGCGATGGGGTAATTGATGTCTTCTCTTATATAAGGTTTGTTTCTAAACCCCGTGTTGAACAGTTTGGGCAGTTCTCCACTCCCTGTTATTTCCATAAGTTGTATCCATCCGTCCGCGCCAGCGATACCAAGGAGAAACGCACCAACATGGACGTGTCCCTCTATGTATGCCATCGTCATCGGTGTGATATCATATTTGGCCTTATGATTTATATCACCTCCTCCGGTAACCAGCAGTTTAACTATTTCTAAGTGCCCTTTGCATGCTGCAAAATGTAAAGCGCTGAAGCCATGTTTATCTGATTGCAAAATATCAGCACCGTTTTTCAGTAGAAAATCCACAACGTCGTAATGTCCATCTTTGGAAGCTAATATTAGTGCTGTATTTCCATCGTTGTTCTTTTGATTTATATTTATTCCTTTCGTTACTAACAGTTTAAGCATCTCCAAGTCTCCTCGATCTGCTGCGATGTGTAAACAGTTCCAGCCATTTTTGTCGGATTGGTTAGGATCGGCGCTGTTATTCAGAAGATATTCAGCAATATGCGAATAGCCCGCTCTGTACGCTTCAATGAGAGGGGTACGTTTGTCGTTGTTTTCTTGGTTTACATCGATCCCAGTCGAGACTAACATTTCAGCTATTTCTAAATTACCTTGGGATGCTATAACATGTAAGCACGTCCATCCGTTAGAGTTGTGTGGTTTGAGATCAGCACCGTTACTAATGAGGAACTTAACGATTTCCATGTGACCCGCTATGGCAGCCTCTATAACAGCAGTGCTTCCAGTATTGTTTTCTATATTCACATCAACCTTTTTCGTGAGCAACAACTGAATTACTTTAATATGTCCGTGTGAAGCTGCAAGGTGTAAGGGGGTCCAGCCATTATTATTCTGTATAGACGGAGCTACATCCTTATCTAAAATCTCTTCTACTATTCTCAAGTTCCCATATTGTGCGGCAAAATGGATTGCATTGTTACCGTCACAGTTTACAGCATGGGGATTGGCTCCTTTATCAAGCAGTAATTTAACAATTTGAAAATATCTTTCCGAGCTAGCAGAAGTTACAACGTCATCATAAGTCTTAATATCAGTAACCACAATTCCTTGTCTGGCAGCACTGTGGAGTGGAGTCTCTCCTTGTGCATTGCGGTTGTCAACTACGCATAATTTAGCTAATATGAGTTGTGTTATATTGAGATGACCGGAAGCGCATGATATATGAAGAGCATTGTTGCCATTGGTATCCGTTTGCAAGAGATTGAAATTGTTAAGGATTGGTTGCACCATGGCGATGTCTCCTTTCATGATAGAGCAGTGAAGAGCGATTGTTCCAATAGATTCATTCAAGGCTTCGGGATTGGTAGTGAAATAGTTGTCACTGAGTTCTATGCGTTTCAACTGATCGAAATTATTATTGTTTGTGTAATTTGATCCCCTTTCGAAATATTTATTAGTGCCTTTGAGTATACTATCTTTCCTATAGAGAAAACTTGAAGCGATGTGACTTCCAATCAGCTGCTTATAGAGATTATGGTGAACATCGCTAAACTGTCCATACCATGCCAAGATGTGGGCTATATTTCGTCCAAATTCATCTTCTTGGAATATACTGCTGTCGAGGCTGTTAAGCAATTTCTTTAACATATTAGTGTCACCCAATATGGCCGCCTTGTGTGCTGTCAAGTTGCAACTAATTTCGTTAAAGAAACAATAGATATCACGATAATGACTATTTTCCACGATCATGCGGTAAATGTTTGCAAATTTGTTCTCGAACTTCTTATTTTCGTGTAACCAAAGCGCTACTAAAAAGTCGGCATACGACTTGTGTACGAAGTGTATGTGTTGTTTAGATTTGGATACTAAAGCTAATCCCAAGTTTTGATCTTTAATGAATTCCAGAATTGTTTCTGGTTCGTAGGCGTGTATGACTCCGTTTGAAATGGCAAATTCCTCTCCGAATGTATCTATCAGTGCTAATTTGCGATGAAATTCTTGGGATAGTTTAGAAATCATATTTGCTGTATTTCTGTTGATTGTTTCTTTTTTGTAGTAGAGTGAATGCTTCTGGTCTATGAACGTTTTGTATATATCTGCCCTGCCTGAATTCTTAATCGTCACATGGTCTTTATACAAACTGGTAATCATGTTGAGCTGAAGTGGATTATTCACCATTGACTGGTCAAGCTTTGCCAGTATGTCGGTTGGTACCCCTCGTACGTTACAGTACCGGATTACATCCTGGTTAGTAAATGGCAATAAATTTAAGAACATTGTAGCGCACGTTGTTGGTAGATCGTTTACTGATTGAGTTCTTGTTGCGAGAAATATTTGAATCTTGTTGTCTCGCATGATATTTTCAATCATACCTTTTATTTTATACCTGTGTTCTGGTAATATCTCGTCGAATCCGTCGATGAATATTGCCAAAGCGTTACTCACTTTATGTGCGTCAAAGATTGAGTTCAGAAGGTGATCAGAATTCTGGTTTGCTTTTGAAAAGAAGTACGTGATTGGATCGGAAGCAATTTGCTCGTCGTCACTTGCTAAGTCATCATCGCAATCACGTAAATTTACATAGACAACAAATTTGTCAGGTGGGTAGTTGTAGGCGAGTGCTTGCAATAGTTCTGATTTTCCCATTCCTGGTTCACTATAAATAGTAATTAAGGAGAATCGTAAATGGTGTAATATATGCTCATCGACTGGAAAGTTTACGTCTTCTATGTCATCGTTTCTTTGGATCAATTTTCTCTTAATGTAATATTCGTCAGTTTCTTTCAAGACCTGCCCTAATGAGTGGTAGCGTTGATTATGGTCAGTTCTACTTGTCGTCCAGGATAGTAATTTTGATATTGTAATAGTCTCCCATACTTTTGTAATTTTTTGGGCTACCTCAAAGTTTTTTTGGACCATCTGTTGCACTGCAAATATGCTACAGGTGGCTGTACTTAGCGAAACTGGACTTCGACCTTGAAGTGATATATCTACATCCACGATGTCTTTCGCTGCAGCTTGACTGGATATTTGTGCAACACAATTGATTACTTTGGTGTCGTTTTGAAAGCGGATGTTTACATTAGTGTCGCTAAATATTAGAAATCGTTTGTTTAAATGGTGATAACGGTTAAGTACAGTTAAAAATTCTTTGGTGTATTTTGGTTTAACCGCCAGTGGTAAATGTTCCTCCTGCCACATGAGGAACATGAGATCTTTCTTATCAGTCACAGTTCTCTGGTATTTTTTCGCTACTGATGCTTTAATACTATCCGTTATACCGTCGTGCCAAGAAAATGTTGCGTCAATCTTTTCTCGTATTTGTTCCTGGAAAAGGTAGCCCAAGAGTGGACAAATCTTGTCAAATTCGTGGAAGTTTATAACATGTTCTGTCGCAAATATTTCCAACCACATTTTTATGTACTTTTTATCGATTTCTCCTACTTGAGGGATATCAGTTAGAACCCAATTGTCCAGTAATACTTCCAGGCACAACGTTTCGAACGTATTTTTCCTCAAAGGTATGGTATTATTGCCAACGATCCTGTATTTCTCTATGCTCTTGCATAACTCAGCTATCTTTTTGGGGATAAAATATTCTCCTAGAGTACTGGTCAGCACAGAATCCAGATTTGTAACATTTGGTTGACTAAGAAGAATATACAATTGCCTATAAAAGATGTGTTCGTAGCTCTTATTGGTATGGTCAAATTGTAGATACTGGTTATTTTTCGATGCGTCCATAAACTGAATGGGATGACCGTCCAGTTCCTTAGTCTGTAAGCGGGGATACACCTCTTTGGAGCTGCTAAATATGCAGAAATAATGGTTTTCCAAGTCGACATCCTTGAATACATCGTGAAAAAATACGTCATTACAATTCTTTGAATTTATAATAAGATCAGCGTGATTTTTGTACTGGGCGAGATTGATTTCCTTGCATTTGATTTTGCTAGCCTTATTTTTAATCAGCATTAGAGGTTTATCTGTAAGTTTTACTTGAACGAAAACCGCTATGTTGTCACCGTTTTTGAGTGAAATCCGCAGGACTACGTCGTCAAAGCTGTCGATCCCAACGGGGTTTGAAACTAGCCAAAAATCATCAACGGCGTCGTTTTGTGACAAAGAAGCGGCTGCGTATAATATCACTTTGTCCTCGTACAAGAATCCCTCATTCCTATTGCCGGATTGGTACGGTATCTGACAACAAAATATGGATTTGATGAAGTTTGTTGTTTAATTAGATTTGCGATGTTAATGAGTAGAATTTAAATTAGTAATTACTTACCTCTTCTGGTAGCTGGAACATGTTTATTGTATTTGTGAGTAATGTAAACTCGTGCAATATCTAGAAATATAAATATTTCAATAATAGCTGATACCTTTTTATGATTAGATTTATGTTTACAATGCTTACACAAATGCCATGAACAAGTGAGATAAACGGCGCGAATGATTATTCTGGAAATAAGTGAATCAGTCCATATACCGGGTGACCAACGCCATAGGTACGTTCGTTTATTTTTTTTTATTCATGACGCTGGACAAATGCAATTTTGAGAAGTGCTAATAGACCAAAAATGTCATTTTTTGGGATACTCTTGAGGTTAGTATGACCGTTTTTTCCAGAAATGACGTCATTATTGAAATTTTAAAGTTCGCTCTATAGAATTTGTGTGATATTTTCCATCAGGATAGCATTCTGAATACAAAAACATATCGATCGTCAATTTTCATCACCAAGGCAACGAAAAATTGTGTGGTGTAGGTATATAGGAAAGATATTTTTAAAAGCGCAATTCAAATAACAATAATAGCGATGTAAACAACAAATTAATTATTTAATTTGTTAACTGTTGGTTATTATTAATTCATAAGAATTGCAACGAAAAATTGTGTTGTATATAGGAAAGATATTTTAAAAGCGCAATTCAAACAACAATAATAGCGATGTAAAGAACAAATTAAAAACAAAAAATTACTTATTTAATTTGTTAACTGTTGGTTATTGTTAATTCTTATGAATTAACAATCACCAACAGTTAATAACAAACATTCATATTAATAATAAATAAATTTGGATGTTAACATTCATCTATAGTTCATTCACTAGTCACTACGCTGACTTTGATCATAGACTCTAATACTTTTTCTATTTCCCTGCCCTAACGACAATTTATTTGCTTTAACGATTTTCATAGTAATCGGAAAAATGTTTTTACTTTATCATACGCAGTATGTAAAGTATTGTAATCGTGCCAAAAAGAAGTTTTGAGATTTTAGCGGAAATATGTCTTTTTGGGTCCCCTGAACATTTTTGACCAAGGTACAAAAAATGTCTGTGTGTGTGTATGTGTGTGTGTGTGTGTGTGTGTATGTGTGTGTGTACCCGTTTTTGTGGCGACGATTCCGGAGAAACTACTAAAGGTATCGCGACGAAACTTCATATTTAGAAGTTTCACAATCAAACTTAGAGCTGAAAAGCTTTCTGTTGAAAAGGGTCCAAAGGAACTGGAGGTTTAGTCTTAGCGTTTTTGAAAGATTTTGCAAATAAGCCGCCATTTCTGGAATTTTGTCGAAATAGTTAAATAATGAATTAAAGATGAGGAAATTCTGAATAATTTATGAATATGAAATTCTTTGGTACAATCAGTAGTTTAGCTGCATGAGCAAATTCTATTTCATCGAGATCGGTCGTACTGCATTAAAACTAGTAGCCAGGATATGTCAGAAATTTTGATTCTAATGACAGTAATGACACTAATGACAACGCTAATGTTTTGACAATAGCTTCTATCAATATAAGCTTCGTTCGGATATTGTATTACACTTTTTACACCCAATAACACGTAAGTGTCATTTGGACGGTGTACCCGGTGTCAACAGAGTACAATATCCGAACGCAGCTTTAATCGACATATCTGTCTAGTTCTACTAGTTTTATTTTAATGCAGACATGGCCGATCTCGATCAAATAGAATCTCATGCAGCTAAACTATTAATTTTTTATATAGTATGATAAAGTCATGTGCCTGGCCACATCAGATTTTTTTATATTCCCAAAAACTAGACTCAATTCAGAATGTCTGCATTCAGATTCGGATTGTACACAAATCAAGCACACTAGAAACATTTTTCACTTGTTTGATCTTGTTCACTGTTGGCCAGGATAGTCGCTTGGATTTTAGCTTTTTATTTTAACTTAGATTTTTTATTTTTAGCACTAGATTTTGATTATAAACATTTCTTTAATTGAATTTTGTGTCTTTATTGAGTTTCTTTTTATTACAAATTCGATACAACTTGAGAGTTTTGTCGGTTGTCAAAGTTAGCTTTGTCAGAAATTACTGAAACCATTAAAACACACTAACTTTAGTGTTAAGTACTCAAAACACTTTTATTTAAACAATTTGGTTATAAGCAGCAATCAAAAGAGTTACAGTAATTGTTCCTTACTTTATTTACACACTGTGTAATATAAAGCTTAATCAATCTACGAAGTCAAAATCGTGGCTTTTGCTAGATATATTTATAATTAAGATTATTTTTTTGGATACAGGTAATAATGCACCTACATACCTAAAATACTGTTGTCCGCGAGAGATCGTACAAAAACAAGTCCAGATTGGATGTGATTGCTATACTGAATCCAGTATTGGTGTTGTTATTAGTTTCAGATAATGTGATAAGACCATAGAGATAACAGACAGACCACGGTTTAGATAACCTAAAAGTGACTACAACATATTTAAATTATATGCATCGTATGGGTAAATTTTCTTGTACTCGTCCACAGTTTGAAAAATATTCAAGCGGCATTAGATAGTAAAACGGTCGCTCTACAATTAGGCTATTGGCACCGTGCGCAGTACGGAGTGGGGGATTGAGGAACGCTTTATGCGCCCATGGCGGAATATGTATCCGCCAGAAGTTTTCTCGGTCACCGCTGCACGCAAAAGCGCTGTAGTCGACTTTATTTATTATTTCTGTCAGCTGATAGCGTTGTGCACAGACTAGCATTGTGTATACAAATATGGTTAACTCGTGCGGTGACTTGTCAAAATACTGGCAGTAGTGGCAACAGCTTTCATGTTTATGTTTACTTAGTAGACGCGCTACAGGTAACTACCACGTGGGTGATTACTAGGAAGGAAACTGCATAGAACAGCGCCACCTCGTGGCGATCTTAGTCCCGTCCGGCGGCAATAGAGATGGGCATATCGTACGCGCACGGCGCCAATACAAAAATACATTAAATTGCGGCTTCAGTGCTAGCGCAACTTAAATTGCGCTTTGAGTGTGGATGTAATTTTATTATAATTTGCAGGGTGTGCTGTTTAATTGCGTTATTCGTGTGTTCGTAATACTATTATTAAAATTATTATTAGTGCAATATTTCTCCTGAATAAGCTGTTGAGAATATGTGAAAAATTGAAGGAAGGTAATAGTAAATTAGATATTATAATACAGTTTTATTAAATTATTGTATTTATTATCTCTTCGATAAGTACATATGTCTAACATTGGATTTTTATAGGATGCTACAAAATTTACGTTTATTTAACAATTTTGCAGAGGTTACTTTTTTACAACATTCGACAACGTTCATATGTCCATATGCGGAGGCCAAATCCATAGCAGTAATTCCATCATTTGTTCTATGATTTACATCGCTCCCTTTCGCCAGTAACAGCTCAACTACGTCTACGTGTCCAAGCCTGGCTGCAAAATGCAAAGCGTTCCATCCACCTTCATCTGATAGCAGAGGATTACCGTCGACGTTAAGAAGAAACTCGACCACGTTCAAATGACCAAATATCGAGGCGAAGCTAATTGCGGTCTTACCATCATTTGATCTATGATTCACATCAATCCCTTTTGTTAATAATAGCTTAACTATGTCCAAATGCCCGTCCTTAGCTGCATAATGCAAAGTGATCCATCCATCTTTATCCCATCGCAAAACATCGCCATTGGCATTTAGAAGAACCTCTACAACGTTTAAATGTCCAGATGCGGATGCCATGCACATCGCAGTAACACCATCATTGGTGCTGTGATTAACATCAACCCCTTTTGTTAATAATAGCTCAACTATGTCTAAATGTCCTTCCTGAGCTGCATAATGCAAGGGGCTCATTCCATTTTTATCTGATTGCGAAGGATCGCCACCGCGATTGAGAAGAAGTTGAACAACGTTTAGAAACCCAGATGCGGACGCCAAACATATCGCAGTAATACCATCATTGCTTTTATGATTAATATCAATGTCTTTTGTTAATAATAGTTCAACTATCTCTAAATGTCCATTAAGAGCTGCAGAATGCAAGGAGATTATTCCGTTGTTATCTGATTGCAAAGGATCGCCACCGCTATTGAGAAGGAACTTCACAACGTTTAAGTGTCCATTTTCGCAGGCCAGTGATGTTGCAGTAACACCATCATTTGATCTATGATTTACATTAATTCGTTTTGTTAATAATAGTTCGACTATGTCTAAGTTTCCACTCCCAGCTGCATAATGTAAGGAGATCATTCCGGAAGTAAAGGAGACATTATTCGATTGCAAAGGATCTCCACCGTTATTGAGAAGGAATTCAACAACGTTTAAATGCCCACATGCGGATGCGAAACACATCGCAGTGAAGCCATCATTGGTGCTATGATTGACATCAACCTCTTTTGTCAGTAATAGTTCAACTATGTCCAAATGTCCATGCTTAGCTGCATAATGCAAGGAGATCATTCCGTTCTTATCCGATTGCAAGGGATCTCCACCGTTATTGAGAAGGAACATAACAACTTTTAAATGTCCAGATGCGGATGCCATGCACGTGGCAGTAATACCATCATTGGTTCGATGATTAACAGAAACCCCGTTTGCCACTGATATTTCCACTATGTCTAAATGTCCATTCTTAGCTGCATAATGCAAGGACGTCCATCCATTTTTATCCGATTGAGAAGGATCGAGATCGACATCAAGAAGACGTTCAACAATGTTTAAATGTCCGGACGCTGAAGCCAAATGCAGCGCTGTGACACTATCATCTGTTTTGTGATTTACGTCAATACGATTTGTTAATAATAGATCTACTATGTCTAAGCGCCCATTTTCAACTGCATGATGCAAGGAGATCCAACCGTTTTCATCCGAATGCAATGGATCGCCACCAACATTAAGTAGATATTGTACAATGTTAAAATGTCCAGCCGCACAGGCCATAATTATCGCAGTAAGCCCATGATTGGTTTTTAGATTTACATCGATTCCTTTGGTTAACAATAGTTTAACTATGTCTAAGTGTCCATTGCTGGACGCGTTATGGAGGCAGTTGGCACCTGTCTTATCAGACTGCAAAAGATCGCCACCGCTGTTGAGAAGGAACGTCACAACGTTTAAATGTCCAGATGCGGAAGCAACACCCATTGCAGTTACACCATTATTTGAGGTATGGTTTACATCAACACCTTTCGTTAATAATAGTTTCACTATTTCTAAGTGTCCATCCTTAGCTGCGTAATGTAAGGGGCTCATTCCGTTTTTATCCGATTGCAAAGGCTCGCCACCGCAACTGAGAAGATATTGAAGAACGTCCTTATGTCCCGAGGCGGAAGCAGAACACACAGCAGTAACACCATCATTTGATGTATGATTTACATCAATACCTTTTGCTAATAATAGTTCAATAGTGCTTAAGTGTCCATTGGATGCAGCAAAATGCAAGGAGCTCAATCCGTTTTTATCCGATTGTAAAGGGTCGCCACCGCTACTGAGAAGGAACTCAACAACGCTTAAATGCCCAGATGCGGCGGCCAAACACATGGCAGTGGTACCGTAATTTGTGCTATAATTTACGTTAGTCCCTTTTTTTAATAATAGTTCAACTATGTCTAAGTGCCCATTCTTAGCTGCATGATGCAAGGAGATCCATCCATTTTCATCCGAATCCAATGGATTGCCATCAACATTAATAAGATATTCAACAACTTTAAAATGCCCACCTGCACAGGCCATAATCATTGCAGTGTGTCCTTTATTGTTTTTTATATTTACATCAACCCCTTTGGATAAGAATGTTTTAATAATGTCTAAGTGTCCATGGCAGGCTGCGTAATGCATTGCGATGCCACCTTCTTTATCTGATTGCAAGGGATCGCTACCGATTTTTAAAAGAAGTTTAACAATTTTCAAATGTCCAGATGTAGACGCCAAACACATTGCACTGCTACCATCACTTGTTCTATGATTTGCATCGATCCCTTTTGATAATAATAGCTCAACTATGTCAATGTCGCCATTGAATGCTAAAAAATGCAAGGGTGTCCACCCATTCTTATCCGATTGCATAGGATCGCCGTCGACATCAAGAAGATACTCAACAACGTTTAATTGTCCAGATACGGAGGCCTGATAAAGTGCCGTGACACCGTCATTTGTTCTAAGATTTACATCAATTCCCCCTTTTGTCAATAACAGTTTAAGTATATTCAAGTGTCCATTTGTGGCTGCAAAATGGAAGGGAGTTATTCCGTTTTTATCCGATTGCAAAGGATCGCCACCGCCATTGAGAAGAACTTGAAGAACGTGTAAATGTCCAGAGAGGGAAGCAAAAGCCACAGCAGTAACACCATCATTTGATGGACGATTTACATCAATACCTTTTGCTAATAATAGTTCAATAGTGCTTAAGTGTCCATTGGAGGCAGCAAAATGCAAGGAGATCAATCCGTTTTTATCCGAGTGCAAAGGGTCGCCACCGCGACTGAGAAGGAACTCAACAACACTTAAATATCCGTATTTGGAGGCCAAACACAACGCAGTGGTACCGTCCTTTGTGCTATAATTTACGTCAGTCCCTTTTTTAAATAATAGTTCAACTATGTCTAAGTGCCCATTCTTAGCTGCATGATGCAAGGAGATCCATCCATTTTCATCCGAATCCAATGGATTGCCGTCAACATTAATAAGATATTCAACAACTTTAAAATGCCCACCTGCACAGGCCATAATCATTGCAGTGTGTCCTTTATTGTTTTTTATATTTACATCAACCCCTTTGGATAAGAATGTTTTAATAATGTCTAAGTGTCCATGGCAGGCTGCGTAATGCATTGCGATGCCACCTTCTTTATCTGATTGCAAGGGATCGCTACCGATTTTTAAAAGAAGTTTAACAATTTTCAAATGTCCAGATGTAGACGCCAAACACATTGCACTGCTACCATCACTTGTTCTATGATTTGCATCGATCCCTTTTGATAATAATAGCTCAACTATGTCAATGTCGCCATTGAATGCTAAAAAATGCAAGGGTGTCCACCCATTCTTATCCGATTGCATAGGATCGCCGTCGACATCAAGAAGATACTCAACAACGTTTAATTGTCCAGATACGGAGGCCTGATAAAGTGCCGTGACACCGTCATTTGTTCTAAGATTTACATCAATTCCCCCTTTTGTCAATAACAGTTTAAGTATATTCAAGTGTCCATTTGTGGCTGCAAAATGGAAGGGAGTTATTCCGTTTTTATCCGATTGCAAAGGATCGCCACCGCCATTGAGAAGAACTTGAAGAACGTCTAAATGTCCAGAGAGGGAAGCAAAAGCCACAGCAGTAACACCATCATTTGATGGACGATTTACATCAATACCTTTTGCTAATAATAGTTCAATAGTGCTTAAGTGTCCATTGGAGGCAGCAAAATGCAAGGAGATCAATCCGTTTTTATCCGAGTGCAAAGGGTCGCCACCGCGACTGAGAAGGAACTCAACAACACTTAAATATCCGTATTTGGAGGCCAAACACAACGCAGTGGTACCGTCCTTTGTGCTATAATTTACGTCAGTCCCTTTTTTAAATAATAGTTCAACTATGTCTAAGTGCCCATTCTTAGCTGCATGATGCAAGGAGATCCATCCATTTTCATCCGAATCCAATGGATTGCCGTCAACATTAATAAGATATTCAACAACTTTAAAATGCCCACCTGCACAGGCCATAATCATTGCAGTGTGTCCTTTATTGTTTTTTATATTTACATCAACCCCTTTGGATAAGAATGTTTTAATAATGTCTAAGTGTCCATGGCAGGCTGCGTAATGCATTGCGATGCCACCTTCTTTATCTGATTGCAAGGGATCGCTACCGATTTTTAAAAGAAGTTCAACAATTTTCAAATGTCCAGATGTAGACGCCAAACAGATTGCACTGCTACCATCACTTGTTCTATGATTTGCATCGATCCCTTTTGATAATAATAGCTCAACTATGTCAATGTGGCCATTGAATGCTGAAAAATGCAACGTTGTCCATCCATTCTTATCCGGTTGCGAAGGATCGCCATCGACATGAAGTAGACGTTCCACAACGTTGACATGCCCTGCTGCTGAAGCCAAAGACAGCGCAGTGACGCCATCGTTTGCTTGGTGATTCACATCAATACGTTTAGTTAATAACAGTTCAAGTATGTCTAAGCGTCCATTCTTAGCTGCGTGATGCAAGGAGATCCATCCGTTTTCATCCGAATGCAAATGGACTCCATCAATATTCAGAAGACATTCAACAACGTTAAAGTGCCCAGAGGCACATGCAATAGTCATCGCAGTATGTCCATTATTGGTTGGGAGGTTTACATCAATTCCTTTTGATAATAATAGTTTTATTATGTCTACGTGACCGTCATTAGCTGCATAATGCAAGAGGTTGTTACCTTCTTCATCTGATTGCAAAGGATCGCCACCGTTATTGAGAAGTAGTTCAACAGTCGTCAACTGTCCAAATGCACACGCCAAACACATTGCCTGTTGCAACGGATCGCAACCGATATTAAGGAGATGTTCAACAATGCTCAAATGCCCACATGTGGAAGCCAAACACAGTGCAGTGACACCATCATTTGTTCTGTGATTTACATCAATTCCCCCTTTTGTTAATAACAGTTTAAGTATGTTCAAGTGTCCATTCGCGGCTGCAAAATGCAAGCAAATCCGTCCATCGTTATTCGATTGCAAAGGATCGCCACCGACATCAAGGAGATAATGAACAATGTTTAAATGACCAGCTGCGCTAGCTACAATCATCGCACTATGTCCTTTATAGGTTTTAAGATTTACATCGGTCCCTTTTGTGACCAGCTGTTTAACTAATTCTAAATATCCATTGTTTACGGCAAAGTACAAAGATTGCGATTCTACGTTCAGGTGTTCTGATGCAGAAGTTCCGTGCTCTTTTTTAATTTCAACGATATCTCTAGAGAACTGACGTAATTGTTCAGTTGGTGCAAAATCCAGTGCTTTGTGAAATTCGTCCTCATTCATAGTCAAACATGATCTATTCAGTAGAGATATTAAAGTTTTTAGTTGTTCCAATGCGCAGGCATAATTGATGTTCTGGTTTGCACCATTTTCCTTTGTGACAAGTTTGAGTATTTCTGAGAAGTCGGAGGAATTTGCCCCTAATAGACGAATCCATTCGTCGGCATGTTCTTCTTTGGGTGCAAAAGACATCGTAGTAAGCTCTGAGTTACGGTACCTAAAAGCAAAGGTGAGTTAATAACAAGCCGGCCCGAATAATTGTGTAATTGAAGAATTTGAAAATGCATTGGAAGAATGCACTTTTTGTTTCGTTTTTTTGTCACGAAACGGTTTTAGAACAACATTTGCGGCAGATTATCAGAGATTGTTCAGAACTCCTCAAGAAACAAATCTACAACCACTACTTTTTGTTTCCTTACCTCCACCCTCTCATGCAGCACCCTAAATATGAGGCAAATATTTCCCCAAATTTACAATGTTACGTATTGTTTTATACTTTTGGCTAAAACTTTATTATTATTATTGGATTATTGACATGTTTTTAGCAATTTATTATAATTGCAATTGTTTAAACAAATATCATTTGTTACACTGGACTATTGGTTACACTGGATATTTGTAGAACAATATTCTGATGTAAGCTGCTTGAACCTATCGTTTGGTTTGGGTATAAATTGAATCATAAAGAGTTATAGATCTATTTTTTGCTGTTTTCTCCACATTTGAATTACTATACCCGCATAATAGGTGAATATTGTGTTGATATACATATATTTTAAATCATATTTTTGCGTCCAATGGGGTATTCCGGTGTTTTTGAAATTGTCAATTTTTACAAAGTATGGGTGCTACTGTTTGCTACTTCACAAGTAAAATATCAAACATTGTTTTAAATTAAGAGAAATCGTTGTTTGAAGTTTGAATTAGGATTGGTCTCTGTGACGTCACAAAGACCGCTCAAACTGAGCGACTTGACAACGTTGCTATATCTAGGGTGCACGTAGTAAATTTTTGTCCTCTGTTGTGTCAACGTTTAGAATCGCTCGTTTGTTGACACCTGCTTTGGTTATTGAGGTTATATCAAACACTTGTTCAAAATGTATAAACTCCAACGCCGACATTGTTCTGTGCCGGGCTGTAACAGCAGGAGAACAGTAACTCCTGATAAGATTTTCTTTACATTGCCGACTAGCGAGATGAGAGATGTTTGGCTTCAAGTTTCAATGATCAAATCATCTCTCAAAAACGTTACCTTTATTCGTTGTCAAACAACAGGGTCGCCAACCGTCAACTTGGCCGATCAGCTGTTCGAGAGCTGTCCGCTGTTGCCACCGCTACTAGGGATCGGTAATCTTCGTGTATTTCCGAGGGTGGTCGGTGAATTCAAACGAAATGCACTTTTAATTGCAATTATCTTATATAAAAACTAAATCAAAAAGCTCATAGCTTAACTATATGAATCCTCATAAATTATTCAATAGGTTAAACCGAATATCTGCTTAAATTTTGACATGACCGGAATACCCTATTGTCAACTCTTTGAAAGTGGAAATTCCTTAAAGTTATTTTTTCGAGAGAAAATCGAAACCGTATGGAAAAATCTTGTTTTGTTTGCCGGAAACGCATTACGTTGAAGAGAACCGGCCGTAAATGTTTTGTGCGGGCTTTACTACATAATTTTTTTAATGAAATAAAAGGAATAGTAAAATAGTACACATTACAAGAGCTGTAGCTAGCATATTACGTACGAGTGGAAAGTTTACATACGAGCCACGAAGCGGCGAATTTTGTTATTTTTCACGAGCACGTAATATGCGTTACAGCTCGAGTATTGTACACAATTTACCTACGACCAACAATTTCAATAAATTGTATCAAAAATGACAAATTAATAAAGGTAAGATAATTGTTGACGGTTAACAAATGTAGTCGCGCGACATCTATTGCAACTACGGAGAACTTTGTCTGAAGTGTCGACCGAAAATTCCAATATAATATCAACATAAATTTTCACGAGTATGTAATACCTATATGTTACAGCTCGAGTTACCTACGACCGAAAATTTCAATAAATATAAATTGTATCAAAAGTGAGAAAATAAATAATCAAAATATTCGCGCGGAATCTATTTAGCCACGGAGGATTTTGTGTAATGTGTCGACTGGAAATTTCAATACAAATTCCGCCTAAATTTTGGTGAATATGACCTCATATATAAGCTTTTTTTATCTATTGCTAGTTATTCGCGCGACATCTACTTCAACTGTGGGGAACTGCATTTGAACTGGAGTGAAATTATAATCAAATAGGAAGATATGGACCTACATTTACGTTGTGATGCCATTATCTCGTGCGTTAAAAACACAAAAGCACATGTTTGTTATAACCGATATACGAGTGAAGCAGTCCGTGACGTAAGGGACATTCATACATACGGTCGTAGGTAAAAGTTTTAACAAATTTGGAATAAAATGGCAAAGTTGGTCTCTTGATTCCAATATGTGTCTAAGTATTGATTTCATTACTCGGAAGAGTTTTGGAGTACGCATTTGGCATGTATCATTGAAATTTGTCAGTTATATCTGTCATTTAAAAGTGTAAGATATAATAGTATATTATTTGACGAGCATATAACTAAGTGTAAACATGCGAGCGATTTATATCCGTTGTGTGCGACTCGAATACGACATTTTATCTACGACTCATAAATTCCATTTTATATCAATTTTTTTAATGTATTTGTCAATGATGGCCAGGCGAACTGTCACAACACTGTCATCCATGTAGGTTTTGACAGAGTTTGACAGTAGCGTTGTATAATGATGACAGTTCGTTCAAATAATTTAGTCATTATTTAAACTAACTGTTATTATACCCATTGTCATTATAATCATTGGCGTCTATCATGATGGGGATTATACAGTCATATAGATACATATGCAAGGAACTTATTATATGTGAGTCGTAGATAAAAGATTTTATGGGTAATAGTATACCAAGAATCACATACAAATACATGTAGAATGCCATATTTGCGCAATAATAACTGAATAATCGTAAATAAATTTATGTAAAAAATAAATTTTTTTAACACAGCGCTTTATAAACAAAAATACCAAAAATTTTGCTAAATTTTCATCGGAAATCTGTCCACATGAAAAATTTTAACTGGTTTGGACAATTGTTTTATTGATTCATGCATTGTCACCGGAAATATGTCCACATACAAATTTCAAATTTGGACAAATTTTCCGGACTATGAAATTTTTTCTAAAAAGATTTCCATTTTTTTAATTTATTTATGCATTTTCACCAGAAATCTGCCCACGTGCAAAGTTTCAACTCAATTGGACAAATTTTCCAAATTTTGGAAATTTGTGAAGCTTTGAACGAATTTTTTTATGAGTCGCCGGAAATCTGCTCACATACAAAATTTCAACCCGATCGGACAAATTTTCCAAGTTTTGAAAATGTTTCAAAATTTTCCGAAATTTTTTATTGGTTCATGCATTGTCACATGGATATTTGGACATTGGAAAATCTGTCCACATACAAAATTTCAAGTCAATTGGACAATTTCCCTAAATTTTCAAAATTTGTTTTTATTGGTTCATGCGTTGTCACCGGAAATATGTTCACATGAAAAATTTCAACTCGATTGGACTTTGGGAAGTAGGTAAAATATCGATTACAAGATTTGAACGTAACAAAAAACAACTAGTGCAGTTAATATAAGCGTAGTAACAAAAACTTTGCTAACTTAAATGCATTGGTGCGTATGGTAAAAAATCTGATGTGGCCAGGCACATGACTTTATCATACTATATATAAAATTAATAGTTTAGCTGCATGAGATTCTATTTGATCGAGATCGGCTATGTCTGCATTAAAATAAAACTAGTAGAACTAGACAGATATCTCGATTAAAGCTGCGTTCGGATATTGTACTCCGTTGACACCGGGTACACCGTCCAAATGACACTTACGTGTTAGTGGGTGTAAAAAGTGTAACGGTGTTCAATATCCGAACGCAGCCTATATTAGCGCCTATATTAGTAGTATTTTCAAAACGTTAGCGTTTGACACTAGCTACTGTCATTAGAATCAAAAAATCTGACATATCCTGGCTACTAGTTTTAAAGCAGTACGACCGATCTCGATGAAATAGAATTTGCTCATGCAGCTAAACTATAAATTCTACCAAAAAATGTCAAATCCATAAATTATAGAAAATTTCCTCTCCTTTAATTTATTATTTAACTATTTTGACGACATTACACAAATAGCGGCTCATTTACAAAATCTTCGAAAAATGCTAAGAGTAAACCACCAGTTCCTTTGGACCCTTTTCAACAGAAAGCTTTTCAGCTCTAAGTTTGGTTATGAAACTTCTAAATATGAAGTTTCGTCCCGATACCTTTAGTAGTTTCTCCGGAATCGTCGCCACAAAAAACGGGTACACACACACACACACACACACACACACACACACACACACACACACACACACACACACACACACACATACACACACACACACAGACATTTTTTGTACCTTGGTCAAAAATGTTCAGGGGAACCAAAAGACATATTTCCGCTAAAATCTCAAAAAATTTTTTTGGCACGATTACAATACTTTACATACTGCGTATGATAAAGTAAAAAACAGAGGAGATAAGATAAGAAACAATACCAATTACATATTTGTATATTTGTATTACTATCTATTATTGTGTGAGGGCTACATACATATAAATAAAATATAATTAAACATTGTATCAACAAAAAGCTAACACGGTATACATAAATACACATATTATATGGAATAAGTAAATTTACCTAATAATCTATGCTGCGACGAACAGTCTACACTTAATATCAAACAATACTGAACGTAGTATACAGTGACTGTTGCTATTTTATATCACGTGATAAGACTTCCATCCAACGTTCAATGGTTTGATTGTGGCTGATTTTGATCTCTAGCAAAAGTGGAAGTGTAGAAGTAATCAACGGATTACCTTTTATGGGAATTATATCTGTTATTGAATTACCTACAGTAAATAGCAATATATAATATGTTCGTCTTAGTATTTGGTTTCATACTTAGTCCTGAAGATGCCTCTTGCAACAGAGTGCGAAACGTCGACTACTTTTAAGTCATCAACGCGGTTTCCAGCCGGAAATCAATTTATCATTGTCTCAGACCGCGGAAGTTACAATCTAGATATAATATGTTCGCTACATACACAAAAGTCTGGAGCAAAAGCACTCCGAAGAACAATTAGAACGCTTGGAGGGTTTAACCGAAAATTGAACACAAATGGATTTTCTGTTCTTATTAAGTTGTATTTATTTGCAACGCAACTGGTGAAACAACTAGAATCTAACTAGAGTCAATTCATAGTTTCTAGTTTCGTTTTAAAAATGTTTCCAAAACCAAAATTGTTTGGAAAACAAGTCTGTAAACGAACGTATACATTGTTTACTTCAAATAAGTTTCGGAATAGTTCTTAAGGAGTAATATCTAGTCTATTTTTTTTGTTTTTTTATTTATATGTATAATAAACAGTGGCCGGACAAAAATGTATATTTTCAAGGTCGCAAAACAGTTGCGCGCTCAACTGGTTTGCAACCGCTGTCGCAAAACAGTTACACCGTGTGCGCTCGGCCTAAGTGTAAACATGCGAGCGATTTATATCCGTTGTGTGCGACTCGAATACGACATTTTATCTACGACTCATAAATTCCATTTTATATCAATTTTTTTTAATGTATTTGTCATTGATGGCCAGGCGAACTGTCACAACACTGTCATCCATGTAGGTTTTGACAGAGTTTGACGCTAGCGTTGTATAATGATGACAGTTCGTTCAAATAATTTAGTCATTATTTAAACTAACTGTTATTATACAACGCTATTGTCATTATAGTCATTGGCGTCTATCATGATGGGGATTATATAGTCATATAGATACGTATGCAAGGAACTTATTATATGTGAGTCGTAGATAAAAGATTTTATGGGTAATAGTATACCAAGAATCACTTACAAATACATGTAGAATACCATCTTTGCGCAATAATAAAACGAACGTATACATTGTTTACTTCAAATAAGTTTCGGAATAGTTCTTAAGGAGTAATATCTAGTCTATTTTTTTTGTTTTTTTATTTATATGTATAATAAACAGTGGCCGGACAAAAATGTATATTTTCCAGTGTCGTGCATGGGACACGTGCTGGTGGGGACGCGAGCGGCTAGCCGGTCTGGCTTCGGCTGATGTGGTGAACATACCTGGTTTGGCGTTGATCGAGTACAGTCGCTTGCCTTGTTTAAATTTCCGCTTCATCGGTAGATAATTTGAGCAGTTTCTTTCAATTGTGTTGTTTCTTGAAATTTTGTGTGAATATCTGTTTTTATTTTCCATTTCGAATTTGTTCTTCTGCTTTATACTTAGAGTTGAATTATTTTTTTTATATTATAGTTGTACTTAGTTTGAAAATCCTGCAATGAATCGTTTGCTAGCTGAGTTTGGCAATACTTTCACGTTCGTTAAGAAAGGGGAAGTAGTTTGCAATTTCTGCTGACGAAATTTACTTATTCGTAGTAAGCAATGTCTTCGGGCTCATGTAAAAACAACAAAACACATGGAAAATGTATCAGGAACGTCAACTAAAAACTTTTTTGATGATTTATGTGAAACATTTATTTCTGCTAATATATACCTTTCACAAAAATTAATAATCCCGTTTTTAAAAAAAATTATCAAGAAGTATACTGGACGAGAGTTACCCGATGAATCCACAATTAGAAAATATTACGTACAAGGGCAATATGACAAAACAATTTCTACAATAAAGTCAAAACTATCCGATAAATATATTTGGGTTTCTGCAGATGAAACTACGGATATGAAGGGTAAATGTGTGGTCAACGTCGTTGTCGGATTGTTGGACCCGCAAGACTTATATAAACCCTATTTAATATCTACTCAGTTTCGCTGTACCGTCAAAGCTGAAGAGATATGTACAATAGTAAATGACGCCATAAAAAACTAAGAATCACAGACGCTACCAAAGTATTACTGTTTGGTTCTGACGCTGCTGCGATTATGTTAAAAGTTGAAAAATTACTTAAACAACATTTTTCAAATATTCTTCATTTGACATGTTTTGCACACGCTATTCATAGAATTTGTGAATTTATTCGGGAAGACTTTCCAGACGTGAATACGCTAATAAGCACTTGCAAAAAAAATTATTGAAAGCTCCTTCCAGATTGTCTCTTTACAAGGAAAAGTGCCCTAATCTACCTGTGCCACCACAACCAGTTATTACGAGATGGGGTACATGGTTAGAAGCGGCAATTTTTTATGCAAGAAACTTTGATATCATCAAACCCTTCGCCTTAAATTTGCCTAATGAAGCAGCTAGTATTAAAGACTGCAAAAAAGTACTATCACTACAAGATTTGCGTGAACAATTAAAATTTATTGATACAAATTTTGCGCAAGTATTGCCAACCATAAAGTTTCTAGTACAACAAAATGTTAAACTTGCAAGCAGTTTTCAAAGGATTGAATCCCTGTACGAAAGGTTACGAAGCATTGAAGCACCAATCAGTAAAAAATTACAACAAAAAATTGATGCGGTAGTACATAGAAATCCGGATTTTAATATTTTAAAACAAATCTCTACGAATTCATTTACGGATGTAGGAATTTCTCAAAAATATTCCAATTTGGTGTTGGTTTATGCTTTTGCGCCTGTGACTAGCTGCGATGTAGAAAGATCTATTTCAAAATTGAAAGACATTTTAACATCTATGCGAATTAATTTTACTGAAGATAATTTTGAAAAATACGCAGTAATACAATCGTTCAATGCATACCAAAGAAATGAGTAAAATATTTCAGTGGGCACGTGTTGCATATAGTTACGACAAACATTTAATATTAAATTCACTCGGTTTACTATCGACCGCCAGCCGCTTCGCGCCTATGGATATCAATCCAATCGACCGCATAAGTTGTCATTGATTCATGCGTGCTCGCTACGCACACTCATAGCTGGGCGACTGGTAGCACTGCGAGACATACATGTTTGTCCAGCCACTGATAATAAATACAAATAAAAATTTTCTAAAGTTTTGTATGACGTGTTTGATTTTTTTTCAGTAATGTATAAACATATCTAATTCACAATTACTTCAATATATCTCCTGTAGAATAGGGTTGCGATATTTATCCAGGCCAAAAGGGTTGTTTGGAAAGAAAAACACGTCCGTTTTCTCAAAGATGTCCACTTATTTACCGTGCATGGTTTTTGTTGTCGATCTTCTTCTTTTCGCATGTCAGTCATATAACTAATACTCGTATAATGCGACTAGACAGAGAGGTTGTTCAGCATTGAAAACCGGATGGAGAACGTCTATTAATTTCTTTCTACAATAAATTTCAACGTGTTCTACACGCGTGAGGTCGACGCGCATGCCTAAATCTGGCCGTAACAGATTTCCCCTCTCCTTTCATATGCGTAAAAATGTAACATTTGTCCAATATGGTAAGACTGATGTCAATAGTTTTCTTCCAACCAACTGTCCATTAAAGTTACACACTTTTCTCGTGTTTTTAACTGTGTTTTTAACGTTTTGCCATTGTGGTTCTTTGGTAAGGGTCATCCATAAAAATATGCCAAATTTTGATAAATGACGACTCTCCAGTCTCCACTGTTTAAAATATACTATAGCCGTTTTGTAGTATTGACCGATTTCTTCATTAAAATCCGAATGCCGAAAATAGTTTCTTTTTTACTTTATTAAATTCCTTTTTAGTTTGAATTCCCAAGAACTTTTCTTGTGCTCTTTTACCATAATTTCTTGTTTTGACGACGAGTAGCATCTCGCGGAGAGTAGACAAAGTGGGAAAGGTAAACAAACGAAAAGCAAGGAATGTGCACGAAATGTGATTATCTCTTATAAAATTGTCAAATCTGGCCAGATTATGACCGCCAATGAACAATAATAGAACAAAATATGTTTTTCTTTAGTAACCGGGGCATTTAATAGGTCGACCAGGACCCCTGGACGAATTAGTTCAAAAGGGGATATATCCCGGTAAACAGGGACGTATGGCAACCCTACTGTAGAAGCTACTTATAAAAGGCGAAACTTTGAAGAAAGTTAATAGTAAATTAGATATTTTAATGCAGTTGTATGTCCTAACTATAATATATCCTAAATAAAATGTCATCTTTTTCATAACGTAAGTGATAATTTATTGCTTTTTTCATAATTACATATTCCATTCTATTACTATTCTTTTAATTTCAAGTAGTACATATAAGCCTACAGTTTTTTATATGACACTACATTTCACAATTTCGCAGGGGTTACTAATTTACAATATACAACAACGTTCAAATGTCCATATGCGGAGGCCAAATCCACAGCAGTAAGTCCATCCTTTGATCTATGATTTACATCAATACCTTTTGTTAATAATAGTTTAACAATGCTTAAGTGTCCATTAGTAGCAGCAAAATGCAAGGGCATGAATCCGTCTTTATCCGATTGCAAAGGATCGCCACCGCTTCTGAGAAGGAACTCAACCACATTTAAATGCCCGTTTGCCGAGGCCAAACACATCGCAGTAACACCATCATTGGTTTTATGATTAATATCAATGTGTTTTGTTAATAATAGTTCAACTATGTCTACGTGTCCATTCTTAGCTGCATAATGCAAGGGGGCCATTCCGTTCTTTTCCGATTGCAAAGGATCGCCACCGCTACTGAGAAGGAACTCAACCACATTTAAATGGCCTGATGCAGAGGCCATGCACATCGTAGTAACACCATCATTTGTCCTATAGTTTACGTCAATACCTTTTGTCAATAGTAGTTCAACTATGTCTAAGTGTCCGTTCTTAGCTGCATAATGCAAGGGGGTCATTCCATTTTTATCGGATTGCAAAGGATCGCCACCGGTATTGAGAAGGAATTGGACAACGTTTAAATGTCCGGATTCGGAAGCAGAACACATAGGAGTAACACCTTCGTTTGATCTGTGATTTGCATCAATCCCTTTCGTTAATAATAGTTCAACAGTGCTTAAGTGTCCATAAGAAGCTGCAAAATGTAAGGAGGTCAATCCGGTTTTACCAGAGTGCAAAGGATCGCCACCGCTACTCAGAAGGAAGTCAACAACTTCTAAATGGCCTGATGCAGAGGCCAAACACATCGCTGTAACACCATCATTTGTGCTAGAATTTACGTCAACCCCGTTTTTTAATAATAGTTTAACTATGTCTAGGTGTCCGTTCTTAGCTGCATAAAGCAAGGGGGTCATTCCGTTTTTATCTGATTTTAAAGGATCGCCACCGCCATTGAGAAGAAATTGGACAACGTTTAAATGTCCAGATTCGGAAGCCGAACACATAGCAGTAACACCATCTTTTGAACTGTGATTTACATCAATACCTTTGGTTAATAATAGTTCAACAATGGTTAAGTGTCCATTAGCAGCAGCAAAATGTAAGGAGATCAATCCGTTTTTATCTGATTTTAAAGGATCGCCACCGGTATTGAGAAGGAATTGAACAACGTTTAAATGTCCAGATTCCGCGGCCAAACACAGAGGAGTAATACCATCATTTGTGCTATAATTTACGTCAATCCCCTTTGTTAATAATAGTTCAACTATGTCTAGGTGTCCATTGGCAGCCGCATAATGCAAGCATATGCAACCTTCTTCATCCGATTGCATAGGATCGCCGCCGACATCAAGAAGATACTCAACAACGTTTAATTGTCCAGAGGTGGAGGCCTGGAAAATTGCCGTGACACCATCATTTGTTATATGATTTACATCAATTCCACCTTTTGTTAATAACAGCTTAATTATGTCTAAGTGTCCATTCTCAGCTGCAAAATGCAAACAAATCCATCCATCCTTATCTGATTGCAAAGGATCGCCACCGGCATTAAGCAAATATTCAACAATGCGTAAATGACCATTTGCGCTGGCTACAGTCATCGCACTATGTCCTTTATGTGATTTAAGATTTACATCCGTCCCTTCTGTGACCAGCTGTTTAACCAATTCTAAATATCCATTCTTGGCGGCAAAGTACAAGGATTGCGATTCTACGTTCAGGTTTTCTGATGCAAAAGTTCCGTGCGTTTTCTTAATTCCAACGATGACATTTGAGAGCTGGCGAAATTGTGCAGTTGATGCGAAATCCAGTGCTTTGTGAAATTCGTCCTCATTCATACTCAAACACGATCTATTAAGTAGAGATATTAAAGTTTTTAGTTGTTCCAATGCGCAGGCATAATTGATGTTCTGGTTTGCACCATTTTTCTCTATGACAAATTTGAGTATTTCTGAGAATTCGGAAGGATTTGCCCCTAGGAGACGAATCCATTTGTCGTCATGACCTTCTTTGATTGTAGAAGACATGGTGGTAAGCCCTTAGTTAAGGTACCTAAAAAGAAACGTGAGTTAATATCAAGCCGGCGTGAATAATTGTGTTATTAAAGAATTTGAAAATTGGTCTGATCAAATAACTGATTATTTAATAGATAGACTTTTTACGTGGATGGAGGCCCACTCAGGCCTGCCAATAGAGCGTTAAAAAGTGACTAAGGTGGAAAATACCCCAAATAGGAAATGAAAGCCGTATGGAAAAATCTTGTTTTATATTTTCCGGAAACGCACTATTTGGAAGCTGCATTAGGTTGAAGAGAACGTAAAGCCTCAATTACATTGAGCGAGTTTACAAGCTGCTAGTTCGCGAGGTTAGAAGCGAGCGTGTCGGCTAGTGGGATAGTGTTGACAGGGTTGCCAATTTAGTAGAATTTCTACTAAATCTGGTAGAATGAAACATTGATCTGGTGGTCAAATTTGGAATCTAGTAGATAGTGGAAAATCTGGTAGATTGACATACTTTGTTTAGTAGTTTTCTGTTCTGTAGTTGTATTACTTAACTTAAACTAATATAAGTAGGTACAGAATTTCTTACTAATGTTCTGTTCTATACCATCTTTAGTATTTCTACAACAAATATTTATTTTATACTACGTAGGTATATACATTATACCGCATTGTAGGATATGCATAGGTGATTGTAATATTGGTAGATTTAAGTAGAATTTATGTAAACCTAGACAAGAAAACAGTCGCTAGTGGAATTTTGAATAGATAGTCGTGTCGATTGTTGTTAAATTTTTGGATAAGATTATGCAGGGTTAGTCAAAATTATTGGAACAACTAACTAACAACTATTGGTGCGTTTTCATTAGTGCTAATGGCAGTGGTAGTAGACGCCATTATAGTATTTCTAATAGAATTTGCTAGTGACTCAGTTTATGTACATGCAAACTAATGTGTCACCATCACGACATGTGAGAAACACTATAATTTCGTCTGCTACCACCGCCATTACCAACCATTGCCACCAATCGGAACGCACCTTCACACTTTCTACACCCAATAACACGTGTCATTTGGACGGTGTACCAACGGATCAACGGAGTAAAATATCCGAACGCAGCTTTAATGGACATATCTGTCTAGGTCTACTAGTTTTATTTTAATGCAGACATAGCCGACCTCGATGAAATAATATCTCATGCAGCTAAACTATTAATTTTATATATAGTATGATAAAGTCATGTGCCTGGCCTCATCAGATTTTTTATTTTTTATCCGTTTTGTTAAAATAAAAGTTCATGAGTTTTGATTAATTGCTTATAACTAAAACTCAATTTAATTTGTAAAAAAATTATTCCTGCAAAAAAATCTTAGCATTAATAGAATAAAAAATGTAAAAATATACAGGTTATTCTATTAGAAAAAGGAAAGGTTACCAAATTTCCATGTTATATATAATATTAAAAATATATTGAAACGATAGCTTGTTTAAAACAAAACAAAATTGTTTAAAAATTAGTGTGAATTTTTTTAGCGGTTGGAGAATTCTAGATTTTCCGGTAATTTTGAGAAACCCTGTATAAAACCTTGTGCGATTCATATTTTCAATCGGCTGTCCTGAACATTTAAGTTTTTGCATTCAAACTAAATTGCTAATAATAAAAAGAACCGAGCTGAATTCAGTCGAGTAAAAACAAACTGAAATATTAAAATCACAAATAAAAAAATATTTTGAATTAATAAATAATGAAATATGAAGTCTTTGTCCACTACTAAGATCTAGTAGAACATTTTAGTAGAAGTAATGATAATCTAGTGGAATTTTAGTAGAAAAATGTAGGCGTTCTAGTGGATAAGCATCCGTTGGATTTGGCAACACTGAGTGTTGATGTCACACAAAACTGTCCACTCGCTCAGTATCCAACTAGCTAGCGAGTAAACCACGTGTCGTGAATACGTTGTTGTTGTATTTTCTGTCATCTCCTGAATATTTCTGGGACGCAAATAATATTGTGGAATTTCTTAATGTCTACCAGCAGTGCTCTTTGTTATGGAATATAAAAGAGCAAGACCCACACTTTTCTCTCCTTCAATCTCCGCTTTTTACTTTATCATACGTAGTATGTAAAGTATTGTAATCGTGCCAAAAAGAAATATGAGATTTTAGCGGAAATATTTCTGTTTGGGTCCCCTGAACATTTTTGACCAAGGTACAAACAAATGTTCCCGTTATTTGTGGCAACGATTCCGGAGGAACAACTAAAGGTATCGGGACGAAACTTCATATTTATAAGTTTCATGGCCAAACTTAGAGCTGAAAAGCTTTCTGTTGAAATGGGTCCAAAGGAACTGGAGATTTAGTTTTAGCATTTTTGAAAAATTTTGCAGATAAGCCGCCATTTCTGTAATTTCGTCGAAATAGTTAAATAATAAATTAAAGTAGAGGAAATTCTGAATTATTTATGACTATGACATTTTTTGGTAAAATTAGAAGTTTAGCTGCATGAGCAAATTCTATTTCATCGAGATCGGTCGTACTGCATTAAAACAAGTTAGCCAGGATTTGTCAAACGCTAATGTTTTGACAATACCTACTGTCAATATATACGTTCGGATATTGTACGCCGTTACACTTTTTACACCCAATAACGCGCAAGTGTCATTTGGACGGTGTACCCGGTGTCAACGGAGTACAATATCCGAACGCAGTTTTAATCAACATATCTGGCTAGTTCTACCTGTTTTATTTTAATGCAGACATGGCCGATCTCGATCAAATAGAATCTCATGCTGCTAAACTATTAATTTTATATATAGTATGATAAAGTCATGTGCCTGGCCACATCAGATTGTTTTAATTCTTTAGTGATAGCATGAGCTAAAATAACGACTCCACCACGAACTAATTCCGTTGACATTATGTAGACAATGAAACCAGCAACCACAAAGGTACTCGCTGCTAGTTCACTAGCAACTATAATGATACATGGCTAGTTGACTAGCTAACAATTCCACACGTCAGCGAGTAAGCGACTAAAGTAGCCCGGCTTTCAACTTTACTTGCAGATAGTTTACAAGCTGCGAGTAACGTTGTGAAAATGATGACACTGGGCGAGTTTGCTAGGAACTAGTGAATTCGCCAACTAGCAGCGTGTAAACTCGCTCAATGTAATTGAGGCTTTAATGACGAGCGGTTATCACCAAAAAAAAAGTTTACCTACGACCGTATGTATAAATGTCCCTTACGTCACGGACTGCTGCACACGTATATCGCTTATAACAAACATGTGCTTTTGGTTGTGGTTTTGTGTTTTTAACGCACGACGTAATGTCATCACAACGCAAATGTAGATCCATATCTTCCTATTTGATTATAATTTACCTCTTGTCACAACAGTTCAAATGCAGTTCCCCACAGTTGAAATAGATGTCGCGCGAAAACTAGCAACAGATAATAGTTATTTATGTCACAAGTGCCGAAAGTACGGAATAGCGCGACAAGCGGTAATGCGGCGCGACGCTGAAGGCGGAGCGTAGCATGTGAGCGAGTCGCGCTATGTAGTTTTCGGCAGGAGTGACATACAACGTTTGTTGTGCTGCTTTTTGAGTAAATATGTATTTAAAAAAAATAAAAAATTTTTATATTTCTGTATAAGAAATGTTAGGTTGGTACCACTTCGACGAAACGTCAAGTCACATGCGTACCAACATACTAAAATAAAACTACACTCGTCGCTATACTTTATTTACAATTTTCTCAATATCGTTTTTAGAATTAGATATAACAACGGGTTGATATTCCTTATCAACAAACAATTAAATTGGTGATCTTAGTTTATTTGAAATTTGTATTTTGTACTTTGCCGCACTAGAGCGCCAAAGTTCCATAGCGATTCTCCAACCTCTGACGAAATCAGCTGTTTTCGAGTGTAACAGCACAAAAAATTATGTAATACTCGAGCTGTAACGCATACTACGTGCTCGTGAAAAATCACATAACTCGCCGCTTTGCGGCTCGTATTTTAACTTTCCACTCGTACCTAATGTGCTAGATGCAGCTCTTGTAATGTAATATACTATTAAACAAATTCGTAATAAAATGGCAATGTTGGTCTCTAGATTATAGTGTCCAAGTATCGTTTACATCCAGTGCCGGCCTTAGCCTCCTCGGCGCCCTCGGGCAGAGTATTTCCGGGCGCCCCTTTCAAAATTACAAATTAAAATCTTTTCATTGTCAGTACAAAGAAAAAATAAATCAGCGATTAGGTCAACTGAAAAAACGTATATTACAACACTACAAACATAATTTGAACCTACTTTTATTAATGTCCGAAACTAACTTTTCGTGCCTTTTTATCGGCGAATTCTTTACTAAGATGAGTAAGAGCAGAAAATTCGAGATTTTTAGCGAGTTCCTAAATAGTACAATTAAATTAGCAAAAAGAAGAGGAAAAAGTGTTGGATTTCAATACCTATGGCGCCCGCAAATTTTATTAGAGCCTGGAAACCACCCCTAACTCATCCTACAAATTCTGCACTCCCATTTATTTCTCAATGATTTTGGTACATCATTTAATTGTCTAAATGGTACCGGAAATATTTTAAATAAAAAGCTTTACATACGAAAATTTTCGAGATAAAGTCAATTAAACATTTTAAAATACTGATGACTTTAGGGATAGTAGTTTTTGTGAATTGAATATTAAATTGCGTTTTTGGTAGAATTAACTGCCCTGAAAACGAATCTGGACTCCAAAATTTTCTATCGCGCAAGGTTTTCGAAAAAGTGGGATCAAAGTGTCAAAACACACTATTTTGGTAATTTATACAAATTTATACCAGCGAATATCCTAGAAACCTCAAAATGGTCTCCTAGTAAACACTTTTACCTGCAATCCCAAATGTTTGTTCTTGAAGCATTTACAGCAATCCTTTACGTACGTACGGCTCTATAAAAGAATTCAATCGATAACGCCTATTCACTTTCCATAAACAAACAGAAGTTATCAATATTACCCTAATTCACTTTTTCTCGAAAATTTTCTTATGTACGGCGATACATTTTGTGAATTACCTTTAAGACAAATTAAGACAGATCTATAAATACCAGTGCAAAAAAATATGGGGTTGCCGTGTCGATGACGTCAAAAGTCGAAAACCATTAAAGATAGGAAATTAAATTTGATGTAAATATGTATATTATAATAATTAAAAATCGACGTGGTTTTGTCATGTTATATACTTAATGCGCTCACTGTTGTTTGGTTCTTAAACTGCAAACTCCTCTATTGGGGCACTTGCAATTTAAGATCCAATGCATTTAGAAAATGTAGAAAATACCTTTATTGTGTAGAATCTTATAAGGATTACATTAGTTAAATATTTTCTAGTTCTAGTATTTTCTAGGTTCATTAGTTAAATATTTTCTAGTATGTGTCCTTTTTTGGTATCTGTGTATACTGTTGGGCTTTAAATAAATTATTATTATTATTATTATTATTAATAAAAATGCAAAATTGTGATCGTTTTGCGGCAAATCGCGGAAATCTGCGGACGCGAACGTTACTTTTAGGGGTTCAAGGCTCTAATAAAATTTGCGGACACCATAGAACTCAACACTTTCCGCACCGGATAGCAAAAGGGTACTAGCATGGCAGTAGAACATTTGCTATTGCCACGGGTAATAGTATTGGATTTTTTTCTTCATAGGCCAGTTTTCGTCTAATTCAACTGTACTAAAACTCAAAAGTCAGTCTTGCTACATTGTAGATCGTAGATATGTTTTTATTAGTGTAAGGGTGGGCGCGACGCGTGATAACTGCCCAGCGTTTTATTAATTGTTTGATTTTGTAGTAAATTTTGGTTTTTTACAATGTTAAATCTAAAAGTGTTTCTTAAAATAAATATCTGCCTCTTAAAAATTTTTAATGGTGCGCTAATTATTGCATTTTACCACAGGTAACAAAAGATTTCTTCATTTCTTGTACAAAAGGTGGGGCGTCAGTGGCGCCCCAAGTCACCCGGCGCCCTCGGGCGACGCCCGACCTCGCCCCCCCCCCCTTAAGGCCGGCACTGTTTACATCCACTTTACTGAACTTAACGTACGAAAAATTATACTTAACGTACGAAATTTAGTAGAAATTTAGATCTGTTCCATTTACATTCACTTACGTTAGGGTGCTTGACATGCGCATTTGATAGTGACACAATTATATGAAATCCATATTAAATCTCTCGGTCTTATTATACAAGTATGTTTATGTACACGCAAGTTGGTTCAAGGTTCCATCATCCGTGTTAATAATCCTTTAATCGAGCTAAAAATATTGCAAAACAACATAAAGATAACAAAGATCAAGTTGCACGAGTTAATTTTTAGGTTAAATTACTGTCACCCGCTGTCGCCATCATCCAAATTGTCAAAATCGAGAGCTTGTGATTGGTGCACTCCGTGCACGGATTCTGTTAAGTTGAAGTTGGGTGAACAAATCCGTACGTTACGTTAAGTTTTTCTACGTTAAGTGAATTTAAACGAACACATATAATTCAATGGAGTTCAACTTTCTCCAATGTTTAAGTTTTCGTACGTTAAGCTAAGTTAGGTGGATGTTAACGAGGCTTACACATTTCATTACACAATTTTGGATAGTTTCGGAGTGCGCATTTGGGATTTATCATTCAAAAGTGTCAGAAAACGAATACTATTTTTGCGCTACAATAATAAATACTCGTAAAAAAATTGTATTTGTAATACCTAAATGCAGGATTTGTGTCTGAGGTAAAAATATTTTCAGATAAGAGATAAGATCGGAAATAATAAAACTGATTTGTATTACTATTATTACGTGAGTACAACATATAAATAAATAATAATCAAAAATTTTCTGAATAAAAGGCTAAAACAGTATGCATGAATATACATATAAGGAATAACTAAATTTACCTAATAATCTATGCTGCGATGGACAGTCTACACTTAATATCAAACAATACTAAACGTATCTAGTATACAGTGGCTGTTGCTATATTATATCACATGATAAGACTTCCAGCCAATGTCCAATCGTTTCATTGTATCTGATTTTTAGATCTAGCATAAGTGGGAGTATAGAATTAATCAACGGATTGCCTTTTATCACAAATATATCTGTTATTCAATTATCTACAGTAATATCAATATTTAATATGTTAGCTACATACACAAAGTCTAGAGCAAAAGTACACTGAAGGAACCCTGGAACGTTGGAGGGTTTAACCGAAAATAGAACAAAAACGGATTTTGTGTTCTTATTAACTTGTATTTATTTGCAACGTAACTGGTGAATCAAATAATATTGTAAAAAACGTAATGTAGTAAGAGCGACTTATGGCATTTAATTTATCGAAAACTAGAGTCAATTCATAGTTTCTAGTTTCGCTTTGAAAATGTTTTCAAATCGATATTGTTTGGGATACGATTCTGTAAACGACTGTATATGTCGTAGGCAAATAGTTATTTTAGGCAAAAGGTTTGCCTAGGCAAAAGTTACTTATATGTACGATTGTAAGATCGGCCCTAAGTCAAATAGATATGAAGTATTTATGTATTTGTCAAAACCGATTGTAGGCAAATAGCATTTCGTTTTTAATCACGTTTGTAATAAAATTATGTGTGGTTATAGGTACACAGGCGCCGTAATAAAAGGGCGCCAAAGGCTAGATTTTTCAATGCCAGTTTAAACCATAAACTGAGTTAAAATATACACAATCGTCATTAAAATCCCTAGTCCAAGAGGTCTTAAAAATAAGTGACAAATGTATTTATATTAAAAATCAATGACGATGATTAAACAGTAATGATTTTCCAAATTCAGATTTGTACTGACTTTGCCTGTTTTAGTTGTTAAGAGGAATCACTAGAGGTAGTAGCGTACTACAAAACAACACTACATAAATCCAAACATACTGAGCTTAATTGTGTGTTAATACTCACGTGTAATACATTAAATTATAGATAAAGGTGTATTACACCGGGTACGAATGCCACTTTTTTTCATTTGCGTTGTTGTTTTGTTTTTTACCCTTGCTAAAGAAGCCAATAATTGGTAATTTTTGTTATTTTTTTTTCCAAATCAGAACCAAATATCAAAAAAACAATATTACAACATTTTGTATTGAGCCTTCATGAACTTGTGTAAAAAAATGACAACAAAATATGAATGTTGTAATGATTTAACCTTTGGTTTTTTGAACATGTGAATGAGACGAGAATAACATATTTTATCGTCGTACGGTGCAGCCATCTGTTGGATAAACACCACATCATTATCTTCGACCAATCAAATTCAAATGGTACAGTCTGAAGCAGCAGCATGAATACGTCAGCCAGGGGAATCACAAATATTGAGTAATTTCGGCCTAACAAAAATATTGATCGCATGTTGACACGGGAGGTGTAGGGGCGTCGCGCCCGGCAAACGAAAGCCATACGAAAAATAAATTTTACCGTGCTGGTGCTACGTAGATAGCAGCCACTCGCTTATAAATTAGGACAGCATGTTCTTGCGGAAGTGTATGTGAGCAACATGAATTGTTGAATTTCGGCCAAAATAGGCTAGAAACCGAATACGAGAAATAATTTTTTGCCGTCCTGATGGACAGATGGACTCTACGAAGACAGCAAAGAGCGAGTTATAAATTAGGAGCGGATGTTCCCGCGAGGATTTATAGTGCAGTCCCCGTACGACACACGGAACGAAGAATAATCAACAACCGCAATACCTACTTACAATGTTACAACTACTAAATAATTAATAGGAGTTAAATAAATTATTAATAAGGACATACAAGTAATTTAATTTTTAATCAGTCATTTATTTTTCGTCATAGAATTTCAAATATATTGGTATTTAAATTTAGAAAATAATCTTAATACCAAACACTTGTCGCTTGGCAATGCATTCAGGGCAATCGCAATCTATGTAGGATGGTTGGGTTTAGTTCGACTTGTTGTACAACATGTAGATATTATACGTGTAGTGTAATTCTTCGCTAATTAACTTCGCTAGTTAATTTGGGCAATACTCTCTTATAGGTGTAAGCGTGCCGGATTACCATATATGGCAAAAAACGTTTATAAAGGTGTTACACATCCGTTAACCGAAACTCTTGCGCCTAATACGTCATGTCATGTAGTAAGTATGTAAATGTGACAAAAACGACTACACAGTATTGATTGATTGCTTGCGATACATCATTTCCAAAGTATTTTTATGCGCTGAACCCAAATCTGACATCCGATTGACTAAATCAGGCTTTATTCATAAGATACTTCAACATATTTGAAGAGTAAAATTTAAATTGCACAACGTATGTACGCAGTACACTCTCCTACAACGCGGTTTAATATTACGCGTTTTATGAAAACGCGTTATAGGAATTTGAGGATCGCAAATTTAGACGCATGTGCATTGTACGATAATCGCGTTATATGAAGATGTAGTCGCAAAATTTTGATCGAGTTGGTAGAAATTCGCGTTGTAGGAACCGCGTTATAGGAGAGTTTACTGTATGCGCAATCGTATTTATATAAAAATAATACAATAAAATAAATAAATATCAATTTTCTAGAAAAAATATACCCAAAATATGTTTTTTCTTGTAAACTTTTAGCATTTACTTATAAGAATAATTCGGATTTTGTATTGTAATTTTTTATTCAATAAAAGTATCATTGTTGCATCTATTTATTAAAACAAAAGTATTGGAATGGAAATAGAAAACGTAAGTAAATATGTACCTACTGAAATGTATAATGACTAAAATATTCAAATTCATTTATATGTGGTATCATTACAGCCACCAATAATAGCGAATAGTTCAATAAAGCAATTAATTAATTTGTATCACTGTACTGTTTTGTGGAATTGTATTTGCATTTAAAATATACAAGAAAAGCATTTCAGAACATGCGATAGTCACATACACAAAATTATTAGGAAACGGTTCGGCGCCGGTCGACACCGCACGGCCCCTTTGATATTTGCCTCAAAGGAACGATACCGCCGGCGCCGTTCCCCTAATTAATCAGTGCGTGCGTTGCTTGCATTTTCTGCGGAGTGTACAGTGGGCGCGGCTTGTTCCCTCCTCTCGCGCCTCGGTTTCGTCGAACTTTTGAGGCCGGTGACTAACATTTACTCTTAAGCCTAGGCGCCCAGTAAGGATTAAAGTAAGATTAAGTAAGAACAAACCGTGTGTTTCATAACGGCTAATTTAAAAATGACGTAAATGGACCAGGAAAAATAGAATAGAAATGACAAACTACCAGAGAAATTTTAAAAATTAAACTTGTATGTGTTGCTGATAAATAAATATACAGTATATTTCCACGGATTGAGGTACACAGAGGAAATAAATTTTAATTGTTTTTTCAAAAATGGCAACTCCTAGTTGTGGGTTCTTCCGCAGTAACGTGTCACACCCGTCACGCCCGTTTAATCACGACTATACATAAGCAATGGGGGCTTTTAGTATTATTTTGATGCAACATTATAACAAAAAGACGACTCATCTTTTAGAATTGTTGTTGATATATGTCCAAACTGATAAGTTTTATGTAAAACCTTTTTAAATAGCAGTGACGGTCATTACCATCACAGCGATCTCTCGGGTTTGGTAACCTAAAATTAAAAATTCGCGGAATGACCCTAGTGTAAAGTTTCTATTCTAATAAAGTTAATAAACAATTCTAGTTTGTGTGAAATTTCGGCTAGCTACTATTATATTGATTGCATCATGTGTTGTAGCTATAATAAGCATATAAATAAGCCAATAATCTTGTTAGACATTAATAACAATAATAGGAGTTAAAATCAAAGTACTACCTGACAATGTCACACAAACATTTTCCTAATTATATGTAGATATTGTGACATCACAAGACGCCAACTTGGTATTTTTAATCAGTTATGCATGGTTTTTCATATGCACAATAGGAGTTATGATTGACTCTTTCATTTGGTGACTAGCACGACTTTCTTTCATTGTAGAAGGGAAACTAAACTAGCATAACTAACTCTTGGGATAGCATAATATAAAAAAATGCCACCAACCATATATTTCAATATATTTATTCGGTTTATCATAATCATTTTTCTGTATAAACAATATTGCACAGTCGTACCTATATTTATATATTTATATAATCATATATTTATATAATACAATAAGCGATTCTGTGATACATAACATTTTTCATCTTAGTGTTTTCTTGTCAATTGATTTTGCTTCGTATTAACCGAAAGCATGGAACAGTGTTTGCGGAGCATTAGCTATTTGTTTACTTTCACATTTGTTTTATAGCGGAGACATCTACACTTATCCAGATTAACTAACTATACACTAATCTTAACGAGAGAAGTAGAGAGAGAGAGAGCTGAAACTATCAAGGTAAATCTACGAAATAACAGAGTCAGAAGGTGGAAAAGACTTTTTTTACAATATATAAATATGGTCGAACATAAATTCAACTAAAAATTAAAATTACATGGTTCAGTATTTTCTCAAAAATTTCGTTATCTATAATAAAATTATCAATCTTTTTCATATCACATGACTACAAATACAGAAACGAACGGTCAAACGGAAGGACACAACTAAATCCTGCCTTAAGCTACTGATAATTTCCTTAACTAGACTTTTCCTTAACCTATCTACATCTTAGTTTAGCTTAGTTAACATGACTATGAACGAAAACATTCGCCAAAATATATTTATCATCTCTCGAAATCAAGGACTACTACCCCATCGAAGCAGTTTTACTTTTAAATAATTATGTTTCTCTTTTTCTTTATCAAAGATATGTCCACGAATACAAAAATTTCAAAAGCTACAGTACTTATCCACTTCTTGACAGTCACGTCAAAAAATAGTTTGTCCTCGGCAACGAGTTTACATATAAAGCACCTCTCACACAATTTCTGATACGATTATATTTACAACGGCTACGATATTTATAATATGTACTATGTATGTCATTTTATGTATATGTACAAGCTGTACGAAATAATGAAACATAAATTAGTATGAGCTAGAAGGCAAAATAATACCAAATGCTCTTGTACGGTAAGAGAGCAGTAATATCAAACAGAGACATAAATTTTCAACTATATCTCAAACAATTGTTGACATCTGTATTACTATTTATGGATGTTCCACAGAACATTTGTTGCACTGAATGTTTTTTATACACACTGAGCAAAAAATGCTGTACAAATTTTAAATTTCTCGTATTTTTGTAATAATATTTACTCAATTCAAATGTTTCTTAAAAGCAAATTGCTTAAATTGTAAGGATCGAAACCATATTAGCAATAACACATTGTTTGAATCTAATGTTATATACTTTATGTATGGCTATGAAGTGTTTCTGATAATATCGGGTCAATACGTGTGATTTTTGTAAATTTGGAACTATTTTTTTAATTATGACAGTTTGCTTTCATTAGTCTGATGGTCTGATCTTGGTTTGTCGTTCTGTCGTTCTTCACGAATAAATGACATGTGACAATGACGTGTTCAAATGAAAAATATCGAGAAAAATCAGGAGGAAAAAAAAAAAATCACATGAAAACTCAAAAGAATTGGTTTGAAATGATGTGTCATACTAAACAACGCTGATTCTAGTTCCAAATCACTCTTTGCAGGAACAAAATAAAATAAATAGTAACATTCGTCTAAAATTTACAGTGTGATGCATCATCATGGCAATTGAAGTAAAAAAAAGAAACCCAAAAGCTGTCAATGGTTTCGCCACCATTTTTAAAGATAACATAAGCTGGATTTCTCGTGGCTTTGCTATGTTATGTTTTCATTACAAAGAAAAAGCAATGTTTTATAGTTTCACAAAAAAAATCACCAGGCATCATAGGGTTGTTATAAAAAACGATTTTTTATTTAAAAAAAACAAACATGTTTTAAACATGAAATAAAACATGTTTTAATTCACACACACACACACACAAAAATGTTTTAAACAAGGACTTGTTTTAAATTATGCAATTACGTTATTTGTAAGCATTTTAATTGTATTACTATATTTTATGAAAAACAACAGAAACTGTTCAAATATCGGTAGTTTAAAACAGAACATTTAAAATAAACTGTCTAAAACATGTTTAAAACAAAATAGTTTAAAAGAAAATAGATTAAAACAAAATATTTGTTCTACTGTTCTCTACTGTTCTTTTGACCAAAACCAAACAAATGTCTACCTATTAACACATTTCATTTCATATTAAATTGACCCGACATTATCAGAAACGATGGTATGTTTTCAATATTTACTATATCAACAATACCTTTTTAAAGAAATATTTAAAGTGAAGAAATAGTATTTTAAATAGGTCTAATTGAAAATTTGTCCCGTTTTTTTTTTGCTAACGGTGCATATGGATAAAAATACGTCAAGAACATAAGGATCTACAAGTGTTCCTAAGATTTTTATGAACCTTGGGGAAATTGTAAGGTTTTACAAGAGAAATTGAAAGCCAAACGACTACTTGAAAAATTTTTAAATGGCTAGAGCTATGCTGTGTTCCATCTCGCCATCACGGTCAATATTGGGTATTACATATTGCAAATTTTTTTTAGTTTGACCAAAAAAAAAATGTTTTACCGTGATGCAATGACTTTTAAACGCAATTTTTGTTGGGATCCTAGGCCTGGTACAATGTTTTCAGAAAATACCTACAGTTAAAAATGTTAGAAACTTTTATAGTGAATGTGACGTGTGTTAACAATTATTACTTCAAGAAAAGAAATCCTACTATACCGGGTGGTCGTTTTAACTTGGGACTCCTAAATATCTCGAGAAATATGCATGGTACGACAAAAGCGTCTTAAATAAACTTGTAGCACTCAAAGGAGGAAATCAGATGACGACATCAGTTTCATTGCAGATGGCTCTGCAATCGGTGAAAAATGAGGCTAACTTCATTTTTTTAAATGGGATTACCCAATTTTTTTATCAAATTATGATTTTGCGCTAAATAGGAACAATCTTTTATCTGAACATTTTTTTCGTACGATGCATCTATTAAAAGTTATTGACGATGGAAGTTTGTGGCGGTTGTTACGACCGCTGACACTGCATGGGATGCGCTCGCCGTCTGGCAGTCCAAGCTACGACTGAGTAGATACTCATGGTACAACGTACGAAGGTATGTGCGTAACCGGGACACGTTTTGGTATCTCGCGCGCTGTGGGCATAGGGTTTGTTTACGCACGAAAAAAACGCATCGTACGAAAAAAAGTTTCAGAAAAAAGATTCTTCTCATAATTTAATACAAAATTTGGGTATTCCCATTTAAAAAAATTAAGTTAGCCTCATTTTCACCGATTGCAGCGCCATCTGCAATGAAACTGATATCGTCATCTCATTTCCCCCTTTGAGTCTTACAAGTTTATTTAAGACACTTTTGTCGTACGTTGCATATTTCTCGAGATATTTAGGAGTCTCAAGTTAAAAAGACCACCCGGTATATAGAAAAATCCATATAGCAAAAAAAGCTTTTAGTTTTTTTCTGCGATACCTTCTCAATTTTTATTGTTTTATATCCATACTTAATTCCTGTGTAATTAGAGATCTATCGAAACACGAGAATAAGTCAAATTTAGTAATATTAAAAACACGGTTCATTGTCGATGTCACATTTAAAGTAAAATTTTTTAACAATAGAGAGCACCCAAGCATGTGAAAACCACTTCAAATTTTCTAGTTTCACTAAAATCTAACCAAATGCAGATTCTGATATTTCTGCCGTATACTGACCCATATTTAACCCTATGTGTGTTCATTTTTAAGACGTTTTTTTATTTCTCATTATCATTTCCAAGTTTAAATAACTTTTGCCAACTGTTAACAACTGTTACTTATTACAATAACGAACCCAGCAAATTTCCAAACAATACACAACGTTTTAGAACTACTGTAGTTATTTTAAATGTACAGCCTGTATATGGTTTCTGTATGGGGTGCGACCAAAATGTACACGAAACAGGTGTAGTAATAAAGTGGGAAATAATTCCTTGATATACACATAAAATCACTTATCTAGGCGCGAACTGAACGGATGGCTATGGTTGGTTGAATTAATGAAATTTAAGGGTCGTCCACACTATAGAGCTGGGATGGGTTAGGGCGCCGATCTCGCAGTTCACCGTCCTCGATCTGCCGTTGATGACGAAAAGCGCCTCGCTGGCCGGCGTCACCATGTATTGTCCGAATAGTCCTAAAAGAAATATTGTGAATTAATAAAACATAGAGATTATATGACATATACATAATGTATCAGTAAATACACTCTTTCCAAAAAAAGGGACGCACTTGATTTTTGACCTAACTTTAATGTCTTATATTTTTTAAACCAGCAGGCCAATTTTTTTTTGTTTGTTGGTAGGCAATTCCATTGTCCTTAAAAAAAATTAAAGACGTAAATATTTTTAGAATGCATCCTGCACTGTAGTGGAAAAACTGTAAACATGTTTTTTTCCTTATTTTTGACACCCTGGTGTTAATGAAGTAATGGTATAGAACATGCTTACACTCTATATGAAAGACGTTCTTTTATGAGCACTTTGTTTTTTATTCATAGATTTAACGGAAAATTTGTCCGAGTTACAGCTTTTTGTTTGAAACCTTGCATATTACCAACATTCTGAATTTATCGAGAAACAGTTTTCTAGTGAAATAAATTGATACAAACTTTTTAAAACGTTGCATCTACGGATGCAGATAGTCGGATAAAAATCACGCGTTCGGCGAGTGGCTCGCTTCTTTTGTACGCCCTCGCTTCGATTCATTCAAACTGGATTTTTGACGCTGCTCATAGCAGTTTTTGTCGATACCCGAAGGTACTATTTACGACAGGGGTCTGATTTATGACATCGAACACGTGCGGTGAACATTTTCAAGCATCAATGCAACTCGAAAAGTTGGTAACGAATGGAATAATTATTTAGGATTGAAATATAAAGAATAAAAAATATTGAACACAATAAATTTATATGCAAAATACAAATAGTTTACATTGATATTAAATTTAAGATCCGATAGTATTTTTTTTCTATTTCTCTAACGTGTAAGTGAGATTTAGTAGAGTTTAATTGATTGATAATCGTTTGTGCAACATCTTCATGAACAGTTTATAGACGCTTGATGAAATATTGATGACACTACACTGGATGAGAGCCAACCCCACGAACAAGCGGGCTTTCGAAAGACGTACTCACCTATGGACCACATACACACGATAGACCAAATTATCGAAAAATCCAACGAATACAACAAGAGAATAGCACTAGCGTTTGTGGACTATTCAAAAGCGTTCGACTCGATCTCCCACAGCAGCATATGGCAAGCCCTAAACAACCAAGGAATACCAAACAAGTATATAAGAATCTTGATCAATATATACACGAGTAGTAAAACCAGGATAAGAATGGAAACACAGGGACCCATTATCAACTTGGGAAGAGGAGTAAAACAAGGCGATC
The DNA here is from genome assembly GCA_963966075.1 of Aphodius sticticus. Classification (NCBI taxonomy): domain Eukaryota; kingdom Metazoa; phylum Arthropoda; class Insecta; order Coleoptera; family Scarabaeidae; genus Aphodius; species Aphodius sticticus. Next base: position 98,435,060 of record OZ014506.1, on the reverse strand, counting down.
CTTTATCGCCAAACCTTTTTAATGCTGTCCTAGAAGAAATCTTTAAAAAACTTAACTGGGAAGATAAAGGAATACGGATAAACGGCAGATATCTCTCAAACCTGCGATTTGCAGACGACATCATACTGCTAGCAAACAGTACGAACGAACTACAGCCCATGCTTAAGGATCTAGCAAGAGAGAGCAAAAAGGTTGGACTAACAATGAATCTCAGCAAGACCAAGATTATGACGAACCAAACCCTGCATTTACCGATTACTCTCAACAACACGGACGTAGAGGTCGTCGATGACTACACCTATCTGGGAAAACTGGTATCATTTACAAATCCACAGAGCAAGGAAATAGAACGTCGGATTAACAATGCCTGGAAATCATTTTGGGCACTAAAACACCTACTCAAAAGCGACATTCCTATATCCCTAAGATCTAAAGTATTCAATACCTGCATACTACCCATCCTGACATACGCAGCGGAAACATGGTCACTTACGCGCAAACAACTGAATCGCTTGCAAACTACACAACGAAAAATGGAAAGAACAATGGTAAATATAAATATAACCGATAGAATAACCAATAACGCAATCAGAACAAAAACAAAAGTGCTCAGTGTTGCAAGGACTGTAAACTTAAAAAAGTGGAAGGGGTCATGTAGTACGAATGAATAGTGAAAGATGGACTAAAAGTGTGGTGGAATGGTTCCCGTTTGAGGGCCGCAGAAGAGTGGGGAGACAGAGACAAAGGTGGAGGGATGAGCTGGAGAGATTCGGCGGGGTAGAATGGAGTAGAGCAGCGATAGACCGAAACGGATGGAGAACTGGAGGGGAGGCCTTTGCCCAGCAGTGAGTGTAAAGTGTAAAGTGTAAAGTGTAAAGTGTAAAGTAAAGTAAAGTAAATTGATTGATATTGCTGTTGCCTCCTGCAAATAACTTAAATGATTATATTGATATTGTTTTTAGAAGTTAACAGTTATATTTTCTGTAAGCAGTTCTGCATTGTTCATATTTTTGTTAAATAGATTTTATTGTTGTTTTATTGTTGTGATCGTCGGCAGTTTATTTTTAGTCTAGAATTAGACCTGATCTTGTTGTGTAGAAGCATTTTAACTACCCGAGAGTTTTGATTGATAATTATGGTTTCATCATTCACTAACAAAGTCTCAGAGAAATAACCCGCATTTTAAGTGTCCGTCAGAGTTAGATGTATAGGCTGGGGAAACCAGAGAATTGCTACTATAAAGATAAGTCAAGTTAAGGTTGAACCAGAAGTCGCACTCCGTAAAAATTATGTCTCAAGACTGCAATCGCGCAGCCTCTGTGCGCAGCTGTCTGGGTATACAACATGACGAGAATAGACTCCCTGGGAGTCTACTCTCGTCATCTTTTTGAAGCGAATGCGAGACTTCTCGAATGGTTAGGTGAGAGTGGGGATATCGGCGGTTGCCCTGTGTTTGGAACGTATGGGCGTGGCGCGTGCGTTATTGTTCTTAGCGACGAGCAAACTTGGTCATAGATACGTTCGTATGTTGATGTATTGTGTATCTTCATGTATTGTGCATTGTCGAACATTGGCTGAATAAAAATAACCAGAACATCTACAATATGAGTTCCTATGAATTAGCTAGCACTTTCACTCGATCTACCTTCAAACATGGTGGGGTATGTATTTTTGTACATTCACATACAAAATTTACAGACATTCCCATGATATCGGCAAGGTCTGTAGAAAAAGAATGTGAAATGGCAGGACTCTACATAGGAAGCAAAAATATTGTTATCATTACAACTTATAGATCGCCAGATGGTAATGTATCGGTCTTCTTGGAAACAATATCAGCAATGCTCTCCGATCTGTTGGATCAGTTTAACCCACAAACAAAAATCATACTCTCCGGAGACTTCAACATAGACACCTCCAAGTCAACTGCAGATTCCCAGGAGCTGGTAAATGTTATGAGAAGCTTTGGGCTTGAGAAAACAACTACCCAATATACAAGAGTCACTGCAGCATCAAAAACAACAATTGACAACATATTTACAAACATCACCGAATATTCCACAAATGTAATAAAGCACAACTTATCAGACCATTATGGAATTCAATTAACAGTTCATTCTGAACACCAAAGACAACATACTAAACAGAAAACGAGAATACTCTCTAGCCAAGGAAAAGCATCTCTAGAAAACCTTCTATATCATGAAGACTGGGAAGTAATATCGGAACTCCAGGGTGTGGACAACAAGTACAATAAATTTCTATCTAAATACATAACTGTTATAAACACTGCACTACCCCTGAAGCAAATAAAACCAAGACGAAAGAATAACCCTGCTATGTCCCACGAGGCACGGCAAATCAAAGAGACCCTAGGATTAATACAGGAGTCATACAACCGTATGGGGGGTGAAGACCTGAAGGAAATCCTAAAAAGCTATAAAAGCTTTTACTTGAACTATGTGATGGACGAGAAGAGAAGCCGGTATGCAAACAGCCTTCAAGGGACTGAAAATAGACCAAAAAAACTGTGGAACATAATAAACACAGAAACAGCAAAAAACGCAAAATCAAGCCCATCCATGCCATCTAGCAATGATCTAAATACGTTCTTTGCCACTGTGGGCGATTGTGACGGTGGTATAACTGCAGATACAAAGAAATTACCTTCTATATCTGAGACCTTTTTCTTAACCCCAGTAACACCAGCAGAAGTAATAAGTACGATAAAAGGACTAAAAACAAAAACAACAATGGATATCCACTTCCTAAATACAAAAATACTGCAATGGAGCGCCCAATACATTGCAAAACCTTTGTCAGATATTATAAACGATTGTTTCCTGCATGCAGTGGTACCTGACCAAATGAAAATTGCAAAAATAGTGCCAATATATAAAAAGGACGACCACCAGAATTGCTCAAATTATCGCCCTATTGCAATACTGCCAGTACTATCTAAGGTGCTGGAGGTTGCACTCCTAAGCAGACTCTCCAACTTCCTTCAGGCGCAGAAGGTGTTGAGCTCTAACCAATATGGCTTCAGAAAGGGCAGAAATACCATTGACGCAGTTCGCTCCCTGCTGGACTTTGTGTGGGATGCCATGGAGAACGGAGAAGAATCTCAAGCAGTCTTGTGCGATCTGTCCAAAGCATTTGATTGCAAACAACATAAGCAACTTGTCAGAAAATTGGAATGGTATGGAATACGCGGTCAACCCTTATCTCTAATTGAATCATACCTGAGCAACAGGAGACAAGGAGTTTACACTGAGGGAGAGATTAGCTCACTGCTGACTGTCAAGAATGCAGTAGCTCAGGGATCACTGATGGGTCCAGTGCTATTCTGTCTGTTTATCAATGACTTTCCAGAGAACATGTCTGCCACAGCTGTTCTATTTGCAGATGACACGACACTCCTTACCAGGGACACAGATATCAACACCTTCCAGTCAAAAACTGACTCAGCATTATCTGAAGCTAAGGAGTGGTTTGGTGCAAATGCTTTACAGATGAACGACACCAAAACATCAACAATAAGCTTCACAAGCAAGCGGAATACAACTATCCAGGCATCTTCAACAAACCTACTTGGTGTCACCCTTGACTCACGTCTCACCTGGTTAGATCACACAAATGCTCTTACATCGGCTCTTTCTACAGCAACATACGCTATTAGAAGAGTGAGACAGATTGTCGGGAGAGATGCGGCTATAATAACGTACCATGCACTATTCCACTCCCGACTAAGTTATGGGTTAGAATTGTGGGGAGAATCAGCCCACTCTGTAAAGATATTCGTCTTGCAAAAGAAAGCTGTCCGCTCAATAGAACAAGCCAGCTGGTCTACTCACTGCAAGCCACTATTCCGAAAATTCAAGATAATGCCACTGCCATCTGCATATATCTTTAAACAAATGTTACATGCAAAGAGTGTTATATCGGACCACCAAGATAGAAGTGAAACAAAGCCGAACGCTACGGAATGCAAGAGATATTACCATCCCCTTCCATCGTATAAATACAACTGCCAGCCAGCATCGACATTTGGAGCTATATAATATGTTACCTGCCCTTGGGAGGAGTAAAACGCCAAGGAAACTAAAAGCAGATCTCAGAAACCTGCTGACCGACAAAATCTTCTACGATGTTGAAGAATTCAGGAATTACATGAAAAATGAGATAGACTAAATTGATATCTTAAAGAGATATATATAAGATCTTAAATTGATATATGTGTTATGTGCATTTTTCTTTTCTATGTGCATTTTTCTTTTCTATGTGCATTTTTCTTTTCTTTTGACCATTTCCCTGTTACAAGTGTATTTTGGTGAAATAAAGTTTATTATTATTATTATTATTATTATGGGCGTGGCGCGTGTGTTGTACTTAGCGACAAGTAAATTTGCTCATAGATACGTTCCAGAGGGAAACCGCTAATATCCCCACTACGTCCACCTAGCCATTCGAGAAGTCTCGCATTCGCTTCAAAAAGATGACGAGAATAGACTCCCAGGCTTCGTTCTCCTGTGTAGTGTAACAGCCCTCTTGCCGCTCTCCAGATGTCACCCGTTTTTTGCTCCCCTCGTATCATCTTTTTGAAGCGAATACGAGACTTCTCGCATGGTTAGGTGAGACGGAGTGCGGATATCGGCGGTTGCCTTGGCGTTTGGAACGTTCTCACTGCGTTGGCGAGCGGGATTAGATGAGACCCCCCTTTTAAAATAGTGGACGCTCATGGAAAGAATAATGTGACTTTTACCGCCGCTCTCTGCTAGATACCAACAACTAATGATTTTGTTTTATCCTCAATCCACTTTGCATTTAAACCATAACCAACCGATTTAGACAATACGTGTGTAACCTTGAAAATTGTACCACATATAAGACAGCACATACTGGCGACAGTTCGCTGCACTAAAAGTGGTGAAAAACTGGAAAAACTCTCCCCCTTAAAAGAACAATAATTCAAACACTAAAAATATATAAAGTAAAAAAATAGAAGTTGGGTCAGGAATAACCAATACAAAGCCCAATGCAAAGATTGGCATAACGTGATGAAGAAACATTTTGATATCAACTGACATAACAAGATCTATCCATCACTGATTACACACTTACAAAACTTACATACAAACACAGTAATTTATTCAAGACTACTACGCATAGTATAATGATTGCAGACTGAGCTTTATCATTAATCACCGCATGGTTGATGTGTTGGTTAATAAAACCAAGACTACTATCAATTCTGGCGAAAACATTGACTAAGGTGCAATCACCTACAACCCAGGAGACCAGTCCAACTTGGACACCATTGTACATCACAGGTCCACCTGAATCTCCAAAGCAAGTAGCGCCGTAATTTTGGTATGATGGTGAGACGCAAAACATCGAACTTCTATGCAATGTGTTGTTCAACATCCCCAACAAGTCGTTACACGCCCTCATAGACATAGATTTAGACGTGGCACACTGTAATTTTGTCTTATCGAAAATCCATTCTCCCCCTACATATTTATTTACACCATAACCGACAAGATTAACTTGCTTGTTCCCGGCAGCTACTGGGGCAAATGTTCTTTTATCCGTTAGGTTTACTCGAGCTGTTTTGCTATTTAATTTAAATGGTATGTCAAGTTTGAGTATGCATAGATCATATCTAAAAGTCTTGGTCCCACCATACTTTCTATGTACCATTATCGTAGTAAAGGAACTGTGTTGATCTTGGCTATTATTTTCCATGTGGAAACCGGAAAATATCTCGCCGTAATGCATTCCGACACAGCAATGGGCTGCGGTTAACACTAAAGACTCGGTGACAATTGACCCACCGCATCTGTAAGCCCGTGTTGAATTTCTGGTCTTCCATAACTTCAGGTAGACGTAGTATGGATAGTCGGCAACGTCGCAATCGGTGCCATGCCAGATTTTGCCGTGACCATCAACCAGATTTCCAGTGACAAATAACCAGATGATAATAGAATTTAGAAGAAATATCCCGAATTTTCGATCCATATTTAACACTGGCCCAATTTGGTTTACCTACTACATTTGGCAGTTAATCATTTGAGAAGTTGTCACTTTTCATATAAGGCCACAGATTACTATACATATAAAACCGATACGGTTACCGGGGAGCATTCAGAAACCAAGAGCGCATTCGAGCGTTTAAGCTTTGATTATACAGGGTGTCCCACTTTTTTTCCCGCAAAAATTTTTTTTTGATACAAAATGTCATTCTGAATAAAAAGTTTCATATGAAGTTAGGGGCTTTTTCAACTCCTTAACAAGTTGTTCAAAATGAAAATCGAGCATTTAAATAATGACAACTGACAAAAATTGTTTTCAAAATAATTCTGAGTTGGCTTTTAAATCTTATATTAACGCCATTCCATAGAAATCAGACGAATAAAATGGTCAATTATATTATTTGGGTACTTGGTGAATTCGTTATTGGTTGATGTTAATCACCCGTTTTATGCTGGCGGTTCGTACAGCAAAAAAAGGAAAATAACTGGTAATAAGTTTAGTAGCAATTTATTTGTTATTTTTTTCTCATAAATAATACCTATTTAACAAACACTAACAAAACAAAAACAAAAACTGGATAAGTAATAAACAATACATTAACGAAGAAGAAAATAAAATACATCAAAAAAATTGTTCAAAATGACCTCCACCAATATCTATGCACTTTTGGCAACGAATTATTATGGATTCTTGCACACTACGTAGTGATTCCACATTTGTTTTAAGCATATCAAAAACGGCTTGAATTCTTTGTAGTAATGCATGTCGGTGTTTTGTACACTTCTGACTTAACGTAGCCCCAAATATGGAAGTCCAGAGGAGTAATATCAGGCGAACGCGGTGGCCATTGAACAGGCCCGGCGCGACCAATCCAACGCTGGTTGTAATGGTTATTTAACCAGTACCTCACCTGTCTTCCGTAATGAATTGGAGCGCCATCCGACTGAAACCATCCATTTGGTCGGTAATTAATTGGCACATCTTCCAAATAATCTATCAAACTATTCTCTAAGAATAACAGAAAACTATTTGCATCCACTCTGTCGGGAAGGATGTGAGGCCCAATCAGATGTGATCCCACCAGACCAGCCCAAACATTTACTTTAAATTCATGCTGATAAGATACTACTGTCGTTGTATGAGGGTTTTCGTTGGCCCATACGCAAAAATTACGGCGGTTTGTAATTCCACGACGAGTAAATGTTGCCTCATCTGTCCAGATAATTTTATTTCTTACTTCTTGTGGACTATCAACAAACCAACGACAAAAATCTAACCGGTTTCGAATATCTTGGGGCAGTAACTCTTGCATTTTTTTTTAACGGAATGCCTTTCGTCTATCGTTGCGTAAATTTCTCCATACAGTGGTTTTCGGCAATCTCAGATGGCGCGCTGCACGCCTTACACTTAAATTACGGTTTTCGTCAAAAGCATGCGAAACTCTTGCATTAACTCTTCTTACTCTTTGAGCTGCTTGGTTGTGATCTCCCACTGGTCTTCCCCTTATTCCATTTTCTCTAATCATTCTATGAATATTACTAAACACTGCAGCATCCGGAAGTCTTCTCGCTGGAAATCTTCTTTGGTATTCCCTCCGTGCCCTTCGACAATTTCCATTGCAGTATCCATAAATAAAATGCATATTCACTGTTAGTAAATTTTTTGGGCATAATATTGTTCGGATTTATAATTATTTGTGAAAATGGAATAACAATCCTGTTATTACAATTACTAGAATGACAGCAATGTGACGTATAAAAACAACCTGAAGTATTATTTTTAAAGCATTCTTGATAAATGCGTATCAAAGCCGCCTATAAAACAACTGAAAAAAATGCTTGATTTTCATTTTTAACAGCTCTAACTTGTTAAGGAATTGAAAAAAACCCTAAGTTAATATGAAACTTTTTATTCAGAATGACATTTTGTATCTAAAAAAAAATTTGCGGGAAAAAAAGTGGGACAGCCTGTATATATTACATATGGATTGAGTGAAAGAGAGAGACAGATGTACCCCGAGGGATTGACTGAGATAGCGATAATTAGGATAGAATGACTAGGTGGCGCGTAGAATATGCTCTTCTCTGATAATGGCGCTAGACGGCGTTACGGAGAAATTTTAAATTAATATGGGTGTTGATTTGAAACACGTTAAAGGTAAAATAGGTTTTTCTAACATGTATTAATTTTGTGTACTTAATTATATTATTTTTAGTGGAAACTAATTTTGTATTATGATGTATCCGTGTGGTTACATATCTGTCAAGCGTTAAAGGTTATGTGCATATGTGGGGTTATGTCGGATATGACAATTGGCAAGTGGTCCGGCATCAGAGTGAAGATAGTCACTGTCCTAAGTATCTCTGTCTTTCTTCAATTTTATTAAACCATCCTTGTCAATCCCTCGGGAACATACTTTTGTTAGAAGACAGATAGAGTTAGCTCAATCCATATGTAATATATATAATCAAAGCGTTTAAGGGGTTATATACCTTTCTTTTGTTTATGATTTTTTGTTTGTATTTTTCGATAGTATAAATGTTTAAGAATGTTGTTCTTAAAACTACATATTTTAAAAAAATCAATACACTAAACAAGCTACAATACTTTTTGTCAGGAACTGCGCAGCCATTCGGCATGCTATGGACTAGGGGTGGGCGATCTTGTTTGCCCTAACATACAACAGACAAGAATGTAGACACACGGAAGGGTAAAAATAATTAGTTCTTTAAAGCTCGCTCTGCAGCACTCTCTGTAAATTAGAACACTATCATTCTGACACATCTCCTCTTAGCAGCAAACAATAGGGCTGAATTGGCTGAGTGACCCCCAACATAGGTCGGCATAACTTAAATGGACATAAAAGGCCTTCATTAATGTGCTAAATGATGTTAGCTAGGATAGATGTTAGATAGGTACCTACTTGCAAATATGACTCGGTTAAGTTTTTTCGCCGTCTGAATAGCATGCTCCTCCCATGTTAATTTAGAGTCGATGTAAACAACAAGTACTGTTCGTGTCAGATAAGTTGAGCGGTCTAAGGAATGTAACATTGCACCTATGCCATGAAGCGGCATTTTTTGCTATACATCTTAGAACAATGATAGAAAGAGTACAAACGAATTCGCTCACTCCTGCTAGTGAACGTCCAATTATTCATACAAGTTCGAATGAATGACTATGCCGCGATGTTATATGCTTAGCTTTATTGAGCAATTGTGATTTATTTTGACAAACGTCATCGAGAACTGTCACTCACCACAGTAGCGGCACGGCGGTAATAATGCCAACAAAACGGGGTCAAATTCTCCGTATAGCTGTGCCCGTGAAATTATATTATGTGGCAATTTTGGGTTCATAAGTTCATGGTTGCCAAAGATGCATGTTCCTCACAATCTATCCTTAAGGAAGACTGAATTGATGGCCAAAATAAATCCTCATGCGACCAGTCAGGGTAGACAAAAACACTATAAAATTGATGACATTATAAGAAATGAAGGGCACGTTCCTCTGCGATTACCGCCATGTGTGAATTAAATCCGATTGAACTTGCCTGGGCGGACGTAAAGCGTTTATATTCGGGGCCATTACACGACTGGCGTGTTATCCATAACAGCCTTAAAAAATGTAACTCAGCATGACACTGCCACAGCTACGCCTGAAAAGGAGAAGCGGTACGCGAAACATGTGATTGGTATAGAAAATTTATACTGGGAAAAAGATAATGTCGAAGTACTGAGATGAACCGTTTTGGACATCCTCTTCCGACCAAGAATCTTTGCAGGACTCCTACCGTGAAGTCCCGTGAAGAGTTATATTAAAACTAAGTTTTATTAATAATTTAAGCATTTGTATTGTTGGTATATATTTTCTGTTACTGTTATAATGTGTGACCTGAATCGAAAAAACCGCCCTAGTGATAAAAAACGATTTTTTGATTTTGTCTGCATCGGTTTGCCAATAGGAAGAGCTACCTGATTCCGTCAAAATCGTTTTTTTTTTATTACTTCGGCGGTTTGTCCGTTTGTTGTGTTGAGCTTAGACCATCTAGAACTAGACGGAGTACGGCCTATCCCAATGCATTGGCTTGTTTTGGCCTAACATACCTTGGTCAATAAGGTCGAATTTCGTACAGATTCTCGTGCACATTGTGCGCGCATGCGCACAGAAGCTAGATACCGCCATTATTTTGAACATTTGTTTACATCGAGGTTATGCGTTTGTTTACCTATGGAGATGCATGCAGATGCATGTCGAATGTAACCTTGGATGGTTAAGAGGCAACCATGGGGCGAAACTGCTGCTTTTGTAAAAAGGCAGCATCAAAAAATATAACGTGTCACAGGTATGACCTTTATTACCGCAATACAGTAATATTAAATTATAATATATACCTTCTCGTAGATTTCCAACAGTTCAGGACTCAAAACAAGCTCTGATTGAAGCTCGATTATAAACTGGGAAAAGACGGAAGACCATATCTCTCCTGTAGTGCGGTGCCAAGTATTTTTGTTATGAGTGAGCTACCAAATGAAAATACGGACACAGATAGTATAAGTGATGCAGAAGATGCACTTCTAGCAGAAACTAGTGGACACACAGAGTCAACAATCACTGCCACGATTACGAGGTTTGAACGTGTCACACAGCGCAACACCAACGGAACAGTCTTCAGCACCGCCAAAAAGAGGAGAAAATTTATGTAATATGTAACTTTAATTGTTTTAGGTATATTTTAACGTTATTTTATTGTAGGTGCAATCCTCGATATATGGGTGATATACAATAGTTCAGACTTATCTTCGTCTCCTCAAGCACGGGCAGTTTTAGCATTAGCAAGAACTACTATAAGCAAGAAAACTGCTCGAATTCGCCAATTGTCTCGTTACAAGATGCGATTAAGACAAAAACTGTGCAACATTAATCAACATTAATGGAGCATTATTTGTGTAATACCATGTTATTAGAATGTGAAAAAGAGTTCAAATTTCTTACACTAACACCATTTTGTTTAAAAACCAGTAGTTAAATTTGGTTCAAATAAAATATTTTCCTATTATAAGTTGCATTTTGCTTGTAGTTTATTCCCCATATTCCTATAAAATAAACAAACATGTACAGAAAGAAATAAAATCTTATACGCGAGAATACATTTTGTCCAAACCTATAAAAAAAGTGGATTCTGTTGCTACTATATAAAAGTTATATAAATGTCACTCAAAAAGATTTTTGCAGAGAACTGGAATAGCGAATTAAATGCTCTTGGATGGCTTAATTGCTTTTTTTTTTACAAATGTCACAATTATAACAGGTACTACAAATTTATGTACATTCAAAAGGATTTTTATTTTGTGAGGTTAGATCTACACTACACCATACGCGGCTGCCTAATTCAAATTTGACATATAGCCGCCAGTTTAATCTGACCGCTCATTGGTGCGTTACATTGGGAACGAGACTATGTACGACTTTCGACCTTATTATCTTTGGCCACAAACAAAGCCCGGCACGCTCCCTCTAGTCATATAAGCTCGATGGTGTTGAGTATGTATTTTTATTTATTTAACGTCAAACTGTCATTTTGACATTTAAATATTTTTTTATGTACTATAAATCTGCAAATACTGTTTTTAAATGTTTTAGATTTCTATTTAACAATAGAGTATTGACATAATTCGAGAACCATAGATTTTGTGTTTATAATTGACTTAAATTTTACCGGTACCCATCACAAAATTATACGGCGCGGCTATGGATTTGACGCCACCGCGAATTTATGCCCCACCCGAGACCCCCCAACTTAACTGAAACGAACAGTATTTGTATTTGACAGGTTTATTATCCTCGACTATCTGACGCAATGAAAAATTTAACAATTGCATCTTGGCTTAGTTAACACATAGTGAGTTAGCGGCAAAATACTCAAAAACACTATCGCGTGAGTTCCCAGTGCGCAGGTTTAGTTAGCCAGGATCTGACAGATATATCGATTCTATTGACAGTAGATATTGTCAAAACATAAGCGTTTGACACTACCTACTGTCATTAGAATGAAATTGTGTCAAATCCAATACATACATGACCGATCGCAATCAAATACAATTTGCTCTTGCAGCTAAACTATTAATTCTACCAAAAAATGTCGTAGACATAAATTATACAAAGTTCCTCTACTTTAATTTATTATTTAACTATTTTGACGAAATTACAGAAATGGCGGCCCTCATCGACATAGATTTAGACGTGGCACACTGTAATTTTTTTCTTATCGATAAACCATTCTCCCCCTCGATATTTATTTACACCATAACCGACAAGATTAACTTGTTTGTTCCCGGCAGCTACTGGGGCAAATGTTGATAACAATAACGATTTAGCCAAGAAGTTTGTATACTTCCAATCTGTACCACATATACGGCAGCACATACCTGCTGGACACAGTTCGCTGCACTAAAAGTGGTGTAAAACTGGAAAAACTCCCCCCTTAAAAGAACAATAATTCAAACACCAAAATAAAAAAAAATAGAAGTTGGGTCAGGAATAACAAATAAAAAGCCCAATACAAAGATTGCGCTAACGTGATGAAGAAACATTTTGATATTAACTGACAACAAGATCTAACCATCACCGATTAGAAACTTAGAAAACATCATACTAACACAGTAATTTATTCAAGACAACTACGCATAATATAATGATTGAAGACTGAGCTTTATCATTAGTCACCGCATGGTTGATGTGTCGTTTAATAAAACCAAGACTACTATCAACTCTGGCGAAAACAGTGACTAAGGAGCAATCAGGCATACCCCAGGAGACCACTCCAACTTGGACACCATTGTACATCACAGGTCCACCTGAATCTCCAAAACAAGTAGCGCCTTCACTTTGCGATGATGGTGAGACGCAAAACATAGAACTTCTATGAAATATGGTTTTGTTCAAGTTCACCAACAATTCATTACACGCGCTCATAGACATAGATTTAGTCGTGGCACACTGTAATTTTGTCTTATCGATAATCCATTGTCCCCCTTGATATTTATTTACACCATAACCGACAACTTTAACTTGCTTGTTCCCGGCAGCTACTGGGACAAATGTTCTTTTATCCGTTAGGTTTACTCGAGCTGTTTTGCTGTTTAATTTAAATGGTATGTCAAGTTTGAGTAGACATAGATCATATTTGAAAGTCTTGCTCCCTCCATACTTTCTATGTACCATTATCGTAGTAAACGAACTGAATTGATCTTTGCTATTATTTTCCATGTGGAAACCGGAAAAAATCTCGCCGTATACTATCCCGACACAGCAATGGGCTGCGGTCAACACTAAAGACTCGGTGAGAATTGACCCACCGCATCTGTAAGCCTGTGTTGCATTTCTGGTCTCCCATAACTTCAGGTAGACGTAGTATGGATAGTCGGCAACGTCGCAGTCGGCGCCGTGCAAGATTTTGCCGTGACCATCAACCTGATTTCCAGTGACAACTAACCAGATGATAATAGAATTTAGAAGAAATATCCCGAATTTTCGATCCATATTTCACACTGGCCCAATTTGGCTTACTACATTTGGCAGTTAATCATTTGAGAGGTTGTCACTTTTGATATAAGGCCACAGATTACTATACATATAAAACCGATACGACCACCGGGGAGCTATGCGGGGAGTATTCGGGAACCAAGAGCGTATTCGAGCGTTTAAGAGGAATCAGTACTGCTGGTACGTCCTATAAAATAAGCATCCATAGTCAGCTTACTGTTGTATCAATTCTCTCATGTTATACATCAAATTATAGATAAAGGAATATTACTTGCTGTGGTAATGTATATGTATTATTGTTGCTGTTGTATCCACGCTACGGGATAAAATATAACTTATTCATGTACTCGAAGAAGTAAAGTTTTGAGTGAAAAAAGCATGTAAGGTATTGATATTTTTACGTGAAATTTTGTACACTTTGTAACTTAGACCTATTATGTGGTACTTTATTCAATTTTAACCTGAGTTCTTCGTAAAAAAATTGCAAAATCAGCCAATTTTATGTCATATTCAGAAATAGATTTGTCAAAAACGAACAGAACTATCAAAAATCTACCACTAGACGCAAAATTATATATCTTTTATCTTTAATTTGGTATATTACTTTTACGATTATACTAATTGCTGAGAAAAAGCCTCATAACTTTTGCGTGTTTTGCAAGCAAAACGTAGGGGGTATGGATTCCCCTTGAGGGGTTATATACCTTTGAATTATTTTTTTATATGATTTTGTGTGTTTGTATTTTTTGATAGTATAAATGTTTAAGAATGTTGGTCTTAAAACTATTTAAAAAAAATCAAAACACTAGTAACACTACTTGACAGTTAGACCGAGTAGATAGGAAGGAAAGCGAAATGGGTAGGCTAGCTAATTTGGTAGATAAATGAAACCAGTGAATTAATAAAACTGGTAGATTGGTATGAGCGTTGTATTCGCAATTTGTTTACCCCTCTCGGTAAGAGACGCAAACCCGACTTTGCGATTGAGTAGATTGCTTATCTGGTAGATCGTTTTTTGAGTAATCCTCTAGTGATGTAGACCCCCATGGATAAATCGCGTTTGAAATATATTTGCCTTACAGATGCATTGTTTAGTGATTATAGCCAGGCACATGACTTTATCATACTATATATAAAATTAATAGTTTGGCTGCATGAGATTCCATTAACCATTAACACAAAAATATTAATTAAAGAAAATACACATTATGAATTAATATAATTTCAAATGATATAAAACAAACGGTGCCTTGCGCCGTGAGCGCTTATCCGAAATTGTATTTACAAATTTGAAATCTTTACGATTTACCCGCCAGTGAGTGCACAGCTTGGCGGGTAAATTTTTAAAAATATACGGCGATAAAACGATAAAAATGCTTTCCAAAAATATTTAAAAGAACGGTAAACGTTTTGATCTAAAGATTATTGAATAAAACACGAACACACACAGCAATATTTTAAAGAACGGTAAACGTTTTGATCTAAAAATTATTGAATAAAACACGAACACACACAGCACGCACACGCAGCTCCGCCACCGCCTTCGCCGTCTCCTTCGTTGATCGGGCTCAACGTCATCTTCATCGCTGACGTCCCGCTCAGCATCTAGTTTCAGAAGTCCTGCATCCGCATCGCTTTCGTGCTCGCCCCCAGGCTGGTCAGGTGGTTCCGGCGCTGCAACCTCTTGCGGTTATTTCGATACTATTGACAGTATTTGACACTAGCTACTGTCATTAGAATTAAAATCCTAGCTACTTAGTTTTAACGCCGACACGACCGATCTCAATTTGAATCTGCTCCTGCAGCCAAACTCTTAATTTTACCAAAAAATGTCAGACATAAATTATACAAAATTTCCTCGAGTTTAATTTATTATTTAACTATTTTGACGAAATTACAGAAATGGCGGCTCATTTGCAAAATCCTTGAAAAGTGCTTGGAGGAAACATCCAGTTCCTTTGGACCCCTTTGAGCCAAAAGCTTTTCAGCTCTAAGTTTGGTCATGGAACTTCTAAATATGAAGTTTCGTCCCGATACCTTTAGTAGTTTCTCCGGAATCGTCGCCACAAAAATCGGGTACACACACACACACACACACACACACACACACACACACACACACACACACACACACACACAATGACACATGACATTTTTTTGTAATATTAATAGTTTAGCTGCATGAGCAAATTCTATTTAATCGAGATCGGTCGACTGCATTAAAGCTAGCTAGCCATGATTTGTCAGACATTTTGATTCTAATGACAGTAGGTAGTATCAAACGCTAATGTTTTGACAATACGTACTGTCAATATAATCAACATATCTGTCTAGTTCTACTAGTTTTATTTTAATGCAGACATGGTCGATCTCGATCAAATAGAATCTCATGCAGCTAAACTATTAATTTTATATATAGTATGATAAAGTCATGTGCCTGGCCACATCAGATTTTATTTATTTATACTTATTTTCAATATTTTTTGTTTTGTTTTCGTTGTATTTTAAACCTAATTATTTTATATTCTGTAGCACATTTAATATGTACAGGTAAAGAAATCAGCCACTAAATTTTTATTTTTTACGTTTATGTTTTTTGTTTGTTTTACATAGGTATAGCCTGTTGATTATTATTAAAACTATAATGAAAGTTTATTAAAAACCTGCATTGTTGTACCAATACTAGAGATTTTACAGTTCACAATATGCTTGTTTGAGCAGTCGCAATACCAGTTTACAAACAGTGATTTTGTGAGAAACCAGATAACGTTTCATTGGTATTTATAATGGAGTTATCATAGCAACATATCTGGTCCATCACAAAAGTACTGCTAGTAAACTGGTTTTACGATTGCTCGAACATCATTAAAAATTGTAGAAAATTTACTGTACATCACAATTAATTGCAATTCCGTGTTTACGGTAAAGTTACTGAACGTCAGTAATTAAAAATACAAACGATTTACACGGTAAAACGTCCTTTTCAGTTTTATCAGTGTATATATACAAAATAATATGTACAAATGTGTTATTCTCAAAAATAAATATTCTGGGAAAACATCATAAACCAAATATTCAATAATTAAACCAAAAAGATGGCACATGGTTCAAAAAGAAGAGAAAATTAGGAGTTTTCTAACCAACTAGCTTGAACATTAGACGACTTGAAAACATCTGCTTGAAAACGTATTAGAAGAAATTCTACAATTTTAGACATGTGGCAAGACTAGCAAATACTAAAATCTTACCTGATTAATATACAAACAATACATACTGACGACTGATATAATGACGATAAAAAATGCAATCAAATAATCTGTTTCTATGTGGATAGAATGTTATCAACCTGCTAATATGGTATTTAAGTACCGAAGACATGTGTAAAGATGTTAAAACGAATCAAGTAGTAACTCTGATCAATTCAATGCCATTTCCACTGCGCGCTGTTATTGCAGAATGCCATGGTTATGTATCAGTTAATGAGATATGAGGAGACTTTTGGATATCATTTGGCATAGCAATAACTGATGATTTTCTTTTATCCTCAATCCACTTTGGATTTAAACCATAACCGACCGACTTAGACAAGAAGTTTGTAAACTTCAAATTGTACCAGATATACGGCAGCACATACCTACTGGACACAGTTCGCTGCACTAAAAGTGGTGTAAAACTGGAACCCCCCCCTTAAAAGAACAATAATTCAAACACCAAAAATAAAAAAAAATAGATGTTGGGTCTGGAATAACAAATAAAAAGCCCAATACAAAGATTGCGCTAACGTGATGAAGAAACATTTTGATATCAACTGACAACAAGATCTAACCATAACTGATTACAAACTTAGAAAACATCATACAAACACAGTAATTTATTCAAGACAACTACGCATACTATAATGATTGAAGACTGAGCTTTATCATTAGTCACCGCATGGTTGATGTGTCGTTTAATAAAACCAAGACTACTATCAATTCTGGCGTAAACACTGACTAAGGAGCAATCACGTACACCCCAGGAGACCACTCCAACTTGAACACCATTGTACATCACAGGTCCACCTGAATCTCCAAAGCAAGTAGCGCCGTCACTTTGGGATGATGGTGAGACGCAAAACATAGAACTTCTATGAAATGTGGTTCGGTTCAAGTTCTCCAACAAATTATTACACGCCCTCATAGACATAGATTTAGACGTGGCACACTGTAACTTTGTCTTATCGATAATCCATTGTCCCCCTTGATATTTATTTACACCATAACCGACAAGATTAACTTGCTTGTTCCCGGCAGCTATTGGGGCAAATGTTCTTTTATCCGTTAGTTTTACTCGCGCTGTTTTGCTGTTTAATTTAAATGGTATGTCAAGTTTGAGTATACATAGATCATATCTGAGAGTCGTGTTCCCTCCATACATTCTATGTACCATTATCGTAGTAAAGGAACTGTATTGATCACTGCTATTACTTTCCATGTGGAAACCGGAAAATAACTCGCCGTATTGTATTCCGACACAGCAATGGGCTGCGGTCAACACTAAAGACTCGGTGACAATTGACCCACCGCATCTGTAAGCCTGTGTTGAATTTCTGGTCTCCCATAACTTCAAGTACACGTAGTATGGATAGTCGGCAACGTCGCAATCGGCGCCGTGCCAGACTCTGAGGTGATCATCAACCAGATTTCCAGTGACAATTAACCAGATGATAATGGCATTTAGAAGAAATATCCCGAATTTTCGATCCATATTTAACACTGGCCCAATTTGGTTTACTACATTTGGCAGTTAATCATTTGAGAGGTTGTCACTTTTCATATAAGGCCACAGATTACTATACATATAAAACCGATACGGTTACCGGGGAGCATTCAGGAGCCAAGAGCGTATTGGAGCGTTTAAGGGATTATATATAATTTTTTGAAACGTTTTACTCAGTACGATATTTACTATTTGAAAAAAGATTTGTCCGGCAATGGGACACTACAAAGGTAAATTAAAATTTTTTTGCCGGCCATCCATCGGCACTGCACGCTTAAATTGCATAGGCCTAAAGTTTTTGATAAAAAAGGTCAAAAAGAGAAAGAAATATTGTTTTCAATATTTGTTAATTAACACTAACAAACAATAGGACGTTTTAATATTTACGATAGTACCACACACGATTGAGAACGGATACATAAATACGGTTATTTCAATTATAAATTCGTACTTTCAAACTGCGTATTGCACCACAACATTGGTAAGACAAGGAGAAAGGTATTTGTCGGGCAATTCCGTCATACGAAGATCGAAGAAGCAACCGTAGACACGTGTTTCGGACTATTAGTCCTCCTCAGTACGGTATAGGCAAGGAGCAAGATGGACCCAGGTCTCCATTTGAGTGTTTTTTTCCATTGAGTGTCCATCTTGCTTCTTGGCTATACCGTACTGATGAGAACTAATAGTCCGAAACACGCATCTACGGTTGCTTCTTCGATCTTCGTATGACGGAATTGCCCAATATACAGCAAATATACAGGGTCCTGCAACTCAGCTCCCGCCTTCTGTAGCTCAATTACTAATTAAGCTAAGAGTTTGACATTTTGCAGGCTTACCCTGTACTTCAAGGTACATTTCAAGAAATTATTTTTGATTATACAGGGTGTCCCAAAAATGTGCAACGCCATGATAATATATTTTTTTAAATTGCATGCTATATATTCTTTTACACATTTGGAAGCCTGTTATGGTTGCCTACATACCACCAAAATTTTATTGAAATCGGTTGAGGGACTCCAGCGCAAAAAAAATAAAAAATCAATAAAAACCACAAATTGCACCTCGTTAATAAAATTTTGCGACGTGCTTATTAAGTTAGATCTACTAGTCTCGTTAACCAAGTGTCATTGATCCAAATTATACAGGGTGACCAAAATCTAGTGTCAAACTTGTCAAACTTCAAAGCGTGTTATTGTTCTTATTTTAAATTGGAACCCATAAATTTTTTTAGGTGAAACGATGCAGAATTAAAAAATAAACATTGTTTCTAAATACAACCTCATCACAATTCCCAATATTTTAAAAGTTATTCGCCAAAAACGCATTTTTCAACGTTTCCAACGGCAATTTTAGATAATAAATATCGTACGTGGCCTTGAAAAACAATTTATTTCATAATATATAACGCAGAGAAGTATTTTAGATTTGAGTGTACTTAATTAAGTAGTTGTTCAATTGCAAAATTTACTGCAAAATTTACCTATAGCGGTACGGGCGGAAATGTGGCTGCAACATGATGAAGCTCCAGCACATTACTCGTTATGTCAGGGACCACCTCAACGAAATCTTCCCAAATCGGTGGATTGGAAGAGGAGGACCACTTGCTTGGCCTCATCACCGCATCACCGGACTTAACGAAACTGGATTTCTTCCTGTTGGGCTACGTTAAGGACATCGTTTATGCTGAACCTCCAACAACACCAGAAAACATGCAAGAAAGATGCAATTCAAACTATTACGCCCGACCTATTAAGAGCACTGGCGAGGTCATTTCATACTCGTCTTCGTTTGTGCCTCGAAGAGCACGGAAAACAATGCGAACAACTACTTAAGTAAGTACACTCAAATCTAAAGTACTTCTCTGTGTTATATTTTATGAAATAAATTGTTTTTCAACGCCACGTACGATATTTATTACCTAAAATTGCCGTTGGAAACGTTGAAAAATGAGTTTTTGGCGAATAACTTTTAAAATTTTGGGAATTATGATGGGGTTGTATTTAGAAACAATGTTTATTTTTTAATTCTGCATCGTTTTACCTAAGAAAATGTATGGGTTTCAACTTAAAATAAGAACAATAACACGCTTTGAAGTTTGACAAGTTTGACACTAGATTTTGGTCATCCTGTATTATTTGGATCAATGACACTTGGTTAACGAGGCTACTAGATCTAAGTTAATAAGCACGTCGCAAAATGTTTATACCGAGATGCAACTTTGATTGATTTTTAAAGCCAACGATGCAAAATCAATGTTTTTTAGTTTTTATTTTTTTGCGCTGCAGTCACTTAACCGATTTCAATAAAATTTTGGTGGTATATAGGCAACCATAACAGGCTTCCAAATGTATAAAAAAATATATAGCATGCAATTTAAAAAAATATGTTACCATGGCGTTGCACATTTTTGGGACACCCTGTATAAGCAAAAATAATTTCTTGAAATGTGCCTTGAACTACAGGGTAAGCCTGCAAAATGTCAAACTCTTTGCTTAATTAGTAACTGAGCTACAGAAGACGGGAGCTGACTTGCAGGACCCTGTATACTGGAAAGTGCAGGTAAACGTTAGTGTAGATTTGTAAAATTCCACTTTCGCTAATTGGGTGTTATTTTTAGGATACAAGTGTTACTGACATTCTAAATTCACGCACCTTGTGTTCTTGTGCAAGCGGTCTTATAATCAAATTTATCACTAACACGTATATCATATATTAATATCTTTTGTCTTATGGATCATCACCACATTAATTAGAAAAACCTGCATTGTTGTACGTACACTAGAGATTTTATAGTTGTCAGTAGGCTTGTTCGAGCAGTCGCAAAACCAGTTTACAAACAGTTCTTTTGTGAGAAACCAGATAACGTTTCATTGGTATTTATAATGGAGTTATGATAGCAACATATCTGGTCCATCACAAAAATACTGATTGTAAATTGGTTTTATGACTGTTCGAACATACCTAACATTAAAAATTGTAGAAAATTTATGTACATCACAATAATTGCAAATGTTTACGGTAAAGTTACTGAACGTCAGTAATTTAAAGTAACAACCGATTTACACGGTAAAACGTCCTTTTCAGGTTTATCAGTGTATATTGACAAAATAATGTGTACAAATGTGTTATGCTCAAAAATAAATATTCTGGGAAAACATCATAAACCAAATATTCAATAATTAAACCAAAAAAATGACACATGGTTCAAAAATTTCTAATTAGGATTTGTCTAACCAACCAGCAGCTATCACTGACTATAAACTTAAAAAACATCATACAAACACAGCAATTTATTCAACACAATTACCCATACTATAATGACTAAAGACTGAGCTTTATCATTAGTCACCGCATGGTTGATGCGTTGGCTAATAAAATCAAGACTGTTATCGATTCTGGCGAAAACATTGACTAAGGAGCAATTATCTTCACCCCAGGAGACCACTCCAACTTGGACACCATTGTACATCACAGGTCCACCTGAATCTCCAAAACAAGTAGCGCCTTCCCTTCGGGATGATGGTGAGGCGCAAAACATAGAACTTCTACGAAATTTGGTTTCCGTCAAGTTCACCACCAAGTCTTTACACGCCCTCATCGACATAGATTTAGACGTGGCACACTGTAATTTTTTCTTACCGATAAACCATTCTCCCCCTCGATATTTATTTACACCATAACCGACAAGATTAACTTGTTTGTTCCCGGCAGCTACTGAGGCAAATGTTCTTTTATCCGTTAGTTTTACTCGAGCTGTTTTGCTGTTTAATTTAAATGTTCTGTCAAGTTTGACTATACATAGATCATATCTGAAATTCTCGATCCCTCCATACTTTTTATGTACCGTCATCTTAGTAAAGGAACTGTGTTGATCTCTACTATTATTTTCCATGTGGAAACCGGAAAATATCTCGCCGTATACTGCTCCGACACAGCAATGGGCTGCGGTCAACACTAAAGACTCGGTGAGAATTGACCCACCGCATTTGTAAGTCCTTGTTGAATTTAGTCTCTGCTTGAACGTCATGTAGACGTAGTATGGATAGTCGGCAACGTCGCAATCGACGCCGTGCCAGATTCTGCCTTGACCATCAGCCAGATTTCTGGCGAGAATTAACCAGATGATAATAGAATTTAGCAGAAATATCCCGAAATGTAGATCCATTTTTATCACCGGCCCAATATGTCTTACAAGTACATTTGGCAGTTAATCATTTGTGATGTTGTCACTTTTGATATAAGGCCACAGATTACTATATACAAGCGTTTTCTCGCGAACATACTCGGTATGTTGACGTATGTTGATATGGTTACCTGGGAGCATTAACTCTATCTTTCATGTTTAGATCTGATGAGAACGGAGAAATTCCTTGCTGTATTTTATAGTATTTATAACGATTTTGTTTTACTTTTCATACTGTTTTATTGTAGGCTTATAATTTTATAAATACTTTTTAAATACTATTTTATAAATTAATTATAATGAAAATGACCTAAAAAACTTGTCTAATAAAGTTCTGTTTATTCCAAATTGTTCAGTTGTTTTCAAACGCAATCTAGATTTGGCAATGTTTGCAATTTCTACTGTGATGTTTAAAAATCGATTTCAGTAGGTAAAACTATATTTTAGGTATAGGACATTGTACACAAAGTTGATCTAAAATTTTCCATAGAATTGAGAAATGTATTCATATGTTAGGGTTGCTATTTGAACAAATCGACTTTAAGTACTTTCCTCGAATTCAACTTTGATCTTATAATTTGAACACCCTGTATAACTCTTAGAAGAATTCTACCGATGTGTCGATAATATGTTACCTTCACAACAATTTTGCCGGACAGCTTTTGCGGATTTCATTTTTTCCAACGGTCACAGGGGATAATTTATAAGTAATTGAAGGTAACCGTGCAGCTATCATTTTCTAATGAAAAAAATGAATATTTAAAAAATGACACGTGTTAAAATTTAATGTAGATTTCAAAATGCGATCAAATACAGGGTGTTCCATTTGAAATATAGAACTTGACATCATTTCCGGTGTAACCGGAAGTAACCGAAAATTCAAAATATTTTAGTTGACACGATCGTTTCCAACAATATAAGTCCACAAATTTTCAATATCTCATTTCAATTGGTTCTCCATATACTTCTAATAGCAGCTCAACGTGGGAGATCCTGTATATATATGGTAGAATCAGGTATAATCCCCAGAACGCTGCAAATTTCGAAAAAAAACTTATCTTAATTCTTACTTCTTCGTGAAATTTAGTTTTATGATTGATGAGTAATGAGTGATGAGTGATTTCATTAATCATGAGTGTTACTTCGCTCAGATTATGTGAGTGACGCCCAACTCTGCGTCGCATTCGCCTCGTCCGGTGCCCCCTCTTGATCTCCTTGTCTGGGAACGGGCTAGAAACTGGGAGAAGGAAGGAGATACACAGAGGGAAGTTCGCCGCCAGATGCTGGAACAATGGCAGCAGAGATGACAAACGCACAATGGATGGGCGAAAGTTTTTATCAACGATGTCAATAACCTGGGCAGAGAAAGCACCAGAAACAAACTTCTTTGCAACGCAAGCAATCACGGGTCATGGATGCTTCAGAACCTAGATACCTGCAGAGGTTCCGAAAACTTGACACCGACCAATGCTGGTTCAGAACTCCACAAATGCAAAAGTGACCATTTTTTTCATGTTTTACCTAGCAATAAAAAGTGAACTTAAATCTGTTTTACAATTATTGTTTTCATATTAACCAGTTTTCCAAAAATGTTTTATGTGCTATTATTTTGTGGTATTCTTACGTTCACTCAAAAGAAGAACACGCAAAGAACAGTTTGGCTATGTCGGATAAAAATGAGCGATTTTGGCTTTGTTCTTTCTTTTCCTTCCATTTCCTTCCAGATCCTTTCCGTTCTTCCATTCTACCCTCCTAATACAAATTAAAACCGGAAGTCCTTTATTCTTTAACAATAATCCAATCCGTAGGAACCAATCTTCCCACAATATAAAATCTG
Source organism: Aphodius sticticus (assembly GCA_963966075.1). Lineage (NCBI taxonomy): Eukaryota > Metazoa > Arthropoda > Insecta > Coleoptera > Scarabaeidae > Aphodius > Aphodius sticticus. The sequence goes on along the minus strand of OZ014506.1, from coordinate 98,410,704 downwards.
TTCCAACACACAGAAAATACCGCTCAGGTACGATCTAATGTATTTGACCAGATGTATCTGGGCTTCTTTTTATTATGAGTTGTCGATCGTAACATAACTGGTCGATCACAAAACACGATACCTGAACGGTGTTTTCTTCGTGTTAGAACAAACCTAATTATATCATCGGTTATTGGGATACCAGTTAATAAAAGAAAATCATCTTCTTCTTCATTATTCGTATAGGTATGCTCAAAACTAAAATTTCAAGGCTAAATACTACCCCAGCGCTGTTGTTGAGGAAATAGCTCACAATTAAACGAACCAATGACAAAAGTTTAACAATTGGTTTAAAAGATATTTAACTTTAAAGTTTACATACATTTTTGGTGGGCCGATTATTTTGTGATAAGTCCAGATTTGGCGCGTTAGTTGAGTGGAGATTTGAATTCAAACTTTGGCGTGCTTTGTGTTAGGGTGGTATTAGCGGCAAACGGAAATGGCCATATTCTCAAACAGTGGTTTGGGGTGGCGTTGCGGTCGTCACGAGGGGTTCGACCAAAGATTTAAGCGAACGATGCTTCCTTCTTATTTTAGCCATTATGGGGTAAAGACGTGTTTCCTTAAGAGCAGGGGCTCTATAAGATAACTGTGGTGTCTCGTGTTTCTTGTGCTCAACCGAAATAATAAGGTATTTATTCGTTGTCTGTACTTGCTGATTCGTCCATCTCTGCCAAAACAATACTATCATTGTTTTAGAATTAACTTTCATATTTTCATGTAAGCAGTTCTGCATTGTTGTATATATTTTTTGATTTAATGTGATTTTATTTGGCTATATTCATTTTAGAATAATATAAAACCTGCCCCTTTTTATATATTCCCAGAAATAGAAAACAATACTGACATAAAAACTCCAAACAACTTTTGGTTACTTTGAGGTCTGTACAAAGAAAAGCAGGATTAAACTTAACGAAAATCTAGTCAGTACATGTTGATTTGTCACTATTAATAACCAAAGAAAGCCGTACGCAATTACACAACCAAAGTTGAAAATTTCACAGTGTGTGATGAAATATTTATGACAACTTTACCGTACATAAATTAGTCTAGCAGTTTGGATTCAAATTTTGAAAATGCCTACCTGATCCGCTGATTGGTCTGTTCGGGTTAGCCCATTTGATCAGCTCCGATGGTACAGGCTTGCCAACACCAGTTATTATCTCCACTTTACCTAAAATAGATATCACAATGAAATAAAAACCATGTTACGAAATATCGAAATAATAAACAATACCTGTGAGCAGATTCAAAAATAATATGTCTTCTTTATCTTGTGCTGTAGCGTATATGTCATAACTATGGGTTGTCTGGCTGGGATAGAATGTTATATCTGAGATGTTCAACGTCGTCTTCACGTCAAACGAGAACAATAATCCAGTAGCTACAAAATAGAACATTAAGAATATTATAGAAATAACAAATTTGATGATCGTAAGAGAGAAATATGCTTCCAATTTCAAATTCGAATTTGCTTGATTGGCTCTAGTGTTTGAGATAAAGGCAATCCACAGAACTGTTCTAGTAATGAGCAGCAAACATATGGAGGTAATTCATTAAAATTAAAACTGTTTACTATTTTAAATAATGTTCAATATTGATCAAATGATTAAAATGCACATTTATCTATTAAATTTAATCCCAGATCGTAGATTTATTTATTTTTAAAATACTAAAATACAACATTTTCGATCAAAATCAATGTCAAAAGTAATGCCTTTACGAAAAATATATTGTTGACATTATCAATCGCAATTGAACCTCGTGAACACTTGAACACCTGAAGGTCGGATTAATTTGATATAAAAATGTTACAATAAATTACGCATTTTTATATAAAACTTTAAAAACATCAACCCTTAGAGCTCGGACATAAAAGTATTTAGCAAGAAGATGATAATTATTTGATAAAATAAAATTGGCGTGATATCTATTGTTATTTTTTAATGGAATTGTTCAAAAATATTTAATGATGAAAAAGGGTTCTAAATGACTAGTACAATCAGTTCAAAAAAAAGTGACGCACTTGATTTTACACCTAACATTATTGTCTCATATTTTTGAAACTAGTGAACATATTTTTATTTTTTTTTACTTTTGGTAGGCAATTCCTTGGTATAAAGTGATGGATTGTTTTCAATGTATCCTGGATTGTAGTGGAAAAACTGGAACCATGTTTTTCCCCACATCTTTGAAACCCTGTGTCTTAATCAAATAATGCTATTGAAAATATTTACACTCTATATGAAAGACGCTTCTTTTACGAGCATTGTTTTATATTCATTGATTTATCTCCAAAATTGCCTGATTTGCAGCTTTTTTTTTAAACCAACTTTCGGAATTTATCGAGAAACCGTTGTCTAGTAAAATAATCTGATTCACATTTTCAAAAACGTTTTTATTACAAAACACAAAAACACAAAATTATAAACTTGGAAAACTGCTTAATACCGTGTACTGCCTCGCCTAGCAACTCTGAGTTTCTAATCCTTTTCGTTTCCATTGGTCTACGATCCCATTCTTCCAATAATGCATCTGCCATTTTTGCGAGACAAAGACAAAGAATTGCCTACTAACAGATAAAAATAAATTGGCTCACTGGTTAAAAAATATAAGATATTAAAGTTAGGTCAAAAACCAAGGGCGTCACTTTTTATTGAACACGGTTTTTCTCCAATCCAAAGTAAACTTTTTTACTGAAAATCAGAATCTCCGCAATTAAAATCAGGTTATTCGTGCTCATAAATGGGGTTTAGTTATTTTGATTACATAGCCAGCTTTGAATTTACAAGGTAGTAACATTCGGCAGTAAGGAAAATATTGTTGCTACGATTATCTTGTTTTTACTTGCTTGTTTGTGCAATAGAGTTGAAATTTTGCATGCGGACAGATTTCAATAAAAATCAATAAAAAAACAAAACAATATTTAAATTTTAAAAACTCGTACTTTTTACAAAAATGCATTATTTACATAAATTTATTTCGTTTCACATAGTTGTTGATCAGTGTGGAATTTGTCAATTCTGCGTATAAATAACCTACGTGTTATTTCTTGTACGATAAGCGTAGCCCCACTCTTGGTCCTATCCAGTGTTACCAACTTCCTAGAGTCTGGCGAGATGAAGGGTATCCCAGGAAGCGTTGGTTTCGTAGCCAACACTGTATCTGTTAAATAATCAAGTAGTAGCTGGCCTGTTGGTCTATTGGTGACTGGCTCTAAGCATTCCATAATAACCAAACCATCTATAACCAACAGAACAATTTAAAACAAAATCCAAAACTTTCAAATATTCCACTTACACAAAGCGGAAAACTGTATCTGTTCAGGAACGCAGTTGTAAGGTGTTAAATCGACAGATCTGGTGTACCTCAAGTTCACCAGGTCCAGTTTGTACAGTCCTCTTTGATTGGTGTGAGTGACGTAACCATACTTGAAGCTGAAGTGTGATAGTTCCTGTTGAGTATATTTTGTGGTTAATATTTGGGTTGGGTTTGTGGAAGATCTTAGAATACCTGATTTGGAGAAGGGATGAATAATCCTCTCACTAAGTCGAATTGACCATCGATGGGTTCAGGGTGTACCGTGTGGTGCTTTCGTTTTTGACCAGCATCTCGTATCACCTGAAATAAGAAGAAAATAAGGTAAATAAGTCATAGAACAAATATTTTTTAAATGTGTAATGTTCCATTCTTGCAAAAATAATTTTAACTTGGTGATAAGATGAAAGAAACCTCTTTTGATTTGCAAGATAAATTTCATTTATACAGGAGACATGTTTCGGCAGTTACGCCATTATCAATCCTAAATTGTCGTGGGGGAGATTTACAAGTTAATTCCTTTGTAAGATATCACAGATAGATACATTTTAAAAGCCTTTTCAGTGAAACAAAGTGGACGTGCAAACTTAGACGAAGTAGAACACAGCAATGAAATAAAATAAATAAAATTTATCTTGCAAACCAAAGAGGTTTCTTTCATCTAATCACCAAGTTAAAATATTTTTTAGTTTGTTCCAGTTTTATATATTTTAAGGGCTCCAAGAAATAAATCAGCAGATTCTGTTGAGATTCCATGGCTCATGAATCATGGCATTATTACAGAATCAAGTTTTTTAAAGTTTTTGATATTCTCAACAAAAACAATCACGCGATCTTTTAGAATTCTTTAAGTAGGCTGAAGTAAATGCTTGAAGTCCAGTTCCAGATACCCTATGGAGAATTTAAGCAGGTTGGTCAGGTCCTAAAGGACTCCGTTAGGTACACCCTAATATTTGTTGTAATCCTTGACCGATCATGATGATGCTTTGTAAATAAGTTTAGGATTATCACACGCCATGGAATTTGGAAAAAAGAGAGCCTAGCAAGCATATAACACAGCGAGACATAGTAGATAGTAATTTTCGAACTTGATGAGGTTCTCAAGGTTAACCCCACATCTAAATTTTTGCAAAAGATAGATAGTATGAAGTCAAAATTTGCAATTATTGCAGTTATTGTTATAGCCCAGTCATTTTAGACTAAGTTCAAACAAAACCCTAAAAAGAATTGCTAATTGGTATATACCTTCTATTTAGCGCCCTAAACAACAATTCCTAAAAGGCCTATGCCTGCGTCATGCTTTTTTGGGGTATTTTACCAGTTCTTAATAAAATGTGTAGATTTCTTACTGGTCAGTTTGGCATCTACATAGATAGAAAATTTTGTGTAATTCAAATAAATATGCATTGACTCAAACAAATCTGCCTATCAATAGAGGCAAAGAAATATTTCTTTAACGATTATTTGTGTCAAACAATTTATGTTTTCAGTTAAAATTTATAATTTGTATATTATAATGAACGAGATTTATTTACTTCAAATAATTTTTATTGTATTGAGTGAAAGAATTGTGATTTTTTTTATTTACGAAATTGTTGGTCGAGTTAAAATGCGTTATTTGAGGTTGTAATAAATGATTATTTGATTAAAGAAATTATTAATTATTTCCTTAAATAAAAGTAATTTTTTTTTTGAATCCAAATATATTTATTTCACTTAAATAAATAATACAAATAAATAAATATTCTCTACAAGGAAAAAAGTATTCAATGACAAAAATATTTTTTTATGCAAGAAATGTTTTGATCCAAAACAATACATTCAAATAATTATCTTAAAAACAAAAAATCTTTTATTTACGACTCACATATAATAAGTTTCATTGCGTACTTATCTATAACCATATAATCCCCAAGGATGTTAAAACGTAATTTACCGCGTAAATTACCAAATTAATTACCGTAATTAATGGTAATTTACCGATTTTTAATTACCGTAATTTACGGCTTAAATTACCGATGGTAATTTATCGTCAATTCGTTGGTAATTTATCAGTAATTTACCGAAAATTTTAATTACAGCTGTTAATTTACCGGAATTGAAAAATTATTTCAAAAGCCTTCTTGCGTGAATGTACCCCACCACTCCTTAGCAGTCGTCAAGTGCACTGTTGTTTGTACTTTGCCTGGGGGTGTAAGAGGGTAATTTATCGGTTAAATTACTAAATAAATTACCGTCATTAATGGTAATTTCCGGATTTTTAATTAGATACTTAATTCAGCGAAGCCAATAATGCACATTTTAAATCAGAAGCCATCTACCTACTATCAAACTCATGATTTAAAGAAATATTCTGTTTGTGAAACCGGGCGTTGTCGTTTTGTGAGTCGGTAATAAATTACAGTATTTTATACTATAATTGAATCGCTTATTATTAAAAGGGACTAACAACATAGGAAAATGGTACGAATTAGTCCCTTTTAATAATAAGCGATTCAATTATTGAAATTCGGATATTTAATTTGATATAGAATGGATCTAATTAGTTATTATTCAACAATAAATTCTCATTCATTTCATATTATTATATTTTCTGAGACGCGTTAGTAATGCTGCAAAAACAAACATGTGCATATTTCGTACAAGGATTCCTTGTCGAAATTGAAATATAAAAAGTCATCTCTTACTATGCCTCGAAAACAATTTCTTTCGACAAGAAAAATGTATTTTTCTGTGCAGCATTGAGGGTATGAGTAAGTTTTCGTCAAATATTCCAGCAACATTCGGCGTAGTTATTTTACAGCCATAATAGAACACGTTTTCGTCCAGCCGGCCGGTCCGCTTCGAGAATTTGTCTTTTGCAAGTGCACATGTCTGATGTTTCGGATCGAAATAACATTTTTATACTCTAGGAATTTTTAAGCGTTGACTTATTTATAAAATATCAATCTCAGTTAAAATTTGCTTAAACGAATAATATACTTGGTATTAAAACAACTTAACAATTTTTTTTATTTCTGCAACGGATTAAATTGAAAATTCTAATACTTCTAATACTAATAACTTCTAATACTGTTTGTTGTTGGACTAAAACTCTTTGTTTTTTTTTTTAATTAAGGATTATATTATCTAAATAGACACAGGTACTAACGATGCTATTAACTTAACAAAACCGGTTACCCAAAGAATTTTTAAATGATGATTTGCAAAGAAAAACTTATTTGTTGATATACCAAATTGATTATGCTGTTAGGCTGTCGATTTTATAATTAGCTGGTATAAAAAGTATTTTTATTGTAGTCCCTGCTTTCATTTTAATAATGAATTACTTAAAACAGGAAAAGCATCAGCGATTGATGGTTATCTACAATATAATGACTTATAAGGCAGTACGCAATTTTTTTTTACATAACTTACTCTCATCGGTAAATTATCATTTTGAATTACCCGGCAATTTAAGAAAATATAATTTACCAATTGCAATTTTTCATTACGTGGTAATTTAAATTTGAAAGTAATAATTTTAATTTTAGCGGTAATTTACTGAAAAACATAATTACGGATATTTAACATTCTAAGGGTCGATCTTACAAGTGTACGTATAAGTAGTGGAATAGTTATTCCCAGTATAAATAGTGCTATTCCGCCTCCCATTGGCTAAAATATTTGTGTTGTCATAGTAATAACAACTTATACTGGTATTTATACCAATATTTAGTTATACCATGGTATAACGTGCTTTGTAAGATCGGCCCTTAGTCAGATTGCTAGTTACCTACAAAATAATCACTTTTATTTACCAAACTTTTTTGTTAATATAGGTAGCATTCATAACCTACATTATTAGTATTAACGCCGGTTTAATTTAACATTATGAATTTTTAATTATCTGTCAAATTAATCTGTTAATCTGTCAAAACCTACGTGGATGACAGCTATGCGACAGTTCGCCTCGCCATAATTGACAAATATTTGATACAAAATGGAATTTATGAGTCGTAGATAAAACGTCGTATTCGACTCGCACACAACGGATATAAATCGCTCGCACATTAGTTGCCGCATTAGTTGTTTGCCATTGGTTTGTTTTTATTTTCTTATGTTCAGAAAACCATAAAAGAAACCAACATAATAAAAATACGAGAAATGCGAGTTTCATTTCCGAGACCGGAAGCGTTACATCGACAGAGAACAATGGCTGAAAAATGGGCTCGTAGCGTTATCGGCGTTTTGCGGCAACAACCAGGCTAGAGACATTAATAAAATGATGGGACGTTTAGGAGTTGGAAGATATCTACCAAAGGTATGTATTCAACTTGCTCGTTGTAATTTCGGAGGAATCTTCTATGTGCCGACAGGAGGGGATGACAAATTCGACGCTTTCATTGATCTCAGAAAGCTTAGGTAGGACCACGGCGCTTTCAAACTAATGATGTCATTAAAACTGCTGTCGCTGCTCATTTGTTCACTTTTGTTGATGTGTAGAGGGATGGAAATGGATAAATCGCTTTATTTGTAAGTTGCGCCGGCATAAATGGTTGTTATGAGTATTTTGTTAACCGAAATTGAACCTTAGTGTACCAGGCTTTAGATCAGAGGTTGTCAAAATTTTAGTAGCCAGCACCAGTTTGGAGTTAAATGGTATCTTCAGATAAATCATTTTGTTAACTTTTTAGTTCTGATCTAGAGTCAGTAAATAATCCTTTAATTAGTGAAAATAATACGATTTTCTGTGCGTTAAATAATTACGTAACTCTCTCATCATCTGTCTTATATTTTTGGTAAACATTGCTTTCTGTTTTTTAAATAGCTAAGATACTTGAAAAATGTGCCTATAAGGTATCAAACATAACTTCCGCAACCCAACATATTATAAGATAGTTTCACTAGGTAAAAAATCAAATTATTGCTAATTTTATGATCTCTGAAATGGTTGAACCGATTAAATTTATTTTTGATAACATTCCGATTGATGTGAACTGAAAAGTATACGTAATGGCCTATTTTATACACAGTAGGAAATGTTGTTTTATTCAAATAAATATGCATTGGCTCAAAGAAATCGGGTGTTTCAATAGAGGCAAAGACAAGGGCGTAGCCAGGGGGGGGGGGCGGGGGGGGGGGCAGGGGGGGGGGGCAGGGGGGGGGGGCACCTGCCCCCCCCTGGCGCTCAAAATAAAAATGCACAAAATTGTATTAGGTACATAATACATTTACAGACACATAACATGTACTGCAAAAGCCAGTTGAGCTTATTTTATGAGAAAATGTAATTTAATAAATTACCGTCGAGTATGCAACTCAAATACCAGTACCTAACTTCAAATCTCAATACAGGGTGAGGTATTCATTGTTAAGTTGATTTATTGGGAATTAATAGAGGAATTGTTTATGCAACCGACAAGTAAGTTGAAGTAAAAATTTTAGATTGCTTTATTACAAATAACCTTATATAATAATATAATGTCATTTGTAATAAAGCAATATAAAATTATATCTTCAATTTACTTGTCGGTTTGGCAACCAAAACCACATATTTACTTTGTATATTACTGGAGTCTGTGTGATTCTAGTTATTGAACGCCATAATAAAGCAGTGTTTTTTTGCAATGGATATAAGAAACTATTTCACTAAGTATTAATTATTATTTGGAAACTAGTGTTATATCGTTGTATGATTGGGTGATTAGGATTACTGGTCTACCTAAAGAGTATTTCAGTTATAGGATTACGTGATTACAGTGTTATCACTGTATCCGTAACGCTGTAATCACGTAATTATTGCAGTTTAAGTGCTTATAGCTAAATATTACTTTAGATTAGCCTAATTTTGTTGAGTTTCGAGTTTGGTCTCGTTTGGCAAACGTCAACCCGTTTACCTATAGTTTGTCTTTTAAGCAATAGATGGCGCTATGGCGGTTCTTGCATTAATTCGCTGTTCGCAAATATCCTGGAAATTATGATATATTAGTATTACTGTTCTTGTACACTTACATGTACATTTTGATACAATTGATACATGTCCTCCAAGAATATTTGTTTCGGTAGCATGCTCAGCGTTCATCGCAACATTGCAAATGAAGACCAAGAGCAATTCAAAGAATCTGTCCTGCAAAAGTTTTCCGAAAACAAGCGGAAACTTAACATTACGTAATGTTTTATTAGCATATTTCATATTATGTACATACCTCATACATATATTTTTATAAACAAAAAGATATGCGATAAGAAATATTTATTTACTTAAATTTTGGTATTTTTCTGACTCCTTGCCCCCCCCCTGTAAAAACTTCTGGCTACGCCCTTGGGCAAAGAAATATTTTATTGCGGATAAAAATTCATTTTCTTGAAATATTTGTTTGGTAGAAGGAATGTTTATTTGTATCAAACAACATATGTTTTCAGTTAAAATTTACAATTTGTATATTATAACGAACGAACGTGCTTTATTTAGTTCAAATAATTATGATTGTGTTGAGTGAAAGAATTATAATTTTTTAAATTAACGAAATTGTTGGTTGAGTAAAAACGCGATATTTTAAGGTCGAGATAATGGTTGTTTGTTTGAAGAAATTGTTTAATTTTAATAAATATGCATTGACTCAAAGAAATCTGGTGTTCCAATGTTATCAATACTCTGAGATTTTCAAATATCCATTTCTCGAACACTTTCCTACATAATTTACACAATTGTATACCCATCATTGTGTTCAAAAATAAATTCTTTACTAAATTTTGAGGATTTTATACTATAAAGTAAGCAATTACGTTTATTTTTTGGTTCACATCAATCGGATGATTAACAACCACGCCAAAATTATAATTATAATTTGATTTCTTTATCAGATTTAAGTTCCAACAGCTCTTTAAACAAAACCTCTAGGTTAGACATGAGTTTCGATTATTTTGCGGAATAAGTATTACAGTGGTACGATAGATAGAAAATTAGTAGAATTTCTTCTATTTTTATTTGAAATACTCTCTAATACCTGAAAATGTGTATTAGATTGTGTAGTGATCAATTGACAAAATAAAATCCCTATTAATAAAACTACCTTTGGCGATAATTTTATCATTTCAGTATTGTTATTACTATTGCAGACTGATGCCACTACGCAATTCGATAGTCTTGAACATCGAATAGGGCACGTATCGGATGCCCTACAATCGAACGAACCGCAATATCGAGAATTCTAAACCAATTTCCATTTAGTGCACTCGCAATTCATCCGAGTTCTCTCCCTATGTCGAGTAAATGCAAATGCCATAGCACTGGCGAAACAAAGCAACTTTCCGCTAGACCGGAAACGGGTCCAACAAATCGGACACATCTCGACCCGCTACCGGTAATCAGTTATTACAGAACAAGGGTAGTCGCTTCAGCAGATACGATAAATTCTCGATCGGTAGACATTTTCCTCTTTGCTTAACTGAAAAGAAGGGATGTGACCATCAAGTACGTAGGCTTTCACGGCCAGAATCATTTAGAAAGTAAATTGCTTCCAGGCTATGCGGTGTGTCAAAAATTTGTAAATGCTGACGTTTCGCGAACTATGTTGCTCGGTTCCTTAGAGATAACTGAATACTGGAATACTGAATACTCCGTGTTAAGTTAGCTTTAAAGACGCGTTCAATATGGTTTGCGAAACATAAGCATTTACGAATTTTGACACACGGCATAACCCAGAAGGAATTTATTTTCTAGATAACTACATAATTTATGGTTTTTTTTCTTTATTTAAGTCCTTTTCTTCGGTAGGTAAGTATTTTTCAGTGGCTTTAATAGTCACACTTTTCTTCATAAGAAAACACAGAAATACAATTGGCAAAATCCCACAGAGTGGCGAGGCGTAATACTAAAGGCTATTTTACACTACACTACTTTCCTCTTTTTGTAAACTTCTTTTTAGTAACTAGAAATAAGTTCTAAATAATAGTATAGTTGGTAATGCCGTGTTATTATATTTCGTAACTTTTTCTCAGCATAGGCGCATGCGCAGGGGAGGCAGTTGTAATGTCTGCCAATAGTGCCAACGAAAGACATTTTGTTTTATATATATATATATGTTTGATTATCCATACTGTGTACGTTTTTCTTTAGAAATAATTACGAAATTTGTTTCTCGTACACTTTTTTATTTTTTAATAACTAGAGGGTGGCCGGTTTCGCTAATAGCATCATCAGACCCTCCTGCAAATTACAAAAGAAGACTTAACCTAACTATTGAACTTTAATAACATTAAAATTACTTACGTGTCAAAGATATAAAATATACAGTTAGACGCACTCACAAACATTTTAAAATATGACATGAAATTGTAGATATAAAATAATAAATATATATAAATCAATTAAAAACTGTATACGGGATTTTCACTTAGCACAATACTGAATACACACATAATCTTTTTCGAAAGTTGGTATAGAAGAAAACTTTAACCGAGTTTGAACAACACTGTAGCTACGCCCATAGATACCGGTAGATGGGAGGCGTTGTCAATTGGAGTTGATCGTTTAATATGTTGTACCGTTGTTCTCGTTCATGTTTTTCGATTTGGTAAGCCTCCAAAAGATCTAATTGTCTCCCCTTGTGAGCTCTATGTAATATTTGAAGACTGGCAAAAATATTGCATTACCTTGAAATGGAAGAAATCATAACAAAGACTAAGGAGGAGGATACTTTCTATGCTACCACACGAGATGCCCAAATAAAGGAAAATAAGCTTAATAACTTGAGAAGGCAGAAGAACACACACAATAATAATAAGCCTAACGAACCTAAACATTTGTTCGATTTTCAACCGAATTTTCAAAATCTGACCAACATCGGCATCACAACGGAAGACCAACAACTGCTGAACAAAGGACATAAATATGCAACATACAACAAAATGACGACACAGAGAGTAGCAATAGAAATCGAAAGCGCCATACAAAATCATCCAGACGAGAGGAGAATTAGAGGCGAATGTATACAATTACTAAAGAACGAAGAAGTGAGAGAAAAACGACGTCAGAAGAACGAAGCTGGAAAAAGAATACATACCGGACTCAAAGAGGAAAAAATCATCAAAAACATGAAAGAAAAGATCGATCAAGAAAATGGAATTCTAGTGAAGGCCGACAAGGGCGCGGGCATGGTTCTAATGCACAAAACAGAGTATAACGATAAAACGGAAAAGTTTTTAGAAGAAAATGGATACAAGAAGATAAATAAGGATCCTTTAAACAACATCATACAAACTACAAAAGACTGTATAAACAGAAATAGAGAAACGCTTGAAAAGTTTAATTGCAATGTTAGATACCTTATTACTATGAACCCTACCATACCAAAGATATATTGTCAGCCTAAGTTGCACAAGGAAAATGTACCCATGCGTCCAATAGTATCATTCGTGAACACCCCTACAAATAAAATGGCAAAAGAATTTGTCAGGATACTTAAAAACCACGTACAGTAGAAGACAAAATACACTATCGACAATACAGCACAATTGCCCAGCAGTTGCAACTACAAGATACAAAGGGAGTAACGATGATATCTTTTGATGTTACTAATTTGTATGCTAACGTGCCTAAGGATCAAATTCTTCCAATAATAAAAAACATACTGCAAGAGGAGAACCTATCACAGAAAGACATAGAAGACCTCATGTCAGTTATAGAGCACAATATTAACACGAACTACTGCACGTTCAACAATCAAAATTACATAATTGAGGATGGTCTACCTATGGGATCACCACTCTCAGGTTTGCTTGCCATATAGAACCATATAGAACGTAGTCGTGATAAATACACAACATGGTAATATAAAATATTGGAGAAGATATATGGATGATGTGTTTTGTTTATGAAGAGGATCAGAGAGACAATTAACAAAGTTTCATGACTACATAAACAACTTACACGACAATTTGAAATTTACGTTAGAAAGAGAAGACAACAATAGCCTGAATTACCTAGACCTGAAGATCCACAGAGATACAGAATGTTTACATTCGAAATTTTTTGAAAACAAACAACTTGTTCCGCAATAATTCCAAGTGGTTCACACCATCACCACACTCAAAAATTGGCGGCTATCGGATCATATATACATAGAGCCCACACCATACCAATTACAGAAAATAATTATAAGAGGGACATAACAATTATCAAACAAATAGCCAGAGAGAACGGATTTAAAACGGACATCGTGGATACAATGGTTAAAAGGAAAGAAAGAAGGAATGATGCGCTTAACAAACAAGAAATAAACATCCAACCGACATATAGAGGACTCACGTACACGGACTCACTGGTAACATATCAGACAAAATAAGGAAAATTCTTTATAAACATAATATTATCTGCTCCTTTAAAACCACATCCGTGGTATATAACAAAGTTAAGGACAACGGAAAGACAGAAAAAATGAACCAAAGTGGAGTGTATAGTATCAAATGTGACGATTGCAACAGTATCTACATAGGACAAACTGGAGAACAATGAAGTTTTCACGGTTTCAGTATGCTGAATGAAATCTTATAATTTTGCAGTGTATAAACATACGTAGAACATGTGCAGTCGGATCGCTTGGCTTGATTAGCAATATGCAATATGCATACAGGCATACTATAAATATTGTCTGCTCTTAGGTTTAAACTGGAGCGCGAGAGAAGTGAAAAATCGGAAGCACAATTTTACAAACCTGTTTACAACCTGTATTCCATAAAAATATAAGAGAACATAACATTCCAAATTTTACACAATCAAGATCTGACGTTTTTGTAGTAACAGGTTTAAAAGAAGAAACATTTGGAAAAATTTTGGTGGTGATACACTTAGAATACACTAATAGCGTTTTCTTTCGGTGAAACTCGGGCGCATAAGTGCAACAATTTTCTCCACGAGCCCCAACAGCTCGTGTTAGCCAAAGTAGTTTCAGAGTTATGAGTCTTCAAACACAGTACTCTAGACGCGTGTTTCTCAAACCTAGATTTTAGCAGTACGACCCCTTTCTTCTGAGCGGGTCACAAGAAAGGTTTATACACTGCGTTTGAGAAATAACAGCTAACCTTGAAGGGCCATATGACCCAAGGTAAAAGATTTTTTCTGTCAAATAACGCATAGTAAAAACTTTTCCATTTCCGGAAAAATTCGCAAAAAACACGCAGTTCGGTCCTGTGCCGCGGTTATCTGATACGCTTTTCTGATGATATGTGAACACAATGAGACACAATAACATAATTCTCAAAGACAGAAATGCGTGCTTGGTTATAGAAAGGGGCAAGTTTCGTTAAATTGATTTATAAATGACATCTGGGTAAATGTATTCCACTTTGGAGAGACTATGGATGTAAATTTAAATGTTGTCGTTCCATTCTAAAATGTACATTGTTGTACAACGAATACTGTTCCGTATCCCGTCGAATACATGAACAGAGCATAGGAATAGTAGATATACATTTGCGGTTCTGGATGAATTTAATAATCAAAATATTTATTTTTCTTTTGCGTGTTATTCATATCAAACTAAGAAGATTTGAAGATTTTTTTCTACCGAAAAAAATATCCTACCTGTATGGTCTTCACGCCAGTATTGTTCAAGAATCTCCAATTCAGCACCCATATCTGGTCCAAATGCTGGACGTAGTGAAGATCCACAGGATATTTATCCGTAGCTACCACCTGTAACCATCCAGAAAAATGTCAATATTTCTACCGGTTGCCCAAGGCAATACCAACAGAAGGCAATCTACATAAGCACACTCGCATATACATATACAAGGATATACTGGTAGGTAGGTACTTGATACTCGTATATGTCTAGAGTGATGCCTAAAGGTACAAATATAGGGCAAATGAAAATACTTACGTCTACGACGACCATCTGCACCTTGGATATTATGAGAATCCGATCGCGATCCGGCTGTGTGGCGTAAACGTACCTGTTGGCGACATTTACCGCCCTACCCCAAGTGCACCTGACACCCTTGTCACCGCAAACGTATTCCTGGAAAGAAATAAACGGATATAGAGGCGATTTGCGTACGATGTAAGGCATTTCACTAGATGGCAACTGGTTGTTGTTTTTTATTGAATTTGACTACCTATGCATGTAGCAAGGAAGATAAAATTGATATTGGTCAAAATCTGTTTCATGTATCGAACAAATTTTAATTGATATAATAAATAAAAAGCTATAGGTTGGTACTACCATATTCATACTTCTCTAAAATGTAACAAATAATTACAAAAATCAGCCTGTATATACACGGAAAAATGATAAAATATGCATCGAGAATTGCTCAGTTATAGTTCGGCTGCTTGCGCTTGAGAAATAGGGTTTGTACCTTTCTTTGCTGCCAGATTAGTTCTTTTCACAAAAAAGTAGGTGCTCCCTTTTAAATTCCTAGTTTTAATTCTGTTGGTGCAACCAATCCGCTGAAGCCCTCGAAGCTCTGCATGATTTAATCAAATCCATTAATAGTGAATGTACACTGTGGGCATAGTACTCATATTACCAATAAAAGTCAATTAATTCAAAAATTTCTTTAACAACAAATTTCCTTTTTTGTGAAGATTGAAAACATACCATATTCGCAGTAGTTAAACGTTAAACCAATGTTATGTTACTTTATATGTATATGGCTATGCAACAATACTGATAATATCGGGTCAATTTAATGTTAAATGTAAGATGTATGAAAATTAGTAGGGTTTGTAACATTTGTTTGCTTTTGGTCAAAAAGAACAGTCGCGATTTTAGAGCATCGTATACAGGGTGAGTGTTTTAATGGATACAGGCTGAAATTTTGAATCATCGTTTTTTACAGTTTTACTCAAAAAAGTAATTGAGTTGGACGTTTGCAACGACAACATTGCACAGGTACGACAAATCCAATTACTTACTTGAGTTATCTTTAAAGATGGCGTAGAAACCATGGCCAACTTTTTGTTTTTTTTTTATGGACGCCATATTTGATTTTGACATTTCTAAAGGATTTTTCTTGCTTCTATTTAACATATTGTAGCACACTTGTTGGACTGTAGATTTTTTGTTTTTGTTTACAGCTTACAGTTTGCCTTCAGTTGTCTGGCGATCAAGAGTTCAAATACAAAAAATATTGAAAAAAGGGGAGCAACACAATATATTCAGGGTTCAGGCTGATGCGGGAAAAGCTCTTCATTAAAAAATTCAGTAAAAATAAAAAGGAAGACTTGGTTTGAAGTGAAACATACGCCATATGTAACATTCATCTAAAATTTACAGCTTAACAACAAGTGTGATATATCATAATTGAAACTGACGAAAAGACCACCTAAAATATTAAAATTAAACATGCACCCATACGAAAACCAAAAGTTGTCAATGGTTTCTCCACAATCTTTAATGATAACTCAAGTACACGATTAGATTTCTCGTGCCTGTGTTTTTGCTACAAATGTTCAATTCCGCTGTCGTTATTTACTAAAAGCAATAAGAAAACATTGTTTAAAAATTTCACCCTTTATATTGTTCACCCTCTACTGTCTTATTTCACCAAAATAAAACATATGTCATTACCTTGATTTTAATACACCGTTAATTTCACATTTATTTGACCCAGAAATTATGCATATGCGTCTCACAATACAGGCAATTCGCTTTTTAAAGAAATATATGAATTGACTAAATATTATTGAAAATACCAGTAATTAAAAATATGTGCCGTTTTATTTGGCTCACAGTGTATACATGAAAATATAGTCGGTTTTTACTTTATCATACGCAGTATGTAAAGTATTGTAATCGTGCCAACAAAATTTTTTGAGATTTTAGCGGAAATATGCCTTTTTGGGTCCCCTGAACATTTTTGACCAAGGTTAAAAAAAATGTCTGTGTGTGTGTGTGTACCCGTTTTTTGTGGCGACGATTCCGGAGAAACTACTAAAGGTATCGGAACGAAACTTCATATTTAGAAGTTTCATCACCAAACTTAGAGCTGAAAACCTTTCTGTTGAAGAGGGTCCAAAAAGGAACTGGAGGTTTAGTCTTAGCATTTTTGAAAGATTTTGCAAATAAGCCGCCATTTCTGGAATTTCGTCGAAATAGTTAAATAATAAATTAAAGATGAGGAAATTCTCAATAATTTATCACCATGACATTTTTTGGTAAAATCAATAGTTTAGCTGCATGAGCAAATTCTATTTCTACAAGATCGGTCGTACTGCATGAAAACTAGTAGCCAGGATTTGTCAGATTTTTTGATTCTAATGACAGTAGGTAGTCTTGGTGTCAAACGCTAATGTTTTGACAATAACTTCTGTCAATATAAGCTGCGTTCGCATATTACATTACACTTTTTACACCCAATAACACGTAAGTGTCATTTGGACGGTGTACCCGGTGTCAACGGAGTACAATATCCGAACGCAGCTTTAATCGACATATCTGTCTAGTTCTAGTAGTTTTATTTTAATGCAAGCATGGCCGGTCTCGATCAAATAGAGTCTCATGCAGCTAAACTATTAATTTTATATATAGTATGATAAAGTCATGTGCCTGGCCACATCAGATTTTTTTCGATGAAATGCTATATACGTGGTCCACTAATTTTATATATTATGCAAAATAATAATATCAAAATATCGCAAACAATTTAAAGTGATTTTCTGGTAAAATAGAGGTTTTAACAAATTAATAACACTGAAATAGTTCAAATATGTGTTGTGACTGTAATTTTTAATTTGTTTACAATTTAAATCCCACCTGTATATCACCATTTTCTATACATTTGATTAAATCAATAAATGTTTCAAATGAATTATTTATTAAAAAATAAAGCTAATGAAAATCATAGATCTTAGTAATAATATAATTTCTTTATTATTCATTTATCGGAAAATGTTATTCTTTAAAAGTTTCACAAAATTTTAATAGTGAACAGTAATTTAATTTTTGTTTTGTTGTGGAATATTTCAACAGGTACTGAAAACTTTTTGAATGAATGAAAACACTCTTGTATTACTGATTGATTCTATCTGTTTTGAAAATTGGGATACATTTTTTATGTGGCTCCGTGATCTTTATGTTAATTTAAAAATTTAAACACAGTTTAATACAATTGGTGTGATCAATATATCTGAATAGATAATATTGCATTGCTCTTCACCTATTCTCACAAGAAAAAATTTAATACGGTCAAATCGGCGCAGTAGTCCGTTTTTGAATTTATTCATACCTACTTTTTATTATTTAAACCAGCCGTATCGGACCCTATTGGCAAAAAAAAACAATTAAATGATGCAAGTAATACAATATCGGCCAAAATCTACTTATTTGACAATTTTTGAATAATGACGTCGTTTCCGCAAAAACCGGAAGGTATACTGAAATGAAGAATATCTCAAATAATGGATTTTTGTTTATCTATTGGCACTCCTCCAAAGGCACTCCTCGTCTAGGATCATCAATAAAAAAAAAGAATTGGATGTACACTCTTGGAATTAAGTAAGTTCTATAAATATTTTAGCAGTGTGTCGATGATACATCCAAGTACAAGTTTTTTGTTATTCTGGTCGACCGCTCGGCCGCTAAGTGCAAAAAATTGTCCGTTTACGCTTCAACTCGTATATCGGAAATTTATTATTTGCGAAACCTTGTTCGAATGCTTTGAATTGGTTTATAATGATTTATATGTTTCTATTTATTAGCTTAATGTGTAATTAATTAATGTAATTCCTACAATGCAATGTAATTGTGTTTTTATTAAATATGACGTTAATTTTATATTAATAAACAAAAGTTTTCGATTACATGAAATGAAAATCTCATTTCAAGATATACAATAATATAAGATACAACACAACAAATTATACTTACAACCTTATTGCATCTAATAGCTTTTTTTGTGTTAATAAATACAAAAATCAATTTGTTGTTGTCAATATTTGTACTTTTCAGGTTATTTCAGAACTGACATATGTATTAACATTTATTCACAAAATAGAAATAAATTAAAATTAAATTGCTTTAAATTTGTCTTTATGGTAATTTGTTAATTGTGATTTACTGGTGTTTTCGAGATATTTAGCTTCAACGTTATTTTGCAGTGTTTAACTTAATAAACAGAAAGGAGTATGTATTTTGTATAGCATGAATGTATCATTACTATTTTTTTATATTATTATTTTGTATTTACTTTACAGCAATATGTTTCAAATATCTGACAACTGAAAATAATGACAATTATGTATACCACTAATTTACAAAAATTTTTGGAAGCAAGCTCTAAATTTTCGACGAATTTTGATGGAACGTAAATATGTTATAATTATTATTAAAAAAAATAAACCAAAATATACGACTATCTAAAAGAACATTTATACAACATACAAATTATTTCATCAAATTTGACCTGGGATGAGTATAAATTGTGTTGGTAACGGGTATATAATTTCCCAAAAGGAGACGCTTCAGAAAGAAAAGTTGTTGGTTTCTTTTACGTATAGCTTTTATTTCATATTAATTATTCACAATCATATGCAATAAAAGCTATACGTAAGAGAAACCAACAACTTGACGATTTGAACCAGGGGCCTTTGCGTCGCTAGCACAATGCTCTCCCATCTGAGCTATTGACATTGTGCTAGCGACGCAAAGGGCCTTGGTTCAAATCCAGGTTGTGGCTGTAATTTTTGATATATTTAAAATTTACATCCCGCCTGTATGTTACCATATTATTAACTTATAATATTACTTTGACAAAGTATGCCGTTAAACATTATCAGTTATAGTTTATATTGTTTGGAAATTAAAAAGACCTTCATTTTTAATGTATATGCATTTTAGCTAACCTTACAGTACACAATTCATAAGTCAAAATGTTATTTTTAACTGATTATGGTTGTTAATGCACGCCTCTTAATTTATTTAGAAAACTAGAAATAAAATTTCCAATAATGTTCCAGCTAATATATAGTAAATGAAAAATGTGTGTTTATTGAAATGGAACTATATTACAATAAAACTTCTGTAGAGCTCTTTGAAATATTAACAAAAAAAGAAAAATAAAAAATTAATTAGTTATCAAACAATGCAAAACCTAAAATGAAACACAATAAATACATATTACAGCAATAAAAAATTATCTATTATAAGTACAATTTTAATAATTTGTCTTAACAAATGAACAAAAGAAAATACTAAAATGTTTTGCTCTTTTTTCTAGAAAGTAGAAAGTAATATGTTTCATATGGTCTTATTGGTTTTTTCTGTCCCTTCTGAAGTTGGAGCCGTTTAAAATAAGATATTGTTAATAATTCAAACGGCTGTAACTTTTTAATGGATTGAAAAGGTAATTTACTTTCTGAAAAGAATTGTTTTGCGGAAGAAACGTGGGGCAGCCTGTATATATTGCTATTATTTTGGTTGTCAAGCATGTATTAGATGTCATGAAAGATAACTGAACATTAACTGCTGTAAAGTCAATACAGATATAAAATTTCCATTGTCCTTCATACAAAATACATGCTCGTCCTAAATGTAAGTATAAATTAAATTTAGAGAATTTATTTACATTTAGTGAATATATTTTAATATTACCATTCTGAAATAGTCTATATTTAGTGATAATCCTTGGCATCAAGTTGATTTGCGCATTTACTTACTTACTTACTTAAGCCCGTCATCCTACTGCTGGGCAAAGGCATTTACTTGCGTAATTAATATGTCTATTAGTTAACACAAATTTATATAATGTGTCATGATATTACATAATATCTTAAAATGAGCTTTTCGTATCATATTATCAAACATGTTTATTAATATTATTATAAAAGTAATTCTATATTTAATTAAATGCATTACCTACTCGTAAACTAAACTGTAGTGATCATATTTCATTTATTATATTGCATTGAAGATATCACATTAAGGAAAAGGTCGGACACGCTAAAAATAAACTAAATCCCGTTACATTACATCCATCGAAAAACCACCTCGTGACGGACAAGTTTTTGCGAACCGGCCCGGTCGAGGTAGAACAGTACATGAATATATAACCGACATACTATTTTCAAATCCTGCGATAGCGATACGTACTTACTTATTTCCATGACTGTACATATGGCGGAGTGGATCATCGGGTATTCTGAATCTTAACCTCTTCTGTAGGATAAACTTTTGGTTTTGAACCCGCCACCAACTTTTATAAAGAATCAAATTTTCTGAGAAATGGCTAAGTACCTAATAAAAAATTCCCATATGGTGCTTACTTTCGTGGACACACTGTATACCCCTTGAATTTATATCCTTTCCGATTAATATTCTCCTATTGCGTTCAGATCAGATATTCCTCAACGCAGCAATCTCCACGCTCGTATTAAACGACCATTCCGCATATTCCAACAAACATTTTACAGCGTATTGCGGCTAAACGCTCTCGGATTAAATTTCACATCCAAACATCTCAGTTTCGGTACGTCCCAGTTCCAATTTTAACCCTACATCCCCGGAAGGGACAAAACAAAGTCGCCGCACACAGAAAACCAATTTAAATCCGAGCGCCGCACACACATAAAAAAGGATTAAAAAACCTCCGGCGAATAGTGTCCTCCGCAGGATCAGGACGACCACCAGGACGATCCGGTAGTGTCAATTTTGCAATACCGCTTTAATTATGGAGGTGGGCGAGCCCAAATGCCTTCAGGGAACGCGAACCAAATTAATTTTCTCACCTCCGTAACGACAGTACAAAAAGACGAAAAATGAGAGAGACAGAGAGAGAGGGATGAGAAAAAAAAAGGTACAGAGTACAGAGGATATCGGGAAAATGTTCCGGTGTGCCCGGAGCGAGGTGATTCGGATTCCGGTGGACAACTTAATTAAAAATTGATCCCGGTCGGTTTTGCGCGGGTTCATTAGCGAGCCTGACATCGGTTCGGCGCGTTTTTAACGTTAAAACCAAGTACAATGCAATCGAAGTATGGGAGTGCTTTAAGCGGGAACGGATTCTGATCGATTCTGGTCGCTGCTAGTCGGGTATTACTCGATTAAGCCCGTGATTGAGACTCTAAAGACTTAATGTGGGTCGGGCGAAATTATTAATTGCTCCTGCCGCGGGCGCACTACCGTGGGGAAATAGACGAACTTGCCGGTCAAAATTACAGATTGTAAGACCAAAAGTTGTAATAGTCTTATAGTTGAATCAATGCAAAGAAAATGAGAAATTAAAAATCAGTATTTATAGTAGAGTGAAACTAGATTTAAAAATAACAAAACCAAATACTACAAACAAATTTTAAAATTACATAACTCGAGTAATGGGCGAAAATGTTGTCGATATGGATGCTGGAGTTGATGATTATGAGTATAAGGTCAAATTTGGCCAAATTTTAAACTGGTTGTTAATACAGTTTTTAAGAAATAATAATAATAAGAATAAAAATAACTGCTTTTTCGAATAGAGACCTTTTTTCTGTAATTTTTAAACGATAATAAATTTGATAGTCTTTCATGAGAACAGAATGAGAAAATCATAGACTTTGTACATGGCAAGTTAATAGTTTTCCTTTTTGATTTTCTCAAAACATTTCTTAAAACGTTCTTAAAACTAAATTATGCACAAAATTCTAAAATGGTTATAGGTATTATTATCATATATTGGAACTCACGGATCACGTTAAATATATTAAGCTTGGGCAACCTATCAATAATCTTAATACAATTATTTGTTTATTTATTATTTTTAAACAGAAGGCTGAAATTTTTGCAGAACATCTAACAGAAATCTTCCAGCCACACAACATCGAATCAGAGCCAATTACGAATGAAGATATAACCTATGATGAAGAAGCCATACAGCTAGTTACTCCAAAGGAAGTTTCCAGAGAAATCAAGACAAACCTGAATCCAAAGAAGGCACCTGGATATGATCTTAACACAGGAGAAGTTCTTAAGCAATTACCTAAGAAAGGTATTGTTATGCTGACGTACCTAATAAATGCATCGTTCAGATTAAAACACGCCCCACATGTCTGGAAAGTAGCAGAAGTTATCATGATACCAAAACTAGGCAAACCACCGACCGAGGCCAAATCATATCGCCCAATATCACTGTTACCAATGATATCGAAACTCTTTGAAAAGTTGCTTCTAAAGAGAATGAAACCTATCATTGAGAGAAAAGAACTAATTCCTAATCACCAATTTGGTTTTAGAGAAAAGCATTCCACTATAGATCAAGTCCATAGAATAACAGATATCATAGAGAAAGCATTAGAAGAAAAGATTATTTTGTAGTGTATTGGGACCAATTCTCTATCTACTATATACAAGTGACCTTCCACAGATGGAAAATGTAACAGTCGCCACATTCGCAGATGACACGGCTCTAATGGCAGTGGGATCAACTATTGGTGAATCTACCAGGAATCTTCAACAAGCTAGTAACAAAATATACAAATGGACTAGAAAATGGAAGACCAAGCTCAACGCACTGAAATCTGTACACATTAACTTCTCAAACAAAAGAATCGAGGACATACCTCATGTCAAGATTAACGACGCCATAGTTCCATATGCGAACACTGCAAAGTATTTGGGTATGACACTGGATACAAAACTAAGGTGGAAAGAACATGTTAAGAAGAAAAGAGTAGAGCTTGGCCTCAAATACAGAGAACTGTACTGGCTTCTGGGAAGAAACTCACAGTTGTCAGTACAGAACAAACTACAAGTCTACAACCAAGTACTAAAACCGATTTGGTTATACGGCAGCCAGCTTTGGGGCTGCGCAAAAAGCTCCAATATACAAAGAATCCAGATCTTCCAAAATAAAGTACTAAGGAATATGGTTAACGCTCCTTGGTACATACGGAATAGTGACCTGCACCGTGATCTTGGTGTCCCACAAGTCATCCAAGAGATAAAAAGATTCGCCACTAAGCATG
Source organism: Aphodius sticticus (assembly GCA_963966075.1). Classification (NCBI taxonomy): domain Eukaryota; kingdom Metazoa; phylum Arthropoda; class Insecta; order Coleoptera; family Scarabaeidae; genus Aphodius; species Aphodius sticticus. The sequence continues at coordinate 98,386,424 of OZ014506.1, read as the reverse complement.
AATCTCGCCTAAGCCATCACGTCAACGTATAGGCCCTGCAGCTACTGGACAACCAGAATCTAGTGAGAAGACTAAAAAGAACTAAACCCTTCGAACTAGTGAATCAGTGAAATGTGTATAAAGCAGAGCACAGTGAGTGAAGTGTTAGTGCTTCTTGTTTGGGACAAAGTAAATATAGGCACATCAGTGGATAGCCTATTAGAGACAAGTACCTAGTTTTAAGAATTCAGATTTAAATTGATGGTTAATCTTTTAGATGTTTCAATATGTTAAGCATCTTATGCTTATTAATAAAAAAAAAATATTATTTTATTTATTTTTTAGGATTCCTTACTTTAAAAGTATAAGTCAAATCCCTTTTTGTCCGTCTGTCTGAACAAAGGTTTAAAAAAATTATAAAGCTAAAATTTGACATATCTATAAAGCTTACTAACCCGCATTTACATAACCTACCAAATATTTGCCCATACATTTGGAGGGGTTAACGTTTGACACCTTAAAAATAATGAATCTGAATTCAGTCATAGTTCATTTGAAAGGGTTTTACCGTTAATTGTCAACGGGTATAGATAGGTAGGCATGGGTTAGTTGGGGATATGACATACAGAGGGCCGAGGTTTGAGCAAGATTCATTCAAAAATTATAGCGTTTTAGACTTATATATTTATTATATATTTATGCTCGGACTCGGTGCAGTTCGCACCGAGTGCGTGCATAAAAGTGAATAAGTCGAAAACGCTATAATGTATGAATGAATCTTGTTCAAACCCCGGCCCTCTGGATGTCATGGCCTCAACTAACCCTCGCCTAACTATCTATATCGTTGACAATCAACGGTTTTATTTAAGGATACAAAATTATTTTATTAATTATTATTAATATTTTATTGATTAATATTATAAAAATATTTTTATTTTCAATTTAATGTGACATAGTTTACGAGATTTTCCCAAAAATGCGTCTGAAAACTCAACGAATCCAAACAAGTAGATAGATTACAAAATAGAATTAGTGGTCTTAGTAAACTCGGAAACAACTTTCTGAATGTATTTTTACAAACAAAATTCATAATGAAATTAAAAAAACTCCGATTTAAAATATATTGGATGACAATTCAAACGTTGTGATGTGTCCATGATGTGACAACATGTGTGATGTTATGCTGTTAGAGATTCATGAAAACAAAATATATAAGCAAATTATACAATTTGATGGAATGGAACCTGTGGGTTGCGATTCACTCGCTCTTGTCCGGATTTTATCTAAAGTTATTCTATTCTATTATTCCATGATAATTTTTGCACCTTTTGTTACCTTCCTTCTGATTGATTTGTCTTTACCCGATTTTTTTATAGCATCCTCTTTCAATTTAGTAATTTTTTATTTCTTGTAGTTGCGTCAAGATTTTTTTGTTTAGTTAGTTGGCATAGCGCACCTATAAATTTAAACTAACCGGTTATCCATGAAGACATCATACAATAATGAGAGGAGATGCAATCGAAATACGTAAGTTTTGATGTGTTTTAACTTTGTTAATTCTAATTCTTTAATTCTTTGTAATTTAGATTAGCACATTTCAACTCTAGATGTTACTTCATGTTAGCGCGTTTTGTGATCAACAACGAACCTTTTTAAACAATTTGACTGTAAGTTGATGGAAATTTCGATGACAAATGTATTGTTAAAACCGGACATAAGTTTTTTTATTGTTTTGGGGTACAAACATCTTAAATAAAGGTGTTTTTGTTTATTCTACTGCAATATTGGGCGATTTTATTTCGATTACAACTTATTTTCTCTTAAGTTTAGTACAGTGTAGTAGGTGTTACATTACACAGTTCTTAACAAAATTTAAGTTAAATTTAAAATTTGTCTTTGAAAATTAATAGAGGTTTTCTCCATATTCAACGATACCAATATTTTTCTTCAAATGCTGGTGTAGGACAAAGTAAAACAAGTAACAAAAAGGAACTCAAAATCTATATTATTTTAAAGTACGTACTTCTGATATTTTTTTGCAAAGTAGTATTGAAAACAGCAGCTAATACGCTGCTGTTTTTAACAATTTTAAACAAACAGCAATTTTATTCCTTATTACCAATTTTCGTAATAGAGAGAAATCAATACCTGTATATGTTTGAACGAAATTAACGAATTTGAAGTTACAGCTGTGCTGTATTAAAAAAATTTCAAAGAAACGTGATTGGCTATACTGATATACTTTATCTAACTAACTCTAAACTTCTGGATACAAAATACCGAACATACGCACAGATAGAAAGCAATAAGTAAAAAAATATCTTTAGCTTTTTGGGAAATGACTCACATTATTTATAAAAAAAAAAATATGTGTTCTAAAGTTTTCTTCGAAACATAGTTTGCCTTTCAGGACAGCTTATGCTAGTAACTCACCTGCGTGCCAGGTATGATATCAGTCGACTGAATCTGATGATACAACCTGCATGTTGTTGGCTCGTAGATCGAGATGCCCCAATCGTGGAACGCGAAGAATCGCCTCTCCTCATTCGGCGCGGCTACAATCAGAAATAACGCTCAAATTCCACCGTAATAATAAACCGATTTCGAACACTTACTGGGCGTCGGCTGTTCCTGAACAACCAGCGAACTAATGTCCCTCGTTAAGCCACCTGCGAATCCGAAAACAAAGGGGGGTGAGTCTAGATCTCCCATCTTAAGACAGAACAACGTCGCCGAAAACCCCACACGAAAGCGAAGCGCTTCTATGATTTATGGTTAATGTGGAATTAATGTGGAAATGGGGATGAAGGGTAAGGGTTGATGTGGATTTATTGGTTTTCGGTCAGTGGACAAAGGAGTAGAGGGTAGTGTGAATTGATCGAATTATATTAAATAGGTGGAATTAATATTGTATATTTATCAGTTTATGGTGATGTTTGGCCTGGGAAATATTTGTAGGATGATAGGTATTTTGTAGAAAGGATGTATGGTTGTAGAAAAGATGTATGGTTGTAGAAAGGATGTATGGTTGTAGAAAGGATGTATGGTTAACGAGAGACCCAGAAATATAATTAATAGCAAAAGATCAATGATGTGTTTTCTTTAAGCTGAGACCCCTCCAAGGCAGTTGCGTCATTTTATTGTCTGCTCTAATACATTATAAAATATAATTAAATGTTAACTATAAAAGCACAAGTTGTTTTCTTCTGAACTTCTCTATACTTGCACCTTCTTGCACACTGGAGTATTGTAGTGCGTGTTTGTAGTGAGTTGGCAAGCTTGTTTACAATAGCGACGATTGCGAAAGTACTATATCATCGACTAGAAAACTCAAACACAGTCCAGTTTGAATATTTTTACAAATAGAAAGTAATACTTCTTTAGGTTGTACTATACGTCAAATGCAATAAAAACGAAATAAAAACAGGCATGTTTATAGTAGCGCCATGTACATCTCGTGATTTTTTTTTATTCAAAGCTTTGGAGAGAAGTCAGCTACAGTTCGCTATTTGAATTGAGACGGGAGCCTTAACAAAGCAATAAACGTATTAAGCAATTTCTGTAAATTTTCTGTAAATGACTATTTGAATTTTGCGTGTATGCGTGTGGCAAGTATTAAATAAAAAATGACGAGCATTTACAAACACCCAGTATTGTTGATAAATTGTTACTTTTAGACCAGTCAATGAACCCTTTGCGGTCGAAATAATATTATACCGGTATTACACCGAATAAAAACATATGTTCAGAAAGAAAGGCAGGTATCTAATCTACTGCTTGTCCACTAGACTAGCGTGTCCCAAACGTTTGTTTCCGTGGCCCGGTTATTCTTAAACTTTTTCTTCGTGACTCACTAAAATTTTATTTTGTATTTTAATTATTGTTTAAATTCTATGTTAGCATAAACGTACAAACCTTACGCCCGGTTGTACCACCACTCGCAAACCGTCTGATCAGCAGACCGGTTGATCAAAGGTGACCGACGATCAAGACGCGATGCGTTGTACAAAGCCCGGTCGGGTGCCGGTTAGCCGATCAGATGATTTGGCGCGGTTGGCAGTACTCGTCTACCAAAAGCCAGTACATTTAATAGAAACTACGTGAAAAGTCCGCAACCAAACTAACACAGCAAATAAAGTGGTAGTAAACATATAAATCACGCTGAACTGTTGAAACTTTAAAATAGGCCATTGTAGATATTATAATACAATATTTATTATAGCAGATATTAAGTTACTTTCTACTATAACAGATATTTATTTATAAACATTTTGTTTATTATTTTTTACATTGGAAATTTGTTTATCATTGATATTCTCAACTTGAAATCAATTGGTGCCTATTTATGTCAATATAAATAGAATTTTAGTTCTAAACTGAAATGAATACTTACCCTACCCATTTTCAAAGTGATAAACTAAGCCTACTTAATTAATCTTTACGGAAAATGTAGAAATAAGGGTGTAAATAAAAGTTTATAGTAAATTATTTATTTAACCAAAACTATACATCATTAGTTATCAAAAAATATTTAAATATTCTTCAATTAACATATTTCTAATTGCAACGTCGCTCTGGTTATCAATGTTAACATGATCATCGATAATAAGTGGCAAAATTAAAATTGTGATATCATCGTCCACTTCTGGTTGCTGATCGTGCATGTCGCAGGCGATGGTGTGTAGGACAGCTGTGACAATCACAATTCCATCCATTTTATGGACATACAATTAAATCGCCAAGGATAAAATGGGCGAGACACCAAAAGAAACCGGCTACCACGTGTCTCGTTCGAATTAAGGAATCGTTGGTGTCCTGTTAATGGATTTCCGTCATGGGATAGGGTTTAACACCATATCCACTATAATAGTTTTAAAAATCTCCATTTTCAAGCTCTGGTTTCACTTGGGAATTTCAGAAAATATTTGCATCTGGTCACGATAGCTGTCTATCAGCTAACTGGCTATCGGCAAACAATGTTTCAAAGATTTAGCGTGCTACGGATCACCTGGACATTCAAAGAAAATAACCTTTTGAGGTTTCTGTAATTTTCAGCCACTTCACCACCTGGATTTTTAGATAATCTGAACCTCCTCCAAAACTCGACATCGTTCCACTGTTAAAAGTGATTGGGCCAGTCTCTCAAAACTGGCCGCAGTCGTGGATGCTGCACCATGTCCACCAGTTAATCTTTATTATCGGTCACGGCCCCAAGAAAGTCCCTTCGTACTGGATCTACAAGCAAATTAATTGAAAATATGGAGCCCAAAAAATGCAAACAAAAAATAAGAACTGTAGATAATGATAAATGTATACGAAACTGATATTATAAATACTACATACACTTATTTTTCTAGTACTTACCGAAATTAATCCCAGAGATTTGTTCGCTGATGTCAATACTAGATGTAAACACAAACAATTATAGGTTAGCGTCACTCAAGCGCCTGCCATGCGTCTGCGCGCCAGTCTTGATCAAACGATCACCGGCCAATATACGGCGGTCAACTTGCAGCGTGGTTACGGACCAATCAACCTCTGATCAAGGTTGGTACAACGAAAAATGCTCCGCTGACCAATGATCAACGTGATTGGACGGTCATCAGAGTTGGTACAACCGGGCGTTAGTGGGTCACTAAGAAAAACCGTAAATATAACCGGGCCACGAAAAAATAAGTTTAGGAAACGCTAGTTAGTGGGCAAGCTGTCAGTGGACCAGACTGCTGATCGTTTGAGGATATTAGCGTTGAAAAAACTTTCATAATTAATTACATAAAAACTATAAAGTATATGATCCTATATGAGCCTCATATGTGTAATGAATTTCCTCCACTACAAGTCGGTATTTTTTTTGTTTCAATTGGATGTCAAATTGAAATTGCGCGTAAATTTGGCGATGGCAGTCCAATTATGGATAGTTTTTGATTAATTAATACTATTTCTGAACCTATCAGTATTTTTGTTATCCGGTATGATTTTATTTCGGGGTTTACAAACATAAACCCAGCCAGACTGACTAACGTATTGAACAGACATTTAATTAATTTTGAAAAGCTTAAATTATTATGATTGATACAATACATATACATATAATACATATAAATTAACTTATGCAGCCCCACTTTATGTAGTTAAATTTATTCTGTTTTCTCTAATTGACAACTGACCCAACACAAGTGGCGTACGGAGGGGGGGTCGGTGGAGGCGGTCCGCCCCGGGCGGCACGTGTTTTGGGGCGGCATTTTTTATATTTCTAATTTATTTAAAAATAAAAATACTATAACAATGTTGTTATCAACAGAATCAATGATTAATGATAATAATTTCTTTAGCGACTTTGTTGTTATTGCAAAAAGCGCCTCTATCGGTCAAGGACGATGTAAGAAAAGAAAATTCTGCAGCTTCTGGTACAGTAATGTCCAGAACATTTTTTGGGGACTATGAACACTTTTCACGTTTTCGTTTTTTCGTCTTCCACTCATTGATGAGATATTTTACTTTCTGTCACTGGTCAAGGTGCTAAGCACAGTGTAGAAACTCGTTGGAACGCAAGAGTAGAAGTAGTAATAATAATTGTAAAAAAAGACATTTCACAAACATTTTCAGTGCGTTGGGCAAACTAATATCTGAGGAAAAAAATATTAAACACGATCAGACTCTGGAATACCACTCCACTCATTGGAATCTTTTTCGTTTCTGTGCTACCTCAATTTAATGCATATCCGTTCTTTTGGAAGTTAACGACCTATAAGAATATCTCCAAACAAAGGGGTTAAATATCGATCAATGTTACTTAAAACAATTTTTTACAAATGTATTTCAGTGGACAAAGGGGCACGCTAATGCAAAACGCACAGCAGCCAAAAAAATGTGTGAAGAGTTGGAGATTTCCACTGACCGTCGAGTTAGAAGGACAAAGATTAGGAGTGGTGAACATTCGCGAGACGTGGGGATATATTTTAGAAGAGGAGATACAACGGGAAATGCTTTTGTCACTGGATAGAGTTCTCCAAGAAATAACAGTTTGTTTTGACCAACTACATGTCCTTGCAGAAAAGTATTATTTCCTAATACCATATAATCTTGTAAACACAAATGTTGAATATCGCGTGAATATATAACTTGTCATTGACGACGAGCAGTTGGAAAAGCGGACAAAGGCCTCTTGAACTTTTAATATTCATTCAAAAATACAGGCTGGGAAACTGTTCCAAACATAGTAATATTGCTAAGAATTTTTTTAACAATAGCCGTAAGTGGGGTTAGTTGTGAAAGCAGCTTTTCCAAACTAAAATTGATAAAGAAAACTATGTTCAACAATGAGCGATTTATGATAGCGCAACCTACCGGTACTTTCTATAGAGAGAATTCAAGAATTTTCGAATAAAAAAGCAAGAAGGATAAATTTATGAACACGCTTACATGTTCTGTACATTGTACATTATTATATGTAGATTTTATTTGTACAATCCATGGGTACAATCTGTTTAACCAAAAGACATAAAATTTGTGTTTATTAATTTCTGTTGATGTCCAGGCAGGGGCGGATACATTGACATATGTTGATTGTAGGAAACAGTTATATGAAAAAAGTTTTTTAAGCTTTGCACCAGACTTGATGACACCCATAGCACAGATTATACAGATACGCAACTTGCAGGAAATCACAAGATCAAAATATCATTGCGCACGTTGACGCGCCGGGTCTTTTTTTCATTGAAATGGGAGGTCGGACTCAAGATGTCTTTTAGCGCCCCCCCCTTGAGTTTTTATGTATCCGCCACTGTGTCCAGTAATTTTAATAACCACCATCACTTAATTTAGATGGACTTAGAAAGGGCGGCAAATTAGTAACCGCCCCCCAGGCAGCCAAAGCTCTAGGTACACCACTGCCCAACACAACCCAACATGATGCAAATGCAAATTGGAAAAATGTTTTTTTTTTTCAATTTGAAGGGAAAAACATTATATGAACGCATTTTCAATAACACTGTTTTAATTTGGTAGAATATTCTAGTACTAATAACAAACAAAATTGACATTTTTGAATCAGAGAATAAGAAATAAATGCAAAAAAAAACAGACCCTTTCTTTGGATGTATTTGTCAAATTGCCCATTTAATGTTGCACTGCCAATAAAGCTGATTTAGCCATAAAAGAACCATTTCATATCGGTCGGACAAGTATACACAAATCATGGGTTCTTTTCGTGAATAAGTCACGCACTCAACAGAACTCTTGTTGTATCTCGGTTATTAAGACTTAATGAAATTAATCATAGAACAGAATGCTTACAAAAGATTGGGCAACTGCGTGACATTTGATTTCTGCGGTTGAAGCTTTTAAAAACCACAGATAATTAACCGATTAAATAAAACTTTGTGTCATTGGTAATGCTTTGAAAAGACCGAGTTCTAATCAATAAATTATAATTAAGGCTAATTAATTTATAAATTAATTAAATTGCGCTATTGGATTATTCGTACAAAAAGTGTCCTATCATTATTTTGGTTACAAATTTTATCCATTGTGTTTAGTATACAAATTCACCATATCAGTATCTTGTTGACATACTACAAATAAAAACGTTGTGCTAAGTTTCTTCATAATTGGTTAGCATTAAAAATGCTTTCCCAAATTTTTACATATATTATGGTATTTGCATTAATGGGCCTCAAATTTTAACAACACAGTAATACATTTAATAAAGACATTATTGTTATTATGATCAGCATTGGCACAATGACAAAAGAAATAACCATGCTAATACAACTTTAGAAATATCAGGCAATCCCATAAATCAATACCCATCCTAAATACGTTCCCTAATGTCTATATCAATGGACAGAGGACACCTAAGCCAACCCCTCAGCAATACTACAGAGTTTGGTTCTTTGTACGATGCCGTCGACCAAACCCAACACACAACGACAAGCTTGTACATTCCGTAACATATCTTGCGGTTCTCTTGGTCCGTCGACTAACTCCGCCAGGCAATTAAAGGAGGGTCGACCGCAAACCCAACCGGGTTCGGTCCGGCCGTCCGTTCGTACACGTGGGCGGCACCGTCATCGGTCGGTAAATTAGGATGCCAGCTACTGTTATTTCGCATGCGGTTTACGGTAACGTACGCTCGCTTTACCTCCCCCTCGCATTGCCTTGTCGGTTTCTCCTTGTTTGTTCTATGGGATGTTCCAGTTTCGGCGCTTTTGGAGGTTTGATGAGTAGGGGGTTAATGAAGTGAGAGTAAAGTTTATTTTCGAGACATGAGCGCTGCTAAAAAAGATTCTTATGGTTGGGGTGAGGCTGATTTGTAAACCGAAAAGTTTACATATTGATGACATTTCAATGGGGTATTAAGCAGTGCTTTGAAACTCGTAGGTTGTCAATTTGGTGTGGAATCCTTCTACTTCACACTTCAAATATTTGATGACCGTCATTTTGTAGAAAGGAGAGATAAAGGAGAGGAAGGAGACTAAGAAGACGATGGAGGCGAAGGAGAGGAAGGAGAGTAAGGAGAGGAAGGAGAGGAAGGAGAGGAAGGAGAGGAAGGAGAGGAAGGAGAGCAAGGAGCGGAAGGAGAGGAAGGAGAGGCAGGAGAGGAAGGGCAGGAAGGAGACGAAAGAAAGGAAGGAAAGGGAGGAAAGGAAGGAGAGGAAGAAACGATGGAGACGGAGGAGTCGAAGGAAACGAAGGAGAGGAAAGAGAGGAAGTAGACGAAGGAGAGGAAAGACAGACACGAACGAGAGGGTGGAAAAGAAATAGAGGAAGGAAGTGAGAAGCAGGAGAAGAATTTTAGCAATACTTACCAATATTCGTTGCCTGACACATGTAAGCTCCGGTGTCTGCAAAACCAATTTTCTTAATTTTCAGCGCGGTTCCATTGCCAACTATCTGGTACTTATGGGCGCTCTCCACCCTCAAATGTTCGTCGTTCTTCAACCACTCAACCTGAAACAAATAATACGATGAAATATTTGTTCAACTAGGCCATAACTTAAACAAAAAATAATAATTTTAATAAACAACCAAGGTGATCTAATTGTAAATTGTAGTAGGGTGGAACCAAGACGACGTCCAAAAGCATACAGCGTATTCTGCAAAAATTCGATCTATTGGTTATTTAAAGTTTTCATATTTTAGGAGAAGAATTCACAAAGAAACGATTAGTGTTATCAATCTCATCCAAGGTGGCAGCTGTGGGATGATAATAATCTTAAAACGCATATCGAACTACCAAATAGGTACGATTAATAACTCTGCTTTTTGCCATCTTCTAAATAAATAATAAAAAAACAAAAATAGCAGTCCAACAACAACGTTGTAAGCATTCTTAAGAGAGGCGGTTATCCATATACCATTTACATGCAAAACACTGGCGTATAAAATGCAGATCGGAGTAGAAACTATTGCACTGATGTGTAAAAGTAGGGTACTGTTGAAATGTGTAAGCATAGGGCATTATTCCGGGATAAATATAAAATTCAACCGCGCTAGCTTTAATCATGAACTTCATTAGAGAAAAGAATCTATTTTTTGACACATTATACGGGTTTATTTAATATGCTTTTTGATGATTAAGCCAATAGCATTAATCCCGGAACAGGAGCTAATTTATGGGTGACATTTTAAGACATAACTGTTTAAAATTGACCCAGCCGTTGTCAAGTTGATCTGCTTTTTAAGCAATTGTGTCGAATTACTACGAACTGTCACCGCGGAGCTCTGTAAAGAAGATTTCTGTAATAAAGTCCACAGACCGAGACACAGGAGAAGAGTACTAACAGCTCAGATCAATAATAACTAACAGTTGACAACAACTACAGTAGCCGCCTATTGGCAAAGGGCAGAAATCGGCTGAACAAATTAAGTAAGTATGTTTGTTTATACACAAAGACTTGAGTATAACGATTCACTGTTACATGGAAGAGACTCAAGGCCGACGTCGATCTCACTACCATAAACGTCCCTCTTAAGCACAGTACCTATGAACACTAATAAAGTAAAACGAGCAATTGAAATAAAGCGACTGAAAATACTATGTGCATTTAGCTTGGGTTATAATTCCATGTCGTCGGCTTTGCAAATTGAGCAAGGAAAAACCATGAATATAATATTTATAATGAATATTTATATGAATATTTATAGCGTCAAAAACACCTCAAGCTGGAACAAATTATCTTATCTATATTAGGTACGGCAAATGAAAATAATTCGCTGATGTCATCAAATCACCAGTTCAGAGCATCAAATAGGCAATCTTAATTGCTTATAGATAATTTAAATAGGAATTTTTGGGGACTCAAAGTGATAAACGCCCTATTTGAAGGATTCTACGTCGCCTGGACATTCTTTTTTTGAGAAATTGACCTAGAACGCCCTTTGAAGCGTCTTTAATTTAATAATGTGTTAAGACTTGATCTAAATATTGAGCATCTCATGCATAATCTCAGAAATTCTCAGACTTTCCGCAACCATTGTCGTTTCATATAAAGCTTACAAACTATCGCAAACAACGTCACCATATCACACATTAACCTATGAGGGAAACAACAGTAAGTTCAATTAATAGAGGTCATTATCGTTTTTTTCTTTATCGCTTCTTGTTTTTAGGATAATATGTGGTAAATTCGCAAATGATAATATGATATGAAGATGATATCAAAAGCATAGGAAGAAAATTGGCCTATAAAGAAGACAGCACCAGAACATAACATAACCTATATTAGTAATCCTGTGCTCATCTAGCACTCTCAAGCAATCTATCAAAAAAGCTATCTACTCACAAGGCGATCTATCTAAAAAGTCTACTGGTTCACTAGTAATACGTCTTTTGGTCAAAATATCCCAGAACGTATGTTAGCATTGAATGCGGTATTAAAGAACATACGAGAGACACCCGGGTAGGTAGCCTATCAATCTGCGATTAGTGAGCAGTGTGAGCACCAATGGGTCGAAATAAGTAACTTTGAAAAGACGAATATGTTGACGAGGATCCGCAACTCAAGTCACTAAAGACTAAGCACCATCACCCATGGAAGCCGTGGAAGCCTTCATATTTATTTAATCATTATGCATCTCACAACGTACAAAAAAATCCTTTAATCTACTGATGAAGTCACATCAACTTCAAATGCAATTATTGCAGATGGCAGGCGGCACCGCGTTCTTTTACAGCGAATAAAAATTGATAGAACTTCCCGTTGGGCATTAGATACGCGTGCTGTACGGATGTGGAATGGGATAAAAGGGGGTTGGGGCGGCACGTTTAAATTACATTTAACTTCGGTCGGAAGCCGTTGCTTCAATTTCGCGACATCAACTTTTTTCTCTGGTATAGCGAGGGTCGAGGGGAGGGGGAACCAGATCCGCTTGCATTTACTCTTCCCGTATAAAGAGAAGTATTGCGTTAATGGAATTACCTTAGCGAATGTCGCTACGCCCCCCAAAGACCGCCCACGCCAAGGGGGATGAGTTCCCCATTGCTTGCGTCAGAAATAATGCAATAGAGGAACGGGGGGTGAACTCGGGGCTTTCTTTGGAGATGAAAGAGGAGAAGTAAAAGTAGAAGGAAGATGTGTAAGGAAATGAGATGCTGTTAAGGTCTCTGTTTGGTGTATTGGGCGGATTTTTGTTTGTGGAACTAAAGGATGATAAATCTGGTCGTACCAATGATGTTTGCAGTCGTCCAGCAGGTCGTGGTTTGTTAGAATGGTCAAGAGACATAACATGGTTCTATAAGATAACGCTTTCTCTCATGTAATCGGTTAAAAAATCTAAATTTTTATCTTTCATATTTTGAAACCTTGAAGTTTATAAAATAATACCGTAAAACTGTTTTTTTTTATTCTCGCAAGTTCTACGAATTTATAGCCTATGGTATTCTGCGGTCGAAATTTCCTGCATTAAGGCGGCGCAGAGTGATGTTTCTATTCAAATGATAATTCTCGGTGACGGTGTAAAATTGGAATGTGAAATTTGGATACAGTATAGAGAACGCATATATCTAGGTGCTTATGTTGAGTAAATTATTATATTTCATTGCATTCATATAGAAAAGTAGTGTTAAACAGTATAATGTTTCTACCTTCTAGAGTTAACAACACCACACCGATACAACCATCGCGTTTTTCTAGAACACGATCTTTCAAACTGGCATGAGCGATTCCTTTTAAATCGTTTAACGGATCGAGTTATTCTTTTTTTTCCCTTCAAGATCATTGGAGGCTGAACCTCATAATAAGTAAAACTTTTAAATAATTATATTATTTATACCGATTTGAAAACGAAAAAAGGCTGTAGAAAACGAACTTAAAATTCAAGCAGCAATCATTTTGTTAATATTCATGTTTTTTAACTAAATGTTGGTTTAGCCTCCAACTAAGTTCATCTAGATTCACTGCGCTTTTGGAATTTCGATTTCTGGTTATTTTTATAGGAGCTATCGTGCACGTCGTTAAGGAAAGAACGCCGCGTAGGGCCTAATACTACCTACAACAGTATCCCCTTGTTTCATATAGTTTTCTTCTGGCACAATTTCTTTTTGTACTCTAAAGTATAATAAATATATAGCAAAAGAAAAAATATTGATATCTCTTACAATTTGTTTGAAAAAGTGTTCCAAAGTTGAGCTACTTTTTAGGTATCTACACAGAGGGAAAAATATGCTTGCAGCAACGCGAATAACTTTGGTTCAAGAGTATTACTTGTTTCTATACCCCGCAGAGAGATCATTTGTTTGATTGAAGAAAACGTTAACATAGTCGGAACAAGTCTATCATTTTCTTGGTATTCCAAGTATTATATTTTCTTATTTGAAATATTAAGTGCGTGCTTGAAATGAAAATATGTACTGGTTGGACGAAAGTTACCGATTTCTCGATCCAACAATCTCAATATTTCTAAAGAAAACGCAAGATCTTTTCAATGAAGAATACCGTTGCTTGAAATGAGAACGTAGGCTTCTTGATCTTATAACAGCGTTTGCTTCTATCAAACTAACTGCTGCTTCAGTCAACGCGTGGTTTTTCTTGAATGAAAAATTACGCTTTAATAAATGAAGCTTTTATTTTTCTTGGTCTAAAAAACTATTTATTGGCTCGAGAAACATGTATGGTTCAATTAAGAAATGTATTGTTTAATTTAAGAGGATTTTAATGTTCAAATAAGTAAATAGAAATTTAAAGCAAAAATAAGAATTATTTCATTTAAAAGTATTAATATACTCTAGTAATATGTTTATTTAACAATAAATAAATAAATGAATTGGGCTACCATATAGGTAACTATAAATATATCTTATTTTCTATCTTTCAAGAATTTTTGTTAATCATATTAGTTAATGCATGATATCTTATTAACATATGATTAACAAAAATTCTTGTAAGATATAAAAATATGTGATATTTTTATAGTAACCAATATATTGGGAACCCAATTGATTTATATATTTATTGTTATACATATTACTAAGTATATTAATTATTACTTTTGAATGAACTATTATTCGTATTTTTGCTTTAAATTTCTTTTACTTATTTGAACATTAAATTACTTTGATACTAAATAAAAAATAAGATATACTTTTATACATGCCAATATAATCACTACCCCATATATTTTATGTTATACGCATTACAAACTATTCTAGTTTAATATGGTTATGTCACTTACCTGCGTTGCCCTAAAATCCCTGACAAACTAGAATAATACCTACTAGAATAATTTGGAATATCACTTGTATTTGAAAAAAATTCTGGAAGGTAACTCATTTCAATCGTTATGTCACCAACCCATTAGTAGAACTTTTGCTGTTTTACGTTAATTAGGATAATATATGGAAGGAAGAATAAATAGGAATAATATGAAATCAAAGAAATATATCATAACATTAGTTTTATTAGAAAATATTGATAATATGTAACAAAATACGCAATACTATACATATAATAAAATAGCAACATTGAGATCCTTCATAACCATTGAGATCATATATATATATATATATGTAGTTAACTAAATATCAATAAGAACACAAATATCATTCTTTATATATATATATATATAAACACACTGATGTATATAACGCATATAAGTTGCGTGGTTAACTAAATAGAAATATTACTACAATATATGTAATATGATTTTATCGAACTTTCAACGATACGGAACACAAAAGTTATTCTGTATTACAAAAACACAGTCTGCATATAATGCATATGAGTTAAGTACGTAAATAAATAGTAACATTACTATAATATTGATAGCCTAGCTGAAATACCACGTATCACCTATGCTTTAACCATGATGATACGTGGTATATTGCAGCTAGGCCACCAATTTGACAATTGGATAAATTAGCACTACATTTATCGAGGGCGTAGGTGCAATGCCACGTATGATCATGGTTAAAGCATAGGTGATACATGGTATTTCAGCTAGGCCATCGACATACGTAATGCTATTTTATCGAATTGGCAAAGGAACATAAAGATCATTCTGTATATAACGTATTTTTGTTGGGTATAAGCTAAATAAATTTGAGTGCTTAAGTACTATATTTTCCTTAGAATGTATTACTGTGTATGCTCTGTAATGTGGGTCAAATTTTGTGGTGTCTAATTTGTCACAAATAAATGTGCAGTCACAGTCTTTCTGTGCTGAGTCTGTCAATAAAATATTTTGTATGATAGCAAATTGCGGCAGATCATCAACTATGTTGTAATATACAACTTCATTTATGCTAAAACGTATGCCATTTAATTTAATATAAGTGGTTGAAAATGGATGAGTATCATTTATACCGTGAGATAATAATTGACCATGTTCAACAATATTAACTAGTCCTTGCTGTTTCACAGCTCTCTCGATGCTTTGTAGCTGAATACGCAAACTGATTGAATATGGAGCATTTACTCTTGATCTCACAGTATTAGCAACATCCTTCAATTGCTTATGTTTTGCTTCAAACCTCATTGATGAATAGTGTGAAGGTGGTCCATTTTTTTCTATAATACGACGATAATGCAGCATGAAGTGGTGTTTAGGTTTTAAGTGTTCTCTGAAATTTTCAATGTATAACTGGTGATGTTCAGTTATAATAGATTCTAACAAAGACAATGTTTCTACGGAAATTGTTTGAGCCAAAATGATATCAATAATTTGAAGCAGTTTCAAATACATAAGCCAAACTTTACACTGTTCCCCTACAAAAGGACCCAAAATGAATCGTATGTTGTACACTAAGCATAACATTTCTGACGCAGACATGATTATATAACCACTCCTTAAGTGCTGCATTTTAATTGGTGGTGGTTTATTTGTTTCAAAATTTTGATATGTAAAGAAAGATAATTTAGAATTAAAATCATCCAAAGAAATTATGTTATTTTCTATATAATATTTAACCATTTTTCCTATTTCATACCGACATACCCCTTCAAATATGTCGTGCATTATGTCACATGTTATATTTTTATAAATATGGAAATCGCTAAGTGTATGAAGGATGGTATTCTCCTTGACCCCAAACATTTTATTTTGGACATGTTCTTCATAACGGCAAGAATTTCTGACTAATGTTCCGTCTTCTACTGTTTGAGTTTGTAAGGATAATTTATGGCCAATGCAAAAACGGCAAAAGTAGTTGGAAGAAAAGCTTTCAGTCAAACCAAACAATGAATGGATTCCTAAATTATCCCCGATTACAGCCGTTACTCGAAAATAAATTTTAATGGTTTGATCATTTTGATTAATTTGAATACCCGTTTGCTCTAAAAATTTCAGTTCATCCAACAGTGGAGTCAGCAAGGTGTTATTCCCAAATGTAATCCGATCAGCGGAATAAAATATGTAAGCAAGAAATATGTTATCCAATTTGCTTGAATAACGAGGTGGTATGGACGCTATCGTAAAATAAATTATACCAAGTTTATAATACCCTGCATGACTTCCTAAAGGATTATTGATTTCCAAATCATCAAAATACAACACTAATGGTAAGGTAGGATTTATAGACGAATGTAATGTGTCATTTTTCCACATATTATGTATAGTGTGTAGGTGCAAGCAACTTTCATTTTGGAAATTTGATATTACATTGAAGACTCCGTCAGTTTCAAGAAACATTTGCAGTGTTTTGCGCATTGGAACTAAGGTAGACGTTTCGTTTTTTAAGTGTAGTTTGTTTGCCACAGATATTGTAGATGTACCCACAACATAATTTACAGGCTGCACAAACACTTTAGAGTTCTCAAACAACTTTAGTCTTTTATACTCTGTATCATACAAATCAAAACATTTTTGTATGGCTATTAAGATATAGTTCAGTGATTCGTTGTGTCCGTTACAAAATTGTATAGATATGTATTTAAAAATATCAACAAAGATATTTGAGTTGAAAATTACTTTAACGTAATTGATTATTGAATCGACAGTTTTTCTTGGCAGTAACAAATTATTATACAACTGAACAATAAAATGTTCTACAATACTTGTGATTGATTTTTGTAGTGCGTTAAAAAAAGGAAAAAAATGCTGTTGATTAAAATTTTCATCAAGTGTACAGTCATTGCTAGAATTTGTTTTATTACTGTCGTCGAGATTATTACACGCATGAGCAGTTTGCTTATGAGAATTTTCAGAGTTGGATGCAGTAGACCCTGTACAGTCATTATCCAATTGTACATGAGTTCGTAAATGCTTTTTAAATGAGTCTTTTCTATGGTATGATCTGATACAATCTTGTTGCGGACAAACAAACTTAGACAAATTATGTACATATGTAAGGTGATATACATATGAGTTTATGTTAGTTTTTGTTTCCCCACATACAGAGCACTTAATCATCATTCTAAAGACAATAACAATTTTATAAATTATCAATGTTTTCTCTGACAGCCTTAAGAAGATCACAATGATAAGGATATACTGTGTCTGTCTTCAGACGTATTCCAAAAATACCTTGCTGTATTACAGTCCAAATATAGTCACCTTCGGGAGGATACGCAGCATTTGTTGTTTGGAAAACTTTAAAGCACAGGTCTATGGCTTCCAGTGGCGTTTTAGTTTGAAACTGAATATCATCTATGACCACATATGCTGCGTCTATTTCATATAACGATTTTCCTTGAAAGAGAACGTAAGGTTGAACTGGTCTCGCATTAGTACTGTGTTGTTCGCGTTTCTGTGCGATTGCTTGTTGTATCTCATGGGGGCTCTAAAAAATATACATAAATAAATTAACTAACATAAACAAAAACAAATATTATATGAACTATTGGTTCTAAAATATGCAGGCATATACATACTTGCACAAACAGATGCAAAGAATCAGCCACCTCCTGAATGCTGAATTTCCAGTGTTTTTTGTTGATTTGGATTCGTCCTCGTGGAGGAAGAAAGTACGGCAACAAAAACCACTTCACACCAACGGACACGTCTAAAATAGAATTATGTTAAAATATGGACAAGATGAAAGTTGCAAATGAATCGTACCTTCTGTTAAGCTTTCCAATTTATTAAGTGCTGCTTGTAGCTTAAGGCACTTGTAGTCACCAATGGGTCTTAGTCTTTTCAAAACTTCAAAAAAATTGTGGAAATTAGTCATCAATGATTGGCCTTTATTTGGAAATTCTTTATCAAAATCTATGTTGATCTAAAAATAAAAGAGATAATATTATTATACTGTTACTTTTCATTGATGGAAATTTAAGACTAATATATTAGTTAATCAAAAATAAAAAATTTAATTTACATACTAAGTCATTTGATCTGTTATCATTTAACACCGGCCATTCTGCAATAAACTCAGATATCGTTTTTATTTTGTTTCGGTGTATTTGTCTTAATTCGTATGTGTTTGACCATCTCTCCACCACAGTGTTCCACGGATCTCGTCGTGTTTTTAGAAATGTTTGATCGTCTTTTAATAATTCTTCTAAAAGCTAATAGTTAAGTGTATATCACAAATCTACCTTATGGATATACCAATTGATTTTGAGTGTTTGCTTGCTGTATCAATATCTGTATCTGTTTCCGTACTGGACCTTTTCCTTTGTTTCATTTTGACATCACATTTGTACAGTATGTTCCTCGCTTTATCTACCATTTTCCCTTTCGCTAGTATCGGCTTCCCAATTAATGACTGACGTTTTGGTATAGCCGGCACATAATATGTACCACTGCATTCATTGGGGAACAATGTAATAATTTTTGCCGTTAGGATATTATACTGGTCATGTGTTAATCGGCTGAAAATGTCTCGTTATTAAATACAATCCATAATTGTAATATTATTTAAATTAAAGTTGATACAAAACCCCAAAAATGTTTTTTTTTTATAATGTCGGTAAAAATTACACTAATGATGTCGGCGGGTTATATAACTCAATCTTAGGTAATATCTCACTGACATGAATAAAAATGAGTATCTATAGTTTATGCTTCATATGTCGCTCTGTTAATATGTATATGGAGTATAAAGTATATAGATACTCATTTATTTTTAAACAAATAATCTTTAGTTTGAAATTTTTCATGGTTGGAAAATTATTTAAGTGTTCTGGTAACTTTGACTAACCCTAAATAATTCCATAATATATAAATATATAGATATTATTGCCCTACTTACTATTTCATATGGTAATTAAACACACGCTTTATAATTATGTTAACTACACGATTTCTGTTTTGGTCATTCAGAATGGCATGATCCGTATAATACTCAATCGCGCTGAGGCCTAACGGATCGCACTCTAGTAAAGTCTTGAGGTCAAAATCCGGCATTTTAGTATCACTCTCATACTGCAGTAGAGAAGTAAAATCGCAAGCTATAGCCCTGTGGTTACCAGGAATAACAACGGCTTGTTCGTTGTTTGCTTCGTTTTCATCGCCAATAACCTATTTAAATATTACATAATATAAAAGATGTTTCATGGAGATAAATTTTAGATTACTGTATTTGAACTTGGTAAATACAAAAAAATAGCTTTATTGTGATGTGAAATGCCGGTGCTTCACCAACGCTGCAGATAAAATATGTACTTACAACGTCCATTTCTTGAATTGATTTTGCCTCCTTCCATTTCTTTACAAATAGCAATCTTTTCCCAATCGATGGTATTAATTCTCTGATTAACTCTTCATTGAGGTCGTATAAATTTTCCAATGTGATGTCATTTTCTGAAGATACAAAAAATAATGACTAAAATTAATATCTCCTAATGTTTATACAGGGTCCTGCAACTCAGCTCCCGTCTTCTGTAGCTCACTTACTCATTAAGCTAAGAGTTTGATATTTTGCAGGCTTACCCTGTACTTCAAGGTACATTCAAGAAATTATTTTTTATTATACAGTGTGTTCCAAAAATGTGCAACGCCATGGTAATATATTTTTTTAAATTGCATGCTATATATGTTTTTACAAATTTGGGAGCCTTTTATGGTTGCCTACAGACCACCAAAATTTTATTAAAATCGGTTGAGTGACTTCAGCGCAAACAAATAAACAGCAAAAAAATTATTATTATTATCGTTGGCTTTAAAAATCAAAAAAAAAACCACAAAATGCACCTTGGTAATATAATTTTCCGACGTGCTTATTAAGTTAGGTCTAGTAGTCTCGTTAACCAAGTGTCATTGATCCAAATTATACAGGGTGACCAAAATTTAGTGTCAAACTTGTCAAACTTCAAAGCGTGTTATTGTTCTTATTTTAAATTGGAACCCATAATTTTTTTATGTGAAATGATGCAGAATTAAAAAATAAACATTGTTTCTAAATACAACCCCATCACAATTCCCAATATTTTAAAAGTTATTCGCCAAAAACTCATTTTTCAACGTTTCCAACGGCAATTTTAGATAATAAATACCGTACGTGGCGTTGAAAAACAATTAATTTCATAAAAAAATAATAGACGTATTTTAGATTTGAGTGTACTAATTAAGTCGTTAAATTCGTCAAATTCTAAATTTACTGCATAATTTACTTATAGCGGTAAGGAAGGAAATGTCGTTATAGGTAAATTTTGCAGTAAATTTAGCAATTGAATAACTACTTAATTGAGTACAGTCAAATCTAAAATACCTCTCTGCGTTATATTTTATGTAATAAATTGTTTTTCAACGCCACGTACGATATTTATTACCTAAAATTGCCGTTGGAAACGTTGAAAACTGAGTTTTTGGCGAATAACTTTTAAAATATTGTGAATTGTGATGGAGTTGTATTTAGAAACAATATTTATTCTTTAATTCTGCATCGTATCACCTAAAAAAAATATGGGTTCCAATTTAAAATAAGAACAATAGCGCGCTTTGAAGTTTGACACTCGATTTTGGTCATCCTGTATAATTTGGACCAATGTCACTTGGTTAACGAGACTATTACATCTAACTTAATAAGCACGTTGCAAAATTTTATTAACGAGGTGCATTTTGTGGTTTTTATTGATTTTTAAAGCCAACGATGCAAAATCAATTTTTTTTTGTTTTTATTATTTTCCGTTGCGGTCACTCAACCAATTTCAATAAAATTTTGGTGATATGTAGGCAATCATAAAAATTTCAAATGTGTAGAAAAATATATAGCATGCAATTTAAAAAATATATTGCCATGGCGTTGCACATTTTTGGAACACCCTGTATAATAAAAAATTATTTCTTGAATTGTACCTTGAAGTACAGGGTAAGCCTGCAAAATGTCAAACTCTTTGCTTAATGAGTAAGTGAGCTACAGAAGACGGGAGCTGAGTTGCAGGACCCTGTATATTATGTCATATTTTTAAAATGTACCTAATCATAGTTTTCTTTTATTTTTAATATGTAAATAGATCCTAATAAGTTTTTGCAAATCGGAAACAAAGCCTAACTTGAAACAACTTATTTTAATTACAATTGGCCTGATATCCCCATCCACTCACATAAAAATCATCTAAATTGCATACGTAACTGGTAAAAATTACAAATTCATTGATTTTAAAATTATAAAAGTCGCTCTATGTGTAATAAGTATACAAATACAATTGTATTCCATGCTAAGAATATAAATCAGTTGTGGCTGCCGCGCTGAGTGGCCGTACCGATACAGTGCCGCCGCATAGGCGCCGCAGCATAGGCGCTCGAACTTTTTCTATATACCTACACCCTACACGTATGAACCTGTCGCAGACGCGCATATAGGTACTTATCAATTACAGACTGCAATTTTCAGTTAACAGCATGATTATAAAAGACCAAACTATGTATATATTACGGATTATGACCCCATCTAATGTATAAACATACGTAATATGTACATAAACATAATGTATTAACTGGTATGGAAAATTACATACATACCTTCAAATGTTTGGAGAAGTTCGCCCACATGCCACTCCTTTAGCGTCTGCTCCAAAGTCAAGCTCATTGTACGTACGAGTACGATTTTCACTAGATGCCTATATGTAGTATATTATCACTTTACAAATTTCTCCCCAATATAAACCTGCTTCGCCGATTCCGCTAACGTCTAACGTACAGAACTACAGAAGTGATAATGTGATATACCCTCCGGGCTCCGCTGCGCACGCACGACCAATGTGATGCCCCCACTCCATAGGAAACGCGACTTGAATTGTCGTTTCACAATCAAGTATTTCAGTATCTTTGGACGAATAATGTATTTATTAGATGAAACATATACATTTTTCATTCAATAATATTTTTACTTGGTTCAATACGTACATCGACTTCTTCTTCCAAAAATATCTTATTCTTTGATAGACGTAGTTATTCTCGGAATAACCATACTAAACGCTTCAACAATAAGAGTATCCCATAATTGGAACGACTATATTAAAAGAGTTGTTGGAATAAAATACTATTTGGTCCGATAAAAAAACGTCTTCATTTTACACAATATACGCAAGCATATCGTTTCTTGATATCCAAGCATAGAGTTCCCTCTGTGTACATGAGTACCTCCCCTTAAATAATTAAATAATCATTAAACTTCCATCACAATAAAAGGAGATTATTTATTAGTTATTATAGATAATATTTCTTTTAAATTAAAGGAAGAATCTATTTAGCGGTGACTTGGACGTGCCCAACAAGTACTTTTGCTATGCAATATCAGGTAAGTTTTCATAATTATTTTATTGGGTGTTAGTTAAAGCACTGCTAATATCTTGCATAAAACTGTGAGGTCATCCTAGTGTATTTAAAAGTTTTATGCTACAATAGGGGCCTTGTACTAAGTCTCAAAATTGCAAATTAATACGCGCTATTAGTGCCAAACGTATACCAGAACCGTCCGCAAACGTTTTTTTAAAGAAAAGAATCGGTTCGTACACAATTAATATTATTAAAATTGGTCTCGTCCCTTTAAAACTGAACGCGCTGTGATTGGCGTGACGTAGCATGCTTGGTCGAAGGCCACGTGCCATGAGTTAGTTACGATGCGATTGCCATGTCTTCAATCTTTCTACAACAACAGAATGACATTAACGTTGGACGTACGTCTTCTCAGACGACTGTCACTTTTGACAACAGAGATTCCATGACCCAACTATACTTATTCGTTATCAGAACGCACACAATGTCCTCCAGATGCTATACATTCAACTCGATGCCGTTCTCGTGCCAGTAGGTCCTATTTTTTCGGCTGTTCTCTACGGCCTAGGCTCGCTGAGATTCTCACTAATCTTATGATAATAATATTAGGATTTTATTTGTTAAGTTAGGTAAAATCATGCAAGACCCCTATTGGCTTATACACGATTTCTTTCCGCTATTTTTCCTTCGTTGCCTGGACTACAGTAATTATTCAAAGATAAATGTGTGATCTTTAAAATTATTTGAGTGAATTGTTGCACAAAACATTGAAATCTATCGGATTGACAATAAATTTAGAGCTAGAACTGCTCCGATAGAGGTAAATAATCTCGATCTCGGGATTCAGAAATCCAAATTTAATTTCTCTTCAGTCGGGCAGTTAGCAAAAGGGAAATTAATCCATATAATCGATCCAGAGCAGAACAAATAGTTATTTAAAAGCCAAAATTATGGGTAATTTGATGCTTTGATCTCGTCTCAATTTCGAAAAAAATTAGTTTGCGCAGGCAAAATTTTCCAAAAGACGACATGGAAACACATGGAAACCGCTAGGTTTTTCCTGCGCAAAGTTGATAATAAAAAAAGTAAATTAAATAATTAAATTAATTTTTAGGTAATCTCACCTTATTTTTCTGTAATGGATATTATATAAATAAATCTACTTATATAAATAATAAGTCAAAGTGGTTAAATAATATTTTACTATAATATCTCAGTAACGGAAGATATTTGACTCTCCATTATATCATAGTTTTCTTATATTATAGCAGAGTCTGCGAAATAAAATTCTCCATTCTCCAACTAGGGTTGCCAGATCTAGGAACTGATTTCGCAGGACAAGTAAAGTATAAGACAAATGCCATAAGTCCAGGATAATATTCTATTTGTTAAACTAAGACGTGGATAAATATTAAATCTGGTCTAACAATGCCTCAATCCAGGATATCACGAGAAATCTAGGACTACTGAAAACCCTATACCCATGATATCTGACAAACAATGCACATAACCTAAATCAAAATTAGCGCAAAGTAGTACCGGTAGTACTGTATTGTATCTTGAAATCTATATTATTTCAGATCGTAGCCTAGATATCG
Organism: Aphodius sticticus; assembly: GCA_963966075.1. Classification (NCBI taxonomy): domain Eukaryota; kingdom Metazoa; phylum Arthropoda; class Insecta; order Coleoptera; family Scarabaeidae; genus Aphodius; species Aphodius sticticus. The sequence goes on along the minus strand of OZ014506.1, from coordinate 98,361,750 downwards.
CCGATATTTCGATTCCTCGAGGATTTGGGAGAATCTGTATTCGCGCGAATCGCTTGCAGGGTAACCGAAAAATAACATTTCGCTTATTTTTGCGCGAAATCGCTTCCACTGTAACCGCAGCGTTATACAATACTTTTCATTAAATCTGTGTTTCCTACATTGAAAGTAAACACTTACAATTAACAGTAGGTACAATTTACGGTGGAAACTAAACATCTCTTCTCACATTGTACTTAATCACGAACTGATAAGATTACGTAGAGGTTGCAAGGATGGAGGAGGCTTATTCTCGTTAATAGCCCAATAAAGCACGCGGGGCCCTCATCAAAACTTGAACCGTAAATTCGCCGGAAACAAAGTGGCTCAAAGTAACGCAGTAGTAACGCAGCAACCGGAGCCACGATCGCGTTAAGCGGCTCGGTCCTTCACGACTTGCTTGTGGAGATTATGCTATTTTTTCTAAGGGCGGCGTACATAATTCACGGCGAAATGTTTGCATTAAAATTTAAGGGGTGCTTTGCCTGTCGGGTTAAATTGCTTTTTCTGGCGATGTGGCCGTAAAATTTGTTCGGATGTGTGATTACAATGTAGTGCAGGCGGTGTACAGATTGAGACTGAGGTTTATTGGTGCTAGACGTATGATTAGTAGCCTGATGTTTTTCGTCTATTTTGAAAAATTTGCTCCGAGACAAATGGCATTAAAAAAAAGTGTTACCTTTGGATTGGCGGGCTTGGATCGAGCAATTACGACAAGACAACTTGTGATCAAAAACCTCTGTGCTTAGCTAATCTTGTTTTTTTTTCAAAGGAAACTTGATATCATAATATGGTGTAAGAAAAAAATCATGTTTTAAGGCATAGTTTACAATAAATAATTATCTTATGATCGTCTTCATTCACGTTCAAAATTATTACAGTAAAAACACCATTTTATAAGGTTTCTTAATTATCGCTTACATAGAATTAAGAGACAACTACTACACCAATAACGGATAAAAATTGCATTTCTCGAAATAATCATTATTTATATAAGCATATGAGATGCCTTACTAATAATGCTACAGCCATAGTTAGAATATTAATTTAAACAAAAAACGTCGTTTTAAGCTTAATTTAACAGTCAGATATCAAATTTGAATATTTTATATTAATTTTATCTTTTGTTTTTATCGTTTGTTAAACGATAAAATCGATTGATCTTAGCCAACATTATTATTAACAACCAATTATGACAACAGCATTTCGTTTAATTTTTCGAATAAAAAATAATTTTTAAGACAGTCTCGTAGTAGTTTGATTCTAATTCTTGATTATTATTTCTACAAAATTTAGGGGTGAACAGCAGACTGCGATTGAAAGACTGGTAAAATATACAGCGTGACCTTGAAAATTTGAATTAATTGCTTGAATGTCATTGAAAGCACTCGTGCACCGGATAATATATTATACAAAATTGGATAGGTTTCAAGGGTAAACAACGACGAAGATATTAACTAATTTCGGTTTGAACCAGGTGTCTTATTATATTTGTACCCACTTTCGAAACATCATATGGAAAGTAGGTCATGTGGGGTATCATAAGATAACTCTTGTGAAATCGAGACTTCTTTTATTTAATTTCAACGGGAAAGTTGGCCGTGAGAGGTACCTATTGGAAGAGAAGTATTTTTTAATTTTTGAGCGACCAAAGGTGAATTTTTGGATCAAAGCCGAACTAAATTTGTAACGCTAAAGAGACGAGAAAGAATATTTAATCACAGCGGTATTATAACTTAACTCCTAAGTAATTTTCATAATTTAGGTAATACCAATTTTCTATAATGGTGGCTGTTACCACTGCTGTATGCTAATACCACTAACAACTAACAACCCACAATTTTCTTCCGGAATGAAATTTCTGACAAACTGATTATAAAGATGTTTTCCGTATGCGTACCGCAACTTTTTGCCGGTATGTAAACCTCAATCACATCTTCCTCCCTTAAACATTCACAAAAAGAAATTTTCAGTGAAGTCACTGAAATTTCCTCACAAATTAAACTAACCTAACTTTAGTTTAACTTTTCCCTGATAAATAATTTTTCCTCTCAAAACGATGACGTTGATTACTCTTCCCGGATCACTACAATTTTAGCGTTAGGGGCAAAGCTGGGCACAAAAGCGTTAATCCGTTAATCGTGAATTAACAAAGTTAAATTTTTCGTTAACGAATTAACTTTTAAGTTAACTTTCAAAACCATTAACGAACTCATTAACTTCCGCTACATTCATCATCCGTTAAATCGAAAATATCATAATTAAACTAGTGATGGGCAGAATCGTATTATTTCAAGAATCGATTTTCAGTATTCGAGTGATTCGCATAATCGTATGATTTGGTTCTCGAGTTGTTCTCGATTAATAATCAATTATTAATAATCGAGGTATAAAACTGATGTAAATGTATGTAAAACCGACTATTAATAACCGATTATTAACATACGATTATTAGAAATCGATTATTCAAAACCGATTATTGAAAATCGATTATTAAAAATCAATTATTCAAAATCGATTATTCAAAATCGATTATTCAAAATCGATTATTAAGAATCGATTATTAAAAATAATAATCGAGATATCTCGATTATTTCAAGAATCGATTATAATCGATTTTGTAATCCGAATGCGCCCATCACTAAATTAAACATTTCAAATTGCTATAAAAAAAATAAAAAATAATAAAAATATAAATATAGCAGGAACTTGGTTTTGCTTAAATGTATGACGTACTAGTTTGTCTGACGCGGATTCCGAATATAAAACATGCGCGCGAATTGTTTTGTTTTTAGTTCTTCTAACTCTAATCACTTGCTATAAATTGCTATAAAAAAATAAAAAATAATAAAAATATAAATATATATTATGTAATATGCTGTATGGGCATTCTGTGCAGGAACTTGGTTCTGCTTAAATGTATGACGTACTAGTTTGTCTGACGCGGATTCCGAATATAAAACATGCGCGCGAATTGTTTTGTTTTTAGTTCTTCTAACTCTAATCACCCTAATTAAGCCCTTTTTACATCTGTGCAGCTCAAACGTGTAATTAAATCATTCGTCAAGTCGCAAATGTTTTTTTTTTGTTTTACACTATGCAACTGTTGGTTGCCTGGAATTAGGATCAGTTCTAAATACGTGTAATTATAAGTGCGATTCTAGTATATTTATTGACTGATATGTGGGCGGCCACCCTTAGTTGATCTTTTCAATGACTTGCAACATAGTTTGAAAAATTCCTAAGGCAATTTTAACTTATGCGACCGAAAGGTCCGTTATTTGGGTTGCATACTCACCGGTAGATCGGCACTCAAGATAACTTACCTTTTTTTTTAAAAAGCTAACGATTAACGGTTAACGTTAACTTCCGTTACATTTGTAACAAATTAACGGACTATCGGTTAACGAAGTTAACTTTTTCGTTAACGGATTAACGATGTAGTCTACCGGAAGTGTACCGTAGGTTCGAAATCCTAGCGTTAATACGCATTGTAGAGATATGAAATTTTTACAGTGGTTTGCTGATGTAGTATTGCATATTGGAAAGTATATAAAAGTAATAAAATATTAAATAACGACATTCATTTTTTTGGTATACATTATTATTTTATGAAAATGACTTTCCAAAATAGAACATAAACAAATAGAAAGGTTTTACCTATGAACTTAGTTTGAATTATTTATCGTTTTTACGTGATTTCGAACCCGCGATTTAGAAAAAAATTGGTTTTTCTAAGACACCTTTGACGTTAGCGTTTGTTTGATGCGTTTTTCTACGTCCTATATCTGTGGTTAGTTTCCATTGCAAATAGTTTTTCTCAAAACACTAACAAAAATTTTCATTAGTGGGGTATACTTGCTCCTTAACGATTAACGAAGTTAACTTTCTGATTACCTTTGCCCAGCTTTGGTTAGGGGTATTTCATCTTAATATTATTCATCATGAACATAAATGTATCCACATTTTCGCCAAGCAACAAAACAATCAAATCTTACCCATCCCGTCCACCTTTTTCTTTAAACAGGCGCCACCTGATCAAACTCGTATATTTACCGCTTGGCTTGAGGCTTAAATATCGGCTACACATTGTGGTTAGCTACGTTCGTCATTGAAAGGTGTAGAGGAAGCATCGTGTAGGATAGGATGTGGCTGGCTCCTTAGCATTTATTACTATTATCTGCCATTGAATAGCAGTAAACTTATTTGATAAAAGACATACACATACAAGTATTAAAACAATCATACCATTGGAAACGGTTCTCCAGCCACGTGGCAATACATAGTCGCGTCCTCGCCAGGACGTTTCGACTGTATCCTCGGGGTTACATGGACCTCTGGAACAGCTGAAACAAACACAACATTAAATATTAACTAACTAAAAAACTTTTCCACTAAACAACCACCACAAAAAAAATCTTCCCCAACTTTTTCCCATCCATTCACCCCCCCTCCCACATTCAGCCATTCACAAAAGACCCAACCAGAGTTTATGTCGCGGAATGAATCCGCTAATTCGTGATATACGATCACCATAAAAACAAACACCCCGCCATTTTGCCCTCCGCCCTCTCAAACCCCTAACATCCAACCCCCCACCACGACTTCCCCCCTTCTTAACATATTAAATTGGGCGTATCGCCCGGAAATTGGTCAACTAAGTCCGTCGTCGTAAAGGTGCCGGCTTGATTTAGATTTAGGACGCGGCCGTTAGATGGCGCGCTATCTGTTAATAAACGTCAAAGTAAATCTAAGCTCGGTGCAGTGTTGCCGGATGCTATTTGGACATCAACAGTAGATTGCCAATAAAAAACAGTAGATGGGGACTAAAACACAGTAGATTTCCTGAACGTTATATAAATGTTCAGATTATAAAAAAAACAATTAGGCAAATTGTTGTACCATTGTACGCTATTACCTACATTATCGTCAATATTATGAATAGTATGCGTGCAAAAAAAAAGTCCTACACCTTGTGGCTTTGTAAATGGTTCTTTTATAACCTATACGCTGTCATTCTGACATTAATCATAGGTATGAAACATGCACCAACTGTCAAGTTGACAAGCCAGAATTACATGATGTCAAAATTAGCTGTACGACTTTTTTTTTGCGCGCATAGTACATCATTCCATAGTTTGATATACTCACAGACTTATATTATTGAAATGGATAGATAAACGTATAAAATGCGCAAGAACTAAGAATGGTAGAGATATAAAATTTTGACTTCTATTTTCTAATCAAAATCGAATAAATCCGAATAAAGTTTTTAAATAACTCCTTGGATAGGGCACAAATTTTGGTGTGTAACACGGTATAAATACAAAAAAAGCTGTCATCCATATTTTCACTAATTATTAACAATAATTTAAATCTATGACATTTCTAAGATACTTAAGATGACAGCTTGTGACGTGACATTTGAATTTAAAAAAATCTAATGTGGCCAGGGTCATGCCTTTATCGTACTATATATAAAATTAATAGTTAATGAGATTCTATTTGATCGAGAGCGGTCGAGAGCTGCATTAAAATAAAACTAGTTAGCCAGGATTTGACAGATATATACAATAAGTGGTCGGATTCCTTATTTTTGTTTCATTTTAGCAATCGCTACATGTTTCGTGTCCTACTGGACACTTCTTCAGGCGCTATAGGAAATGAGATATAAATTACACAATTGACAAGCAAATCAAACTCCAAAAAACACAATTGTAAAAACTTATATTTTGTCATCCGTGGAGAACATAAAACAACATACAAAGGTCACAAACAAACATATGTGAGACTGCAGAACAGATTTTTTTTTTTAGATATTTTGATACTATTGACAGTAGGTATTGTCAAAACATCAGCGTTTGACACTACCTACTTGGCTAGGTTTATATTAATGCAGACACGACAGATCTCGATCAAATAGTATATAATAGTACATAATATATACAGGCTGTTCCTAAATATCATGTAAATAGGAGAAGGGGCAATTCTTTGAAAAATTCATATAAACATAGGTCCGCAAACGCTTCGTTGCCGATCTGCAGGGTGTTGAATTTTTAAGATGTTTTTAGTTTTTTCTTTATAGCTCTTGTATCCTAGTTTTAATTTTTAACAGTTGGTGGCGAATAAAATGTCAAAATAAATACAAACAAAAGGTTATCTAAATCAAGCGAAGGCATACAAGACCAATTATTTAAAAAATTTTAATTTCATCTAGCGAACCAGGAAAGCTTTTATTTTTTTTCTCGATAACGGTGGTAAATACGAAAAAAACTACAAAAGATTAAAATGCTTTAGAACAAAACAAAAAATGTTTTTTGTATTTTAGAATCCACCAGCGGCGCACCGAAAAAAAGTTCATGGGGAGAAAAGGGCGCATGACCCGAAAAAAATATCTCCCTGTAAATTCTAAAAAACCATTTGGTATGCCCGATGATGTAAGTCCTACAGCGTAACCCATATTCCAAATTAGAGCTAAATATCTCAAAAACTACAAGAGCTATAAAGAAAAAACTAAAAAAATATATGTTTTTATTTTGACATTTTATTCGCCACCAACTGTTAAAAATTAAAACTAGGATACAAGAGCTATAAAGAAAAAACTAAAAACATCTTGAAAATTCAACACCCTGTAGATCGGCAACGACGCGTTTGCGGACCTATGTTTATATGAATCTTTAGTCATTAAATAAGCCAAAGAATTACCCCTTTTCGTATTTACATGATATTTAGGAATACCTTGTGTATTATTATTAATTATTATTAATTTATTATTTAAATATTTTGACGAAATTACAGAAATGGCGGCTCATTATCAAAATCGTTAAAAAATGCTAAGAATAAACATCCAGTTCCTTGGGACCCTTTTGAACCAAAAGCTTTTCAGATCTAGTACTTTATCATACTGCGTATGATAAAGTAAAAAGAGAATTTTTGGACACAGTCTTGTAGTAGTTTGATTCTAATTTCTGATTCCATAATTCCATATCTCTATCATTCTTAATTCATGATATAAGAAGTGTAGTTACAACAACTTCCGCTCTTAACAATTTATCTAGACCTTGTAAAATTTTTACACCACTTTTGATAATCCAAAAACAAACACTTTAATACTTAGCATACAAAAATGGATATACAGTGAGCGCTTAAAATATGGAAACATGAAAAAAAATCCGAGACGGCTTGCTATTTTAAAAAATCTTCGAACACGTCGATTTTTAATAATTAAAATACAAATTTCTGTCAAACTTTCAATTTCCGATCGTCAATTGTTACGGAGTTATGACGTTACGTTATCGACACTTTTTTAAATAGCAACCCTATTTTTCTCTAGTCTGATTTTGATAGATCTTTTAATTGTCTAAATGGTAGAGCAAATATTTGATGGCCTTACATAAGAAAATTTTCGATAAAATGACAATTAAAAATCGTAAAATGATTGGTAGAATGATTTGCCCTAAAAACCAAACCGGAGTCAAAAATTTCTATCACATAAGATTTACGAAAAAAATGGGGAAAAATTTGTCAAAAAACGTGATTTTGGTAATTTTCACAAACTTATACCAGGTGAACCCATTGTCCTAGAAACCTCAAAATGGCTCATAGTAGAAAAAACGCAATAACCAGTCATGATATTATGTAACTTTCAAGCTCGGATTCGCATTCAGCGCAAATAAATCAATCGAAAATTAATCAAAAATTATCAATATTACCCTTTATATTTTTAATTGTCTTTTTCTCGAAAAGTTTCTCATGTAACGCCAAAACCATTAAACCAATTAAAAGATCGATCAATAAATATCACTACGAAAAATATTAGGTTACTATTTAAAAAAGTGTCATAGGTCGAAAACACTTGAAGGTCGGAAATTGCGACGTGTCCGAGCATTTTTTAAATAACTGACTGTTTCAGAGTTTTTGTCATGTTTCCACACTTTGCGCGCTCACTGTATGTGCAACACTAACTTTCGCCAACGAGATCCATTTTTTAAAGTAACACGCTGTAGCTTTTAAACTATATATAGCACTTAAATGAATAATTGGTAAAATCGATTGGTAAAAATTATTAATTTGGATAGCAGATGGAAATGCCGGAAACGAAATTGATGGTAGCAGAGAGATTTTCGTTGTTCATTAAAAAATTCAGGGATTAGATATCAAAAAAACTAAAAAAACAGTAGATTTCTGTAGTAAAACAGTATAACAGTAGATGACTATCCAAAACAGTAGATCTACTGTTACAATAGTAGATTTACTGTTAAAGCAGTAGATCTGGCAACACTGGCTCTCGGTGGGACGATGCGGAAGACAATGCCGACGCGCGACATCGACTGTTTTCGGGCCGTTAAACAGGGACGCGACGCGGTTCGCTTTATGACGCGGCCGTTAGAGGGAAGTAACGACTTCAGGGGCGGGTTTAACAATCGTTTGAACTCCGTTTAGGGTCGCGGATAAGCGAGGCGACGGCGATTGGCGTTTTGAAAAATTGCGGCTGATAAAGTGGCTTTAATGGTGTTGGTTAGGTGATGGTTCTATTCTTTTGGGGAAAAGATTTAGTTATCTTCAAATTGAATTCGAACTTTTATGATCGGGTTAATGTGGAAATTATCGAACGTTCAAGTTAATCAAAGTAGTCGCCAGTTACCCAACTTTTCGGTCAGGTGTCAGGTGGTTTGTTTGTTTATGATATATTAATTTTGAACTATTATTTTGATTTAAGATTTGCTTGTGACGGGTGTGACGAGTGTGAATTAGGGCAAAGCCACAATATTAGTAATTGAGGAAGGTATTTTGAATATGGATTCCATTGATTCCAATTAATATAGGTTTTCGTAGAATATTCATTTCTAAATACTTACGGTGTATTATATATATATAAACATGAAAAAATGTCTGAGACGCTTTGTTATGTTAAAAAAATCCTCGAATACGTCAATTTTTTATTATTCAAATACACACAAATGATAACATGCACAATAAAAACTCAATTTTCGATTGTCAATTTGTTGCTGATTTATGACGTCACTGCACATTCTGTAAGTGGCAACCCCATTTTTATACCCCCCACATTTACTGTGGTAGGGTATATTGAGTTTGTCACAACATTTGTAACACCCTTAAGGAAACGTGGCAGGTATAGACTTGTGTATATATTTTTGATCAGCATTGAAAACTGAATCGATTTAGGTATGTCCGTCCGTCTGTCCGTCTGTGTACACGATAACTGCCGTAATTTTGAAGTAATTGATCTGAATTGTGGTATACAGCTTATTTATTAAAAAGTTCAAAATCAGTTCATTCCATTTATATTTTTAGTTTAATATTTTACTGTGGGGGTATTTTAACTTCGGCCCAGCTGAAGACTATTTTCTTAAGTTTTTTTTGAATTGCTGCTTCTGGTACATCTTTTAATTGTCTAAATGGTAGCAGCATTATTTTATGGCGTTACATAAGAAAGTTTTCGAAAATAGAACATTTCAAAATTATAAAATATTGATCATAGCCTTAGGGGAAATGGAATTGAATATATTTGCAGATATTGCATTTTGGGTAAAATTATTTGCCCCGAAAACGAGTCCGGGCTCCAAAATTATATATCGCGTAAATTTGTGAGAAAATTGAGGTCAAAATGACGTCAAAAAGCGCGTTTTTGGTATTTGTTTCAAATTCATACCAGCTGAACCCATTGTCCTAGAAATTTCAAAATGGTCTCATAGTAAACTTTAATCTTTGCAATTTTTCCTAAAATCCTAAAAGTTTGTTAACAAATGTTTTTGTAGCATTTACAGCGATTCTTTAAGTGATGCGCGCACGTCTTCATGCAAGAAACAAGCAAAAAAACGCAAAAACCTAAGCGTGATATGGAACTTCCAAGCTGGAATTCGTATTCAGCGCAAATAAGTCAATCGAAAACGCCTATTTGCTTTCCATAAACAAGCAAAAACTATCAATATTGCCTTAGTTTTTAACTGCCTTTTTTCGAAAATATTTTTAGATATATAAAAATATGGGGTTGGCATTGGTGGCCGGCTTATGTTTCACGCGTATGTTACCTGAACTCATCGCGCGGGAAATTATCCTACTCACGACCAATAACGGGACAAAGGATCAGTATTATTTGCATTATTGTGGATATCACAACGTTTTGTGTTTATACAATTTAATTTGTTTAATATAAGTTTATTCTAAATTAAGGTAGTTTGTTTAATACCTTAGTCATAGACACATTCTTTAAATGGCAACCCTTTTTTTCATGAATTACTAGTTCTGGTAAATCTTTTAATTGTTGTAATGGTAGCAGACAAATTTTATGACGTTACATGAGAAAGTTTTTGAGAATACGACAATTGAAAATTGTAAAATATTGATAACTTGGAAGATGAATGTTGTGATTTGAATATGAAAATTGCCAAATTGCAATTTTGGTATTTTTTACAAATTACCCACCCACTGTTCTAGAAAAATTTGCATTTTTACCCATTATTCATGACTGACATTGGCTAACCTTTAATTATGGATACTTAATGATTAGATATATTGTATTAGCTTGAGTAATATGCTCCAAGTAGCATACGTGTCTATATCTGCAAAGACAAGGTAATAAATATAGGACCGTTAGCACTTAATGTGTTGCCTCTGAAATTAGTTAAGTACGTAACTATGTAATTATGACGCAAATATTAACCATTTAAATATGATTAATCTGTAATTTTGTATATAGCAATGTCAATGTTTTTATTATTCATGGAAAAAAGTTATCAATACATTTTTACTTTTTCTGTGTCAGCAAAATACTTATTATTTAAATAGTAACATTATTGGTCTACGACAAAAACTTACTGAAATTTTAATGTTACCTGTCCCACTTTACCGGGGAATTAGCCATAATTAGAATTATGGAATAAATAATTTACAAACAAGTTATCCGACTTAGATCTCAGCGCATATTAGATAGTTTTCAAATGTTCCAAGGACCGATACAAACATATTTTTTTACACAAGCTCGACAAAACAAATAAAAGAAACAGCTGAATTATTTAAGGGATAATGTTCTGTAATGTCGTTTTGATAAAAAAAACTACTAGAAACAATCTAATTATTCTACATTTTGTCCAGTATTTGGGAACAACTTACAATTTCAGATTTTTTTAAATTACTTAATTTTAAGTCTTAACTTTTAAGAGAAATAAATGTCTTCGGTAGTTATTGTCAGACGAAAGAGAAATCTTACTGTGAACGGTGAGAATGTGTGTCTGGACGACGTCCTTATTCCTCTGCGCATGGCAGGTGTAGTTTCCGGCGTGCTGCAACTGGATCCTGGTTAAATATAGGCTGCCGTCGCTGAACACCCGCACTTCCTCTTCGTTAAGTGTGGACAGGTCGAGTTGATTGCGACGCCAGACGATAGGTGGCACCGGAGATCCGGTCACATCGCACTTGATCTCAACGTTGTCACCTACTCTCGCCGTCAGGTGGTTTGTCTCCAACGCTTTGTCCAGCGATACCACAGAGACGCCTGAAATTGAGTAAAATGATGATGATGATAACAGTTTGTTCTGGAGATATTACGTTAAAAACATAAATAAAAAATATTACAAAATACAAAAACAAGTGATGTAGTTGATGAAAATTGTTTAACACCACTACACGAAGGAAGTACAACGCAGAAACAAAACTTAAAACCGTTGAACACCGTTTAGGCATCGGCGCATCCACCAATGCGGCACCAGTGTTGTAAAATTTAATAGCATTAGTTGCCGAGTTGGTAGGTATTATTTGCGGTAATTACAATTGATTAATTACAGTTTAATTATTGATGAATAATTACAGTCCAAAGTGTGATTAAATGAATGTTAAATACCATTAAATACAATACACAATAAAACCTGAAAATCTGACAAAATGAAGAAGAAATTAATATACTGCCCGAGCTACCAAGATTAGCCCAGTAACATTAGAAAATAGAAAGCTATTCAGATTGAAAAAATTAAAACAGCATAGACCTTTGGTTGGATATTACAAATAATATCAGCATTAATTCGTTAGTCTAGGCAAAGACGAAAAAATAGTGGATAAAATTAAAAGGGGAAGGTCTTTAAAGGTCTCTTTTCCAGTTTTTCGTTGATAACTCAAAAACTACCACCTCTAGCGAAAAAATTTCCATATACTAAATTAATCCACATACAATTTTCTACAAATAAGGTTTTTATATACACAACAGTAACAAAATATTATTCAATATTATTACACTTTTTGCGTAAGATCAATAGTTATGGAGATATGGAGGGGGGAAATTGTGAAGAACATCACTTGTCTTACTTCTGAATTCTTCCTTTTTCCCATCTTTCTTTAACACACTTGCCTTTACTAATCCAATTTTCCCTTCTTTTTTCGACGTTACCCAAGTGACTTTCAACTTTACCCTCACAAATTAAACTCTTCGCATCCATAATACACATACCATAATACACTGGAAAGTGAGGGTCACATTGCCGACCGCCCGTCTTAATTTGTTTATGTTTTCTAGACAACGTGACATTATGGACAAGTAAATATAATATAACGGGTGATCTAAAATGACTGCGGACAGGTTGAATTTCCCGCCACAGTTTTGAACTTATTTAGTGTTACTAAGATGGTATGCGGGCATGATACAGGTTATGATCACTGTCAGATACCATAGTGAACTCGTCAGTAAGGGTTACGTTCCTCTGCAACGATGTTTCATCTTTTTTCTCAATTAATTTGTTATTGGGTTCTTGAAGAGTCTTTTTAAAATGGCATAATATTAAGGATTTTTCATTATTCTGGTAACTTCATGCAGTTTTCTTAAGTTAAATTAACCTAATTATAATCAGAGAATGAGTCCCTTTACAAGAAGGAACACCTACGCCACTGGACCAAATAACAGCTGTCATTTGCAACCATTGCCAACATCACAATTATTCAAATTGGCGCGAAATTCAACCTGTCCTCAGTCATTTTAGATCACTGTGTATTCTATTACATGATTAGACTTATATGCAGGAAAGTCAATACGTCTAATATAATAAGAAATAGTTCATAAATAGTTAAATAATAGTTTTATTTATCATTAAAACTAGATTTTCAAAATTAAAAACCGTTTTTTAGTGCTTTTCCACCTCCTCCATATCTCCTTAAGTATTTATTCTAGGGGAAAACTGTATAGAACTTTTTTGTACAGAATGTATGTAGATTAATGTAGTATAGTCGGGCCAACTTAAGTAGACGGGTCGGAATATGGCTATTACAAAGTAACAATATGCAATTAAAGCAACCAGTAATGCGTTCAAAGTATGTATGCGTTTTAAATTGCTATTTAATGTTATCATTATATTTCCAGATAATTCCTGCAAAACACTTAGAAAAAAATGCATATTTATGAAAATTTTATTTTGTTAGGTTGAATTTTACAGTTTGACACAAGGTAAGACCTGTGTAAGTAAGACCTGTGTTACCACTGATCAGAAATGTTGTATATTGCGCTAGTAGAAATAATATTAAATTGCCGCGAGACCTTAGCAAACAGAATAAAAAGCTGATTACTAAATTAATATATTTTGAACGACAACGTGGCTCTTTTCAGCAGCTAACCTCTATGCAACTTAGTTTTCACCAGCCAAAAACTTGTTGCACGCACTCTATAGTACGCACTCTTCTACTAATATTGGATAGACTATACAGATATGGGCTTTTTTTCGCTCAGCCAGTAGTTATCGAGTTATTAGCAAAAAAGTAAAAGAAAGGGACCTTTAAAAACCTCCCCTCCCCCTTAGCTTCAGCCCCACCCATCGGTACTTTTAGTATGTTGTTCAGAACACCTTACCCTAAAATTGTGACAAAATTGGCTTCTACATGAATTTTTTCCGCTATTTGGCCTTTTTTGGGTTTCCTAGCCTAGACTACCTCATTGATATCGTGACAGTTGCTATAATGCAATAATGGCTTGCCTATTATTGGTTGTTTCTTCTTCTAAAAACGTATGTCGTAAACGGTCAACTTTTGACTCCATATTTATTATTTTTTATATCATAAAATACGTATGATACTGCTTAAAATTCAGTGTTAGGTCAAAATAGTTTATTGTAGGAAAAAATGCATGACATTTTATACAGAGGATTAAATGATCTGTGAATTTTATCCCAACATCCACTGTCGACAGACCAAAGGAAAGAAGATATTGCAAAAAAGCTATTTTGAAAGACGGGCAAAATCGTGTATCAGACAATTGCTTGCTTCTCATTGATATGCCGATGTGAATGATTGAAAGTGGTAGATCTTTTTACATTATACGATTGAAAATGTCAACCACAAGTAGCAACACATATTGTACAAGGAATCATCAAATAAGTGCTAAGTGCTCCTTTGATAAATATACTCCTTAATACATACGTGCGAACTATCGAGAGAAAATGTAAATCGTGGTGTTAAACCAAACCTCGTATTTTTCTATATTAAAAATTAGCAAAGAGAAAACAATGAGATACTGCTTTAGTTGCATTCCTTTTTCATTATTTTTCTGTTCACTAAAAAAAAGCGTTGCTTTTACTAATATTAATTCTGAATTGGCAGTATCACCCAAATATTTGGAGATGACACCATCGATATAAGCACATCACTTAAATACTTCAAAAGCCCTAAAATCAGTACGTGGACGGGTCATGTTGACCCATTTCAGGGGTAAACAGAAGGGTCTGCTCGGACATTTTATATACATATATACACAGGGCCAAATTTGCCGCAGAAGGACCTAGGCGGATCTCTTTTAATATTAATCTGGGACGGAAGCGGTCCCTGGGGTTCGTTCGCGTTGACATTTTTCTCGCGTCTCGACTGCGCCGTGCCAATTTGCCGGCCGAATTGCTGCCTCTTTATTTTGCTCGGCGCGACGCGTCTTTGGCGCGCATAATGCCAAAGGAAATTATTGCCTGACCTCTCTCTTCGGCCAGACCATTGTTGTCCCTTCGTCATCCCTTTTATTTCGTTCCGAAGTGAACATCTCAAGGGTTTTACGGCCAATTTTCCGAGAGATTATAGCGCTACGCTAAATTTACGCTGATGATGTCAGATGAAAAGATAAAATAAACATGTTGATGCTTATTCTGTGTGTTTTCTACGAGATAATATTTCTTTTGATGTTTAGTAGAGAGTTTTTATGTAATCCAATTTGTCCATTACATATTTAACACCTTCGGAAATTATTTAGTGTTCTGTTTTGTTTCCATTTAATGCTTATAAGAAATGGTGGAGGCGCAAGTATTTATTTCTCAGTTAACCTCAACAATTAAAAAATAATTAAGGTGGTTTTGTTGCATCTAATGAATTTGAACTTCGTTTAAGAGTGAAATAGCGAAATGCATTAACATATTCTCAAGAACTTGAAGCAATTGAAAATATCGACGATTATACAAAAAAATCTGATGTGACCAGGCACATGACTTTATCATACTATATATAAAATTAATAGTTTAGCTGCATGAGATTCTATTTGATCGAGATCGGCTATGTCTGCATTAAAATAAAACTAGTAGAACTAGACAGATATCTCGATTAAAGCTGCGTTCGGATATTGTACTCCGTTGACACCGGGTACACCGTCCAAATGACACGTGTTATTGGGTGTAAAAAGTGTAACAGTGTTCAATATCCGAACGCAGCCTATATTGACAGTAGTATTTTCAAAACATTAGCGTTTGACACTAGCTACTGTCATTAGAATCAAAAAATCTGACATATCCTGGCTACTAGTTTTAAAGCAGTGCGACCGATCTCGATGAAATAGAATTTGCTCATGCAGCTAAACTGTAAATTCTACCAAAAAATGTCATATACATAAATTATAGAAAATTTCCTCTCCTTTAATTTATTATTTAACTATTTTGACGACATTACACAAATAGCGGCTCATTTGCAAAATCTTCGAAAAATGCTATGAGTAAACCACCAGTTCCTTTGGACCATTTTCAACAGAAAGCTTTTCAGCTCTAAGTTTGGTTATGAAACTTCTAAATATGAAGTTTCGTGCCGATACCTTTAGTAGTTTCTCCGGAATCGTCGCCACAAAAACGGGTACACACACACACACATACACACACACAGACATTTTTTTGTACCTTGGTCAAAAATGTTCAGGGGACCCAAAAAGACATATTTCCGCTAAAATCTCAAAATTTTTTTTTGGCATGATTACAATACTTTACATACTGCGTATGATAAAGTAAAAAAAGGATACCAGAATCCAACTAGTTAGATTTTTTTGCTGTTGGCCGCGGTAGTCACACAGTTGCGATATTGTATTTTTAGAAATTAAGTAATCGGAATGCTAATAATAATGCACTGATATCCATGGGCGCCCGCAGAAAGGGGCAAAGGGGTGCACTTGCCCCCTCGGCTTTTGATATAACAGGGGAAAGATCAACAAGAAAAAAATCATGAAATACATGCTGATTTATAACTAGTACTAAAAACATTTAACATTTAATTGAACATATTTATTTTAATTGAATTTACACATAAAAATTCATAGATGTTCAATTACAAAAAAAAAAACAGAAACAAATAAGCGACAACTGATTATGTTATCAATTTTTGCAAAAGTTGACTGATGGAACTACGTTTCGTATTCAACCGGAGATTTTCGCCATTTAGCAAAACTCCGAACGTCGTATGGCTACTAGGCTTTTTAATTACCTACAATTTGGGGTATGACAGAAATTTATGCAACAATTTTTGCAAAAGTTATAAACAATTTTCTGTCGCAGCTGTTTGAAATACGTTTGCTATTCGAATGGACAATATCGCCATTTAGGGGTTGTTGTCCATGGAGCAAAATTCCGAGCGTCGAAGGGCTACTAGGTCTTTTAATTACCTACAATTTGGGGTATGGTAGAAATTTATGCAAAAATTTTTGCAAAAGTTATAAGCATTTTTCTGTAGCAACTGATTGAAATACGTTTGCTATTCGAACGGAGATTATCGCCATTTAGGGGTTGCCGTCCATGGGGCAAAACTCGGAACATCGATGGGCTACTACGTCTTTCCATTACCTACAATTTGGGGTATGTTACAAATTTATGCAATAATTTTTGCAAAAGTTATAAACATTTTTCTGGAGCAAATGTTTGAAATACGTTTGCTATTTGAACTAGTTTTCGTTACCCGTCTTGGTGTTGGCCACTCTTAACCCAACCCATGGCCGGCTTTCGTTTTGCACCCCCCTGGAAATATTTCTGCGGGCGCCCATGCTATCTAAACTCAATTATTTCGGTAACTTTCTTCGAAGGGGTGGTCCTGTGTGTGAAAATATATAAAAATTCTGACAAAATAAGAACCATCCGCAATCGGCAAAAGTTTAAAATGTAAATTATAAACGACAACAACAATGTCGACTTCCAGTGGGACACATTGCATTGTATCCCACTAACACATTGCAATGTGTCCCACTGGAAGTCGATATTGTTGTTGTCTTTTATAATTTACTAAGCTTTTTTTGAGTATTCCCTAAAATAACTTTCTGGGCGAAAGTCTGATAAAAATTCGTTTGAGAAAAATGTAGAATATATGGCCATTTTGTTACGCAATTACACAGCTTCTCAAGGCACACCATTTCTGCTCGCGTCAGTTTTTGAATAATTTACCGACTTGCTAGGACCCGGTAAAAGTTCGTTAGGTAAGTGGTTCAAATCTAAAAAAAGCCCATACATACTAAATTTCATTCAAATATTAAAGGTTTATGTTTTATCATAACAAATTCGAACCTAAAAGAAGTAAAAGGAGGGGTACTCTGGGTAGTGTCTTGGGGCCAATTCTCTATATACTATAATGAAGTGGCCTACCGCAGTTGGAAATTGTAAGAATGGCAGTTGGAGAATCCACTAGTAATACAAGAAGCTAGCAATAAGACACATCAATGAAAGACCAAGCTCAACAAACTGAAATCTGTATTTGGGTATGATCTGGATACAAAGCTATGGTGGAAAGCCTCAAATACAGAGAACTGTACTCACCTTTGGGAAGAAATTCTCAGTTGCCAGTACAGAACAAATTACGAACAGTTTACAACCAAATACTAAAACCGATTTGGTTATATGACATCCAACTTTAGGGTTGCACTAAAAACCAAATATACAAGGAATCCAACTGCTGGACAACCAGAATCTAGTGACAAGACTAATAAGTACTAAACCCTTCAAACTAGTTCAGTGAAATGTGTTAAAACCAGAGGACAGTGAGTGAAGTGTTAGTGCTTCTTGTTTGGGACAAAGTAAATATAGAACATCGGTGGATAGGCTAGTATAGACAAGTACCTTGTGCTTATTAATAATAAATAAATAGATACATAAATGGAGTTAGCATGGCTATAGAGATACTGGAAAAAGTTACTCAGAAAAGCTGTTTAGAGGGAAGGCAAATCATCGAATGCTTTGGTAACATATGTATTGTACATTCTACAGTCTACACTATTCCAAGTTACAGTGAAAATATCGAAATTGCAAGTTATGTGCAACGGTATTGACGAAAATAAAATTAGTTTCGGTAATAAAGCAGTTTTTACAAAGAAAAGATATAAATTATAGATTTGATTTCTAGCCCTTCAAACACGGGGAAGATAGAGTATAGAGTTTTTATATGGTCTACTTTCCATTGCTCCACTTAGGTTGCGAAGTTAAGGACCATGATTTTCCCATGGTCAATTACCTTCACAAAATACGCATAAATCCTGAAAAATCTACATTCCCCAACGTTGAAGAAAGTCCTCGTATAAAATATAAAAATGTAAAAAAAAACGCCGGGAGCTGCTCGAAGGAGAAAGGAAGGAGATATAAAAACGTAATGTCCTTATGAATACCAATGACAATATCCCGTATGTTTCGCGTGCTTGCCTTCGAGTTCCCCGAGGCCACAGGAGTCCACAGGAGTCCTCTCCCGCCTAAGTATCAGTAATGACACAAAAGAATCCCCACAGATTCGGAGAGCCCAGTGGAAATATCTCGTTTACACGGGACTGAAATCAAACAGACGACAATCTGGTAGAATTTCACAAGTGAGAAGACGTACACAAAGCAATTTTCGGAACGATTGAATATTCACTTCACGTTAAATTTGCAAGAGGACGAAACGTTTTCTTTATACCTACATGTATTATATTGTGGTGCTGTATCGCGAGTATATTTCTTTCTTTGTCGAATTGAATGTACGTAATGGATGTATGTTCAGTTTCAAGGAGTAACTTATGGTCTGTGCTGCTAATTATCTGATATAGATGAAATGGAATACGATGGTATTAAGTCTTAAGTGCCATGTACTATACTGTTCGGTTAAATTGGTGGCTTGCGCTGGTTCCAACGTCATAATCTTTTCGTAAGCTATAGGAATAATAATTATAGGAACTCAGTTACACCATTATTATGTAATTCTTTATTATTTCGAATTTGCCTTTAAACTATCTCAGACAACAGTCAAAGCCAGTAGGTAGATGATAGTATCCAAAGATATTAGATACACTATACAGAGTGTTCATTGAACTTAGTAAAATTTGATGTTTTTCAAATGGCTTTTTCTCGAGTTTTTTTTAAATGGAACACACTGTATAATATGTGTTGGCTGTAATAACTCTTTATTTCGCTCCAATTTACATCTAGTATGTCATACACCACCAAATGTTACTATTTTTTGTGATAATTGCAATTTAACGAAAATGTAATGCAATAGTAAATTTTAATATTGCTGTAAATAAGGCATTTGGTAGTTTGATGTAAAGTCTTCAAGTGGCGATAGAAGAGATAATTTAGAAACGATTTCATAATCCTTATATAAAAAGTATTACCGTTATCAACGTATTAACAATTTTATATGAAATTTTGTAAGTATATTTTGTCCTCTATATCGTATGGCAACCGAACACTCGATTTAAAAATTTCAAATTACTCACACACAAAAACCAAATATACAACAAAAACAAACTGATATGCATCTTTAGATTCAGATTTTCATTCATAGCAAAAAAATATATTATAAACATCCAAATAACCCAGTTTCCATTCATATTATCAATATTATTCATACTATCATTCACATTATCCCAATTTTGAATTGTCTCTCCAGAAAAATAACCTATTTTAAACCAATTAACAATAGTAAGTAGATATTGTTGGCTGTTTTTTGTATTGAATACAAATCCGTTCTCAAACTAAGCTCAGCAAGACAGGTTTTAGCGTTTCTGTTTGTTTTTGTGGATGAGCGCACATACTATTACAATTAAATGTCTCCGCACAATTTTCACAAAGGTGAACAATTTTTCACGATACTCCCCCTAAAACTACACTATACAATAAATACTATACAATAAATCTAGTTAAATAGGTTCTAAATGGCTTCTTCTATAATGCTTTAAATATTTTACATTATGCTACCCAGCACACTGTATACAAACCAACATTAAGATACTAAACAGCATAGTACCCTTTAAATTCGAAATATTACAAAAGTTAGTGAAAATAGATATACGATATAGTGAATATAAATTACAAAGAACGTAAGGGATACTTCAATTAACAAATAATATACAGTGTTCCATTTAAAAATCTCAAAAAAAAGTCATTTAAAAATGTTGCGACCACCCTGTATAGAGCATCAAATTTTTCATGACATCAGCATTTAGCTATGGGGTTAGTTATTATGTGACAACATTTTTAAGGCAAAATCTGCGAAACTGTAGTATTAACGTAGTTTTTAAGAAAGGCTTGCAATTGCCAATTTTTTGACAAACAATAGAATATCTCAGAAACTATTTACTTTTGCAGATACAACATGGACAGGTGGAAAGACAACTTCCTTAGTATTCATAATATGGCATGATATACAGGGCGTTCCATTTAAAAAAAATTACTTTCCGTCACACCCTGTGTAAATGAAAATTTATCAGTTATAGAAACTGATGAGTCAAACAACTCTTGTATACAAAATTTTTTTCATTCTCAAACGATTTGATGACTAACAAACGATGAGATTCATGTCTTTGTGACAAAAAAAATATTTTCTTACATAACCCAACTCCTCATTCATTAAAGAAGTTATACTGAAATTTTTATCAATTGTG
Organism: Aphodius sticticus; assembly: GCA_963966075.1. Taxonomy (NCBI): domain Eukaryota; kingdom Metazoa; phylum Arthropoda; class Insecta; order Coleoptera; family Scarabaeidae; genus Aphodius; species Aphodius sticticus. Next base: position 98,340,596 of record OZ014506.1, on the reverse strand, counting down.
AGCAATAAATAACCCATTTATTTGAAAACGTGTTTTTGGAGGGGTAGAACTCCTCCGCGTTTTTGGAGTGGTTCCTTAGTAAAGTCATACCTATAATCAATTGCGCTATTTTCCAGTATTTTGGTGCTTTTTTATGTTTCCATGCATTTCCATTAATATGTAGTCAATTCAAGCATTTCGTTAAAAACGAATTATTTTGTGAAGATTGCATACATACCATATTTGCGGTAAGAGAACTTTCAATCCAATGATATGTAACTTTATGTATGCAGCTTTTTTTAGTAGTGTTTGTCGGTTTTAAAACCGGTTTTGACGTTCTAAAATCGGGTTTGACATTCGAAAACCGGTTTTTATGTATAAAAAACATTTTAGATACCAGTTAACAATTACAATTAATATGTAGCAATAATATTATCCTCTGCTTAAAAATTTTAGTGGGTCACCAAGGAAATGTGTAAAATAACCCAACCACGAAAAAAATTTGGTAAACGCTGGTCGAGTGGACTATCTGTCAAGTGGGCTAGAGTGTTAATCGTTTGACGTTATTCGCGTTGAAAAAACTTTCATACTTTCAACTTCAACTAAATACACAAAGTATCAATTACAGTTATTTTTATACCCCCCACATTTACTGTGGTAGAGTGTATTCACATTTTGGAGCAATCAATCTGAAATTTGGTATATAAAATTATGTTTTAAAAAGTAAAGACAAGCTCGTAAATGGGGAACATAGGATAACTTTTTTTTCCTTTCACAACGAGAATATTTTACAAGAGTGGGGGATATTTAAACTTCTGCCCGACCAAAGCCAAGTTTCTTACTAGTTTTGGGTTTAACTGGATGAAACTGGGCGTAATTTTGGCATTGACACTCTAGTTATTGATAGTTTTTAATTAATTTAAACAATTTGCGGTCAAAATTGAAAGTAAACAATTGCATTTCCTTGCTCGGGTGAAATCTCTGAATCGATAGGTATTTGTTTCATCGAAACAGATATTATTTTAACCCCAAATATCCATATTGACTGGCCTAAGTAGATATTTTATAGCGTCGATTTTTTGTTTGTTTTTGAGGTCAAATGTTTAAACATCAGTTCTTTGTTTGTTTTTAGACATGATGGAAAGCTTATTTGGAACTTTTGGTTGACATATGGGCGGTTTACATATGATTTTAGATGTCATTTGCTTTAGTTTCAATTATGACGTATCATATTTGTTGTATACCTGTAATTTTAGTACTATTTTTTTTCCAGATAGTCACTTTGATCTGGAATCAATATTTTTTGTATGACTTTTTAGTATCATTAGTCTGGATAGTGTGAATAGATTGTGTTACTCCCAACTTTTCCCGATATTTTTCATTTGATGAAGTCATTTGTACATAAAAACCGAATAGCCTGACCATCAGACAAATGACAACAACCTGTTATAATTTTCGTCCAATAAAATAAAACACATTGTTTGTTTCAAAACAATGTGCAAAAACATTGCCAATCCACAGGTAAGCAAGACCCACTTGTACCCAACAAGTGTGGAATAGAAAGGAGAACAATTATTCAAAAATTTAAAAATCAAACATGGGTATGTTTTCGTGACAAACATCCAAATCATTTCTTTTTGAGTACAAATAATAAAACAACATGTTTTTTTTCTACATACATTTCTATAAAATCTCTACCGGTTTTGTTGACCAAACCCAAAGAAATGTCATTACACGCATTACCTACTAATTTTATTATTAAAAGCAGCATATAGTTTCGTAACATTGGATTAAAACCTTCTATTATTGGTGGTTTTCAAACTTATCAATACAAGGCAATTTGTTTTGACATATATGTTATTCGGGCCACTGGGTAGCGTAAAACAACACTTGTAGAACACAAAGATATATATATTGACTAAGATACAAAACTAGATGATTAAAACATGTGGTTATTGAATAGGTTTACACTCTCTCGCTGTCGTCTCTGATCTCTGACTCTGACTGGCGTGCTTGCCCGACAGGGATGGCTAGCGATTGGTCCGTCGCATACACGGTATATGCGCCATCTCTGGTCGGTCTCCAACATATATATATTTGAATTGACTAAACATAAATTGGAAATACGAGTAATTTGAAATTCTGTATTCTAAGATTTTCTTAAATGAAGCTTTTCATTCCATCTTTCAAGATACCTGAATTTTTCTTGTTACTACGTTATATCTTCTTCTTTCGTCTGCTAGTAATACCTGGGATTTCAGCTTTTAGTTTTCTATTTGCTTTATTATCAGCATTTCCATAATATACCTTCCATAACGTTCGAGAGACGCAATCTTCCGGATAAACCGGATGCGGCCTATAGCCTCCATCAATATTACTCAATAAAATCAGATCAAAGTAGTCGAGACGGCTCGGCGCTTCCCTAATCAAATTTCCCAAGTCTGCGGGCCCAATAAACCAGTCGGTAAAAAGGAAAATACGCGAGCACATATTCGAAACTTTCCAATAATCTCCCCCGTTCCTGCAAGCAAGCAAAACTTTCCAACGTTTACGCGAGGCGACCTCTACAGTTCACTCGCTTAGGCTAGTCTATGGCAAAGCGGCGAATACCTGGGAGTTTTGCGAGGTTACGATGGCAACGTTTGTGCTTTTATAACCAGTTAGAAAAAGCCAATTTCGCGGGAAAGTATAGGAGCGTCGCACCCCGTGTCCTGGTGCGGGGGTGGAAAGAGCCGAATCGGCACGGTAACTCAACTGCCCACCCGGATGCTTTAAAAAGGACAACGGTCCGCAATAAAATCGAACGTGTTCAATAATTTAACCGGAATTGCCGAGTGTTCGTTTTCTTCTCTTCGGCTGTGGGGGTAGAATGAAAAGAGAATGAAAAACGGATGTGTGAAAGATTTTCGAGAATTTGCCAGTTATCCAACCACCAAATTTTACAAAATCAATTGTGTATAACTTTTTACATAAGCATGTATTGTATAAACGCGTATTTCTGCCGTTTTTTTTGTATATTTTTTCGCGTTAAAATGATCTTCCTTCAGACGAAAGAAAAAAACATGTTTTATTTCAGTACCTTGTCACACGCTTTTAGAACATAGAAATCAGAAAATGTTTGCTGATTGATTCAGCTTAATATCTATCTGCATTTCTGTAGAATATACTTAGTTTCTAGTAAAGTTTTGAATTTTTATTTTTTGTTTAACATATTATTTCCTTGTAGATTTTTGCTTATCGAACAATATCAAAGATGACATGTTCTATGTCATTTGGCAAAAGTTATTAAATAATGTTATCAATCTGTCAACATGGTATTTAAGTACCGATGCTATTTTAAATTAATTCACTAGTGCCATCAAAACAGAAGTCTAAACCACCGCAAAGATTGGAAAAAAACATTACAATTTGCAATTGATTAATGAAGTTATTGAACAGTAGCAGAGTACAGGTATTACACTTTGACCACCAAAACTTCGGGTTGGTTCTTCCGGTAAAACAAGCTTTAAGACTTTCTTAACCAAAATTTCAAAAAATCATCAAAATTAATCAAAGTTATCAAATATATTGAATATCAAAGCTAAAATTGCAATGTTTTGTTTGTAACTAACGTTAAAAATTCATATGGAATTTTTAATAGTACTCGGAAAACTTCCTTGACTACTCCTTTACACAAGGTGTATCGATCTTAGACCATCAAATATTGTGGTGGGTCTCCCGGTATAATAATATCTTTTTTCAAAATTCCAAAATCATGAGACAATTTGCTAACTAATTAATTTGCTAACAATCCGTTGAAATAATCATCAACATTTTTCATGAAAAAATAAAATAAAAATAAATAAATCCGTTAACAATGCAAACGCAAACGCGCAAACAGGTTAATTACTTCGTTTGAAGACAACCGCTAATATCCGTCTCATTTTTAAAAATTATTAATATGGATTAAATTATGGACTATGTATAGTACAGTTGCTTGCACAAAAACATGTAGGTACACCTAATTTTCCGTGGCGTACATCGTTTTCATTACCTACTGTTACTTTGTTTACTGTCGTTACTGTCAGTATACGGTAAGTACTCTGTGCCTAAATTCTCAATTAGAGTAAGCTGTGAATAAGTTGTATCACGCAGGAATGACAATAATGGAAATAAGGAGGGCCAAAATTACGATTTTATCCAAGACTCACATGTAATAAGTTATTTGTATACCTATCTATGACTATATATAATCTCTATCATGATACACGCCCATGATTATGTTGACAGTAGATTTGAATAATGATGACAGTTTTTTTGAATAATGATTTATTTATCAAAGGAATTGACATTATTATCAGGAGGTTATTCTTGAGCCTATTTTGAGAAAAAAACTCACATGAACATGAGTTCTAAAGGTCTTAACTTTTAAACTACAGGGTGCTACAGTTTGAAGAAAAATATCTTTATTTTATGATAACTTTGGTATGACGCTAGATATTTTTGTGAAACGTAGTACGCATCTTCTATGCATTAAAAGACATTTTCTGCTATACAACATATTTTTTTAATCTTGCCAGTGGCGTTTGTGCGGGATTCGCACTGAATCATTTTAAAGAGAAAAGTGATACGCCATTGCTTTTTTCTTGAAGTAAAATTATGTTTGAAGTCCTCATTCCTTTCTGAGCAAATCTGTCTAGATTTTTTTCCTTTGACGAACGGTTTTCGCAGAAAAAATAAAATTTATTCATTTGTACGTTGTTATGAAATTGGGTTTTATACCCAATCCTTTATGGATTAAAAACGTATCTAGTAGGTAAGAAGTAGATTTTTTTGTATACAAAAACAGTTTAACAGTTGTCTAACTAGTCTAGTGGTCAAGTCAACAAAATTAACAATATGGAATTGTTCTTATAACTTTAACACCTTGTAGTTCAAAAGTTACGACCTTTAGGACATATGTTCGTATGATTTTTTTTCTCATTATGGACCCATGAATAGCCTCCTTGAATATTAGCATGTTATTGAGAATATATATTAAAAATATTTGATATAAAATGGAATTTATGTGTCGTAGATAAAACGTCGTATTTGACTGGCAAATATCGGATACCGGTTTATACACTCGCCGAGGGTTCGTGTATAAACTTAATGCTCGCGATCTATATCCTTAATTATGTGATCGTCATATTTGACTTTTATCTGATAGACTATACAGAATAAAACAGATCGATGAATACTCGGAACTAAAAGAAGTCAAAGCTGGGGTACCCCAGGGTAGTGTATTGGGACCAATGCTCTATCTACTATATACAAGTGACCTTCCACAGATGGAAAATGTAACAGTCGCCACATTCGCAGATGACACGGCTCTAATGGCAGTGGGATCAACTATTGGTGAATCTACCAGGAATCTTCAACAAGCTAGTAACAAAATATACAAATGGACCAGAAAATGGAAGACCAAGCTCAACGAACTGAAATCTGTCCACATTAACTTCACAAACAAAAGACTCGAGGACATACCTCATGTCAAGATTAACGACGCCATAGTTCCATATGCGACCACTGCAAAGTATTTGGGTATGACACTGGATACAAAACTAAGGTGGAAAGAACATGTTAAGAAGAAAAGAGTAGAGCTTGGCCTCAAATACAGAGAACTGTACTGGCTTCTGGGAAGAAACTCTCAGTTGTCAGTACAGAACAAACTACAAGTCTACAACCAAGTACTAAAACCGATTTGGTTATACGGCATCCAGCTTTGGGGCTGCGCAAAAAGCTCGAATGTACAAGGAATCCAGATCTTCCAAAATAAAGTACTAAGGAATATGGTTAACGCTCCTTGGTACATACGGAATAGTGACCTGCACCGTGATCTTGGTGTCCCACAAGTCATCCAAGAGATAAAAAGATTCGCCACTAAGCATGAATCTCGCCTAAGCCATCACGTTAACGTAGAGGCCCTGCAGCTACTGGACAACCAGAATCTAGTGAGAAGATTAAAAAGAACTAAACCCTTCGAACTAGTGAATCAGTGAAATGTGTAAAAAGCAGAGCACAGTGAGTGAAGTGTTAGTGCTTCTTGTTTGGGACAAAGTAAATATAGGGACATCAGTGGATAGCCTATTACAGACAAGTACCTAGTTTTAAGAATTAAGATTTAAATTGATGGTTAATCTTTTAGATTAGTTTCAATATGTTAAGCATCTTATGCTTATTAATAAAGAAAAAATAAAAATAAAAAAAAAAAAATATTTGACTTTTAAATGAAATAATTTGACATTGTCTGAAAATATATAAAACATAGCCCACTGTAATTGATAATTTATTTGAAGATACAAATGACAGAACTAGACATGTAACGACAACAAGATTTATACAACTACAAAAATAAGAGCTCTCGTTTTAAACGGTGCACGCGTTTTTTGCAAGCACTAGTCTGCATACAGAACGTTTCTGAAAAAAGAAAACTATTTGGTTTAAGGCTAAACGTTATAACAAGTAAAACATTTAAAAGAATGTTTCATTTAGAAGTAATCATTCTTGATGTGAATGAACAGTATATTTAAGCAGGATCTGCTCAGACTTCGATTTCTCTGTCCACAGACCAAAATAGATAATTTTTCAAATATACAAACAAAAATAAATTATTAGCTAAGCATCTTTAGTCGTACAAAAAAAACATTGTTTAATCGATAGAAATCCTCCCGACTAAACAATAACAAAACATTAATGTAAGTATTGAACTCTTCTGGCTTCATTTAACATTCATTCCCAAGCCAATATTGCTATTACAACAATCAACGGATATGTGGACGGTATACTTCTATAGGCGAGATTTATTAGAGACTTTAAAAGCTCAAACACGCAAACACGCCCTTACATCTTTTGGCACACATTATCAATGGCAGAGATAAAAATCAAACATTTTCCACCAATTTCAATTTTATAGATCTGCGGGACCGTTCGCGACTAAAAATAATGCGGTCACAGTAAACAGGGGGTTACTCCTGAATGGAAACGGTCGGTAATGTACTTTTAAAGAGTTCCAAACACGCCCGGTATACTCACTGTAAAGCTTGCTGAAAGCCACGTAGAACTCGTTTATGCTAAGTTTTCCGTCTCGGTCTGTGTCCTCGTAGCGGATCATGTCGGATAATGTGCATCCTTTGCTCAACGTATCTAGATGCTCCTGTGATGTCACCTAGAAATAAAAGAAAATCGATTGATACAAAAAAAGTTTATAAATATTTAATGGGGACAAAATCAATTGATTGATCACAGCGCCAACTGCAGACTAACTGAGAAAGAAACACTTGCTTTTTCATAACCACCAACAACCATAACAGCCAATGTAATGCCTATGTTTTGCAATTCTTTCCTCAAATTGTCTAAATTGTCTAAAACAACATCTTAAGAAAAATGGCTATTTTTTAATGAACCTCTTTGATATGATATGTAGAAATTTAATTTACAATATTGCAAGGGACAAAATGGGTGCCATTTTTCAGCACGTAGGCCTCAAAATCAGAATATTTTCAAAGACGCTATACTATAAAAGACTGGTAAGATAGGTACTTAATAATTAAAAATAAATGTTTTAATTCTTAGATATTGAAAATAAAAACAACACATTTGTATGTTCTTGTCCAGCATATTTAAAAAATAACAAATGAAAACATTCACTTGAATTAAATCTTAATAATTTCTGGTAGTAAAGCGCCATCTTCAAATCGTTCGTCTATATTTAACAACAGGAGACTACCAAACTCTAAATTGTCTCAAACTGTTCAAACTTCATGCTTTTGATTAGTTTTATAGTAATGTTCTTATTCGAAATTTATTTTCATTATGCATCATTTGTTTATTTTGCACATGTACATTTTTATGATTTTTTTATATTTAATTTACCTGAATTATTGATAGTTACTATTAAATACAATCTTTTATTTAAATTTTGTCTAAATTATAATTTCACAAACCAAGCATATTTAAAGTAAGTATATAAAGCGTTTCATAAATCTAACACAAATCAATTAAAACTCATATATAAAAAATTATTTTGGTCCGTAAACTCGAAAATACAATAGCGAGCAATATGGTTCGCGAAACGTTATTTACCAATTTGTAATTCATATATTATTTATAAAAGACAATTAGGCAACATAAGCTTTATAATATTATATAGCTTTTTAATATTATATTAAAACATAAAATCATAAAAATGTTGATCCTCGCTATCATCAGTCACGCAAATGGGCCGTAATGCTTGTTCGGTTTTTCGGTGGTAATTTTAATAGAATCTTCACCACACCTCGGTGATTTTATTGTCAGTTCATGGAAATGATGAAAATTAGTAATCACATCTCTTGTCTAGAAATCCTCTTCGATCAACGAAATAGTACGTCAGGATTTTGATACTCCGTAATGTAATTTAAATCCAATTACAAAACCCGTAATGAGCTTCTGCATCATACCATACTTGAAGCTTGAATTCCCTGGTTGTAGAATGGATAAAACAGCACTGTTTATATGTATATTCTGCTAGCTAACCTAACAATTGACATGGTGTTTTTAATAAAATGATAGTATACTTCTTTAGGCACAAACCTGATTGATGTCTGATATAATAGTAGAATTTTGATGTAATCTCCCAATTTCGATTAGAATACTTCTTTGTGCAGTGTTCCCAAGTTTTCTACATTTTCAGATTATATCTGATTTGTAGGTTAGAACATGGTTAGAACTCTCGAAATCTGTCCAAGTAAACATAAGGATAAATTTTAGCGATTTACAGCCTTTTTTGTGGTATATGGTAGATAGAGATAGACCCATTACTATCTTCGTCTAATGCTGTGTAGTTCTCGACAACATCGTGGATGGCCACACTGTCCAGCCTCGAATATAGATGGAAAAATTGGGAAAATACGACGCCGATTTTTTAAAAGTGTGGCTTTATTTCTTTTTATTTATTGGAATTTTCACAAATATTACATTGACGTAAAGTGAAACTACGGCGGTCTTGACACAAAAAAAAACATAATTAAATTGTTATTCCTGAAATCACGACACCTAATTCTACTATTTTGAGCAGCAATTGTTTAAAATTGGTCATGGGTATAATAAATATCGAGCAAGTCCGACAAAGAAGAGTTAATTTAGATTGTTGTAATCTCATAAGATGCTATCATTATTCAATAATAAACCCACACGAGCACTAAACAGTTTGAATAATTGGACCAATATGGGCCCACCAGAACAGACCTGAAGTTAGGCTGGACCAGCCTCTTAAGAAATATTTAGTAAAACTTCAAATTTAGTATTATTTTTATATCATACCTACGTTGTTGATATTGTTGTTTGATAACGCTTACAACATAGATATAGTCGGGCCAACTTAAGTAGACTTGTCGGAATATAGCTATTTAAATGTACCATGCTTTCATTACCAACTTCAGATAAATTAAAAACAAAGTAACCAAATGCAATTAAAGCAACCACTATAATACGCCCAAAGTATGCGTCTTAAATTGTCATTTAACGTTTTCCTTATATTTCCAGATAATTCCTTTAAAAGACAGAATAAATGCATTTTATACAAATTTTATTTTGTTAGATTGAATTTTGCGGTTTCACGCAAGATAAGACCTTATACGAGGTGTGATCAGAAGTTTTGTATAGAAATAATAGTAACTTGCCGCGAGACCTTAGCAAACAGAGTAAAACGGTGATTGCTAAATTAATAGCTTATTTTGCACGTGAACGTGACACGGCGGCTCTTTTCAGCTGAATTCTTGCAACTTAGTTTTCGTCGGTAAAAACTTGTTGCATACACCCTATAGAAGTAAACTGCTGCAATTTTAAATACACCACATTTTGGAGCATGCAATTAATTGCTTTATGCGAATAAAATCGGGTTTTAACGCATTGCCGCTGGGATGCGTAGATGAAATTAAATATTGATATTTTGACTATAAAAAGCGATAGTATTGTCAAAAGTTCGTCGGTTATGTGGGTCGCAATTAATTTTTAATAGAGAGAGAAATATTTGCAATTTGCACAAAACTCGGTATAAATTTTATTTGTGTACACATTTGCAATCGAATCTAGGTATGTAGATTGGTAACTATCTGTAAATATAGGTCTGTCTGTGTGTGTGTGTGTGTGTGTGTGATGTTTTTTTTTTCCTGTATAAAATAATAAATGTGGAATTTATAGTGTATGCTTTATAATCTGCTTGCTTTAATTTATAATTATTTAGTATTATTTTATAATTAAATTGTTCCGGTAAATTGAATGAATTTTAAATATAATAATAAAAATTACTTTACTATGATATATTTTGAATTTTAGAGGAAAACACCACTGTTCAAAGGCCATTCTGAACACCGTTGTCTAGTTAGCCCCCCACTTTTGAATTTTTAGTAAATTTTTATGCAAATCGTTTGGGATCGTTAGGGAGGGTTTGGGAGTACACTTTTTTCGTTTGGGAGTACATGGTTTTTGATAAAATGAAAATTGTTTTTTGTACCGTCAAGTTAACCCCCAACTTTCACATTTTGTGATTTTTTTTACTGGAATGGTTTGGAAATCGTTAGGGAGGATTAGGTCGTATAGTTTCGACGTTTGGGAGTAATTAGTTTAATTGCAAAGCAATATAAATGTTTAGTACATAACCTCACTTTTTAGTTTACCGGCGGAAAGTTACGCTAACGACTTTGCATTGCTATATATTTTACCCATTTCTTCACAGTCGGTTAGAATATGGTTAGGGAGGATTAAAAATGCCACTTTTTATATCAGAGAGGTTATTATTTGACCGCAAATCAACAATTAACTTTGAGTACGGAAGCCGACATAACTAATGTATTTATCGGCTTTGTTTTACACAAACTGATCGTATTTCTGCAATAAAGAATCATTAGGGCGGAGTAAAAAGTCCACATTTGATGTAAGTATATTAGTTTGCCGCAAATCAAAATTAGATATTGAGGTTATGTACATACTCAACTATTGCATTTATCGGCTTTCTTTGCGATAAATGGTGTGTATTTCGTCATAAGTAATTAGAAAATCGTAAGGGAGGATTAAAAAGTTCACTTTTGATGTAAGGGAGTAGATAATTCTATCGCAAATCAATATTTAAGGTCACGGTTATGTACCTTTTGAATTAACGCATTTAAAAACTTCTCTTTTCATAAATGGGACGTATTTTGTTCATAGTCTTGCAATATTAAATTTGTAAATTTAATATATTTATTTATTGCTTTTATTTTTATGTTAACACCTATATTACATTTATTTTCGACTGTCATAAACGCCATCTATGAACACTCGTAAGAATCATACTGCCAACCACGGGAACCACAAACAATTCGAAATTGTGGCAAGTTATGCAGCCAAATATACTTGCATACGTAACCGTTGGTTACTTTAGTTTTTAAATACTCCTATCTAATAAAATACATTAAAAAGAAACTCTCTTCTAACACCCGAAAAAGCAAAGTTTTATTTTAGTCACCAAATTTAGCAGACCAAAACAAATGCCTACAGTTTCATGGAATAGGTATACAACATACTTTTATGCTTATTATAACATACATATTTTTATGTATATCATCTTTATGACTATTTTGTGAACAAACGAAGGACTCATAGTGTATGTTCTTCCAAACATAAAAGTAAACTCCATCACCGTCCCCAGAAATATTGCAAGATAAGTCTTTAAATAATTGATTAATTGAAAAGTCTTTAAATAATAACTTAATTCAGAAGGTACATCACCGCGACCTTAGATATTGATTTGCGGTAAAATTATCTACTCCCTTACATCAAAAGTGAACTTTTTAATTCTCCCTAACGATTTTCTAATGACTTATGAGTCTTATCACGAAAAACACGCCATTTATCGAAGGGAAAGCGCCGATAAATGTAATAGTTGCGTATGTACATAACCTCAATCTTTAATTTTGATTTGGGTCAAACTAATATACTCCCTTATATCAAAAGTGGACTTTTTAATCCTACCTAGCGATTCTTTAACAGTTTATTGCAGAAATACGCCCAATTTCTGTATAACAAAGCCGATAAATACATTAGCTAAGTCGGATTCTGTACTCAAAGTTTTTTATTGATTTGCGGTCAAATAATGAACTCTCTTATATAAAAAGTGGCATTTTAAATACTCTCTAACCATATTCTAACCGTCTGTGAAGAAATGGGTAAAATGTATAGCAAAACATTATGTACTAAACATTTATATTACTTTGCAGTTAAACTAATTACTCCCAAACGTCGAAACTAGACTCCCTAATCCTCCTTAACGATTTCAAAGCCATTCCAGTGAAAAAGAATCACAAAATGTGAAAATTGGGGGCTAACTTGACGGTACAAAAAACAATTTTCATTTTCTCAAAAACCATGTACTCCCAAACGACAAAAGTGTACTCCCAAACCCTCCCTAACGATTCCCAAACGATTTGCTTAAAAATGTACTTAAAATTCAAAAGTGGGGGCTAACTTGACAACGGTATTCTGAACATTCGCCCATCGCTAATTCTATTTTTTCGTACATCGTACGCTTGTTACCGTAACATAATTACTTAATTATTATTAACGATCGATTTTGCGGACAGTTTCATCAAATTATCTGACCGGTGCGTGTCCAATCACGTTTCAATGACGTAACAAGCATCGCTTAACAGGTACATTGTACTACATATCTGTAATATTCACGTGGGGCGCGAAATCTCTTGTGCTCGTGTACCGACGGCCGTGTTACCTAGTTTTCGCATTATTAACGTTCAGTTAATTAAACTGGTCCTGTTGTGCGGATATAATAGACTTTGTCACGTCATTAGTGTACAGGATTCCGCTTTGATGTGCAGATACCTGACGGCAGCAAGCGTGTTTCAAGTAGCAAGCGCGTCCGTGCTCCATTTCTATTCTACAATTTCCAACAACATCCCCGGCGCCATGATATATACGTATATCTACGGCTCACTGCGAAATTGTTTAACAGGAGAGGTTCTTTGTTACCTTCATTTGTTAGCTAACGCATCCATATGATTCGGTGAACTGTGAAAAGGAATTTGCACTTGCTAGTGTAACCAAATTCTGGTATCATGTTTCTTGTTATGTTACCTTCAATTGTCAAGTTATTTATTAAGTTTACGGTTTATGCCAGTGCTATTCGATCATTTATTGACAAATACAGGCACTACTAGAGTTGCGAATTCAGAACAAATAACACAATCAAGAACAAGCTCAAAAGTCTTAATAAAAATGGTAAATACTCATATAGTCCAGTCAAATAAGACTAAACTCAGCTAAATTTTTAGAAAATTTGTTCGATAAATTTCTGTTTATTTCTAAATGTTCAGTTGTTTTCCAACGCAATCTAGCAATGTTTTCAATATCTATTGTGATGATTAAAAACCTATGTGAGTAGGTAAAACAGCGTTTTAGGTATAGGACATTTTAAACAAAATGATTTAAAAAAATTTCATAGGATTCCAAAATGCATTCATATGACTATCGAAAGCGAAAGTATATAATGTAATATAGACTTGTAACTGTAGAATTTATATTTATGTAGTGCTAATGACTATGTCAACTTTATTTAAACAAATATTTCTTTCTAAAGATATCTGGCTATTAATTTTTAAAGAAAATTGATCTCAGTGAACCTAATTTAGACAGTGATCCTAAATCAGACACTTGTGGTACATTATTCCGAACAAACATAAACATTCAAGAAATACTAAGTGTTTTAAATATTGTTAAAAAAGATTTATTATCAAGAAGTGTTAAACATTTATGTTTTACCATTTTTAATGAAGCACTGTATAAAATACGTCCTTAGTCTTCTTCAGTCTGCCCTCTCTACATTATCTGTATTTTAATGTTTCTTGCACCTGGAATTTTTAGAGTTCTCTTTTTCTTGGCGCAGCTATTGATTCTGTTCCTTTTTCGCTTCCTTTCTTATTTCTCTAGAATGACTTCCTTTTGTGCTTCCTTCTTTTTTATTAACAAATATTCTCTCCAAGCTAGAGATAGTGTTACAGAAGAACAGTTCTTTTCTTACTTTATTTTGGTGTTTAAACCCATAATAATGATTTCTTTAATGGAGATTCCATGAGTTCACTGTTATCTCCAAAGTTAATGCCAAAACCGCTACTCTCTGCTGCTAGTTTTGCATCATTGTGTCTTATTTCATAATCTCATATGATGCCTGTCGATATTTATGACGGAATAAGGGACTATTGATGATCGTAATTCCGACACCCTGTAATAATTAGGGATTATTGATGTCCAAAATTCAGACTCGTGTCGGAATTTGGACAAAATGCGTACAATTAATTATAATATAGCAAACGATGTAAAATATGTTATTTTCTTGTGTAAAGACAGCAATAGAACCATATGTATTACTTCTAACCATTTACACTAGGCTGGGCCGAAAAAAAAATTGTTTTTTTCTTTACGCTATACCGAAACTTGTCTCTAGTTTAGTTTAGTTTTTGTCTCTCATATTGGGCTGCTATAGTGAAAATCATTTATAGTAGAGTTATAAAAACACACTAAATTATTGAAAAGGTAGTATTTTTTACATCTGAAGTAGCGCAAAGCGCTTCAATATCGTTAATTTATCGCTTTTTTAGTGCCCGCCGGCTGGGGCTCGGTGCGGCATGTAGCTTGTTTAAGCCCACCACTCTTGTGTTTTTAGCTTTATAATGTTGATACAACAAATACCTAAAGGAATAATATAAATAAATAGATAATATAAAAATGTATCATATATTTAAGAGTTTATTAATTACAAAATTCATTGTGAAATACAAATTTCTAATTCTCACACTTCAACATAATTTTTGTAAGCTTCTTAAATCATAGTCCTTTACGTAATTGGAACATTGAAATTACCTTTGCTTGAAAAACTTGGCATTGAAGCTCTTGGTGGCAGCGTTGTTCGAAAAAAAAAACCATCTCTGATCTTAGCACCGACGAGTTTTGAGGAGGCTTCAGTTACCAATTTCACACAGCCCTCCACCGCTTGCGTGTGACACGGGAATTTGTGGAAGTTCTATTCTTTTGCTGTTTTGGCAGTTGAAACCTTAGCCCAAATATTTTCGTCAGATACCTACTCTTCGCAACAAAGGTGGTGGAGAAGGAGCAGTAGTAGTCCAATCAGTAATTTCGTAATATTCTTTTGCCTGGAAGTTGATTTTTGGCGGTTTGAAACTTCGGATTAGCTTCTTTTTGGAAGCTATGGCCATTGTTTTTATAATTCTTCTAAACTCCAACTCTCTGATATGGGATCTTTCATCGACTATTATGCTTAGCTCAAAGCTACATGCCGCATCGAGCCCGGCGATTACTCAAAAAGTGATAAATTAACGATATTGAAGCGCTTTGCGCTACCTCAGATGTAAAAAATATTACCTTTTCAATAATTTAGTGTGTTTTTATAACTCTACTATAAAGGATTTTCACTATAGCAGCCCAATATGCAGCTGTTTAGGTACTAAAAATTATAAAATCTTGTGATTTACGTGAAATTTCAAAATTTCAAGTGTAATGCGCTAGCTGGGGGTTACGTACAATTTTTTTTGTCTTAGTAGCATTTTAATTGCCTAAACTAGAGACAAGTTTTTTTTCGGTATAGAGTAAAGAAAAAAAAAATTTCGGCCCACCCTAATGTACACAATTCCGACACATATGGCTGACGTGCTTTATTTACATGTACCTAATTCCGACACCCCTAAATTTGTAAATAATAGTGGTTAAAAGAGTTCTACACCGTATTATTATGAAAATATAAAGCATTTTTAGTCAGCCTACACAGATATTATTAGAATTTCCTTAATTACCGCTATCCTGTAGCGATATAAAAAGAAGTCGAATTACAGTTACCTTATAAGGAAAAAATCAACTTGTAGCATAACACTCAGTTATCAAGATAAGTCTAACTGTAAGTTATATTCTGACCGTTAGAACATTGGTAGAATAAGAAACGATTCTGGGTTGATAAGTGTAATGGCAAATCAACAAACCGGATGTCCTACAATAAAGTTCATTGTTCAGTCAATTCATGTCGGATTTTAGGACAGTTTTTGAATTACTACGTGTTCCATTGGTGTTCTAGTAAATCAAAATTCACAGTTTCTTTTTCAGTTTAATTTTTTTTCTTAGATTGTGTTTAGCATAATAATTATTGATACTAATTACTCAACACCATAATTTCAAATCATACAGACTGGACAATGTAAATCAATAGACTTATAATAGCTATTAATAGAATCTTGCACAGTTTGCGAATTAATCGCACAATACGGTTACTCTAGTGTATACCTAAAGTTTAACTTAAGCACTTGGGAACTTCACTCGACACAGAAGCCTGGTGTGGCGCAGGAACGTTCCAAGCTGCCCACAATAAACCCCGCGGTAATCGGACTAAATGCGCTCGAAAATTGGCCAAACCTATTCCAGTTACTAGTCTAGTGTGAATTTAGTCTGTTGCTACGAACTTACTTCACAGCCATCGTTCTCTCCCTCCCTCTCTTTCTCTCTCTCTGTCTCTCTCTCTTCCAAACATTTGCTACCCAGCAAATCTAATAGCGTTTCTATTTGGTAAAACTGGTGTACACTGGTGTAGAATTCCATGTTCAATTGGTTACACTGGAGTAGGGTTTCGTGTTCGTTTGGTACATGAAACTTGCAAACCCACTACACTCGTGCACCCTTTTCTCCATGAGCTCTGTGAGGTCGTGGAGCCAGTGCAAATATGGCGGACAACATGGATACCGACGAAGGTAAACTAATGTGTTTGTTACTGTACGCAATATTCGGTCTATAATTCGGATAGTAACGTAAGCATACCGACATAATGAGAAATGTATACATTACAAATAAAAACGTCATACTAATTTGTATTACAGTTTAAAAAGGCTTTTAGCGTAAGTAGTTATACTGCCCATGAAATCATTGACGCATGATGGTCTTTCATGTTGCGTTGTACATAATTTATGTATCAACTATGATGACTGGAGGACGAACATGAGTACCTTACCGAAGAACCTGCATATAAATTGCCCCAAGACACTGAAATACAACTTCGGACAAAAAGGAGAAGTGAAAAGCGTCCCTGTTAAAATAAAAAAAATGCTTGTGAATATTTACAATTTTGTTGAAATATATAAAATTTGACAAAATCATATTTTATTGCATTTATTATTACTAGTGTTTAAATATAAACAGTTTTTACAACTAAGTATTCTTTCCTTGTCGCAAAAATAAACAGAAACGCTCCAAAAAATTATAGGTTAGATACCTACGTATGCGTCTGTCACAATTCAAATTACACTAAATGCGTGCAATGCGTGTTCTGTTGGATCTGCATCGACGTACACTGGCTTGCACTACACTCATGAAATATTGTCCGGTTGCGGTGTACACCAGTTTTACCAAATAGAAACGCTAAGATGTTGGAATAATTCTTATGTCATTACAGTTGCATTATCTCATTATTTTGATGTTTTACTCTTAAGATAAATGATAATCAAATTTATCAAAAAATGATAAGGAACTGGTTTAGCCCATCATTTGTTCCAACACAAAGTTATTGCAATTTATACAGAATGCTGAATATAGCAGTAACGGGAAGACAAATTCAATTAGACTAATGTCGGACCGGCAAATCGTATTTCTGAGTTCGAAACCCAGGCGTGGGGAATATCTGAAAAAATAGGGCTATTCCATAGGCTGTATTTCCTTGACCCATTGATCAATTTTAATAAAACCAACACTATTCGATTCCTTTCTTCTTAAACTATAGAAATGTCAAAAAGTCTGATTGCGCTTCTACAGCCTTGAGGTAGCAGGCGTGGGAGAAGGACGGCGTGTTATGCGACAGTTTGCGTTCTTAATTTGGACGGCCGGCTTCCAGCCCCTCTTATGGGAATTTACGTGTATAGAAAAACGCTAATTACTCGAGTACCCTAGGAGATATCGCAATGAAACTAATACCGCACGAACGAGTATTGTTCAGTTAATCTAAAAGTGGGAAAGTCCGATCCGAAATATGTAAATTAGTATCCGTAATTAATTAATAAATGATTAGGTGTCAAGAAATATATGCAAAAATCGGGATATTCAATAGGCTGTACCTCGTTGACCGTTTGTTAAATCTTAATAAAACGACTGGAGTTCGATACTATAGGAATGTCGAAAACTCCGATCGCGATTATACAGCTAAATTTATTACATTATCTGCTGAAGGCAGTATCAGGTCCTGTACTCCTGAAAAATTATCAGAAATCGAAATTTCAAAAACGTTATGAACCAAGAAATTTGTTTGAGTTTGTACAACATTCGAAACAACAAAGTCTGAATTTTTAGGTCGATTTTCAAAGCATTTTTTCTTGTCGTTGTATAAAGATAGTTTCACTCATAGATGTTCAACCTCCAATAACAAGTATTGTCTTTAAGTAAATATAAAAAGGGAAAGATTTATCCAACCGATTATATAAAAACAAGTATATTGCCTTCCTATGGAGTGTTCTTTCTTATTATCACCTACCTCATTCAGCTCTGTTGATTCCAGATTACCGTTGTTGTTGCGATCGTAGTGCGAGAACATGATCGATACCAGATAGTCCTTGCTGTGGTTATCCTGGGACATGAGTCTGGCGTGATTGTACAGCAGAAGGTTGTCCTGGAAAGCAAAAGACAAGAAAAATATGAGATGCGATACAGAATGGTGGCGGCGCCGGGCGGATTGAGGGGGACGCCAGGGGAGAAACGTCATCATCTCGCGCGAAACGAACACGAGCGGCGGAAAGGAGGGTACGGGGGGGATGAAAAGTAATAAAACTTTACGCGATTTAAGAAAACTTCTGAGGACGCTGACGCTGCGTCTCGAGGATTGCAGTGGTAGCGATGGGGACGTGGGCGTTAAGTGCATATTTTTTGAGAAAAAAATAATCCTTTCGCTGGTGTATTAGGCGAGTCCCCCTGTTTCGGTGGGGTTCTTGTGGTTTTGAGATGTAAAATTTGTGCGAGAATTGGTTTGTTGGATTTTAGGTAGAAAGTTTTGTGGAGTACCGAGTTAGTTGGAGTTTTTAATTTTAATGGACTTTTTAATGAAATAAGTAACTGCATAATATTCACTGTATGCTTGGAAAGAAAATCTTCCAAGCTAATCTGTGAAATTAATGATTCGTATCTCGTGTGTAATCGATTATTTTTGTCTACGACCAACATATAATACATTCATAATCCTAGGGAGACGTAATGCCTAGCATAATACACACTGGTGATTATGTTGACATTTCGACTGTTTATGGTGACAGCTGGGATTTATGATCAGAAATATCCGACCAGTCTTAATAAAACATCGAACTGCTATTGAAGAAAAATTATTTATCATAATTTATAAGATAAATACCACTTGATTTTGTGTTTTTTTTGCAATTATTAGACTATTATGTGTTTCATATTTGAAAAGAAAATATAATTATTTGAAAACAAAATATAATCACAGCAGATAGAATTGGTTAATACTACCTGATCGATTATAAATCACAAATTACAGACGTTATATTAGGTATTCACAATGACCTGCACAACTAACTAATTAAAGGAACGCTGAACGATTTTATTGGCTAAACTTAGATGTTATTATTTATTTGAATCATTGTAAAGAAATTCAACCACATTTCATACACCTTGCATATTGAAGATGTATAATAAAAAACTAGAACACATTATACTGGGAGACCCAAAATGATGTTTGTAGTCCAAGTTTAAGACACCCTGTGGAGGTATCTAAAGAATTTGTGTTACCTCCACAGGGTGTTCCAAGTACTGTTGCAAATTAATATTCCTAGCATTTTGTTTTTTTTAATCATCCCAATATCGTTTTCTTTTGTTGAATTAACACAGTTTTATGTTTTAAGTATCAATATACGTTAAGTTTCACTTATTAAAGTTTTGTTTTTACCCATCGGTTTATCTGGTAATATCTCGCAATTATCTTTAAACTAAATCATTACTGGTATTAAAAACAATACTCTAAAACTGTCAAATTGCAAATCTATAAGGCGGCCCCAAACCTACGCGATTTTGTCGCCGCGACAGCTACGCACAGTGGTTGAAACGCGAATCTAGCTGTTCAAAATTATTTTAGCGCTATGGTTCAATTTAATCCAAAGTAACATGAACATGTTCTTAGATAACCAAATGACTTAAAATCAATCAGTTTGCCACGAAAGATGTTTAGTTTTATTTTGAAATTCTAAAACTCAGTGTAGTTACGACTACTTCCGGTACGTTCCGGAAATGAAAATTGTTATAATTAAAGTCTTCAGGATGGCTTATTCTATGTTAGTTTCTTCCCGAATCTCTGTGACGTCATATACCAGGAAATAAGCCTTGGATCAAACTGGCTATATTTACAGATATAATAACATTATACGATCCCATTGGTATTTAGATTTTTTGTAAACATTTTATATGTATTTGCATGGTTTCAGAACTTTAACACAAACTTTATTTCTCAATTTGAACCCTATCAAAAACAACCCCATTGTTACTTAGATTGTTGTAACTATTTTTCTTATATTCGCAGGTGCAGTATTATTATATAAATTTAGTTTTAAAGTTCTGAAACCTAGTGAGTAGGTTTCAGAACTTTAAAACTAAATTTATATCTAAACCACCCTCAAAACCCACCCCATAAGTGCTAGATTTTTTTTTACTATTTTTTCTGTATTTGCAGATATAAAATTATCATACTCACAAAATTTCAGAATGTTCACGCCAAACATATGTTTCAACCCCCTTAAAACATCCCCTATATGGTTGGGTTTTTTTTTACTATTTTTACACGTATCTAACAACCATTTGATGTTCATTTACAGAAAAAAATAATTTCGATCAGCTAAAAGTGGAAAATGAACCACTGTGCGACGCGAAAATTTCGCCATGTATTTTAAATGGGCGGCGACAATACCACAAATAGATTACAGCGATTCGCAAGAAAATCGCGAAGGTTTGGGGCCGCCTTTAAGCTTGCCGTACATCGGCCCGGATTGTATTGGCTCGTTTAGGCAAAGAAAAGCCGTCCTCAGAAGTTGGAATTAATAAAAAAAAACTACTGAGAATTGATATGGCTTTGTAAGAGAGTACTTAACAACTACTAGAAGTTTCATATTCCACAGTGTCTTAAAAGTAGACCAAACATATATTTTTTCCATTTGTCCGGTGTCCTGTTTGCCCAGTATTAGGTATCAGGTCTTAAAGTTTTTCAAAACTACAATGGTATGTGCTAATCCTGATAAATTTCTTTACAATGTTCCGAAAAAATAACGAAAATCGGTCAAAGATTACAAATGTTATCAAAGTTTAGGAAAAGAGGTGTCACAAAAATCACGACTTTTGATAGTTTTGTTCCTTTTATAGATTTAAGTTTTTTTTTGAATAAGAAACTTGTTTTCCTTTGTAAAATTTGTTTCAGTTCTTAGGTGTCTGTCTATCTTAGGCGGCAATAAAATAAATAAATAATAATTTAACATAAAACATACAGGAAGGGAATCAAAACCCCAGCAACAACGTGTGCTATATGTGAAAGACAAGTGACACTTTACATACGGCTAGAAGTTAGCAAGACGTATAGCGGAAAATGGTACAAAGCGAGCAACTGAAAATTATTGCAGTAAGAGAACATGAATAATGGTATTTGTTCGATTTCTTTTTGTTTTTTATTTCAAGTTTTGTAATAAATTGGTTTTATTTCAATTCGGAAGTAGTGTAGATTAATTGTACTTTATACAATGACCGGTTGAAATTTTATGTTGATAAATGTTAGATGAAGTTCTAGATGTATAATATTATGAGCATCGCAACTAGAGCCCAGACTCATCCATAACTGATTTTGGGGGTTTGAAATTCGAAAGTACTTGGTGAATGGTGTTAGTGCTCTTAAAAGCAGGAAAATATTAAATTTGAGTACAGTTTTGTTTATTTTCATATTGACGCTATTGTAAGTGAATGTACAGGAGCTCCTACACGCAGTGCCAACGTCTCGCCAATGTTGGTGATGTGACACGCTGCGCGTAGTGTGCGCATTCACTTCGCCAACATGTTGGTATAGGGCGCAAGGTATTTCTGTGTATCGTAGAAGGCTCGTAGCGTCCCGTAGAGAATTAAAAATGAATAGGGAAGACGATATCATTGCTGTTGCCGTAGCTCCCGTTATTTTAAGCAGTGCATTGTTGCTTAGAATTAAAAAAAGGGACCCTCGCAAGAGGACACTGTTTAATAAAGTTGTTAAATTATTAAACATGTTTTCCAGTCATTATTTATACAGTACATTCGAAAATATTAAATACATTAAGGAATACAAATATACAAGCAATACAGGAAACAAAATTATTTAGTTTTTATATTTGCCACGTGACATTAAAAAAATCTCCCTTTTTATTTTCTTTATGTTTCAAGCAACAAATGCGGAATAAGATGGGATAAGATCTGATACACTGAGTGGTCTATATTTTTATGCAGGGCCCTGTTCATTTGTGTCGTTTCTTTATATAAATATTTAATTTCAGTCAAATCGATGAACTCATAATTTTGATTTAAAATATAATTTATATAATAAAACTGAAATTATTTATAACAAGATACAAAGAAAAATTGAGAACCCTTACATACACGGAGTTTCAATTATATATATTAAAACTCCGTGTATGTATATTATGTAGGTATATTTATTATCATCCCAATATTTTTAGTAACAGATATACTTTTTGATATTTTTCTGATAATCAAAATAAAGAAAACCATCCAGTATAGTTTTTAAACTTTGTTGAATACATTAAATACATCAGATTATTTAAATTTGCCGCTTAAAACTAATCTATAAATTGTTAATTAATAAATAGTTAATTGTTGTTAATTATATAAATGCAACTTTGTTGGATTGTAGTCAAGATTGTAGGAAAGTGGGTTGACCGCAGTCCTTGGACCCCTATACCGTATGACCCCCTATCGTGTGTAGATTCATATCCCGCTTCCCTCCAATCCCCTCCCTCAGCTTTCCCACCCCACCCTAGCGAATAAGTTTGACCGCAATCCCAGAACCTAAATACCGTATGCCCCCATTGTGTGCGAATTCATTTTTAAAATTTTAATGATGACGTCATTTCTGGAAACCCCGGAAGGCATACTAACCTCAAGACCATCCCATAAATTGGCATTTTCTGTCTATTAACACAACGTTCATTCCTTCGGCGTCATAAACACAAAAAAAATAAACACCTATGCCGTGGGTCACTCGTTATAACGACTTCAATATTGTCTTCAGAATATTATTTTATTACTTGTTAATTTATTGTAACTGTAAGGTTAATATAATGCTTATAAGAACCATAATTATGGTGAATAAATTTACAAAATATTAAAAAAAGTTTTCATGTTTTTACATTTGGGCAAATAATAAATCATCATTGTTCTTAAAGTACGTACAAACATAAATAATGCAGTATATATGATAAAACATAGATAGATAACTAAACTTTTCATCGGTAGTACGTACAATGCTAAAACAGAATGAAATAAAGCGGACAAGGTCGACATATTGGCGATGTGCACTGGCACAGTTGGGTCTCGCTACGCGAAGCACTCCGATGGCCAATGATGGGCCCTGTTGGCACTGCGTGTGGGAACACCTTTAGAGTACGTTATGTAAAAAAATGTAGAAATGCGAAATATGAGTTCCTGTTTGTACACATCTTGGTTACAATATGTCATAACATATACAATATGTCCTAAAAACTAGTCACCGGTTTTATTTTGGGTTGTGCATCTTCATGTTCAACTTTACCTTAGTTGCCTTGCTGTAGTCGTTTGCTTCATTTGGACAAGAATTAATGTAATGTCATAAACTTTTGTTATACTAATACTAAATCAACAGCACAATTTTGCACCATTTGGAATGACAAGGGGAAATTGAGGATGTTAATGTACGGAGTTTATGTTTTTTGTTGAGCACAATTAATCTATCAGCTATGCATTCATTCCCAACATTTGATAATAAATTACTACTGACAAAGAAGCAAATGTGCAGAAGGACGATATTAATTTTCTCAATTTTATCAAAAAACACTCAAGATTTACCTTCATAATCTCGTAATCCTGCATGGGACAGTCTTCATCCTTGCCGCGTTCATTAGCCTTATCAGTGACGGCATCCGCCTCTATTTCATTCTCAACGTCACTGGGGACAGTCGGAACTTCGTCTTGGATCCCCATCTCCTCGGGAGGTACATCCTGCCGTTGAGGGGTAGTCGTCACGGCCCTCTGGGTCGCAACTGTGACCTAAAAAACAAGAGCGTAACCAGTCAGCGACGCCATCTAGCTTTCGGACGATTTGTCATAGTCTATCTCTGTCGTATCTCGGAGCAGGACCGGCCCTAGCGCTTTTCCGCAGTAGGGAAACCTCACCAAACGGTAGACACTCATACAATGTTTACGATTTCGGTTTTATTAAAAACATAAAGTTTGTAACTAAAACTAGTACAAAGAATACTTTTAAAACAATAAAGAATAAAGAATACTATTAGGTCCAATATACAAAGTTTAACCCTAAATTATATCAATCTCTTTGGACTATTTTTTCTGCAAACTCGCAAATAACTCCTTTCAGATCTAATATTATTACATTAACCATGTTCAATGGCCAACGTTGCTAGCTCATAAAGACGATTTTGAGAAGCCATGGTTCTTAAGTAATTTTTTTGTTATTTTAGTTTAGAAAACGATATGTGAGTCTGGAAGAGCACCGGTTTAGATATTCCTCAGGGTTATACTAATACCGGTGAAGACAACCCTTTTGGTCAATTAAGCAATATAATATTTTAATGTTATTATTATTATATAGCGACAGTTAAGAACAGGGTTGGCAACATTTGTAAAGCAATACTTTTAGGCCCAATGTTAAGGGAGGTAATAAATTTAAAAACGACAACTGGACCTTCTGGACAGAAGGTCTATAGTCTAGTCATTTTAGACGCAAAATCGTTGAACATCATAATTAATTTGCCCGCCTATGAAAATAATACCAATAAAACCATCATACCAAAATGTTTACTTAATTAAAAACTGTCAGTGATTAAAAAATTCGTCATGAAATGCTTGCATCAATATCTGTTAAGCTTAGTAGAACAAATTATACACCATATTTAAGATAAAATTTTGAAAAAGATTTCCTAACATGATTAGTCCAGTCAAATGGTGTTTTGGCCAGGAAAAAAATAGAAGTTTATTTTTCTTTTTTTCTATATGTTTTTGGGGTGCTGAATCCGAATTTCAACTTTGCTACTTCCCACGGATATGACTTCACAACGAAAATCGCAAAAACTTCAAAGTTTTCGACTTTTCTTCAGTTTTTTGCTAAAAAGTCATAAAACTATGCACTTTTCGACGTAGAGCACTATATACAAAAATAAAGTACACCATATTTCCTGTAAAAGAACACACTTAAGAGTATTTTTTGGTTGAATGGTTTGGCCGCTAGACCGCGCTGAAAGAAGGCGTAATTTTCCTACTTTATGTAATGTGCGTGTAATTACAAAATGCTTAGATTCTTAATCACTTAATCTTAATCAGTTATTTTGGCCAAACTGTGTAGGTGCTAGAGCGCGTCGCAATTCATGTCACATCACACGAAACCGCAAACTCAAGAGCCCTTCACCAAAAATTCAGTAGAGACCTATATTATTACTATTTATTTAGTAAAAACTATATATTTGCTCTTTTTAATTAATACTTAATGTATTATGAATTTTTTTTTCTTTCTTAAGTCTTTATAAGTCTTTCTTTTATAAGTCTGCGACGCTTAGCGGCTCTTGACTTAGCGGCTTCGTTTAGCTTAATATGACATAAAATATCAACCTGATCTCGCGGCTACACGGTTTGACCAAAATAAGTGATGATGTGCAATTTGTTAGGAAATTAATGTAGTTTTAGCACAATCCTAGCTTTTTTAACTAACTCGAAAACTGGGTTGTACAGGGTGGGCCAAATTCGATGTTACTATAGGAGATCTCGGTAACTATAAGAGATATCGAAAAATGAGTAAGGTTGTCGTCTTTTTTTGAGAGAAACTCAATGGTGAAAACCAAAATTAGCTATCGTCTTTTGTTTTCGAGTTATAACACAAAACTCGATTTTTCGCTATTTGATACTTGTCGATATCTTTGTTGTTTGTTCAATCAGACGAATGATATTTGCACGTTCTTGAGGCACTTTTTCGATTAGAATTCAGTGGAATTCACAGATTTTAAATATCTCTAATAGTTTTGTAGATATAACAAAAAGTTGTGTTTTTTTAAATGGAAACCATAGCTGGCTATGACTGAAATAAATATAGCCTTTTTTCCCCTTTTCAACGATATATAACATGTCGGTCCAAAATATTCCAAAAGTAATGTTTTATTGAATAACATGAAATTAGTAGTTTTCAGAGAAATTATAGGTAATTATTGTCTTCGAGATTTCTCCGAGTAGGCGTATGTCACTACTAGTTTGACACTACTAATCAGTGAAATTAGTAAAATTACATTCTTTTATTTTAATTGAAAATTACGGAATGCCGTTTGAATAGTATGGAAAATGCGCAATAATCGAATGCTTTTATTCAAAGTAATAACAATAATTGTGATATAACATCCGAAACATAATTCAATCGTTATCCAGGTCGTGCACGACCGCACAAACTTGTTTTTGGGATTAAAAGAACATCTCATCAATTACAGGTTGATTAATATGCCAAAAGCCGAACATTGTGATATGGAAGTGGTATGCTGAAGATTCAGTTTCTATTTCACGACTTGAAGTTGAGGGATTTGCAACTGCGGCTGCAACTGTGTTGGTGGCAGATTCTTCAGCATTTTCAATATGGTAATGTTTGGGTTTTGGCATACTCAATGACCCGTGATTGATGAGATTTTCTTTTAATTTCTCAAAAATAGATTTGTGAGGTTGTGTTCTTTCTGGATAACGATTAAAGTATGTTTCGGGTGCAATTTCAGCATTGTTATTACTTTGAATGAAGCATTCCATCATTGCGTATTTTTCATATGATTCATACGGCATTTCGTAACTTTTAATTGAAATAAATATTCAAAAGAATGCAAATTCAATACTTAAGTCACTGATTAGTAGTGTCAAAGTAGTGACATACGCCTACTCAAAGAAATCTCGAAGACAATAATCATAATGCCTCTGATATATACTAATTTCAATAACACGGTACTTTTTGAATATTTTGGACCAGCATGTTATATATCGTTGAAAAGAGGAAAAAAAGCTCTATTTATTTCAGTCATAGCCAGCTATGGTTTCCATTTAAAAAACACAACTTTATGTTATATCTACAAAACTATTAGAGATATTTAAAATCTGTGAATTCCACTGACTTCTAATGGAAAAAGTTAACGTGCAAATATCATTCGTCTGATTTAACAAACAACAAAGATATCGACAAGTATCAAAATAGCGAAAAATCGAGTTTTGTGTTATAACTCGAAAACAAAAGACGATAGCTAATTTTGGTTTTCACCATTGAGTTTCTCTCAAAAAAAGACGAAACAACAACCTTACTCATTTTTCGATATCTCTTATAGTTGCCGAGATCTCCTATAGTAACATCGAATTTGGCCCAGCCTGTACATAAAGTAGTAAAAATTGGCCTTCTTTCAGCGCGCTCTAGCGGCTAAACCGTTCAACCAAAAATGTATTTCAGGGGTGTACTTTATTTTCTGTAGGATAGTCTACCTCGAAAAGTGCATAGTTTTATCACTTTTTCGCAAAAAACTGAAAAAAGGTCAACTGAAAAAACATATACCTAACATATATGCACCCTCGGAAACGATTTGACTGGACTAGATTAACAATTACAACAATTACGCAATATCTATTCTGTAAAAAAATACAGAAGTTTGCTGCTGACAGATGACTTGACAGCATAGATATTGACATAATATTTGGGATCTGAAAACTCGTCTTTTAACCTTCTGTCAAACCTACATCTTTTAATATTTTGAAGTATTGTTTGTTTATTATGTAAGCTTAGAAAAACAAATTATACGTCAGATGAGGGTGTTTATTATTGTCTGTTATGCATCTTAAAATATAGGAATGGCCAGAAGCCTGTCAATTCCTGTTGTATTTGATTTCATTTTACTATTGTTGTTGTAGTTCAATAGGTTTTCCGCCCCTAAATTTTGCCTGCCGCCTAAGGCCGGCCCTGTTCAGGGACATCCTGTGTAGCGGAAAGTATCCAGTTGGGAAGAAGACGTCTTCAGGAGAGATTACACCGGTGGGATGGGAATTTTTAGGGTGGAAGGGTAGGTGGAAGGGGTGTTTGGAAGCGCTTCGCGGATTTGATGTTGAGCGATGGAGATCGGGATAATAGAGTTCGTAAATAGTTTTCGAATGGATGGAAGGATTGATGGTGGTTGATATTTTTGAAAATGGCTTATGCGGGGTCTGCGTGCGTGCCGGTCTGTGGCTGGCTGTCTTTTTGTTTTGACGGACCGATGAATAACTGGCTGTGTGGGGGGGATTTAAATGGATATATCAAACTTTTAGAAGTGTATTTTTTGACGGAGTGGAGATATGAGATTTTAGTTAGCAATAGGTGTGGGTAAAATTGATCGATGAGGATAGTGTAAAACTTCGGTCCAGATAGCTTTCTGGTAATTTCAACTGGATCACCGTTTAAATAATAACTTCTCACGCATCTATGTGAAAATTACAACTTGTTCAGGGATGAATATACGGGGTGTTATTAGTATCCCGGCGGTCGATAGTCATCAAATCGTTGGAGAAAAAAAAAAATTTATACAAGAGTTGTTGACTCCTCAGTTTCTATAACGTAAAATTATTTTAATTTTTTCATTTATACAGGGTGTTGCATTTAGGCGTGACGGAAAGTCAGTACATTTTTTAAATGGAACGCCTGTATACCATATCATGAATACTAAGAAAGTTGTCTTTCCAACTGTGTAAGTTGTACCTGTGTAAAGTAAGTAGTTTCTGAGGTATTCAATAGTTTGTCAAAAAATTGGCATTGCAAGCCTTTCTTAAAAACTACGTTAATACTACGATTTTGCAGATATTGTCTTAAAAATTTTGACACTTAATAACTAAACCCATAGCTAGATGCTGATGTCATGAAAAATCATGGTGATCGTAGCACTAGTTTTTAAACATTTTTAAATGGCTTTTTCTTGAGATTTTTAAATGGAACAATTACAAAAAGTATATTAAAGTATATTATTTGCCAATTGAAATGTCTCTTAAGTTCGTTATAATTTATATTCACTATATCGTGTATCTATTTTTACTAGTTTTTGTAATATTAGAACCTATTTAACTAGATTTATTCATATAAAAAGTATTACGGTTATCAAGGTATTACACAATGTATCACACAAGTATGTTTTGCAATTCTTACAAACGTACAGCGAGCGAACCTGAACCCCTAGTAACTTCTGTTGGGGTCTGAAGTAAACCAGAAACAGTGTAATTTTAGGAGGACTATCGTGAAAAATTGTGCACTTGTGTGAAATTGTGCGGAGACGTTTCATTGTAATAGTATGTGCGCTCATACATAAAAACAAACAGAAACGCTAAAACCTATCTTGATGAGGTACGTTTGAGAACGGATTTGTATTCAGTACAAAGAACAACCAACAATATCTACTTACTATTGCTAATTGGTTTAAAATAGGTTATTTTTCTGGAGAGACAATTCAAAATTGGGATAATACTCATACTATAGTAATATTGATAATATGAATGGAAACTGGGTTATTTGGATGTTTTTAATAAATTTTTTTGCTATGAATGAAAATCTGAATCTAAAGATGCATATCAGTTTGTTTTTGTTGTATATTTGGTTTTTGTGTGTGAGTAATTTGAAGTTTTTAAATCGACTGTTCGGTTGCCATACGATAGAGGGCAAAATATACTTACAAAATTTCATATAAAATTGTTAATACGTTGATAACGGTAATACTTTATATAAGGATTATGAAATCGTTTCTAAATTATCTCTTCTATCGCCACTTGAAGACTTTACATCAAACTACCAAATACCTTATTCACAGCAAAATTAAAATTTACAATTGCATTACATTTTCGTTAAATTGCAAATATCACAAAAAATAGTAACATTTCGTGTATGACACACTAGATGTAAATTGGAGCGAAATAAAGTGTTATTACAGCCAACACATATTATACAGTGTGTTCCATTTAAAAAAACTCGAGAAAAAGCCATTTGAAAAACATCAAATTTTACTAAGTTCAATGAACACTCTGTATAGTGTATCTAATATCTTTGGATACTATCATCTACCTACTGGCTTTGACTATTGCCTCAGATAGTTTAAAGGCAAAATCCGCAAAAATGTAGTTTTTACCTAGTTTGTAAAAAGATCCTGCAACAGGCATATTTTGGAAAAACAGTTGAATATCTCTCGAACTATTAACGCTGTGACTTAGCAACATACACGGTTGGATAAACAAATTTAGTAGTATTCATAATACAATAAAACATACAGGACGTTCCATTAAAAAATCGTACATACTTTCCGTCACACCTAACGTTATAGAAAATGGCGAGTCAAACAACTTTTGTATAAAATATTTTTTTCTGTCACAAACGATTTATTAACTACCGACCGCCGGGATACTAATACTACTAACTCACCCTGCATATTTAATTATAACAATTATGCATAAGATTTGTGGAAACAATGGAATTAATAACTTATTAATAACTTCTAATGCTAATACCAACCTCTTTAGTGCTTTCGGTAGTAAAAGGAATGGGCGTCGTGACGCTATAACCAACGTCCTCAGGCCTTGCTGTCGTAGCGAACTCGTTAAAATAGTCCTGCTGCTGGGCAGTTGGAGCCCAGCCCTTCCCTGCAAAAACAAATTTACTTCTTACATCATAATCAAACGTGTGCGAAACATTAAAAGGATCTAGACCAGGGGTCCCCAAACCTCTCCCGCTATCCTTTTCTTGTTCACGGCTGCGTCACTACTCCGCTCAATGTGGCTCGCGGGCCGTAGTTTGGGGACCGCTGATGTAGACTAATATGATCTGTCTTCACGTATTTTATCTACCTCATTTGTAAATATTTGTTCAGAACTTGTGTAGTCGTGTATCAAATTTATTTATTATACAGGATATCTCACTTTCCACTTTTCACTTTATAGTGTTAAGGACGTTTGCAATATTAACAAAACAAACAAAAATAATAAAACTCTTTCAAATAATAAATGAAATTAAAGTAAAAACAATATATTAAATAAACAAATAAATCCATATGAAACCTTTTACTGGTCATTATGCTTTTCATTAGTACATTCAGGATCCTACCTTTTATGGTGGGTTTAGTGACTTTCCGTAGCAACAGCCGGAATTTAACCCTACAATGCAGGTCTTGGAAAAATATTTCGCCGTTTATACAGAGAAAGTAAGAATTCCTTAAGAGGGGCGTTTATAATAGTTAAATCGACGTCGGCCTTGAGTCTGTAGTACGCCCAGGATGTGGATCCATCTAACGGTCTACCGTTGTATACAAGCCTTTGTGTATAAACAAACATATTTACTAAAATTTGTTTAGCCGATTTCAGCCCTTTGCCAATAGGCAGCTACTGTGGTTGTTGTGAACTGTTAGTTATTATTGATCTGAGCTGTTGGTACTCTTCTCCCTTGTCTACGGACTTTATTACAGAAACCTTCTTTACAGAGCTCCGCGGTGACAATTCGTAGTAATTCGATACAATTTCATAAAAAGGAGATTAGATGGACAACGGCTGGGTCGCTTTCAAAGAGCTATGTCTTAAAATGTCACCCATAAATTAGCTACTGTTTCGGGATTAATGCTATTGGTTTAATTACCATGAAAGCATATTAAATCAAGCAGTATATTATAATGCTCTGCCCGTTTCAATAGTTTCCGAGGTTAGTTTTAGGGGATTTAAGAGGCGACTACGAGAGATCTTGTTGAAGGTGCATTTTATTCCCTGGACGAGTATATGAGTTTATGACTGACCGAAGTGCACTTATCCTACATGCTGATCCGTTTGTGCACATCCAACTGTTTTATGCTTGTGCATATGTCTACATATATTATATTTTTAGAATTGATTTTATCTATACACTATTTGTTTGACTGTTTGCACTTGTGTTTGATTTTTGAAGCGATATCTGTATTTTTCTGTATTTCTTTTGTTTCTTTTTTGTATTGTATGACAATGTCAATATCTTCTCAGGATCCGATTTACAATAAAGAATCACTATAATTAAGCCAAACCTTTCACATCCAACTCACCGTGTTTAACGCAGTGGACCCCTCGTTCGACGCTCACAGGTTCACCTGTCAGGCAGGCCGCCCTGTGCAACTCGCAGTGATTCGGATAGATGTGGCCATCGGATCCGCAGACCAACTTCCTGTGGACGTTACAGTGGCGCTGGCAGATGCAGGATGCCTCCCCGTCGTCCTCTGACACGATGCACTCGTGTCCTTTCATGCAGTAGTGGACGAGACACGGATCTGAAATGAAACGGAATGTTGAAAGGGGGTTCTGAAAGGGGGTTCTGAAAGGGGATGCTGGTTTGTGGGGGGTATCGAATGCAGTGACGCAGTGTTGTTTGGGAACACTGATCAAACTGACCGGTCGGATGGAACGGCGGAAGCGACGGATTGGATTACGTCCGGAGGCTTTTGAAGGGTTTGTCACTAAGGGTTGTTAGCCGGTCGGTGTGGAAAAAGAATGGAGTGAAATGCGAAAGATGTCGTGTGAGAAATGTGTGGGTGATTATGATTTCAATTGGTAAACGTTTTCATAGTGCGAAATTTCTCTAATACATCATAGGTATATCGGAAAAATTTAGTTTTGCAAAAAAAAATTGTAGTAACAGATTAAGATAAATCTCAAACTAAAAAAAAGTCTTTTAAATTGTTGCTATATAAAAAAAAAAGATGGGTGGAATTCCATTTATAATCATTTTTTACAGATATTAATTAAATAAATTGCCTTCGTTTCATTTAATTTTTAGCGTTCTATATTTTACCTAGTGCTGGTGATATTTTTTTTCAATAGCAGATTTGCTTGGTGTGGAGGCGTGAAGACGCAGTAACGCAGTAACGCAGTAATCGAAGAAATAAAAAGAAAACAAAAAGCGACGTATTTTCACTGTACCAGGTTCTTCACTGTGTAATAGTGAAGATCCGTAGTTTTTTTTTAAATTTCCTACAGTTTTAAACTGCTATTTTGTAAACATAATTTTTTAAACGGCTATATCTCCCTCAATTATCATCACGCTCTCTAGAGCAGGGGTGACCAACTTTTGTCTACTTAAGATCTACCTTTTATCTTTAAAACGTGCCGCGATCGACGTTGTAATAGGCGTAGCACTCCCGCGAGCTATGGGTAGTAGATACGCAACATATATGTTAAGAACTATTTTATTTTATTTTTTATATCACCTATTAAGTTTTCGATATAAAGGCATAAAGAAAATAAACTGACTCAACTTTTGATATTTACAGAGTTCATTATAAAAATGCACAATATGGCTGAAAACTTGATTTATACATTTCGCGAGATTTTTTTTTGCCAGGAAAATTAACATGGATTTTTAGACTTATTTTCTAAAAATTTTAGACTTTTGTTAATCTAACAATAGATCGTGGGAGTTCATCTCGTACTGAAACAACTTGCTTATCTACCTACGTTGTTTATCTACGAGTAATATTAACATATTTGATTGGGTTTGAGCTGAAAGGATAGCCATTTGCTAATATTTTTATCTTGTTGAGTTGAAGGTTAGGCCTTTGCGAATATTTGTTAATCTTATCGAGCTGAAGGTCAGCTCTTCATTCAAATGTTAATTTATTTTGTTTTGCTGAAAGGTTATCTCTCTTCTAAAGTTTATTGATTTTGTTGAGCAGAAAGGTTAGTTTTTTGCGAATACATATTTGTGCCAGCCCTTTACTGGCGTGGTAGGTAATTTATTTTGTTGTGCTGAAAAGTTAGCCCTTTGCTAATATCTGAATGGTTTTGAGCTGAAAGGTTAGCCCTTTGCTAATATTTGTTTATCTTCTTGAGATGAATAATTGTCCCTTTGATAATATTTGTTTAATTTTTGAGATGAAAGATGAGCCCTTTGCTAATATTTGTTTATCGTGTTGAGATGAAAAGTAACCAATTTGATAATATTTGTTTATATTGTTGGAGATGAAAGGTTTTGCTAATATTTGTTTATCTTGTTAAACTGAATGATTAGTCCTTTGCTTATTTGTTTATGTTCATGGGCTGAAAGGATGACCCCTTGCGAATATTTGTTTATTTTGTTGGGCTGAAAGGTTATATCTTAACATGCTAATAGATGTAGCTGAGCTGAAAGGGGGTTTGCTTTTTGCAATTATTTGACTATGTTTTGAGTTAAAAATTTTAGTGTTTTGAACGCAACAGGAAAAGAAATACATATTGGTAACTTGATTATTGTTGAATGAGTAACACCTTTGAATTTCGGCAAATTATGAATTGTAGAATGGAAGTTTGAATGAGTTACTGAGACCAAGTTTATCATTGAGGACAATAGTTCTGGAGACTGGCTTTGAGAGCAAAGCTATAGTCAGGATTGGCCGTGTTAGGAATTATTTTATTTGTTGGATTAATTCAGATATTGGGCCATTGATAGAAGATTATAAACACGCTTATTTGTAAATACATGAGTAACTAGACTCACTTTTTACTGTTAACGGTTTTTGTTACAATGCGATAAGCAAAGAACTGCTATCGGTAAACTGACAGTTCAGTGAGATCGAAACTTGATTCTTTATTCGAAACTATCTTTCATCTTCCACATTCGCTAACAATATATACTTTCTTTACCAGTTTGTTATTTGAAAAAGTCGTCCAGACACACATTTTTAATTTAAAACCTATATTTTTTGTACTGATTTTGGTAGATCTCATAATTGTCTAAATAATAATAAGTAAAGTTTAGGGCTAATAAAATTTTCGAGAAAAAAAAAAGAAAAGAAATACTGTAATAAAGTTAACTTTTGTTTGTTTATGGAAAACAAATAGGCGTTTGAGTTTGATTTATTTGCGCTGAATACAAATTTGAGTTTGAAACTCGCATATCACGTCAGTTATTGCGTTTTTTGTGATTATTTTATCGAAGTGCCCACAGACACGCTATAAAAAATTGCTATGTGCTTCAAAATCTGTTGTGAACAAACTTTCAAGATTTCAGGCCAAAATTCCAAGATTACCGTGTATGAAACTGTGGAACACTTTTAAAGTTTCTATGACTATGGGTGCTGGTATAAACACAAAAAAGAACTGGAATGAACATAAAACAAATAATAATTGCATTTTTATAGACACTTTTTGCGCAAACCTTACACCATCGAAATTTTTTGGAGTCCAGATTTCATATTCAATTAACGAATTCCATGTTTCCTACAATTATCAATATTTGACAATTTCCAGTGGTCTTTTTCTCGAAAATTTCGTTTTGTTAAGGCCATAAAATGTTTCTTCTACAATTTAGACAATTAAAAGTTGTAAAAATGGTATTGCCATTTAAAATAAGTATCGATGGGCGTCATTAGACAGTAACAATTGAAGCTCGGAAATTGAAGTTTTTACAAACACGTGTTTTTTTATAATTAAACATCAACGTGTTCAGGAATTTATTTTTAAATAACAAACCGTCTCAGGGATTTTCACTGAGTTATTATAATTATAATGTTTCTGCTGTTACCATAATTTACGCGCTTACTGTATAGATAGTGCGACAGTGATCAAATATATCCACCCTTAGTAATTCCTGAATGCTACTGAATCACAATCACAGAATCTGATTACAATGGAGTCAACTGAAACCAGATTCGTTTCACTATTATTATTGTATTTGAAGGTAGATATCTATAATATTATCAAATTCATCATCTTTACAAGGTTTAAAAATTAGTTATAGATAACTATTCTTCGAGTTATCTAACGACTATTACTATTTTGAGTTCATTTATATGAAAGTTGCATTTTTATACATGCTTTTACAATAAAACTGCGTTTCTTTACAGCGCATACTCTGGACAATGTTCGTTTGTCGAGAAATAAATATTAACCGAACCATAATTAGTAAATAACTGTTATTCTGTCAGTGGAAATTTTGTACAGATCTACTTAATCCTCAAACCGAAAGCAGCTGCGAATTTCGCTAAATGTATGCCATTTCGCCTCGCCTGTTTCCACAAAATTCGATTTACGGATAAAGTTTCTGTCGGCTTCGAACTTTTGAGACAGCAGACACACCTCAGTTGGCAAAAGGTGGAAGGTTAACCGTGGATTACGTAGTTAAATTCACTCCGAGAGATGTCGTTGGCTCGAATTTTCGTTACCATAAATTTTAGCGCATTACATTCGAATGTATGTAGCTATTCGAGAATTTTACGTTGTGTAGCTCGACTGAATTAGCAACGAGTTTTGCTAAATCAATAATCCGCCGAATAATGATTTATTAAATAAAGCGGATTATAGAAATTTGGACATGCGGGTCAATGCGGTTGACTGGTTATATTATAATGCTGGCGACAGATTATTGTAAATGTTTGGAACAAAACCTTATTATTTTGACATGATGAAATGTTCCTGAACTAATTATTGTTTTCGTGTTTCAATAGTACTGTGCATGCTTATGATTGTATTAATCAGATTGTTCAATTCAAATGTTATATTCCGATTTTCAATCATGTTAAAAATGGCAGAGCAGTGAAAATTAATTTTTTTCCTTTCATTTTACATTTTTTGATTTGTTTCCTGAAGAAAAAGGTATTGATTTGATATTTGAAATCCATTTTATTAATTACTTCCAGCTTAAAAGAATCATAAAAAGGGAAAACTTGAGGAAACGTTATTACAAGAATAATATACCGAATTCAGATGACGTCGCTGTTCAAAATAAAATAAAATATCTCACAGGACGGGTCCATTAGAAGTTTCATCTTTGATGTTTCACTATTTCTATACAGGCTGGCTCACGGAACATGGCGTACATGGAGATGTCGGTAATTGTAATAGATACAATGTACGTTAAATGGGTCCAATGTTAGATCGACCCATATTTGAACCGTTTTCGGGTTTTAAAATATTTGCATGTGTGATTACTCATTAGATATGACAGACAAATAAAAACTATCAATTTATATCATTGTCAGTGTCTTAATTAATAAGTCTTAAGAAAAATGGCTTAATCACGATTTTTGCTGGACAGATTTAAATAGATTATTAAAAATTCTTTACAACCATGTATAACAACAAAAACAATTGTAGAATAATAAAATCAGCAAAAGTAAAGGAAATAAATCCAATAAATTTGCCCTTTTCGGAACTGGCGCGCAAGGTGTTGGGCTTCAACATTGTATCGAATATTCAAGCCCAACTTTAGAGCCCGGTACTGCTGAAAACCATCCCTAACGTGCACGTTTTCGGTTATTTGCATTTTCTTTCTGCATAGTTTTGCATTGCTTTTTCCTGTATTGTTGGATAGATGTTATTGTTGATATTTAATACAAAACTATAATTATTGTCAGAATTAAATGTAATTAATTCTTTATTAACAATATTGAATGATGAGGTTGTGAATAGTGGTTGCGGGCATATACCGGGTGATTCAATTTCGAGGCTCACCATGGGGATCTCGCTTATTAGTGGAGATAGAGGCTGTGTTTAAATTTGGCAAAGTTTCGTATTTTTGTGTTGGTCAATTATCTGAAAAGAAATTTTAGCTATCATTTTTCATTTTAAAGATATCCGCAAAAACTGAATTGTTAAGATATCGTTTTTAGTTTTTTATTCAAAACCAAACGTAGCTAGACATTTGAAACAAAAGCATTCTACAGCGACTTTTTAACAAGGAATGCAGTGTTATTCTTTAATTTGAAATAACATCAAGCGATCTAGCAGGACATTCCACCACTCCACCATCACCAATGCAGCGATTTGGAAATTGCTGATTCAAATAATTTCGTATAACTGCAAAGTTTGACTTCTGCGGGGTTTGTACGGTTTCAATTTCTTTGTTCGTAATGCTCTCCAAACACGTGTTTGTGGCAATTCCAAACAAGAGGCTACTTCCCGCGTAGAAATCCGAGGATCGTCATTTATCTAAAAACCAGTAGTTGAAGCATTGCAAATTATGGTAATCTAACGTTTACCATTTCCAAAATATCTCTTTGATCGTTTTCAACATTTCCATGAAGATTATAAGAATTGCGGGGTTTACTAAACCATCCATGGTCCGCTAAATTTCTGTCCAATGTTAGGAATTTTGGACGGTTGGGCATTTCTATGAGAACAATAATAAACCCTTATCATATCACTCTTTTCGTTATTGGTAAACGGCATTCTACATCCACAATCAACCACAATTAAGGTTTATTTGGTTAAATGGCGAACCCAACGCTGAGCGCGCCGTTTGATATAAGTGCATTTTGTTGACGTTGCTTGGCAACGAGTCCGGCAGTCTGTAACCAAGCTCCAGTTAGGTACCTGAAGGTTTTTTGATTATTACACCTTTATTTTAAAAAATGATGCTAACATGTTATACATTGTGGAAATGAGAAAAGACACGACTATTGGAAAATGCCAAAATTCAACATGGCGCCCATAAGAAAAACAAAAGTTGGCCATGGTTACGCCGCCCTCTTTGATATTATTTCAAATTAAAAAATGACACTGCATTCCTTAAAAAAAAGTTAAAAAGTAGCTGTAGAATGTTTTTGTTTCAAATGTCTAGCTACGTTCGATTTAGAATAAAAGATTAAAAACGATGTCATTTTAGTCTTTTGCAAGGGGTACAAGGCACCCCTAATTAAAATTGGAGGCGATATAGAATATTCAAACCCAACACTTTTCGCGTTGGACCTCAAAAGGGCAAGTTTATTGGATTTATTTCCCACTTATATTGTATCTTTGAGGATATACTTAATACAACTAATTTCCAAATTTCTAATTTAGAACTAATAATGGTGAAATAACTGCTTTGATTTCACTAATGATTTCTGTTTGTTTTAAGTAATTACATACTATGCTTGGAGAGTTTTAATTTGTAATTCATAATAAATAAAACGTTAACGTCAGGAAGCCTAAATAATAATGCAATTTTTGTAATATTTTATGGTAACCATGTGAAAATATTAGTCCTTTAGTTTTGACGTATTTTAGGTTAAATCTGGTGAACTGGCGGACCACCTAATGGGACCCTTAGTGTACCTTATGATAATTTCTTAAACGTGTTATATACATGGTTGTAAAGCAATTTTTATTGTATTTAAATTTGTAAAAATTCAATATGGCGCGGCGTTCAGAAAAAAATGAATATTGTCCAGTTAAAGGTAGCGGTCTCCCGTATTATCCCTAATATCTGTCGATGATAACTTCAGAACATTCCCCCGAACCCACCCAAACACAGTTCAATATTATATTCGCATTGAAAATCACAGAGGAAAAATGCAATTGCGGAATGCCGTCTGCGCGATCACGGCTGGCATTGTTGCGGCTTTTGTTCGGGGTTTCTTCTTTCGCCCTATGTCGAAGCACGCGGATAGCGCCCTCTGCAGCATAAACTAAGTTCGCCTGCAATATCGCTCCAGACGCTTATCTGATTCACGTATTGCTTTCACGCTATCGGATAGTGGTATTGCGGGAAGCGTTTAGTTTCGGTGGTACTCACTTGTCTCCAGCAGCGCTGACCTCGTTGTTTCCGGTTCTGACGTCGTCAGCGAGTCCCTGTGGTGTCTTGACCTCTGCAAGGAAGACATGAGAGAATTAGTGAAATAAGCAAGGAATATCATCACTTATCAGTTATAACGTTAGATTCTGTGATCAGCAGAAAATCAGAACAATAAGTAATAAGTATTTTTTGTTTTTATTTTGAATTAATATGTCAAAAATAATGATATAAATATTAAAAATATTAACAGTTTTATTTCAAAACGGTATTATTAACTAATCTGCAAATTTACATACTGTATGTCGATCATAGAAGTCATATCTACGTTTGTTAAGTTGTAAATTCATGTGTCTAAGAATATGTTGTGTCCTTATTTCTAGACTCTAGAGTCCAGAAGATTACCTATGCATATTTTTAAATTTCTTGTATGGAAACCGATTGCAATGAATATATTTGAAACATATGCTACTGTGCTGTGATCTAAAAAACAATCTTCTTTCTTTGTTGTAACTTTTTAATGTTTTAGCTTTTTCTAGTTTTTTCCAGTTTACTAAACTTTACTTAAAGTTCAACTAGTTTACTGAAGTCTACATGCTTTTTTAGTTGCGTCACTATTATAGTAAACCAGCAATATCAATAGAAAAGCGAAAATCATAAATAAGTAAAAAAAAATAAAAAATTTAAAGAAAATAATTCGTATGTTATTCAAAGAGTCTGAAGATATAATAGTTTCAACATACTGAATGAGAAAATTTCATTATTAGAACCAACAATAACAATAAATTATTAAATGCTCCGACCACATTAATATTTATCAATTTAATTTTGCCTAAACTAATCGACAATACAAGTAATCATTAGCAAGGCATTTTGTTGTTATTTGAAAAATTAATAATTTGAATGTTTTTTTATTCAGAGAATTAATTGACTTTACAATATTTATAACACTTACTGCGCGTTTCTGCTGATAAGATCTGTATTTAAAAACATTTGGCTATAATTACTCGTAACAATATGAAATATTTTTTACTGCTTCATTATATCGATTTAAAAAAAAAACTAAAGTCATTATAACCTTTATTTTAAATTAGAATTCGAAAATTAGTTTTTCAAAATGAATCGAAATTATTATCATTTAAATTTTAAATAGTAATAAAATTACAAATACTGCTATTCACGTCCATAACATTTGAAGGAATCAATATCAATTTTGCTTCTTTATTTTGACAGAACAACAATATGCATAAAAAATAATTAACACTACTAATAAAAAATACGTTCATAAAAAATCACACCTACTTTCTTACAACTCTTGACTGAGTTTTAAGAAAATGGTAAAACATGTAATTACCGAATTCTTAATTGTAAGGAGAAACAAAACATCACTTTTTATTTATTAATATTCCGTTTTTGAGATTACGTGGCGAATATCACCACGGCGAACATTTCTCTATTTTTGAAGTAGAAACTTTTCATAGAAAATCAAACCATCAGTCTTAGTTTTAAAGGACATTCGAAAAACCAATTTTTACTTTATCATACGTAGTATGACTAAGTATTGGAATTGAGTGTAAAAAAAATGACATTTTAGCGGAAATATGCTCTTTTGGGTCCCCTGAACACTTTTGACCAAAGTACAAAAAATGTCCTTGTATGTACCCAATTATTTGTGGCGACGATTTCGGAGAAAGTACTAAAGATATCGGGCCGAAACTTCATATTTAGAAGTTTCATGGTCAAACTCGAACTGAAAGAATTTTTGTTCAAAAGGGCCCAAAGGAACTGGATGTTTACTCCTAAAATTCTTCAACGATTTCGCAAATGAGCCGTTATTTCTGTAATATCGTCAAAATAGTTAAATAATAAATTTAAGTAGAGGAAATTTTGTACACTTTATGTCTATGATAGTGTTATGTGATAGTTTTTATCTGCATGAGCAAATTCTATTTCATCGAGATCGGTCGTAGTGCATTAAAACTAGTCAGCCAGGATTTGACAGATATTTTGATACTACTGACAGTATTGTCAGCACATCAGCATTTGACAGTGCTATTATATAGTATGATAAAGTCATGTGCATGGCCACATCAGATTTTTACGTCACATATTAGATACATCAGCGTATTTGGGGAAAAGTAATATTCATTTTAATCAGTAACTGGATTTTCGAAAAATGCTATTCGCTCTTTCATTACCAATACTTTCCTTTTGCACATTCTTTAACTGATTTTTTTAAATCAAAACAACTGAGCTGCTTTTTACTTGTAAAGAAGAATATCAATAAAGAGATAAGAGGTTCCATTCCACCGGATTTATTAAATAATAAATTCAAATATTAAAAAAGGTATCAGTTTCCGATGTTATTATGTCCTTTTGTTTCCGATGTTTCCGATGCCTTTTTTTAATTTATTAAGAATATATATATATATATATATATATATATCAATTTTCATAAAAAATACGTTCATAGAAAAATCCCCCCGTTGAATTTATTTTTGGAAATTGGTAACATAGGAATTCTTACTTTTTAAAATGAGAATCTAAACCAGTTGTTGAGGTCTGTAATACATTCGTTTATTGTGATATTGCCAAGGAAAAACACCACCCATTGTCACCCTTTATATGCTTTTTAGGAAGATGCTAAAACAGGTTTCTTTACTTTTAAAGGATTTTTATGAACAAAAAGGTTTTCATACTCGTCTGCGCTATTTATTTTTATTCTAAATCACCTGTTTGTTTTATTAATTGAAAAGAAGAATATAAATGCCATTTTTTATAAATCTTATGATATAGAAGATCTATTATTATTAATCTATCGTGAAAATTTGTGATTTCAATAAATAAGTACGAATTTTCTATTGTTTTACAGTAGGTACGTAGAAAGTAACATACATAGTTACAAATTCTAGTACTTCTGCGTACCCTGAATTTTATTTATCATCTCACCTCTGCTAAACGCAAAAATATTAAATTTTTAATTGGCCGCTCTTATCACCCCTCAAGAAATTTCCATACGCAGCGTCGGAAAATTATACGAACAATATACGCCCGTTATGTTGCACTAACTGCTTAAGCACTTGACGTAAAACGGCGAGTGTGTATTCGGGCGCACAATAACCGGGAGCGCGACTGAAATTGTCCCGTCCAGGCGGACCTGAAAGTCACCTACACTCTCGCAACGGCTCTCGGCACTCCCAATTTTGCAAATTAGCATCTGCAAACAGGGACGCGTTCAGACGATATCGCCCGGGGTGCTCAGTTAGTCGCGCCCGGCTGGAGATGTCGTCTATTCCAGTGGCGTACCGTGCCGTTTATGTCCAAGGTATATAGGCTTAACGACTTGCAATATATAAAGTTCGGTAGATTTTGTCATATGTCTTCATATTTAACATTGATTGGGTCTTTTAAATTCAATGTGTTTGTATTTACAGAACCAAAAATGTGGAGGAAAAAAGACACTAGCCACACGTGACTTTTACTAAATCAAACTTTCCAAATTAATAAAATAGTGATCAATGTGCTCTAAGAAATTTTTACACAATAATGTCGTCTCTAAATATACAAACACTGTCCATACTGCGTGTAAATAAAATGTCCCAAAACAACTCGTGCGCCAATTTGTGTCTATCATTTCTATCATAATATGCAATGATAATGATAGTATGCACTTAAGAGCCTACCACGTTTTTTTTTTATTTTTTAGCTTTAATAGTTTTGTAGTTTTTAAGCTATAAAGTGCTCTACTAATTGACAAAAACATTTTCCCTTTTCAAATGCGAAGATATCAAAATAAATGAAAGAAACTCATTATTTTCTATAACGTAAAATTATTTTCATTTATACAGGGTGTTGCATATAGGCGTGACGGTAAGTAGGTACATTTTTTTAAATGAAACGGCATGTATACCACTTTATGAATACTAAGAAAGTTGTCTTTCCAAATCTGTAAGTTGTACCTATGTAAAGTAAATAGTTTCTGAGATATTCAATTGTTTGTCAAAATATTGGCAGTTGCAGGCCTTTCTTAAAAACTACGTTATTACTACACTTTTGCAGATACTGTCCTAAAAAATTTGTCACATAATAACTAAATCCATAGCTAGATACGGATGTCATGAAAAATTAGATGCGTTATACATGGTGATCGTAGCATGCCCTAGTTTTTAAACATTTTTAAATGGCATTTTCTTGAGATTTTTAAATGGAACAGCCTGTATGTTATTTGCTACTTGAAATGTCCCTTAAGGGTGCCGAAACGGACAGCTGAACGTACCCTAAAAAGTTCAGCAAATGGGGTAAACGTACTTCGTACCGATCTTTTAATTTTGTTTTTAAATATGAGATTTTTTGCACTCAAAGGGTATTAATTGAATGTAGCTACAGTATACGAACAGTACAACGATAACTAAAAAGACAATACATACCGAAAATTGGTCAGAATTGAACAATAGACAATAACTTGCAATTTTCTTTTTGGATTAATAAATCCTTGCTTCATACAATGCATAGTAAAAACACCTATCTATACATGCAGTAAAATATCCAAAAAATGATTTTAGTTAGACAATCGGTACGAAGCAGCAAAACCAACGATTTTTGTGCGTTTGAACGGAGAGTGGGAATTCCATAGTTCAGCAGTTTTCGGATAGATGGCGCCACCGTCGTTCACAACATAATCGTTCACCACGAATTACTGTTT
Source organism: Aphodius sticticus (assembly GCA_963966075.1). Classification (NCBI taxonomy): domain Eukaryota; kingdom Metazoa; phylum Arthropoda; class Insecta; order Coleoptera; family Scarabaeidae; genus Aphodius; species Aphodius sticticus. The sequence goes on along the minus strand of OZ014506.1, from coordinate 98,296,098 downwards.
GAATTATACAAACAAGTCAGATTATTGTGCCCGCTCACAAATTTACCAGGTCTTATTATACTGTGCATACGGAATTGATACTTATTTGCAGTTGTGTTTGCAGTGACAGGTATAAGTTATATTATAACAGTAACACTATTAATTATTATTGTTGGTCTTTTTCATTTTCCCTGGTCTTACAAATAATTTATCCGTTTGTCAAATTTTTGATACTAATTCCTGAACTTCTACGTGTCACTGTTACAGTGGCCGTGCCACTATATAATTTATTGTTGGACATTTTTATTGGAATCCATTATTAATATGTATATTTCAGTTAAATTAACTAAACCATAAGATTTTCTATTGATAGTACTTCTAATGGTGATATTACATTAAACCTATGAATCAAATGAATAGGTAATAAAATAATACTTTTGCTAACATATTTATTACATTAGAATATATAAATTTTTACATCCAAAACGTTGTTTCATTTATTAACAAATATTTTACCTTTACGTCAACTAAAATAAACATGGATAAAAACACGCAAAAACACAATTTATTTTCATCACAGATAATATATTAAGTTAGTTACAAGATAAATATTACACGTAGCTTTAAAATCATAAATAAAGTAGATATATAATAAGGGAGAAATTGCGTATTAAAAATACCGAATAAATAATTTTTAAATTGCTCAAATGTTGACCTCCATAACGTATTACACATTTATTTATTAGCGATCCAAATACAAAGAGATAAACTAAGTAGATAGTAAAACATACAAACCAATTTTTATTAGACAACGCATGCAGCAGGTATCACCACTTTAACAGTAAGAACTTATTTCTATCACATATAATTGTATCACAACTTTAACTACAGAAAATACAACTTATTTATTTTACAGATATTATCATTCAGATATAATTGTTATCACGTCATCTTTGAGATGCAGTTAATCACTTCAAATAAGAATTTAGTAATGATATCCCAGTTCTATTGGTGTATTATACCTATATAATGTTAATAGCGGTCAGTCATCTGATGTAACTTTTTAATAAGTAACAACGTGTCAGCTGACTTTGCTTTGCCAGTGTACTCTTGCGCTTTCCCACTGTACTCGTGTCAGCAAAACAAAAGTCATGGAAAAAGTTTTCTGTGCTCAACATGGCAAATGGGAGTCGGAGACATATGCATTGCAATATTAGGTTGGCTAAATTAAAAACCTCGTGTACAAAACCAGTACTACCAATTTGCCCTAATTCACCAAGTTACTTTTCAAAACTGACAAGTATAATTTTTAGTTTAGAGTACCACTGTTGGTAATCCGAATCCATTTTTGCGCACTCCAATGTGGACTACCAAGGTGTTGTAGGGCGTTCGGACTACATGGTAGTACGGATTACTGAGAGTACCTATACTGTATGTATGATGTTCTGAACGTGCTCACCGAGTGCTGTGTTGTATTTATATACCCACAGGACCACTCACCATGCCTCGTCTCACGAGAGACTACCCACCGAGGTGGCAGTATCGCAAAATGTGGCGCAGAAGGACAAAAGCCGCCACCCTACAGTTTTGTCACGCAACGTCTGTGGGCAATCTTAACAATAGTTGGCAAAAGGTGTTCTTCGTAAAATCTACATGACTTCGGTAACAAATACTCGTACCATCATTTTTCTTCCATCCTATTTTAATCCATACAAAGTGGACGTTCACCTCAGGATACATGTCTGAAGACCTGCCGCTATGCGAGTTGCCTCTCATTAGGGGCGCTAGAAATATAGAAAATATTAGTTTAGTATCGTCAATAAATAAAAAAATTTCAATTTGTATATAATAAATTATTTTTGTAACTGTATTTTCTTGTTTAAGAGGATAATAATATAATAATATCTCAGTACCTACTATACAATTTTTTAGAATAATGAAAATCAAATTTTAACTACAGTTAAATTCAGAAGTCAGAACAATAATCTCAAGCAAAGTAATTGATAAAAAAAAATATAAAAATATCTAATAATAAATTATTTTTTGTGAATATGTAATATCTATTTTATTATTCTTAATGTTGCATAATAACATAACAATATGTTTTTTAAGATAAAATACATGATTTGAATCGAACGTATTTTCATACATTTTTAACAATTTATTTTAGAACGTGAGATGAATCCATACGTTCGATAAATCTCAATTACGTCTGTACAGTTTCTGTATAGGTGGCTTAAAGTTAGGATTATACCTGTTGTAATTTTGTGTTTTAGACGAATTAGAATTCCTTTTTTGCAGCAGCTTTCTTCCTACATTTTTTGACTAACTAGAACAGCGCTTATCAGCTCATCCCATTGTACAAATCTACAAAAACAATGATTTATTGATTAAAGAATGAATTATAAAATATACACATGCATTACCCTGGTTCCAACAAAATACGTTTTATGACTAAAACATAACTAGTCTATTCACTGCACCACTCAAACTTCAAAACTGAACTGAATCAGAACTAATTGTAATAACTAAATAAAGTCAGACAAAATATGTTGTAAAACACAAGCAGCGCCATAATAAGAAAAGATACAGCCGCCGCCGAAAAATCAACACAGTGCACTGCCGGGTCTCCCTGACAACAAAATCATAAATGTGGCATCGCATTCCCGCTAACAAATGTGTTATGTTAGAGAGGAGAGGGACGAGAGCGGCAAGGACTTCGAATGGACTAGCCCTATGCTTTGCAATCTTTGCGTACCATACAGGAAATAAAACTACGCTAGGGTATTAGAAATAGCGGGTAGTCCCCGCGCGACCAAATGTAGGAGAGAGAGGACAGCGGTAAGGGGTCCTAGAGTATCGCTGTAGAACGGGGTTCACAAAAACTGTTCGCGACGATGTAAATTGAAATATTGTAGGAGAAAATCATGAGAAAATACGATATAGAGTGGGTTGCGCCATCTAGTGGCCGGTTGTGTCACTAGACTCATTCCGGTCTCCGTTTCGGCACCCTTAAGTTCTTTTGTAATTTATATTCACTATATCGTATATCTATTTTTAGTAGCTTTTGTGATATATGCTATTGCTCTATACTAGCATAATGCAAAAAATTTAAAGGTTATAGAAGAAGCCATTTAGAGCCTATTTAAGTAAATTTATTCATATAACAAGTATTACGGTTATCAAGGTATTACAGAATTTTATAAGCATGTTTTGCAATTTTTACAAACGTACAGCGAGCGAACCTAAAGACCTACACACAGAAGAGTGATTATTTGGAACGAGAAAACATAATTTCTTGAATTTATTTACTAGATTCAAATGCATATTTACTTGGATGTAGAAAGTTAGGTATATACAAGAAATGCCACATACTCAATATAAGTAAAATAATTTCTCAGATAAATGCTGTCAAATAAATTTCTTTTCTTTTCTTTATAAGAACCAATATTGTATTGAAAGAAGTAATTGAATTTTTCGTCCCAAAAATGTTAATTGCTCCAACGAAGTAATATTAAATCCATCCAAGTGCGTAGTTACTTGATCCAAGAAAATATAAGACATTTAATATAAGTAAGTATTGTTTACTGAATAAAAACCCACCAATTATTTAACTGAAGTGATTCTCACTTCTTTCAAGTAATTCCTTTCTCTGGAATAATTATGCGCACCGTGATTTTGTCAAGGCTCGCGCGCCCGCGCGTGGTGGTGCCGCCACGAAACCTAACCTAGTACGCAAAACAGCAACGAAGTAACCGTAGGGGATGTGCCTTGTGATTTATTGGGGATGTGTATTGTGATTTATAGTGTACAATAAACGTTTCAACACGGAATAGTTTGATGTAACGCACGCAACAGTTTAGAACGAGTAAGTAAATATAACATACCTATCTTGTTAATTAGCAATAGAAAACGTATTTGTGCCCAATCTCTAAAATTCTTACATTAACTAAAAATATTTACCGGGAATAAAAATATACACTTCATTGAAGACTGTTTACTTACTTCACCAGAGTAACCACTTTCTTAAATCTAGTAATTATTCCAAGAAATAAAATTTCTTGGTTGAAGTCAACAATCTCTCGCGTATATACGAACCTCCCAACTACTTCAGCCAAGTAATCTCTTCGTTCGAGAGATCACTTTTCTGTGTGTAGTAACTTCAGTTGAGCTCCGAAGTAAACCAGTGTATTTTTAGTGAAAAATTGTTTACTTGTGTGAAAATTATGCGGAGACGTTTCATTGTAATAGTATGTGCGCTCATACATAAAAACAAACAGAAACACTAAAACCTGTCTTGATGAGCTACGTTTGAGAACGGATTTGTATTCAGTACAAAAAACAACCAACATATCTACTTCGTATTGTTAATTGGTTTAAAATAGGTTATTTTTCTGGAGAAACAATTCCAAATTGGGATGATATGAATGATAGTATGAGTAATATTGATAATGTGAATGGAAAGTGGGTTATTTGGAAGTGTTTTAATAGATCTTTTTTGGTATTAATGAAAATCTGAATCTAACGATAACTATAAGTTTGTTTTTGTGGCATATTTGGCTTTTGTGTGTGAGCAGATAAATCACATCAAAGAAAATCTGATTTTCAACACTGAGAAGTCAACAAATTTTCACGATAGTTAACCTAAAAGTACAGGGTTTAGGGTTTACTTTAGCAGTAATTTGAAGTTTTTAAATCGCGTGTGCCTGACGATAGACGGCAAAATATACAAAATTTCATTTGGCATTGTTAATATGTTGATAACGGTAATACTTTGTATAAGGATCAAGCTGGTTAAATCGTTTCTAAATTATCTCTTCTATCGCCACTTGAAGACTTTTCATCAAAGTACCAAATACCTTATTCACAACAATATTGAAAAACTCCAACCATCCAAAAAAACTCGAGAAAAAGCCATTTGAAAAACATTAAAATTTACTAAGTTCAATAAAATATACAGGACATTTAAAAACAAATTTACATACTTTCCGTCACACCCAAATGCAACACCCTGTATAAATGAAAATAATTTTACGTTATAGAAAAAGGCGAGTCAAACAACTTTTGTATAAAATATTTGTTTCTTTTTCAAACGATTTATTAGCTATGGACCGCCGGGATACTAATAACTCACCCTGTATATGGTGCGCCGCTTGAATTATTTAATTGATTTTTTGAATTATGATTATTACTGAAAGTGCGTGTGAGAAAACAAAAACGCCAATCTATAGAAGAGGATCTAAATGCAAGCTGAACAAAACAAAATTTTTGTGGCAAACGGTTTACGAGGAAAAAAATTGGCAAAATGAGCGATAATATAAAAGTGCAAAAATCGAAATAATATTATCGAAACGAGGGATGGCAGTTAGGGCGATTCTCTCATGCGGGGTTACATAATGTTGACAATGTTACTGAAGTACAGTTTGATATTATTGTAAAATAAGGAAATAAAAGAAATTAATGAAACAAACATGCATTATGAATAATGCGCGGGTAATGCAATATTTCCAATCATTTTGGACATTTTTTATATTGCCTGGTCATTTTTCATACTGCCCTATTAATCACTTAGTCTATAATATATATTGTTACAATCGGATGAAAAGAATAACCTTTACATTAATGAATTCTTCTATTCCATTAATTAACATAATTTCGGACTACAATAACGAAGTATAACGGAAGTAAACTGTAGATACAGCCCAGCGGCTTTCCAAAACCCACAATTTATTCCAACTGGTGTGAAAAAAGCTTTAAAGCTAAGAGCCTTTTCAGACGAGGACGGCGACGGCACGGTTTTCGCCGTCGACGGGTCGAAGTGTATGAGATTAAATGGAGCGTTTCACACGTATCGCGCCGTCGCCGTCGTCCGTCTGGTCGCCGTGCCTCACCAACGAAGCCACGGTTTTCGTACGGCGACGGTCCGCACGGTAGTGCATTGAGTTAAATGGTAGCGTCCACACGCGCCGTGCGGTTTTCGGACGGCGCGTGTTTTTTTTGCACAGGCAATGTGCGTGGGTTCTCTAAATCTGTAATCTGCGCAATGCCTTTGACGTTTCATATACCGTGTGTTCATGCAAGGACGAAAGAGATTATAATTTCGTATTTAATGCCCTCTAGTATTTCTAAACACTATTTCCAATAATGTTGTTCAAATAGAGGCTTAAATTGAACATAAAATTATCAAAATAGGACTTTGTGCGTAAGTTTATTATGAAAATCCTGTAGTATGTGTATGTGTACTGTGTAGGTCAATCATACTTAGTGGCATTGATCATACAATAAAGGAGGTCTTACTAAAATGTAGGCATATACTCAGTATAATAAAGTAATAAAAGATAATAATATAAATCTGATAAATTGGGAAATAACTTCATTTGCTTGCCTTTGTTTTCGAGGTATTTGATTTGAAAGTTTCGTGAACGCGGAACAAAATATTATTTGTAGACATGTTCGGAATATCATCCACTGCTTATATTTATTTATCCATCCTCTACTTTTATTTCTGTTTATTTTGTTTATTAATTTCGCCACGGTCACAGAACTTTAGAACATTCATGGATATATTTACCATTCAATTTTTTGCCTTGAGCATATATACGTAATATAAGTTGTCAATGAAGTGACATGTTTTGTAAGAAATACAAACATCGCGAAGCGGATCGTCGGCAGACACGTGGATGTTCGGGATTAATTGTAACAGAGGGTGGGTACTCTACGCACCAATGTCCTTATGCTAGAAAGAGATCGTGGAATAAGTTATGCCACGATCTCTTTCTAGCATAAGGTGACCAGATTTTGATTGAGTCAATGTGGGACAGAAACGCCCGAGGAGGGTGTGGGGGGTAGTAATTAAAACCAATCGTCATCGTAAAAGTTGAAAATCGACAAATTTTAGAATTTAGATATATATCGAAAAAAACATTTATTGTGTTGGGATTTTGATTTTCTTTAAAGAATGTTTTCTGATTTTCTGATGATGGTAAGAAATACGTTTTTTTAAACAAAATATATAAGTAAAAAAATAAATACTGTTGGATACAAGAAAAAGTTTATTTCGATATCCTTTCAAGTTGTAAATATGAACTCTTTCCTTTAACACAAGTTCTTCAAATACGTACATATCCTTTGTACTAATAAACTAATAAATATATCTACTTTAATAAAGACAAATCTTAAGGCCCAAGAAGATAGCAACCTGATGTTCGAATTCAGCAGCTCTAAATAATACAACAGATGCGGTTTTGAAAATTATAAAGATATTCTGTTACTGCCTTTCAGCAAACAATTTAAAGAAGAATGTTTGAAGAATCAAATAAGAACCACTCCAACAAGTATAGTAAACATTTTCTAAAAAGCGGGACATTTTAAAAACTCCGCGGGACGAGAGACGTCTAATCACCTTAGGAATAACGCAATAATACGTGTACGCTCCATGGCGAATGAGAGTAGGTACTAAACCGCCGCTGAACTCTGCCAACTCTGCACACTGTATATATGACTGTGTATATATAATATATGGCGCCAGCTGCAGCCGTCGCCGCGCCGTTTGCAATCCGTGCCTGTGTGTAAGCTACACAACGGCAGTGGACGGCGAAAACCGTACCGTCGCCGTCCTCGTCTGAAAAAGGCTCTAACTCCCTCCCGGTGCGGTGGTCGAATAAGTAATTTATTGATTATTTAAACGGGTTTGTTAAATTCATAAATAGATAAACAATTAAAAATGGTACTATTAATTTATTATTGTTTGCTTTTAGAATAATGAAGCGGCACGCCCGTACTTAGAAAATGCACGCCACTGCATTTTCCCCTAGCCACCCACTGTTATACAACCACCCCCACCTTCGCCGAGTGCCTCAAACTCGCCGAAATTGAGTGCATACAGTGGAGATTCGAGGCAAAATCCCGTTTCCGGGGCGACAGTACGCGAAAGAAGACAAACACCGGCACAAAGGTCCCGCCGAATTAATTTCCTAGTTTCCTGTGGGGCGCCGTTTGCAGTATAAGCGCGCGAGCGTCGACCAAACAGTCGTCGTCGCCGTCGGTAACTTAGACGGAGATTGCAGCAGGCAGATAAAGGTTGAAGGTAATGGAGGCACGTAACCCACGTTGGCGGTTGGTTGGCTGGGTTGGTACGCCAGCCTGCAACGTTAGGTTAAATCTAACGTACGCGTTTCGGAAAGTTTCGGAGGTTATATTCGTGTGGAGACAGATAGCGGGCGACGCGACGCCGCGAAATGTGCATTCCGGCGAAGTTATATGCAGCGCCTAAGTTTGTGAAAACCACATTTATCATTTTCATATGATCGGGGTTGATTAGAGTTGAAAGATATTTATATATCTATTGTTAAGTATCTTCTTACGTTCAATAATAAATTAGGAAGCGAATTATCATTCTAATTAAACATATCTTAAACCAGATGTATTTCATTCTATCTCCGATAAGAAAGGTTTCTAGTTCGGAAGAAGGTTTGTGGTTCGAAATTACTCTTTTGTGAGTCTACAAACTGTATTACCCTGCATGCAGAGCTTACAATATCGGGATCCTGGACGAATTTTGACCGGTACTGAAACCCGGTATTGATGAAAAAAAAAATACCGGTATTTCAGTATTAACATATTCTTATAAAAATTACATCATTACCATTGTTTATACTGATAGTTCAAGAAATTCTTAGGGGAAAATTCGTAATTTTGACTTATGCAACCTAAAAACTGACATACTCAAGTGTTTAAACTTTCTACGAAGATCTGCTGTTCAATTTAATTCACCAAGTTCTTCGTTCACATTCATTCAATAATTGGACTAATAGATATAATCCATATATACGTAGATATAAAAAAAAACCTGAATAGCACAGAATAGGAAAAACCAAAACTTTCGTTTTGTTATGTAAGTAGTACTCCAAGGAAACATAATGTGGTGACGCTCTACCTTCATAGCGATATAAAAACAAAGCATGGGTTATATAAAAATGTAACCCATCATTTTTATTATTATATTATATTTATAGATATATGTACATACCTAGTATACAAGCAGATAGGCGTTTGCAAGAGATGTTATTGCGCTGAATACGAACGCGGACTCAAACCTTTCCATATTTAATAGGTTCGCTATAAATTTGAGGGTACAATTCAAATATCAAAAATTGTGATGTTGACAATGCGTGTGAATTTATAGTGGCGAAAGGAATAAAGTTTCTGTTTGCATTGAAACCATTTTGAAGATCCTAGGGCAGTGAGTTCAGCCCCAAAAAATTCACAAAAAAATCCGATATTAAGAGTAAATGTTAGTCACCGGCCTCAAAAGTTAGACGAAACTGAGGCGCGAGAGGAGGGAACAAGCCGCGCCCACTGTACACTCCGCAGAAAATGCAAGCAACGCACTGATTAGATGAGGGGAACGGTGGTATCGCTCTTTGGCGGCGAAGATCAAAGGGGCCGTGCGGTGTCGACTGGCGCCGAACCGTTTCCTAATAATTTTGTGTATGTGACTATCGCATGTTCTGAAATGCTTTTCTTGTATATTTTAAATACAAATACAATTCCACAAAACAATACAGTGATACAAATTAATTAATTGCTTTATTATAACATTCCTATTTTACTACTAACTATGGTTGAACATTTTACCTTTTGTATGTTGAAAAAAATTGTAGTTTTGGTAAAACAGACAGCTTTTCTTACATAAATCATTTATTGCTTTACATTTATTATTAGAATTAGTAACTAATTATCAGTTAGCTCCGAAGAAGCGAACAGCATGGTTCGCGAAGACAGTAATTATGAATTTTTACTCACGGCATAAACCGGTAACTATTTATCATCTAAATTTAAATGACTCTCGCCGTGAAAGCATTCGTACTCAGATACTTATTTAAACCCATTTAACGTTTTCTTTGTGCATCAATAATCTCGAATGTCTCGTTCGTACTTAGCAGAGATCGATACTTTCAGGTAAAACACACCTCATATAAAAATTCAAATTTTTATCGGGTGACGCAGGTAGGTGTTAGTAAATATAATATTCCTATTTTAATTCTAGATACAGTTGGATACTGCATTTTGAAATTTTACTCAAAATTATTATTGCTATGTATAGACTTGGTAGTATACGTACTTCAATTTCAATTGTAGGTATGAGAAAAAATAGCGATTTCGATAAAACAGGCAGCTTTATGTATATGTATAAGTCATTTATTATATAGATCCATGTTCAAATATTTTACATCTTTATAAAAGTTTTTTGCCATATATGGTAATCCGGCACGCTTACGCCTATAAGAGAGTATTGCCCAAATTAACTAGCGAAGTTAATTAGCGAAGAATTACACTACACGTATAATATCTACATATACACTTACCGCAGGTACTCTCGCAAGTTATTAGTTTTCTTAGAACGCGAGCGACATAAAGGCAGCTCATTTTTTAATTTGCCCATATTTCTAGCGTCTGTTCTACGTCTGTTGTACAACAAGTAGAACTAAAGCCAACCATCCTACATAGATTGCGATTGCCCTGAATGCATTGCCAAGCGACAAGTGTTCGGTATTAATATTATTTTCTAAATCTAAATACCAATATATTTGAAATTCTATGACGCAAAATAAATGACTGATTAAAAATTAAATTACTTGTATTTCCTTAGTAATAATTTATTTAACTCCTATTAATTATTTAGTAGTTGTAACATTGTAAGTAGGTATTGCGGTTGTTGATTATTCTTCGTTCCGTGTGTCGTACGGGGACTGCACTATAAACCCTCGCGGGAACATGCGCTCCTAATTTATAACTCGCTCTTTGCTGTCCTGCGTAGTCTCCATCAGGACGGCAAAAAATTATTTCTCGTATTCGGTTTCTAGCCTATTTTGGTCGAAATTCAACAATTCATGTTGATCACATACACTTCCGCAAGAACATGCTGTCCTAATTTATAAGCGAGTCGTTGCTATCTACGTAGCACCAGCACGGTAAAATTTATTTTTCGTATGGCTTTCGTTTGCCGGGCGCGGCGCCGCTACACCTCCCGTGTCAACATGCGATCAATATTTTTGTTAGGCCGAAATTGCTCAATATTTGTGATTCCCCTTGCTACGTATTCATGCTGCTGCTTCAGACTGTACCATTTGAATTTGATTGGTCGAAGAAAATGATGTGGTGTTTATCCAACAGATGGCTGCACCGTACGACTATAAAATATGTTATTCTCGTCTCATTCACATGTTCAAAAAACCAACGGTTAAATCATTACAACATTCATATTTTGTTGTCATTTTTTTACACAAGTTCATGAAGGCTCAATACAAAATGTTGTAATATTGCTTTTTTGATGTTTGGTTCGGATTTGGAAAAAAAAAATAACAAAAATTACCAATTATTGGCTTCTTTAGCAAGGGTAAAAAACAAAACAACGCAAATGAAAAAAAGTGGCATTCGTACCCGGTGTAATACACATTTATCTATAATTTAATGTATTACACGTGATTATTAACACACAATTAAGCTCAGGATGTTTGGTTTTATGTAGTGTTGTTTTGTAGTACGCTACTACCTCTAGTGATTCCTCTTAAAACGTTTGACATTATAACCTTAGCTTTTTTGAAACCCTGGCGTGATACTAAACTTTTGAATCCGGATTTGTAATCAGCGCAAATAAATCTAACATCATTGGATTCAGACACAAATCCTCTACTAAATATTCACGAAAAAAGTATACCATCGCGTTTGAAAAATAAAAATTGACATAACCTTGTCAAAAAGTAACCATTAATCTATAGTAAAGAATAATCCATTACGTTTACGTTTTGGTTCGTAGCAATCTGATGATTAATAACCACGTTACGGCTTGTTTTCTTTCTTATACAACCTGTATATGTATATAAGTAAAGACTATACAAATTCAACATTTATTCAAAGAATAAATTTGTATTTGTTGTTTGTATTTTATTGTCATAATTCCAATTCAATATAAGGAATGTAAATTACTTAATTTGTCAAAAAGGCAAGAATCGAGAACACATTACTATCTACATTGTTCAATAACAAAAAAAATTCTGACAACCGATTCTGCTATGCTTTTTTTTCGTCGACTCTGAATCAGAATTTGAAGACAGAAATTGTGAATTAAGAGTCCCGTCTAAATTCAAATAGCGAACTGTAGCAAACTTCTCTCCAAACTTCTCTTCTCGAAATCACCAGATGTAGATGGCGCTACTATAAACATGTCTGTTTTTACTTCGTATTTATTACATTTGACGTATGGTATAACCTAAAGAAACATGTATTGCTTTCTAATTGTACAAATATTCAAACTGAACTGTGTTTGAGTTTTCTAATCGATGATATAGTACTTTCACAATCGTCGCTATTATAAACATGGTTGCCAACTTATTACAATCACGCACTACAATACTCCAGAATGCAATTCTAGAGAAGTTCAGAAAAAAAAGTCGTGCTCTTATAGTGAACATTTAATTATATTTTATAATGAACTACAATGAATATTTGACGTGGGTTATTTTCGCGTTTTCAAGGTCGGAGACGGGAGCCTTAACTGTTGTTTTTGAGAAAATCAAATGCTAAAAGACACGATTTGTATATTTTTGGCACTGATTTTCTAAAACCTAGACAGAATTTCTGACTATTGTTCCCATTTTGATGTTTTGGTTTACATTAGTTAAGACTGCATAGATTAATTCAAAAAACTTTACTGGGGCTTCAATTTAGTAGATAATTATCATTCTCATTATATTATATTAAAGAAACTTCGAATCGTTCTTAGAATACATAATGTCCCGACAGTGCCACAACAAAATATGGCAAGCCTAGGCGAGTACAACTTATAGGCAATCTAGGACCTGATTTATAGTTCTCTATCTAATGGTGACCAGACTGCGTTTCTATGTTTTACAGTTTGTTGAATAATGTGCAAATTTGTGGTAGAATAAAACTATGTATTTTTTATTTAATTATAACAAGAAAAACACTGTAATTGGGTTTTCTATTGTGGCAATCAATAAAAAACTGAATAAAATTTTGACAAAAAAAAAAAATTAAATGCACTTAATAAAAATACAATAGCTGTATTTAATCTAGTCATTCCTTGTCGTGTACGATATTTATACACCAAATCTTGGCCATATATTATTATACAGGGTTAGCCAAAATTACCGGAACACCCAAATAATTCTACAACGGTAAAAAATTTCAAAAAAAAATTCAAACAAAAGCTTTTAGACTTTAACAATCCATCGTTCAAATATATTTTGAATATACAGGGTGTTCATTTTACTATAGAAATCGCGTAAATTTTTTTTTCAAATGGAACACTCTGTATCTTTTTACATTTTATAATTTTAGGACTAATTCTGGACATTGTTTATTAAAATAATTTTTTTATAAAATGCATCATTTTTGAGTTTTAAGCAATTAATTAAAATTAGTCAAAATTACCACAACACCCAAATAATTCTTCATCGGTAAAAAAATTTCAAAAAACATTCAAACAAAAGTTTTTTACTTTAAACAAGCTATGGTTCAAATATATTTTTAGTATAGAGGGTGTTTATTTTATTATGGAAGTATGGAAAACTTTTCCTTTTTCTCATTAAACGTCCTGTACATTTTTATTTTTTAATTCTAAGAATTTCTTTCAAGTAGGTTTTTATAAATTGATTCATTTTTTAATTATCAGCAATTAATCAAAACTCCAAAACATTTATTTTAGCCGAACGGATAAATAATAACAATGTGAAGAAAAAATAACAAAACAATTAAATTAAATTTTCAAACTGCCATCCCTGAGCGGCTTGACAATGCGCCAACCTATCAACAAATTCCCGTAAACAGTGGTCTAAATGATCGACAGTAATACTCTGAACTTCGTCCACTATCCTCTGCTTCAACGCATCAATATTTTGCGGCCTATTGGTGTAAACCTTGGACTTTAGGTGGCCCCAAATAGAAAAATCCGGTATTTGTAAATCCGGCGACCTAGGTGGCCATTCAATGGATCCTCTCCTTCCAATCCACCTCTGCGGGAAAATTGAATTTAAATAATTCCGAACTTGGACACCGTAATGCGGCGGTGCACCATCTTGTTGAAACCAAATATTATTCAGATCTTCGTTGAATATAACTAGGAGATGAGGTATTACTTCATCTATTTGCTTATAACTAAAAAATTATGAAATTTATAAACAAATTATTCCAATAAAAAATTATTAGAATTAGTCTTAGAATTATAAAATGTAAAAATATACAGGCTATTCCATTGGAAAAAGAAGTTAACCAAATTTGCATAAAAAATGAACAGCCTGTATATTAAAAATATATTTTAATGATAGCTTGTTTAATGGCAAAAACTTTTATTGAATGTTTATTGAAATTTTTTTACCGATGGAGAATTATTTGGCCGGTAATTTTGACTAATTTTAAATAATTGCTTAAAACTAAAAAATGATGCATTTTATAAAAAAATTATTTTAATAAACTATGTCCAGAATTAGTCCTAAAATTATAAAATGTAAAAATATACAGGGTGTTCCATTTGAAAAAAAAAAAATTTGCGCGATTTCTATAATAAAATGAACATCCTGTATATTCAAAATATATTTGAACGATGGATTCTTTAAAGTCTAAAAACTTTTGTTTGATTTTTTTTTTTGAATTTTTTTACCGTTGTAGAATTATTTGGGTGTTCCGGTAATTTTGGCTAACCCTGTATATCTTAATATTGTTACGTCTAGGTTTGGGGGGGTAGGTTGTGTTAACTTAAACACGCTTCGTCTCGACGGAATACTTATATATTGAGTATATTGATACAGGTGTTAGACGTATCGTAGTTCGACTAATACTAATTACACTTATATGTGCCCGTGGCACCTTCCCGCGGCGAGTCCGTTCAGTTGCTTCCTCGACCAATCACAGCCCTCCACCTCTAACGCGTGACTTTTCATGGTTCCCGGAACTCGGCAATGGCTCCATGGTTCTTACGCTGTCACTTGAGACTGTCAAGGCCTTAAAAGTGCGCTCCTTGCTACACATCTCCCCCTAAAAGAAACATCGACCCGATGTTTCGATCTGAGGTGGTCTCGGAAGCTGCCGCCGGTACTCGTCACTGGATAGGTCCCCGGGCTGCACATGTAACACAAGAAAGATTAAACAGTATCTTCTTATTAATAACTTAACGCTATCTTAATTTTACATAATCCCTTAATACTACTTAAATCGAAGCGCTTCATACATTCATTCATACTTAACCGTACTTATTATACTTATTATCTAGGAGTACTCCTAATCTAACATTTGTTTATTTATTTACTTTGCGCGTCTACTAGGTGACGGTTGAATTGGAACTTGTAATTCAATATCCGTACGTGTTTCCGTCCTTGTGCGTTTTTTTCTAATGCATTCATAACAAAAATAGACAATCAAGCCCAGTGCAATGACAATAACAACACCGTTACTGACCTCGTACACACTTTCCCGCCAAGCTGACACCCGACCCACAGCTGATAATCCCAGCAGCGCCGGATTTCGTAGAACAATTATTATAACAATTGCCGCCGTAATCACGTTTATTACTTTTAATATTCCGATATCATGAGTTCTCAAGGGAAATTTTTCTAAAACTATTTTACTCGACTGTCGGGGTAAGACCGTCGGATTAAACTTAAAATGTGGGACTTTATAATGCCAATTTTCATCTAAGCATTCGCTAATATTTTCAAACGTTAAGTGTGTGTGAGTGGCTATCGAAGGTATTTTTAAAGATTCTAGATTCGACCATAATGCAGGCAATACATGTTTGAAACCAAAACTACCAATTGACTTTGAATCGCACGGAAAATTTCTTCTGATGTGTGTATTTTCATCTTTTAGAAGTGCGCACCCACATGGGACCTGTAACTCTATCGCCCCTGGTTTCTTGTTATCCGGAATTTGAATAATTTCGGAATAATTGCTACAATTTACAACATAATTTTCTGAAGGATGTGTTAAAATAAACCTTTCGGGTGCCACCTGCTGTATCTGCGTTTCGTTGTATTCATTGCAGGATACTACACAATAATTGATTAATTCCGCCACGGGAGCCCCCTGCGCTAATTTTAGAAAACACCACGGACGTTGGGAATGCAAATCATTCGTTCTAGGCAAAAGGCATAACTGATTTTCATCAGGATTACATTGTTTTATCGACTGACCTGTAATTATTTTAATTTCTTTTTCTGTTTTGGCTACTAGGATTCTTTCGTTGCAAAGTTTACACGTATTTTGTTTCCATGAGAAAGGTACACACAATATCTCGAACAACTTCCACTCGCTATCTTTTACCTTTATCGGTACCCGTACCGTTACCACAATTTGATCGTCTGTGATTATACATTGTGCGATTTTAAGCATTAGGTATTTGCTAACTTCACTCGGTCCTATCACTAATTCGTAGCCTTGCTCATGTAACACCTTGGTCAACGATACCAGATTCCGCTTCAATACTTCAGGTTGCACCAACTCGGTCGGGATTAAATGATTTCTACATTGCGATGTAATGTGAAAGCGCGTTAATAATTGAATAAGCTCTAATTTTTGAAATTCATTATTAATAAGGTTGTGCCAAACACTCATAATTTGTTGACCTACTTCATTTCCCCTTATCTTAGCTGAATTTTGCAATTGTTTGATTGATTGCACGATAGAATTCATTTGATGTTCATGACTGTCTAGGGCCGACCCGATTTTTTGATCAAAATGAGACATTGATTTACCTAGATTAATTAAATTTTCGTGATCGGTATCTAACCTCAAATTAAGGTTATCTACAACCTGCTTTAGTACTGCTTCGTTTGCGAGGATTGGTTGAATGGAGTGGGCCGTCAATACTCCGCAACACCAATTCATCGCGTCGCCCAGGAAGTCCAAGGAACGGGACCTGCGGGACGCCTGCAAGTGACTGGCCACGGAACTTCCTCCAAGGCTTCGCTCGAATATCTGAGTGTGCTGCTGGAACCGGTGGTTAAGTTTGTCCATCGCCCTGGCAATCTCGCACTCGGAACGGGTGGAATTGTCTTGACAAAATTGAAAGGCGGTTGGCAACCTTTCTGTTGGTGTCCCCGTCGGAACCGGTAGTCGGGTCGTGAAAACCAATGGTACTGAGGATTCGTATACTATGGTGTTTTGAATCTCGCGCCAGTATACTCCGCTGATTATGTGCGTAACCCCGTATATTGGACGAAAGTTCAACAAAAAATACAGACTTGCCCATGAACTGAAAAACATCTTGGCAATTTTGTTTTACTCTTATGTCGACTCTAGCTATTTGCTGCTACTCAACTGACTGACAAAGTGGAATTTAGTTTTATTAGTGAAACACGATTTGCTGACTGGTTTCCCGTCACCTACTTTATTTTTTGCGCTGATGGTACTTTTTCATACGTTGGACATGTACGGTATCGTACGTAAACTTATTTTTCTTCTTTATTCGGATTTCATAATTGACCTGGTTAAACTTTTTGCTGACTTCGAATGGCCCTCGCCACCTATGTAGTAACTTTTCTGACTTACCAATTTTCCTAATTGGCGAATATATTAAAACTAAATCTCCCACAGAAAATTCTAGTTCTTTGCGTCCTACATCATAACTCTGTTTTTGTTTCTCTTGCGCTTTCTCTATTCGCTTTAGCGCAGTATACCTGACTTTTTCTATTTTCTCTAAATATTCCCTAGCATCGGAATTCTCACTATTTTGAATTCCCAAGGCAACATCGGTAGGCAATTTCGGTTCGCGACCGTACACAAGTAAAAACGGCGATTCCTTTGTTGTTTCTTGTTTCGACGAATTATACGCAAACGTCACTAAAGGAACGTACGTATCCCAGTCCCGTTGATCTGTAGACACATACATGGAGATCATAGTGGCTAGTGTCCCGTTGTAATGTTCGGTTAAGCCGTTAGTTTGGGGTCTGTAAGCCGTGGTAAAATTTGGATTTATGCCGATTGATCGAATAAGTTCCGTGACGAGTGATGACGTAAAGCATCTACCTCTATCGCTAAGTATTTCGCACGGACAACCGTGTCTACTAATTATGTTTTCGACTAAGAATTCTGCAACCGATTTCGCGGTCCCATCCGGTAACGCTCGCGCTTCCGCCCACTTGGTAGCATAATCAACGGCCGTAATGATGAAAGTATTACCTAACTTCGATTTCGGAAACGGTCCGAGAAGGTCTATACCAATTTTTTCAAACGGTTTCCCCACTTTAATGGGTTTTAAAAGGCCCACGGGTGCCTGAATTGGTCTTTTACGGTGCTGGCACGATTGACACGATTTTACGTAATTTTCTACTGTTCCCCTCAGATTTTCCCAATAATACCGACTCTGAATTTTACCGAACGTCTTTGCTATTCCCAGGTGCGCTCCGCTTAAAGGATCATCGTGACAGCTATATAAAATTTCGTCTTGCAAACTTTTTGGTACTACTAACAAGGTTGATTGTCCGAAAGGAGTATGATGTTTCTTATATAAAATCTCGTTATCCAATATGAAACTACGTGACTTTCTTACTACTTTATTTTCTACTAACACTGGTGTTTTTAATGCCTTAATGATTTCTGCTAAATCCGCATCTGCTAGTTGTAACGCGGAGACGTTCGACGTATTTAACATGAGTACAGGAATTTCCAAGTCTCCTTCTTCTCTATCCTCGGTCGCCCTATCTATCGGATACCGCGAAAGACCGTCCGCGTCAAGGTGTCGCTTACCGCTTTTATGCACGATTTCGTAATCGTAATCCTGGAGTTTGATTACCCACCGAGCTAGACGCGAAGAGGGATTTGGATGTTTATGGAGCCAACAGAGGGCGTGGTGGTCTGTAACTATTTTGAACTTCCTACCCCACAAATAGTGCCGGAAGAAATTGACCGCATAGACGATTCCGAGACATTCTTTCTCCGTGGTATTGTAACGGAATTCCGCGTCTGATAATCTCCTAGAAGCGTACGCAATAGGATACGTTACGTTTCCGTCCGTCTGCAAAATAACCGCGCCAAGCCCCACGTCACTCGCATCTGTATGAATTTCCACGGGCAAGTCGACTCTAAAATGTCTAAGTACGGGGTACTCAACCAATTTCGCTTTTAGAGTCGTAAATGCAGTCTCTTCGACGGCAGTCCAACTAAATTTAACATTCTTCCGCGTTAATAAGGTTAACGGGCGTACTATATCCGCGAAACCCTGAATAAACTTCCTGTAATAATTTGCCAACCCGACAAAAGACTGAATGTCTTTTACCTTTTTTGGTGTCGGGAATCCCATCACCGCTTCGATCTTATCGGGGTCTGGTGATATACCAGCTGCGCTAACAACGTGTCCCAAAACTTTTACTTCCCGGTACCCAAATGAACATTTACTTGGTTTTAATTTCATGTTATTTTCCCTAAATCTTTGAAATACCGCACGTAGATTGTGATAATGCTCTTCAAAAGAATTTCCCTTTACTATGACGTCATCTAAATAAATAATACACGATACCCATTTTAACCCCCCTAGAACTTGATCAATACATCTTTGAAACGCGGCCGGACTCGAAGACAAGCCAAAAGGGAGTACATTGAACTCGTACAAACCCTCGGGAGTAACAAATGCTGTTTTTGGCTTATCTTTCTCGGCCATTCTAATTTGCCAATAGCCGCTAAAGCAGTCAAGGGCGGAAAACCACTGAGCACCCTCTAAACATGACAACAAATCATCAATCACCGGTAGCGGATAGGAGTCCATTTTGGCTACTTGGTTTAATTTTCGATAGTCTACGCAGAATCTCCACTCGCCACCCTTTTTCCGTACTAGGACCACGGGTGAACACCACGCGCTCTGGGACTTCCTAATCACACCCGCGTCCAACATTTCTTGAACCTGTTCGCGAATTATCTCCTTTTCCTTGTGCGAAA
The DNA here is from genome assembly GCA_963966075.1 of Aphodius sticticus. Classification (NCBI taxonomy): domain Eukaryota; kingdom Metazoa; phylum Arthropoda; class Insecta; order Coleoptera; family Scarabaeidae; genus Aphodius; species Aphodius sticticus. The sequence goes on along the minus strand of OZ014506.1, from coordinate 98,276,172 downwards.
CGCGATACGGCGGCCGTCGGATCGGCTGCGCGTCTCCGGTATCTACCTGGTGTTCGTAGACGGAAGTTTGGCTTAATTCGTAATTACTATTAGCAAAAATATCAGCGTATTCCCGTAAAAGATTTTTAATCTTGCGCCGCGCCTCCGACTCTAATTTTTCACTAATGTTAAACCTACAATCACCCTCCGATGTTGCTTGTGCCTTGATAACATTTACGTTATCAGAAAACCTAACTTTGGCGGAACTATCCACCGTTTCATTTTTCCTAATTCTACCTAACTTAGTGTCCTTCAAGATTTTCGCCATACTATCGCTCAGATTGGTCACATAGATGCACGCGTTTTTCCCACGATTGATGAAGTTATGAATTCTAAAGAAGGGACTTTGAAATAATTTGCTGTTTGAAACGAAATGACAGTTTTTTGCATCTTCTAGGAAATCTATTTCCACGCGCGTCGTAGACAAAGGTAGTACTCGGGTTTCACGACGCGAGACTACGTCGCTATGGTCCTGCTGACCCAGCACTTCGCACGGTACCACGTCGGCGTCACCCGTGCTGAACTGGAAGGTTACTTCGCGGTTATCAACTTGAAATCGTATACTTTTTGAAATGAAATTTATATTTGCCGCAAATTTTTCATTAAAATCGTTACCTAACAGGGCATCTACTTCTAAATGCTTTATTACTAAGAACTCATGTTCGAAATGAACTGAATTAATTGAAATTTTATACTTCAGTCTTCCTAAGACCCACAAGGAATTTCCCGTTGCCGATTTTACCTGTATGTACGGTACGGCGACTATGTTATTGTTTTTCGAAACCAAACGCGCGTTTATTAGGCTTACTCCAGCGCCGGTATCAACTATGAAATTGGCCGGACTGGCCCCGACCGCGCCCCTCAACTGAACCAACCCATCCACATTTACTATCATTGCACCAGTTAACCGTCCATTTGCAAGTAATTTATTTCTAATTCTACATGTTCGCTTTTTATGACCTAATTTTAAACAAAAAAAACACTTATATTCTAACCTTTCATTTTTTCGTGACCGTTCTACGTGTGTGAATCCTCCTTCTTGACGGGACAGTTTTTTGCAAAATGCCCCGGAATGCGACAGTTGAAACAGATCACCCGCCCGTCTCTGGTACGTGCCGGCATGTTTCTGGGATTTACATATGCGCCTGGCCTATTGCCCGGATTTGAATTATAAGGAACATTCCTACCTGGTAATTGCCTTCGAAGATCGGCCATCTGTCGACGGAGGTCCTCGATTTCCTCGTCCCTCTGGCTACTGTCCCTCTGGTATTGATTCCTCTGGTATGGCTCCCTCTGGTACTGGTCCCTCGGATGTTGGTCCCTCTGATTGCTCGCTTGAGGTGTTACTTGCTCCACGAGGAAATTCATGGTCTCCACCTTCCGGATATTTTGTCGTAGCCGCTCCACGTCCGCGTTCTCCATTAAACTGACCTTCTCCAGGATGGTGGTTTGGAGGCCCTTAAGGACATGCTTTACCTTCTCTTCTTCTGCCATGTCCGGATTGAGTTGATAACAAATTTTTAGAATGTCGTGGAAATACTCCCACACATCCTCTCTGGCCGCTTGCTTCCGTGATGATAGGCGGTATTGTAGCTGCTCATCGTGCAACGCCCTGCGGAACGTCGTCTTCATCTCCTCTATGATTTCCTCGAATGTTTTTTCCTCTTCTTCTATGGTTTCATACCAGTCAATGGCAGCGCCCGTCAGGTAACAAGGAAGCTGTAGAATTTTGGTGTCATCGTTCCATCTATTTGCTCTAGCTACCCGTTTGTAACTTTTTATGAATTGGTCCACATCTTCGTTGCTTCTGCCTCCAAAGCGCGTTGGGTGAACCGCTGGAGTGATTTCTCTTTGTTGCCCTTCGTCGCCCATTCTTCTTCTTTGATTCCGTGTGATCACTGGCATCCACAAATTATTTGCCGCTTGGTCACTTACTTCGTCTTGGTACTTTTTACTTTCGGGTACCCGGCGTGCCTCCACCAGTTGTTACGTCTAGGTTTGGGGGGGTAGGTTGTGTTAACTTAAACACGCTTCGTCTCGACGGAATACTTATATATTGAGTATATTGATACAGGTGTTAGACGTATCGTAGTTCGACTAATACTAATTACACTTATATGTGCCCGTGGCACCTTCCCGCGGCGAGTCCGTTCAGTTGCTTCCTCGACCAATCACAGCCCTCCACCTCTAACGCGTGACTTTTCATGGTTCCCGGAACTCGGCAATGGCTCCATGGTTCTTACGCTGTCACTTGAGACTGTCAAGGCCTTAAAAGTGCGCTCCTTGCTACAATATATTCGTGACGTAATTAAGGATAATATTTACTCATGGATCATCATCATTTAGCTATTATTATTAGCAAAGCTTCCGAGTATGGTTTGCATGCAAAAACGTGAAAATGCGAATTTAACATCCAATTGAAAGTTATTCTATATACTCGGCTGCATATCCTTTTAAACACCACCCCAATTCTACAATGGTTGATGCAGTTCTAATTATGCTATTGTCATACGTGTTTATTTCAGCAATAAAAGTTAATCTCATTAAAACCTTCTCATAATTAAGCTTATAAAACAAGATCAACCCCTCAGACCAACACCACTTTTATTCACCGCCAAGTGGCGACCTCTGTTAAATTAACTCAGTCAAGGACTGAAAACCGGCCCGCATTTATCACGCATGGCTTATTAGAAAACTTCAAACCGCACTCGCTCTAAACTTCGCCCAGTTCTCCCGCTGTTGGAATATCTTCCAACGCCAACTTCCTACCAAGTTCAAACTCGACTTTCGAGGAATGGCGACGATGCCGACGCCATTACGTCACGCTAAACCGAGCATACTCGATCCAGTTTTGCGCGGAGAGTGTGTCCGAGAATTGGACCGTCTTCAAAACAAACGGATTAAACGGGAGAGTCCATTTATTAAAAGATACTTAGTCGCGTGACGGCGGAAAGAGCTGCTGGACCCTCGAAGATAAAATAAAAGCCCTCGTAAGTGATGGCCTCCTGTCACAGGGTCGCAAATTTTCAGCGATAATTTTGCCATGAAACCGCTGCTCCAGACCGTCGTCAACCAGTGACAGGATGGGTGAAATTACAATTATATTTTGTCCGCTTTTAAATTAATGAAAGCAATTATTTCGTAGATAGATGATATTAAATAACCATCTTCTTTTTGTAGGTATCTTTAAAACACATCAAAAATTCATTACTTACCAACAAATTAAAATTAATCATATTTTGTTAATAATTTTTGTTGTTAGTGAAATATATAGGGTGTTAATAACATGCTAATATTTAAGAAGGTTATTCTAAGGTCCATTTTAAGAAAAAATCTTATGTGGCCAGGCACACAGTGTGATAAAGTTTAAGAAAAAAATATTTTTTTTATGGTCACTATGACCCTAGATATTTTTGCGAAACGTAGTACGGAGAATTTTTACTAAATCAGTTTAAAGAGAAATGTGATATGCCATCGTCGCACAGTGTGAAAATTTCCCAATAGCTGGCCAAAATTCATATTTTAGTTTTAAAAATAAACAGAATTGACCCTACATAACAACTCTTAGATCACTCGCGTATCAGAATCGTAAATTGTAAAAATGTTAGCTGAACCGGTTAAGAATGGTATCAGTTCAAAGTTGTCGATTTGTGCAAAGCGTATGTTTTGGTGTTTGACACCATTGCAATTGTAATTTTCTGTGGGCTTGTTGACAATAATTTAATTATTTTTCTAAAATGAATAGTGTTCCTCAAGGTATGTAAATACGTTTTATAATTTATTCTAAGCAGTTAAATAATTTAACATGTATTTTTGCAACTTTTATTGCAACGTGGCAAAAATTTTATAAACTTAAAGTTCGCCTAATCTTTTAAAAAATTCCCCGCATATCCCCGGTTAGAATTATAGCTCATTGTAAAGATCAGACTTTGTACTTTTTGAATATGTAGACAGTTTCTCCTCATACTTACTCAAAATGAATTTCTGTTTATTTTTAAAATGTAATACATACAATTTACGTAGGCGTCTAAGAGATGGCTGTTTAATTTTTTTTTCTAATGGAGCTGGACGAATCAACTTTGTTAAAGGATTTCTAGTTCTATGTGATATTCTTGAGGTTGGATTGATTTTTTCTTGCCAAGAATTGCGTCATCCTTTAAATTTTTTAATGTGTTTTTATAGGACGACTTGAAAAACTGCCGACAACTGAGCTCAAAAATTAAATAATTTTTGAATATTATAATTAATTGTAGCAATAAACAACAAACAATGAGTTTTATTAATCTTGGTGATAAAAATTGCTAAAATGTCGGTTTTGGATGCAGGGACGTGTGCCTGGATATTGTATGGGACCGATTCCAAAACAGAATGATTTTAGACGCAAAAAGGAGTTTTAAAACTCTGAAATTAGCCATAATGACAAACATTCAGTTAGTTATGAAGGAGCGAACAACATGGTTTCAAAACGTCAGCAATTAATTATTTTGACGCATGGCATGACCCGGAATCAATTTATTTTCTAATATCATCACAATTAGTACCAAAAATTGCATCAACGGAACTTGAAAATAAAGAAGACAGTTCCGAATATGAAGTTGTAGAAAATGAAGTAGGTATAGATGAATATAGTGAAGCTGATGATGAAGATGAAGACCAAGACGAATGAACAAATACTATTCTCTTTTATAATTTTATAGTATTCAATAAGCACAATATCTTTTTATTTAATACATTTTTAAAATTACTTAATTCATTCATATTTCAATTATTAAAGAAGAATACTAAGCAAAACCATATTTACATTTTAACCTTTAGTGCCTAGAATAAATGCTCTATTACATTATGTATGTTCACTATGATAGACACTTAATTAAGTGCGTTTCAATTTCATAATACGGGAACAACCGGATTTAAACCTGGTTGGGACATACTTTTCAGGATTTGTCGTTGTTATTAGGTTATCCGATTAAAAGTAATTTTGGAACAAATGTCCGCCATTTTTCTACTCTTCTAATTTTGGGTTTGTAATCACCAACCCCGAATACTAAACTTCAACTAAATTCAAAATATAAAAACAAATGTCAGCCAATATATGACCCGCTATTTTGCTTTTTTTTTGTACGAATTTATAATCATCTACCTCAAATGCCCACAAATATTGATTTTCCACTAAATTGAATGTAGTTTTCGTACAAATGTCCGTACTTTGAATTCAGATTTATAATCAGCGATCCCAAATCACCGCCTTATAAGTAATTTAAGAACTGATGTCCGCCATATTGGATCCGCCATTTTGATTTTTTGTTGATTTATTTCGGATTTATAATCATCTAATCCAAATCCCCTCAAATACTTCATTTCAACTAAATTGAAAATAGTTTTCGAACAAATGTCCGCCATATTGGATCGGACATTTTGTTTTTAAACTTAGAATTAACATTTATAATCAGCGACCCCAAATCCCCCCTAATATCGAATTTCAACTAAATTGAAAATAATTTAAGTATTGATGTCCGCCATTTTGGATCGGCCATTTTGTTTTTTCAACTTTTGATTTCGAATTTGTAATCGGTGACCCTTCAAATCTTAGATTACCGAGTTTTACCTAAATAGAAAATGCTTTCGACTTTTGGCCAGCTTTTTGGGAATTTTTCACACTGTGCGTCGTAAACATAAAAGACAACAAGAACCCTCAATACCACTAGCCCGAACTTGTCAACACTCGAGGCGAAGACAGAGGGAAGAATCGATGTGGAGAATACTCTGACATGTACCCGACATGTATATAGTTATTAATCCACAATGCTATGTAATAGAAGACCGAGAAAAGTTTCATTTCATAAAGTAAAGATTGTTTTAGATATCCTCATTCCTTTCTGAGAAAATTAGGTATCTTGATTTTTTTAACATTTGAAGTACGGTTTTCGCATAAAAATATTATATTCTTTCATTTGCACGTTGTCATAAAATTTTGTATCAAAGATTAAAAACGTATCTACTAGCTAAGAAGCAGTGTTTGTTATGTAAACAAAAACAGTTTTGACAGTTGTCTACCTAGTCTAGTTGTCACGGATTTTAGTAATCGAAATTAACAATATTATAAAAAAAAATGGTACATTTTACAAATTCTGAGTTCGCAGATATGTATTAGATGGGCTTGCGAAAAATCAATTATCTAAAAGGAGTACATTAACTTACTGTAAGAACACCAGAAATTGAGGTAGCGGTTTTGAATTCAATTGAGGAAGATTCCGGATTAAGTACACGAAAAATTGGGAACAATTTGAATATCTCACATGTTCTTGTTTGGAATAGTCTCCTCTTATTATATTTCTATTATATCCAACGGGTTCAGACGCTACTCCCTCGCGACTTTCAATTAGGGATGAACTCCATTATTTAATACTGAAATTTTATTCACCTTTGAAGCCATAACTTAATCAGTTATTTTGCCCAAACTGTGTAGCAGCTAGAGCGAGGCCTACGTCACGAGGCTTTCACCAAAAATTCAGTAGATACCTATATTATAACTATTTATTTATTAAAAACTATATATTTGCTCTTTTTAATCGATACTTAATGTATTATGTATTTTCTTGTAAAAAAGCATAAATATTCGGGCTCTTGACTTAGCGGCTTCGCTTAGCTGAATATGACATAAAATATCAATCAGTTCTCCAGAACTTTCACAATAATCAGTTTTAGGGCTGAAGAAAACCCACATCTTGGAATCCCGTCACCAGTAGCAGTATTCCGTTAACGTGTGGGCTGGAATATACGGTCATTATTTAATTGGACCATATTTATTTTTACTTTATCATACGCAGTACGTAAAGTATTGTAATCGTGCCAAAAAAAAATTTTGAGATTTTAGCGGAAATATGTCTTTTTGGGTCCCCTGAACATTTTTGACCAAGGTACAAAAAAATGTGTGTGTGTGTGTGTGTGTGTGTATGTGTGGATGTGTGTACCCGTTTTTGTGGCGACGACTCCGGAGAAACTACTAAAGGTATCGGGACGAAACTTCGTATTTAGAAGTTTCATAACCAAACTTAGAGCTGAAAAGCTTTCTGTTGAAAATGGTCCAAAGGAACTGCAGGTTTAGTCTTAGCATTTTTGAAACATTTTGTAAATAAGCCGCCATTTCTGGAATTTCGTCGAAATAGTTAAATAATAAATTAAAGAAGATGAAATTCTGAATAATTTATCACTATGACATTTTTTGGTACAATCGATAGTTTAGTTGCATGAGCAAATTCTATTTCATCGAGATCGGTCGTACTCCTTTAAAACTAGTAGCCAGGATATGTCAGATTATATGTCAGATATGATTCTAATGACAGTACGTAGTGTCAAACGTAAATGTTTTGACAACCTACTGTCAATATAAGCTGCGTTCGGATATAGTTACCGTACGCTTTTTACACCCAATAACACGTAAGTGTCATTTGGACAGTGTACCCTGTGTCAGCGGAGTACAATATCCGACCGCAGCTTTATTCGACATATCTGTCTAGTTCTACTAGTTTTATTTTAATGCAGACATAGCCGATCTCGATCAAATAGAATCTCATGCAGCTAAACTATTAATTTTATATATAGTATGATAAAGTCATGTGCCTGGCCACATCAGATTTTTAAATATTAATGTTGAGTGAAAATGAAAAACGTTCTTCACTGTTAAATTTTTATTATAGTAATGACCGGTTTCGCCTTGTTTAGATTTAATTAAAAAAATCTGATGTGGCCAGGCACATGACTTTATCATACTATATATAAAATTAATAGTTTAGCTGCATGAGATTCTATTTGATCGAGATCGGCTATGTCTGCATTAAAATAAAACTAGTAGAACTGGACAGATATTGTACTCCGCTGACGCAGGGTACACTGTCCAAATGACACTTACGTGTTATTGGGTGTAAAAAGTGTACGGTATACTATATCCGAACGCAGCTTATATTGACAGTAGGTTGTCAAAACATTTGCGTTTGACACTACGTACTGTCATTAGAAACATATGTGACATATTAATCTGACATATCCTGGCTACTCGTTTTAAAGGAGTACGACCGATCTGGATGAAATAGAATTTGCTCATGCAGCTAAACTATTGATTGTACCAACAAATGTCATAGTGATAAATTATTCAGAATTTCATCTTCTTTAATTTACTATTTAACTATTTCGACGAAATTCCAGAAATTGCGGCTTATTTACAAAATGTTTCAAAAATGCTAAGACTAAACCTGCAGTTCCTTTGGACCAATTTCAACAGAAAGTTTTTCAGCTCTAAGTTTGGTTATGAAACTTCTAAATATGAAGTTTCGTCCCGATACCTTTAGTAGTTTCTCCGGAATTGTCGCCACAAAAACGGGTACACACATCCACACATACACACACACACACACACACACACACACACAGACATTTTTTTGTACCTTGGTCAAAAATGTTCAGGGGACCCAAAAAGGCATATTTCCGCTAAAATCTCAAAAATTTTTTTTGGCACGATTACAATACTTTACATACTGCGTATAATAAAGTAAAAATAAATTTAAAAAAAGAAAAACTTAACACTTGAAGAACGTTTTTCATTTTCACTCAACATTACCCACGCACCGATTCACAAGCGTATACGCCACAGCTATATCTTTATAATATTATTGTTTAAAACGTGTAAGGGCCGATCTTACGATAACGTATAACCAGAAGAATAGTGTATTTCCAAAATAAATAATATTAATTTAATAATATTTGAGTTGCCATGGTAATAACAGATTATTCAATATTTATGAAAATATTTATTTATACCTAATATAACGTGTTTTATAAGATCAGCCCTAAGTAAAGCTATGGAGACAAGTCCAGATTGTTACTATTTGTTAAAAGTTTGGTTACTTTTATAACTATTTTTTTGGAATTGTGTGTGCCGTTTCGTTAAAATTTCAGATAGTTTTCTCATTGCCGTCATAACTTCGAAGAAAAATTTAATAACAAAGACCTACATTTATTTGTCTAAAAAACGTCATTTCGTAAATCATCGCAAGTCAAGTTCTTTATGGAAGTTTATCAGGCATAACACCCCTCGAAAAAAGCCTATTATTGAAACTGTGCCAACAGCAGAGGAATTTAATCACTTTTTTGTCCATATTCCTCAGGACATAGTGGAAAAATTAAATAACTGTGACACTAATCCGATTCATTACTTAAATGCAGCAACATCTGATTACTTAAAATGTAATAAAATCTCGTTTAATGCAATGAGAGATGCAATATGTGAACTAAAAAACTCGCCAAGCAAAGACTACCACGGTATAAATGTAAAACTAATAAAACATTAAAGAACGTCATTGTTTATCCGCTTACATATATTTTCAACGATTGCATAGAGCAAAATTATTTCCCAAAATGTCTTAAAATATCAACAGTAGTACCAATCCACAAGAAAGGCGACACACACGAGTGTAACAACTATAGGCCCATATCTTTGACACCAAATTGTTTCTAAACTGTTTGAAAAAATTCTGAAGAAGTAAATATATTTACGCTTTGAGAATAATTGCATGTTTAGCGAATCACAGTACGGTTTCAGACTTGGTAAGTCGACTAGTATGGCTATTGATGCACTGATAAGCGAAATCTTAAAAAACTTTGAGAGTGGTCATCACTCGGTTGCCTCATTTTATGATCTCTCTTGTTAGAAAAGCTACATAAATATAAATTTTCTGAATCCAGTATCCAGTTGTTGAGGTCGTATTTAAGCGATCCATACCAACATGTTAAGTTCAATAACAGAACTTCTTCAAATAGATTGTGCAAATATGGTGTCCCCCAGGGCTCAATCTTAGGTCCGATACTCATTCTAATATTTATTAATGATATTACCAATTCAACTGTCTCGTCCAAAATCATTCTTTTTGCAGAAGACACCACTATAATTAAAGGGAGTGAAAACTCAAAGAATGGTTTTCATCTAACAAGATACGTGTTAACCCAGAAAAATGCACATCATTATTATTTACACTACGACAAGATCCGTTTTTCAATAATGAGGAGGTTGAATCTGTAAAGTTTTTGGGTGTCATTCTTGACAGTAAGCTGAACTGGGAGGATCGAGTATGTTGCAAAGAGGCTTGCTAGAGTAGTTTACTTTTTGAGAGTGCTAAGAGAGACATTGTCGCTGAAATATCTTAGGCTTGCATACTTCGCATTTTTCAACCGATAATGTCATATGGATTGTTTAATTGGGGCCATTCATGCCACAGTGATAAAATCTTTGGACTTCGCCGTCGATGTTTAAGAGTGTTGTGCAGCATTGGGTATGGGGATGATTGCCGGGGCCACTTCCGTAGCCTTGATATACCAACACTGCCGTCGGTCTACATGCTAGAGTGTTTAATGTATGCGAAAATGAATGCAGACAGTTTCATAACATCTAATTCGATTCACGCCTATAACACTCGCGAACATCACCAATACCGTCAGCCTTTTCTAAGATTACAGAGATCTCGGAATGGTTCAAACTATTGGGCCATAAAATTTTTCAATGTTCTGCCGACTGCAGTTAGGGCTTATTCTCCTTAAAGTTTAAATCAACCATGAAAAAACATCTAGTGAATAAATGTATCTATAACTTTGATGAGTTTTTGAATTGTAGTTTTCAGGATTTATGATGTTTGTCATTTGAATTATTGATTTATCTCTATATTTTGACATGTGTAAACATTTATTGTAACTAGCACCAATAAAGATTATTATTATTAATAAAAGTTTTTCTGTAGAACACGAATCCATGATAGAAACATGATAGAACACCATGAACGTTAAAATTATGAGGCAACAGAAGTAGATTTGGACAAGTGGTTTATCATTCAAATGCTAAATTAACTCTCTTAATGTTTTTTAAATTAAATTTGTTCACTATTTTTAGGCTTATCCACCCAATATTTTTACTTTATCATACGCAGTATTATAAAGTATTGTAATCATGCCGAAAAAATTTTTTGAGTTTTTAGCGGAAATATATCCTTGGGTCCCCTGAATACATTTGACCAAGGTACAAAAAATTTCTGTGTGTGTGTGTGTGTGTGTGTACCCGTTTTTGTGGCGACGATTCCGGAGAAACTACTAAATGTATCGGGACGAAACTTCAGATTTAGAAGTTGCATAACCAAACTTAGAGCTGAAAAGCTTTCTGTTGAAAAGGGTCCAAAGGAACCGGTGGTTTACTCCTAGCATTTTTCGAAGATTTTGCAAATGAGCTGCTATTTGTGTAATGTCGTCAAAATAGTTAAATAATAAATTAAAGGAGAGGAAGTTTTCTATAATTTATGTATATGACATTTTTTGGTAGAATTTATATTTTAGCTGCATGAGCAAATTCTATTTCATCGAGATCGGTCGTACTGCATTAAAACTAGTAGCCAGGATATGTCAGATTTTTTGATTCTAATGACATGTAGCTAGTGTCAAATGTTTTGAAAATACTACTGTCAATATAGGCTGCGTTCGGATATTAAACACCGTTACACTTTTTACACCCAATAACACGTAAGTGTCATTTGGTCGGTGTACCCGGTGTCAACGGAGTACAATATCCGAACGCAGTTTTAATCGAGATATCTGTCTAGTTCTACTAGTTATATTTTAATGCAGACATATCCGATCTCGATCAAATAGAATCTCATGCAGCTAAACTATTAATTTTATATGTATGTAGTATGATAAAGTCATGTGCCTGACCACATCAGATTTTTAGTTTATGTTTGTCAAGTTATAAGTTTAAAATCGCAACGCAAAATCTGGCGACAAAGATTAGCTGTTTTTATATTTTCTCCAATTAAATAATGTAATAGTATAGCTTATCAAATTATTATAGAATTACCAACCTACTAGAACTCAAATACGGTTCTCGCTTGAGAGCATGAAGTCTTCCAATAATAAGGAGCCATCGAACGCTTAATTTGACACGGCAACGGTATCTGAGATCTCAGCTGGTATGCCTGGTTCACATAGCTGGGCTATGCTAAAGCGATAATAAATGGCAGCGAAGCGGCAATATCGGCTTATTATGCAAGCCATTCTCCAGATATCCTTTGTGTGGCCTGCGCAAGCCGGCTAATTCAGCGACAAGGGCCTCGGCGATCTTACATTTATATTAAAATCATAAAGTTCACCGAATGGCGACCCGAGCAAAGGTGGCTTTATATACTCGGCTTAGTACAATGGCGTAGATGGGATATTGTAAAAAGGTGGGCAAAATGTGAGAAAATTTACAATGGTTTTGAACGAGTTTGTTGACATTGTTGTATGTACAGTGTGTACTATATGAAGTAGACTATGCGAGGTTGTTGTTATTTTTTACATATTTGGATTTATATTTTTTATTTTTTGTTTTTGTAGAACTCATCGGGGCACAAATTATTCTGTGTAGTTATATCATTTTTCAGTTTTAATTTTTACCATATTTTAAAATAAATTACAGAATATTCCTTTTTTCGATATTACAATTTTGATATTTCATATTAATATAATAATATTTTCCCATAAAACTTGGCATGTGTGAGCTTTTTTTGTTCCTGTTCAATTTTACTTAAGATGTAAGATATTTCAGTTTTATTTTAATTTCAAAGTAGTGTGACCGCGGAAAAGTAATTTATTAATGGAGAAAGGTATTTGTCGGGCAATTCCGTCATACAAAGATCGAAGATCGAAGAAGCAACCGTAGACACGTGTTTCAGACTATTAGTCCTCATCAGTACGGTATAGACGGACACTCAATCGAAAAACACTCAAATGGTTCCCTACTACCGTACTGATGGGGACTAATAGTCCGAAACACGTGTCTACGGTTGCTTCTTCGATCTTCGATGTTTGTATGACGGAATTGCCCGACAAATACCTTTCTCCTTTATATCTCACCGTCGATTAACCAGCTTTCCTTTAATTTATTAATAATAATCACCCTTATTATTTACATTACAACGCAATATAAGTGAAATAAATGTAGCTAATTTATTAGTGTCTTGAATATGCAATTAATTATTTATTATTCTTTCGAGTACATTATTTTTTTTGTGATTTACAGTGTGTCCCCAGATGGACCTAATACACCTATAATGGACCAACATTCAAAAGTAACTCTTTATTAAGAGTTTTGGAGGTCCTAAAAACCTTAAAATATTGATTTAACATACTGGCTGAATGCAAAAAAAGAAAATTTTAAATTTGCTTAAGAGTACATATCAGTTGCTCACAAGGAAATGTAAAATTTCATAGGAACGAGTTGTTTTAAATTTATTTTTAATGCGCAGGTAGAAAATTTTAATATATTATATCAGTTTTAATATTTTATCTTTCGTTTTTATAGTTCTGTTTATAGTGCTGCATACTGCTGGTACGTCCTATAAAATAAGCATCCATAGTCAGTTTAATGATGTATCAATTCTCCCATGTTATACATCAAATTATAGATAAAGGTGTATTAGTTGCTGTGATAATGTATATGTATTACTTGTTGTTGTATCCACGCTACGTGATAAAATATAACTTATTTATGTACTCGAAGAAGTAAAGTTTTGAGTGACTTTAGACCTTTTAGACCTATAAAATCACCCAATTTTATGTCATATTCAGAAATAGATTTGTCAAAAACGAACAGAACTATCAAACATCTACCACTAGACGCAATATATATATATATATATATATATATATATAAGGATAAAGGTATTTGTCGGGCAATTCCGTCATACGAAGATCGACGTAGCAACCGTAGACACAGTGTTTCGGACTATTAGTCCTCATCAGTACGGTATAGCCAAGGAGCAAGGTGGACACTCAATGGAAAAAAACACTCAAATGGAGACCTAAAGGGGGTGACCAATGTCGCCAATTTGGTGCTTCAGTCCCAACATCTTCAGGATTCGAAGACAAGAAGTGACGTCGCGCCGGAGGTGACTGGTACACCCCAGGTGCACCAGAGCCCATGGAAATTAAAAGGAAAGCTGGTTAATCGACGGTGAGATATATAAGGATAAAGGTATTTGTCGGGCAATTCCGTCATACGAAGATCGACGTAGCAACCGTAGACACAGTGTTTCGGACTATTAGTCCTCATCAGTACGGTATAGCCAAGGAGCAAGGTGGACACTCAATGGAAAAAAACACTCAAATGGAGACCTAAAGGGGGTGACCAATGTCGCCAATTTGGTGCTTCAGTCCCAACATCTTCAGGATTCGAAGACAAGAAGTGACGTCGCGCCGGAGGTGACTGGTACACCCCAGGTGCACCAGAGCCCATGGAAATTAAAAGGAAAGCTGGTTAATCGACGGTGAGATATATAAGGATAAAGGTATTTGTCGGGCGATTCCGTCATACGAAGATCGACGTAGCAACCGTAGACACAGTGTTTCGGACTATTAGTCCTCATCAGTACGGTATAGCCAAGGAGCAAGGTGGACACTCAATGGAAAAAAACACTCAAATGGAGACCTAAAGGGGGTGACCAATGTCGCCAATTTGGTGCTTCAGTCCCAACATCTTCAGGATTCGAAGACAAGAAGTGACGTCGCGCCGGAGGTGACTGGTACACCCCAGGTGCACCAGAGCCCATGGAAATTAAAAGGAAAGCTGGTTAATCGACGGTGAGATATATAAGGATAAAGGTATTTGTCGGGCAATTCCGTCATACCAAGATCGACGTAGCAACCGTAGACACAGTGTTTCGGACTATTAGTCCTCATCAGTACGGTATAGCCAAGGAGCAAGGTGGACACTCAATGAAAAAAAACACTCAAATGGAGACCTAAAGGGGGTGACCAATGTCGCCAATTTGGTGCTTCAGTCCCAACATCTTCAGGATTCGAAGACAAGAAGTGACGTCGCGCCGGAGGTGACTGGTACACCCCAGGTGCACCAGAGCCCATGGAAATTAAAAGGAAAGCTGGTTAATCGACGGTGAGATATATAAGGATAAAGGTATTTGTCGGGCGATTCCGTCATACGAAGATCGACGTAGCAACCGTAGACACAGTGTTTCGGACTATTAGTCCTCATCAGTACGGTATAGCCAAGGAGCAAGGTGGACACTCAATGGAAAAAAACACTCAAATGGAGACCTAAAGGGGGTGACCAATGTCGCCAATTTGGTGCTTCAGTCCCAACATCTTCAGGATTCGAAGACAAGAAGTGACGTCGCGCCGGAGGTGACTGGTACACCCCAGGTACACCAGAGCCCATGGAAATTAAAAGGAAAGCTGGTTAATCGACGGTGAGATATATAAGGATAAAGGTATTTGTCGGGCAATTCCGTCATACGAAGATCGACGTAGCAACCGTAGACACAGTGTTTCGGACTATTAGTCCTCATCAGTACGGTATAGCCAAGGAGCAAGGTGGACACTCAATGGAAAAAAACACTCAAATAGAGACCTAAAGGGGGTGACCAATGTCGCCAATTTGGTGCTTCAGTCCCAACATCTTCAGGATTCGAAGACAAGAAGTGACGTCGCGCCGGAGGTGACTGGTACACCCCAGGTGCACCCCAGGCGTGTTTTTTTCCATTGAGTGTCCACCTTGCTCCTTGGCTATACCGTACTGATGAGGACTAATAGTCCGAAACACTGTGTCTACGGTTGCTACGTCGATCTTCGTATGACGGAATTGCCCGACAAATACCTTTATCCTTATATATGTCACCGTCGATTAACCAGCTTTCCTTATATATATATATATATATATATATATATATATTTTATCTTTAATTTGGTATATTTCTTTTACGATTATGTGAACTAATTGCTGAGAAAAAGTCTCAGAACTTTTGCGTGTTTTGCAAGCAAAACGTAGGGGGTATAGATTCCCCTTAACTATATCGCAATAATAACAGTAACCATTGTTTCCAGTTAAAGAAACATGTTAAAATCAGCAAGCTCTATAGTCGAATTATGGTAGGTACTATTTTTTCAGAAAGCGAAAAAAATGCAAATATTCCCAATAAGATGAAAAATTGTATATTTTTTAGCTTTAATTTCGTGTACTGTTATTATGTGTCTGATGTCAAATGTCAATAGTTACCTACAAAACAAAAACCGTTTTTTATACACGCAAAACTACTTTAAAGCATTCTTTTTACTAAATAAGTTCTGTTCACTACTCTAGATGTTGTTTAGAAACATTTTCCCAGTTTTTTATTTTTTCGAATTAAAAAATCAACTCGCATGCAGCTTGTGATATAAAAGAGTAATTTTTAAAATAAAACAGCTTCTTGTTTTTCGAACACTCTTTATGTCCAATCAAAGTTGTAGCTATGGACATTTCAGATCACCCGGCCAAAACCCAAACTCTTTATAATGATCATCTTTTTCTCGTGAAATTAAAACTTTGGGCCATTATACTAAACATAGGTTAGGTCCATCTGGGGACACACTGTATACATTTACTGTAATGTAAATAACAATTATTAGTATTGGATTAATTGTATTATTGTAATACATTATTTTCCCGTGTATTATGATTAATTAAGCCGCTGTTACAAGAACTTTTAAATTATCTATCTACAAAACAAATGCTGATAATATTCCTATCTCCTGTTATCTGGTGTTTATTAAAATTCCTTAAAATTTGATAGTGAATCCACCATTTATTTCTTTTGCCACAAGATAAATAATGTATGCTTGCAGATTTATTACAGCAGCAAGTGAAGTCTGAACAGTATATAATAAATACGTCGAATAACATCAATATCGAGTCGTGGACTAAACATAAAGGTGGGTCTAGAATTTATTTTTTATTTTAGTGTGCACGTTGATTAATAAAACCTTTGAGCTTATTTTAGTCACTTTTAAATATACACCAAATATTACCCACACGTTATTAAATATTAACCACAAATTCTAAATTAATTTGTCCAATGTACTATATTCGAGGCAAATTATTACAAATTTCGTACTACTAAAGTCCTCAATTGTGTCTAAAAATGTCTTATCAGTTTACGTATGCGAGATGAGATAAACTGCAGCTATTCGCTCATACTCGCTTGCAGTGATTGTCAATCAGGTGTTGTAATGCATAAAAACGAAAAACGGTTCGCTTTTGATTCAGTCTTCTGTAGATTTATAGATAGCAAAGCCCACTGGCTCAATATAAAATCATCTAAGGAATTAATGCAGACAGCCTTTGTGTCGCACGTACACAACAAACATTCCTTTTGAACGCTCCTGGGGTTCCAGAACATTTACACAGTAATAAAAGTTCAGTGGCTCGAGGCGATGCTCAAAGTAAACTTGATTCGCATTAACGATAGAACAAATTAGACATCAAAGCGCTGAAATCTAGAATGAAATCTGTATTAAAGTTGCATAAAACATGACTTTCTGTGAAGTTCGTTTTTAAAACGCATTACCTTCTATTGGCTCTAATGTTGGAATCATTTTTAAAGGATTATGTATAACTTTTCTGAACAAACAATACATTAAGGTTATGTTGTTATTGTTTGATAATATAGTGTTGATAAGTTACAAATTTAAATGGTAGCATGTTATCAGTTGGTCTTATCACTACTTAAAACTAATTACAACCACTTAATAAAATATGATTAGTATTGTTTATTTATTTATGTATTTAAGAAGCAAGGTAACCAGGTGAAATTAGGTTCTTAATAATCTTCTTTAGTAATCTTTTTAGTAATCTTTTTTTACACACTTATATGTTGTGACTCAGTAAAAAAATATATACATATACCTAAGGCACTTTTTGACCTAAGACACCATTCGTAATTGTTGCGTTCGAATTCAGATTCTACGAAAAAAAGCATACAAAAATCAACTGCCTAATTTTTTTATATTTCTTGTTTCTTCTCTTTTTGACAAATTTAGTGGAAATCTGACGTTGTTGTGACATCTACACTGAAAACTTGATCAATTATTTATTTATTTTTATTATGCTAATAATTTTCGAATGCAAATATATTAAAATAAATAAACAAATATTTTTTAATACATTTATACTTAATTTCAATTGTTTCGACCAGATATGAACTAGTCTAGTTTAAATGCTGATTTTCATGATAATACATTTTATTTCTTTTTAAGTGATACGAAAACCGTTAAATTGGAACCAAGTTGCGCATTTTAATGGTTTATTGGGCTATATTTTACAGGAAATACAATGCCAGTATATTTTTCCTTACTTTTTGTAAACACTGTACATTCTAGAAGCCATTGTTATTGACGAAGATACATACACAAGTGTACCTAAGTGCATTTGAGATAATTTATTATATTTTCATTTTCAGATAATACACGAGGTTCTTCATAATATTGGAATAATCGTATAAATGTCTCAGCAACCAGAACAGGTGAGGGATTACTAATTTGTGCTTTTAAAATTCTGAATATTCAGGAATATCAATTATTAATAGAATCAAATGTGCAAATACTTCTTTGATTCAATAAATAATCATAAATTTTACAGAATAACTTTAACAATAAATTTGTTTTCAGATACCGTATAATTCCGGCAATAGGAATTCTGGTTTCGAATATGAAGATAAAGTGATATTATACGCAGCTGCTTCTTTGTCACGAGATGAGACCGTTAGGGATTTTTGGCTGGTATCTAATCCTGTTGGCATCGACAGCTTCGACGATGTTGTCCTGTGGGTATCGTTCAAAAATGGTGACAACGTAGCGGTTTTTGTTCAAGTAAAACTAACAGATAAACCATTACTGTTGGTTGTAAATAAACCAACGACAGGAAAAGTAAAGGTAATAAAACTGTCTGAATACAAAAAGCACGCAGACGAAATTATGACTTTGAAGGCTTGTGAAGAAAACATATTTAATGAAGTATTTAAGAATGTCGACTTGGATAAACATTTCTTCTGCATATTTAGCAGCTCAAAAGATGTTCAACCGAACTTACAAAGAAAGGCATTGAATGGTCATCACATCGGCTTTATGGACGCATCGAAAAATAACAAGTATTTACAATTTGACTGCAGCAGTCAAAAATACAATAACAATTTTTATAAGCAGTTATGCATTCTTCATGATCAACCAAATGTCGCTAATCTTGATTTTGTGCTGACCGGTATTCTGGGAGAATATTTCACTCCCAAAAGGATAATTGATTTAGACAGGAGAATCAAGAAATACATGATAAATGGCAATAATACCATACCTTTGAAGAAAAATACTTTCGAAATTATATGTTTGGAAGTACTACTGGATGATTATGTACTAACCGATATCCCATTAATAGAAGAAATCGATGAAAAGTATATAAAATTGTGGATGCAGATATTTTCGATAGAAAATGTTATAAACTTTCACAACTTTGACAAGGTTCGTCCACACCTGGGATACCTCATTCAGGAACTTATACGAGCAAAAATCGATGCGACGTTTTCTTGGGATGATGGTATAACGGATAATATTAAAGAAAGGGTAGCAGAAAAATATCAAAAAACCGTGACCGATAAGAAAGATCTAATGATTCTTATGTGGAAGGAGCAAAATATACCAATAGCGGTTAAACCAGAATATACTCAAGAATTTTTAACTGTACTAAATAATTATCAACATTTAAAGAAAAGATTTATAATATTTAGCGACAGTGATGTAAATATCAGCTTACAAGATTATACAAAAGTAGTCAATCATGTCCTACAACTATCGTGTCCATTTACATTGAGAGACGCCCTAATGATAAATGTTTCATTACAAGGTCGACCTGCGGTTCCGATAGGTCAAATCGCATGCCCTAACGCCAAACCAAACACCCAACTATTTAAGAAACGTACAAGAATTTTGGAGAATATAACTATGGCCAATTTACTTTACTGGACGACAAAAGATTCCAATCAACGCCACCACATCATAGGTAAAGTTTTAAAACAACCTGAAGATGATTATATTCAAAGATATTTGACTGGAAAACAATTATTGATGGAAAACTCATATATACCAGGAATGGAACAATCAGAAATGATTGAAGATATATGTGAGGATGGGTTGGATTATTTACAATATTCCCTGTTTACTATTTCTAGTGAACCTGGGATGGGAAAATCTGAGCTTTTACGATCATTAGCTTATCACAACTCACCTGATAATCTTATAGTCTTTGTGAATTTACGGGATTGCTATAAAGAATTAGCAATCGACAATGAACAAGCTGTTTCAGACAAAATAAAACACTTCTTTTTCGCAACAAACCAGAACAGTGATGAACTTATCAACTGTATTTTTGATGCACATAAAGACAATAACAGTCTAGCCCTATTCGTTGATGGATTCGACGAAATACTACCAGAATACAGGAGTACAATAAAAATGTTGATCGAAAATATTTTGAGCGATCACGTGATTAAAATATTTATTGCTACAAGAACTCACGCAGTAGATGATCTTCCGAAAACGAGCCATACCCTTTCCTTAAATTTATTACCGTTTAGTAATGATGATATAATCCGATATTGTGGCTTACGTGGGATTTCAACTGATATACTTACAAACCTTGACAGAACATTGTTGAGTAATCCGCTTCAGCTCAACATGATTACCAGCATATATAAAGAATATAACAGCATTAATAATTTTGTAAGGGCAGATATATACAAACTATTTATAGAACAGAAATATTTGTTGTACTATCAAAAGGAAACAATGACCAATAATATTGCTAATATGGTATCTAAATTATCCAAAGACTTTCACCGAAAATTAGCATTAGTAGACACATTTGGAGAAGAATTTGCCGTTTCAAGAGGGCTAATACACAATAAAGAGCTTGAAACAGTTCTGGAGTTCATTCAAGATCAAAATTTGGGATTAGCTTCAGTAGCCAAATCCAAACCATATATTCAGTTTATACATAAAACGTATGCCGAATTTTTAGTAGCGGATTGGCTGAATGAAAATAGGAACTTTACTGACATATATCGCGTGATAGTGGAGGATAGTTATTATCGTGATATCTACTGTATCTTTAATGAACTTTCTTGTCGATTAAAGGCACACAAAGCAGTTATTATTGGTGATACGGATATGCTAATAAACTTGCTAAACAGCGAAGACGGCAGTATATTCAAACAAGATGAATTTGGACGAAATATAGCACACATATTGGCTTGGTACGGAAAGTTTAGTGATATTCACAAGAAACTTTACAAACAAATCACCGAGAGTCATATCGCTTCATTATTTCTATGTAGGACAGATTCCATACTCAAGGGCACTAGTAAATACTTTGAGAACGCATCAGATTATAAGACCGATCTATTGAATTATATGGATTCCGACAACAACATTCTCAAAACTTGCGAGTATATCAATATCCATCCTAAAGTTTTATGTGAACCAATTGGAACTATTGGTTTTCACACTGCTATTATCAAAGAAGACATCGGGATGGTTCAACTATTTCTTAACTGTAATGTTAATCTACTCCAAACGGATGCAAATGGCAATAATGCCCTTCATATAGCATGTGCGTTCGGTCAAGTCGATATAACCGAACTATTCTTAGCACAATTGTGTGAACTTAACATTCCTAATGCAAGAGGAGATACCGCACTCCACTACGCTGCTAGTCACGGAGTTGTAACTGTTGGCGTTTTAAAATCAAGTAAATGTCCACAAGTACACAATAAGACTAATAATGAATCAACATGCGTTACTTCCGAAAGATATCTGAAAATTATTAAATTACTTCTTAGTAAAGGAGCCAATCCTCATGCTGTAAACTGTGATGGTAACAACGCAATTCACTTAGCTGCACAAAATGCGAATTTGAAAATAATAGAAGACGTTTCGGATAATGGTGGTTCCACGTCGATACAGAATAATGATGGATGGACACCACTACATTTCGCGGCTTCATATGGACATCTACAAGTTATACAAGTGTTGCTCACGAAAGAGATTGATCTAAATAAGAAAACCAATACCAGATCCACAGCAATCATAGAGGCTTCTATGGCGGGCCATTCAGAAGTCGTTCAGCTTTTAATTAGCAATGGTGCCGATCCCAACCCATCTAACATTCACGGATGGACGTGCTTGCATTTTATGTCATCTCAAGGAAACTTAGAAATAGTTGAAATGTTAGTCTCAAATGGAAGTGATGTAAACAAACCAACGAATGACAAGTGTACCCCTCTCATTGAAGCGTACAGAGCGGGTCATTCGCATATTGCTGAATATCTTTTGAATAACGGTGCCGATCCCAATCAAGCGGACGAAAATGGTTGGAACTGCTTACATTTTGCAGCAGAGCGAGGAGACTTGGAGAAAGTTAAACTGTTAGTAAAGAAAGGGATAAATATAAATCACAACAACGATGATGGGAATACTGTACTAACATTGGCTTCCAAAGGTGGATATTTAGATGTTGTTCTCTTTCTACTTAATAACGGTAGTGACCCTTTCCAATCGAATAAAAATGGTTTCAATGCTTTACATTTTTCAGCAAGCAAAGGGCACTTAGAAATTGTTAAACTGTTAGTCAGCAAAGGAATTGACATATATCACAAAAGCAACTGTGGGTTCTCTGCTATAGATATGGCATTCTTGAACAGACATCCAACAGTTTTTATGTTTTTGCATGTCATCGGTGGCGATACTTCTAATGGGCAATGGGTTCGTGTCCTTATAGCACAACAGAATCGATTCTCAGAAATGCGTAAACTCCCCAGAAAAAAGCATGATGAAAAATCGAACATTAATTATGCCAGCGCATTAGAACAATTGAAAGCGGCGATGTTTGTAGTCACTAAGTATTGCCCTGCTTTGAATGAAGATCCATTTGAACACACATTGCATTTTTCATCAAATATTTCGAAACTTCTTAAGCAGTTTGTCACCAAAACCTTTGGCTTTGATTCAGAGTATATGAACGCTGAATTTGGGCCATTGTATTTTACAGCAGCGAACGGTGAATTTGGGCCATTGTATTTTGCAGCAGCGAACGGATATTTAGAAATAGTTAAGCTGATATTCAGGCAGGGGATAGACGTAAATATTAAATCAATGGCGATGGGGATAGCATGCGTAAATGGGCACATGAACATTGTTGGATATCTTCTTAATGCCGGTGGTGGTCTACTGCAGTTGGATGAAGATGGATCAATCGCCTTACATCATAGAGGCTTGTTGGGATACTGCGACATAGTGTATCTATTACTGACAAAAGGAATTGATGTAAATCATATGAACGTTGTTAAACTTACATTTAGAGAAAGTGGTGATTATTTGCAATCGAGTGAAGATGGATGGACTTCCTTGCATTATGCAGCATCAAACGGACAGACAGAAGTAGTTCAACAATTACTAACAGAAGGGATTGACGTAAGTCAGAGAACTCAGAACGGAAACACTGCGTTGAGTTTGGCATCCAAATCTGGACATTTACGCGTTGTTGAATTTCTGCTGCATTCCAAAGGCGATCCATCGCAATGTGATCAGAATGGATGGATCCCTTTACATTTTGCAGCTAACAGTGGCCATTTAGCCATAGTTGCTCTTTTATTAATAAATGGTGTTAATGTAAACCATAGAGGATACGACGGAAAAACTGCATTGAGTTTGGCGTCCGCATCCGGACACTTGGGCGTTGTTGAATTAGTACTCAATGCAGATGGTGACCCTTTGCAACAGGATACAAATGGATGGAACTCCTTGCATTTTGCAGTCGGGAATGGTCACATAAAAATAGTTGAATTGTTATTAAGAAAAGGCATTGATGTAAATCAGAGAACAAATGATGGCATGACTGCGTTATGTTTAGCTTCTGCGCAAGGGTATTTGGACGTTGTTGAATTTGTCTTGAATGCTGATTGCAATCTTTTGCAATCGTGTAAATATGGATGGATTTCATTGCATTATGCAGCCCGGAATGGACACTTAAAAATAGTTGAATTGTTATTAAGAAAAGGCATTGATGTAAATCATAAAACAAATGATGGTGTCACTGCGGTGTGTTTGGCTTCCGTGAATGGACATTTAAACGTTGTCGAGTTAGTAGTTAATGTCGGTATCGATCTATTCCAAGCGGATAGGCATGGATGGATTGCATTGCATTACGGAGCTAGAAATGGACACTTAGACGTAGTTCAACTGCTATTAACAAAAGGTGTTGATATAAATCATCAAAATAATGATGGTGTCACAGCGATGAGTTTGGCTTGCGCGTATGGACATTTGAATGTTGCTGAATTTTTACTCAATAGGTACGATTACGATCCTTTGCAATCGGATAAGAATGGATGGATTTCATTGCATTGTGCAGCCCGGTGTGGACACTTGGACATAGTGAAACTGTTATTAACAAAAGGAATTGATATACATCATAAAACTAATATTGGTAGCACTGCATTATATTTGGCCTCTGAATACGGACATGTGAATGTTATTAAATTTCTAATTGCCAGGATACACGAAAGGAAGTAACAAATCGCTAATAACAATAATGATAATCGGATATAATTTTATGCGAGGCAAGCTAGAACAATGAAACAAACGCAGGACAGAAACAACTACTATTAGCAACAACTACTAATTACATCAGCATTAAACAGACAAATGTGTCATTGTACTAAAATAGCATAGTAGTCATGGTTACATCAGAACAGAATTAGCTAGCCAACTATTATGCCCGTTTGCACCGTTTTTGCTAAGACAGACTTAACTTTAGGAATGAGTTAAAACTGAGTCGAGCTTATGTCGTCGTTCATTTGCACCGCATATGTGTAGGAGATTCCTATCTTAAGTTATGCGTGATTTGGCAACACAGTAAAATTTTAGTAATATCGAGAGCTATTGATACCAATCTGGTAGTATTCTGTCAATTGTCTACTTTACAGTTATATTTTTTTCACTAGAATACTTTGGCGGTAAATTTGAATTACTTTGATAATGGCAACAAGTACTACAGTTATCAGCAATACACAAAATTTTACGATTAAATTATAACAATTTATTTTCATTTCATAAGAATAGACTTTAAAGCCTGGGAATTATGCTAATAAATGACCAGAATTGTTTGATCAGGTTCATTGAATGACAGCGGTCATACCAGGTGATACGTTCTTTTGACAGAAGTCACAATTTAACCTCCATTGACCTCCATTCAGCAAATCACGAGTACGCAATCCGTTGCCTAAATTTAAGCCAGTCTTAAGCCACCGTTTTTCGTCGGCCTAATTTAGGTCGTTCTTAACCATAGTTAGGTGACAGATTGGTGACGGTGCAAATGAAATCGATGACATAAGTACGATCCCATACTTAGGCAATGCTTAGTATGTACATACGGTGCAAACGGGGTTAAGTGATATAACCAGCGCGCAGTAGTCTATTTTCTGACTTATCAATAGAGTTTTAAACTACGTTTCTCGTTTTTCTTAAATAATATGTATAATGTGATGTATCTATAACAAATAAATATTTATGTTTAAATTGTTTAAAGAAATATATACTATAATCCGTTACCAAAATGCTTCTGATTCAAATTGATTCTTTTCAGCAGTTTTCGTAGTTTTGATACTATTTTAACATTTTAGACGTGATTAAAGTAATATTTTAAAATACCACCACGAATCTACGTACAATTCTGTTGGTATTTTTAAAGGTAGCTAAATTACAATAAAAATCAATGGCGATAACTTCGGTAAAGAAATTAGAAAGAAAAATTAGGAAAAAATATATCAATAATAACATACTATTAATTAAGTACGTAGGCTTTCACGGCCAGAATCATTTAGAAAATAAACTGCTTCCGGGTTATGCCGTGTGACAAGATTTGTTAATTCTGACGTTTCGCGAACCGTGTTGCTCGCTTCGTCAGAGCTAACTGAATACTAAATGAATACTTGAATTCAGTCTTAACAAATCTTGACAAACGCCATAACCCAGAAGCAGTTTATTTTATAAATACTACTAATTGTCTCTAATAAGTAACCGGCTCCGAAAACCATGTAAAGTTTCCAGTGGTTTTGTAAGGTATGTATACATTGAAAATCAAATGTGATACCTACACCAAAATGAAGATAGTGTATATTTGTTTTTGTTGGTTTTTGAAAAAAATTATTAGACAGTACATCAGATGTTTGCTAAAACCAGGGACAAAAAAAAATTATATCTGTAACTGAAGTAGTATACACGTATACGAAACATGAAATGGTAATATATATGTCACCCTAATTTGGCATATTTTAAAGCTAATCCATTGAAATAGTTCATTTGTTTACTACTGCATTACAGCAGGTGGGGTAATTATTAAGCAAACAAGGGATACCCAGCTAATTCTTAATACATCTTACCAATAACATTACTGTGAAAAAGAAATATTGTTTATAGTTCAATAGCAAAAAGTTCAATATTAAATTAATCAGGTTACACTAAAAAAATTGAAAGATAATTGGCAAAATCGACACCGAGTGGTGGGTAGTAAAACTGAAAAATTATTTCCCAAAAACGTGATTGTGTAAATATTTGGCCCTGATTTTCATAAAAACTTGCAAACAAACATTTGGCGATGAAGAAAACATGAACAAGTTTTCTTTGTTTTTGACTAGGATAACCATTTTGTTGCGATTATTGCTAACAAATAATTAAATAAACAAGTAATTTGAATTGTGCAGCTGTTCTGTTATCTGGAAAACTTTATTTACTAAAGACTTGTTTCAGAATAAATTCTAAATTAAATTTTCTAGGTATACTTTGGCAGACGATACCAATACTAAAGTATATTTTTTATTATAAAAATACTGTTTTGATTATATCCATACCCATCCAGGACTGACTGGGACAATTCCGCGATTTGGACTGCTTTCTCGAAGGTTAACGACGTATCTTCGGAAAATAAACGATCCATAATTTTCTTATTGTCCATGCCGGAAATGAACTTATCCCTCTTGGCTTCTTCCAAGGATTTGTCAAATTCGCAATTGGCTGCCAGTGTTTTAATTCTGATGGCCCATTCCTGCACATTTTCTTGACTTTCCTTTTTTGCCGAATAAAAACATTGGCGCTCAGCGAACACCACGTTCTTCTTTTGATAGAATTTGCTCAAAATTTCAACAATATTAGCATAGGTACTTTCCTCTAATGTCTTAGGTATTACGTAACTTTGTACTAACTTGTATGGTTCCTGCGATAGACTGTTGATCAATATCGCCTTCTTGATTCTCTCTTCCTCAATACTGTTGGCTATGAAGAATTGTTCTAGCCGACCTTTATGAACCGCCCAATTGCATAATTTCGGATTGCTGTAGCCCAATTTTCGCCATGGCACTGGTAGCTTCCGACCGCGTGGTGGCTTCTTTCGGACCTTTTTTGGCTTCAACTCCGCGTTCTTATAGTGGCTTGATGCGCCCTAATATTCACTTTTTCCTCATCGCCAGTTTGTAATGTACTCAATAGTATTAAAACGCACAACTGGGTTTTACACTTTTATTACATTGCTCAAGACTGATACAAGTAGTCTGTTACATTCATGTATATGCTGCACTAACACAAACGACGCATGCTCGACCGGTTTTCTTTTCAAAACAGGGGTAGGGATTTAAAGTCTAAATCATACAAAATATAAAATACACCACACTTACAACCTTTTGAAAAGTTGCCGTATTAAAAAAATTTTAGAGCTTAGCTTGATATCATACACACGTAAGTACATAATTGATTAAACAAAGTTCTTGCATTGAGGCGCATTTCGTACTACTAAAGTCCTCAGATATGTTTAAATATGTCTGAGATAAACAGCAGATTTTCGCTCGTATTTGCTTGAAGTAGTTGTCGATAGTAAACACATCGAACACATCAAAAAATAAATTCTATAATCCGGTATGGTAATCCGCGCAAACGAAAAGCGTTTCGCTTTTGATTCAAGGGGTTCTATAGGTTTTAAGATAGCAAAGCACACTGGTTCAATATAAAATCGTCGAACGAATTAATGCAGACAGCCTTTGTGTCGCACGTACACAACAAACTTTCCTTTTGAACGCTCCTGGGTTTCCAGAACATTTAAACAGCAATATAAGTTCAGTGGATCGAAGCAATGCTCAAAGTAAACTGGATTTCGCATTAACTATATAACAATATGGACATCAAAGCGCTGAAATCTCGATTAATAAACTCACTCACACATGGATATTCGCTCATGTAGACTTAAACAAGCACCTAGTGTATTATAACTTGATCAGATCACTTAAGTTGGTTCTTTGCTTTAGATTTAACAAATATTATGCTGGGTAATATTTGCTATGCCGAATATTAAATAATACCCCATTTATTAGTGATTTTGAACTGTATTGGGTGTATAGAAAGTGACGAATAAAAGCAATAACTTTCTAATTGTAGTTTTACAACAAAATTGTTTTGGACAATTCTGTTGCAGGTTTTTTTAGGTTATATTGATTTCTTACCGTCAAAGGCTGTCACAGGTTGTAGCAGAAGTATCCAAACATGTATTTAAACAATTTAGTAGTAAAATAATTAAAAAGTTAAAGTGGGTTTTCATTACTCTACATATACCGTGTATAGTACAGTATTGGCGCCGTGCGCGTACGATATGCCCATCTCTATTGCCGCCGGACGGGACTAAGATCGCCACGAGGTGGCACTGTTCTATGCAGTTTCCTTCCTAGTAATCACCCACGTGGTAGTTACCTGTAGCGCGTCTACTAAGTAAACATAAACAAGAAAGCTGTTGCCGTACGTAAATGAGGTCAATTGGTAGAAGCAAGTAATTTATTTGTAGTGGTTTGTAGTGAATAAAGCGGCGTTTTCTTTCGTTGTACTGGAGAATAATAATAAATAAAGTTGACTACAGCGCTTTTGCGTGCAGCGGTGACCGAGAAAACTTCTGGCGGATACATATTCCGCCATGGGCGCATAAAGCGTTCCTCAATCCCCCACCCCGTACTGCGCACGGTGCCAATACTGATATTTATGTTGGAGGCTCCGTAAATCAGCTGCACGTCTTATAAACATCTTAGAGATAACAGTCTCAAGTTGTATTATAAAGTTGCATAAAACACGACTTTCTGTGAAGTTTGTGTCATTACCTATTATTAGCTTTATTTTTGGAAGCATTTCTAAAAAATCTGATGTGGCCAGGCACATGACTTTATCATACTATATATAAAATTAATAGTTTAGCTGCATGAGATTCTATTTGATCGAGATCGGCTATGTCTGCATTAAAATAAAACTAGTAGAACTAGACAGATATGTCGAATAAAGCTGCGGACGGATATTGTACTCCGCTGACACAAGGTACACTGTCCAAATGACACTTACGTGTTATTGGGTGTAAAAAGTGTACGGTATACTATATCCGAACGCAGCTTATATTGACAGTAGGTTGTCAAATCATTTGCGTTTGACACTACGAACTGTCATTAGAATCATATCTGACATATAATCTGACATATTCTGGCTACTAGTTTTAAGGGAGTACAACCGATCTCGATGAAATAGAATTTGCTCATGCAGCTAAACTATTGATTGTACCAAAAAATGTCATAGTGATAAATTATTCAGAATTTCCTCATCTTAATTTATTATTTAACTCTTTCGACGAAATTCCAGAAATGGCGGCATATTTGCAAAATCTTTCAAAAATGCTAAGACTAAACCTCCAGTTCCTTTGGACCCTTTTCAACAGAAAGCTTTTCAGCTCTAAGTTTGGTTCTGAAACTTCTAAATATGAAGTTTCGTCCCGATACCTTTAGTAGTTTCTCCGGAATCGTTGCCACAAAAAACGGGTACACACACACACACACACACACACACACACACACACACACACACACACACACACACACACACACACACACACACACACACACACACACACACACACACACACACACACACACACACACACACACACACACACACACACACACACACACACACACACACACACACACACACACACACACACACACACACACACACACACACACACACACACACACACACATACACACACACACACAGACATTTTTTTGTACCTTGGTCAAAAACGTTCAGGGGACCCAAAGAGACATATTTCCGCTAAAATCTCAAAATTTGTTTTTGGCACGATTACAATACTTTACATACTGCGTATGATAAAGTAAAAAACCTGAGCATTAATTTGACTAATTCTACAATAATCCAAGGAAATCGAATACCTCCCGTTACTCCTAAAGAGGTAATAAATGTAATTAAAAAAATGAAAACCAAAGTCACCTGGGTTTGATCTAATAACAGGTGAGATTTAAAAAAAAATTACCTAAAAATGCCATAGTTAAGATAACAAACCTCTGCAACGCAGCATTTAGGCTTAAATATGTGCCGAATGTTTGGAAAACTGCGGAGGTAGTGATGATTCCCAAGCCAGGAAAACCACCAAATGAAGCGTCCTCCTACAGGCCAATTTCTTTACTGCCCACATTGTCAACTGTTTGAAAAACTACTTGCAAAACGACTGAAGCCAATCTTAGATAAAAGAAACATTATACCCGCTCATCAGTTTGGATTCAGAAACAATCATACGACAATTGATCAGGTGCACAGAATAACAATGATAATAGAACGAACTTTAGAAGAAAAAAAGGTATGCTCCTCTATATTCCTGGATGTGGCAAAAGCCTTCGACGAAGTTTGGTACGAACGCCTACTCTATAAGCTGGAACGGATACTACCCTTCGAGTATAGCCAACTATTACAATCATACCTTTCTAACAGATACTTCCGTATAAAGCAAGTTAAGGTAGTGTACTTGGCCCAATTCTTTACCTTCTTTACACACATGATCTTCCGCAACAAGATGGTGTTACCGTTTCCACTTTTGCTGATGACACTGCTACCATGACAGTAGATACAAATGTTGGAGCAAAGCCAAAACTGCAGAATGCTGTCAACAATATTAGTGATTGGACGCAACGATGGCTAATTGCATTGAACGAATCCAAATCCGTTCACATAAATTTTACCAATAAGCGAATACAACACGTTCCAGTGAAAATAAATAACACCACCGTAGTCTACTCGAACACCGCAAAATACCTCGGCATAACGCTGGACGCCAAGCTTCGCTGGAAAGCACACGTTAAAAAGAAACGAGAAGAATTGGGCATAAGATACAAGAAAATCTACTGGCTTATTGGTAAGTCGGCTTTGTCGACATAAAATAAACTCGTACTTTACAAGCAGATACTTAAATCTGTGTGGACCGATGGTATCCAACTGTGGGGCTACACTAAGCCAAGCAATATAGCAATCATTCAACGCTTCCAAATCTCCAAATTTAAGAAATCTCCACACGGATCTTGAGATGTAATTAGTAACCAACGAAATTGGAAAGTTTGCAGAGAATCATCAGAACAGACTTCTCCAGCACACGAATGTTGAGGCAATCCAGCTTCTTGACAATTGTGACAGTGTGCGAAGACTCAAAAGAACTAAACCTTTTGAGTTGGTGAAGTTACATTAAAAAAGCAGAGCACAGTGTTATGT
Source organism: Aphodius sticticus (assembly GCA_963966075.1). Classification (NCBI taxonomy): domain Eukaryota; kingdom Metazoa; phylum Arthropoda; class Insecta; order Coleoptera; family Scarabaeidae; genus Aphodius; species Aphodius sticticus. The sequence continues at coordinate 98,244,618 of OZ014506.1, read as the reverse complement.
GAGTGATAGGTGAACAAACCAGAGCACCGTGCAGTGTGTGAAGTTTAAAGCGTCAGCATCCAAACTAAATTTCAGTTACACCAATGGGGAACACGTAATATCGAACACTTTTTATACGTAGCAATGCTGTTAATTAATAAAAAAAAATTCATTTACGGAACAAAACCCGCTGTGAGGCTGTGTGCCGTTATTGTTTGATAATATAGTGGTGAAGTGATACAAATTAAAAAAATAGTATGTTATCAGTTGGTCTTATCATTTTACATGAAACTTAATAACAACCGTTCAATAAAATATGATCACTTTTGTTGCATTATGTACTTGACATAAGCCGTGAATGTGTGTTTTATCCACAACCAGCAAAAATTAGGTATTATATTAGGTAAATTAGTTTATAATATGGTATTATATCTGTTTGCTTATTGTGGTTAGTTTGTTATAAAAGTGCTAGCAAAGTTACATATTTAAGATAATTATGAATACAAATAGTTATGGAAATTATGCCCAAACTTATCTTATCTTTCCTACACAATGTGTTGTGACATAGTAACAAGACAAAAAGGGCGGTATTCTTATTTACGTATTTTAACGAAACTGTTTTCTGAAACATAATTTTTTATTCTTTTTACTTGTGTAACATCTTAAAAAATATATAATTAATTAATTAATTATTTTATTATTTTAATTTTTTTAAAATTAATAAACATATTTTGTTAAATAAATATTTTATTCATTTTAATTATGTTTGGACTAGATATAATAAAAACCAATCTGGTTTAAATGTTAAAAATGTTAAAGTTTCCATGATAATAGATGGGATGGCATACACCACGATTATTTTATTCTTTTATTAAGTGTAAATATATTTGAGATAATTTGTTATATGGTTATTTTCAGATATTACACGAGATTATTCACAATATCGGAATAATCGTAATAATGCCGCAGCATCCAGAACAGGTGAGGGATTACTAATTTGTGCTTTTAAAATTGTGCATATTCAGGTGTAATGTGTATATGAAGACGAACTGCATAAACTACACTTGTAAGATAAAGAAGATTTATGAAATCCATTAAATTACATTACACAACAGGTTATTATCAATTATCAATAGAATTCAATGTGCAAATATAAATAATCAGCAAATACTACTTTTGTGAAAGCCTACGTACTTATCTAGACACTAGTTTAATTTTAAAAAAATAGTCCTAAATTTTACCGAATAACTATAGCAATAAATTTGTTTTCAGATACCGTATAATTCCGGCAATAGGAATTCTGGTTTCGAATATGAAGATAAAGTTATATTATACGCTGCTGCTTCTTTGTCACGAGATGAGACCGTTAGGGATTTTTGGCTGGTATCTAATCCTGTTGGGATCGACAGCTTCGATGATGTCGTCCTGTGGGTATCATTCAAAAACGGTGACAACATAGCGGTTTTTGTTCAAGTAAAACTAACAGATAAACCATTACTGTTGGTTGTAAATAAGCCAACGACAGGAAAAGTTAAGGTAATAAAACTGTCTGAATACAAAAAGCACGCAGATCAAATTATGACTTTGAGAGCTTGTGAAGAAAACATATTTTATGAAGTATTTAAGAATGTCGACTTGGATAAACATTTCTTCTGCATATTTAGCAGCTCAAAAGAAGTTCAACCGAACTTACAAAGAAAGGCATTGAATGGTCATCACATCGGCTTTATGGACGCATCGAAAAATAACAAATATTTACAATTTGACTGCAGCAGTCAAAAATACAATCACAATTTTTATAAGCAGTTATGCATTCTTCATGATCAACCAAATGTCGCTAATCTTGATTTTGTGCTGACCGGTATTCTGGGAGAATATTTCACTCCCAAAAGGAGAATTGATTTAGACAGGAGACTAAAGAAATACATGATAAATGGCAATAATACCATACCTTTGAAGAAAAATACTTTCGAAATTATATGTTTGGAAGTACTACTGGATGATTATGTACTAACCGATATCCCACTAATAGAAGAAATCGATCAAAAGTATATAAAATTGTGGATGCAGATATTTTCGATAGAAAATGTTATAAACTTTCACAACTTTGACAAGGTTCGTCCACACCTGGGATACCTCATTCAGGAACTTATACGAGCAAAAATCGATGCGACATTTTCTTGGGATGATGGTATAACGGATAATATTAAAGAAAAGGTAGCAGAAAAATATCAAGAAACCGTGACCGATAAGAAAGATCTAATGATTCTTATGTGGAAGGAGGAAAATATACCAATAGCGGTTAAACCAGAATATACACAAGAGTTTTTAACTGAACTAAATAATTATCAACATTTAAAGAAAAGATTTATAATATTTAGCGACAGTGATGTAAATATCAGCTTACAGGATTATACAAAAGTAGTTAATCATGTCCTACAACTATCGTGCCCATTTACATTGAGGGACGCCCTAATGATAAATGTTTCATTACAAGGTCGACCTGCGGTTCCGATAGGTCAAATCGCATGCCCTAAAGCCAAACCAAACACCAAACTATTCAAGAAGCGTACAAGAATTTTGGAGAATATAACTATGGCTAATTTACTTTACTGGACAACAAAAGATTCCACTCAACGCCACCACATCATAGGTAAACTTATAAAACAACCTGAAAATGATTATATTCAAAGATATTTGACTGGAAAACAACTAACGGTAAGCAAGACAAATATATCAGGTATGGAAATACCTGATATATTAGAAAATATACCTGAGGAGAACTTGGAACATTTACCATATTCCCTAATTACTATTTCTAGTGAACCTGGGATGGGAAAATCTGAGCTTTTACGATCATTAGCTTATCACAACACACCTGATAATCTTATAGTCTTTGTGAATTTACGGGATTGCTATAAAGAATTAGCAATCGACAATGAACAAGCTGTTTCAGACAAAATAAAACACTTCTTTTCCACAACAAACCAGAACAGTGATGAACTTATTAACTGTATTTTTGATGCACATAAAAACAATAACAGTCTAGCCCTATTCGTTGATGGATTCGATGAAATACTACCAGAATACAGGAGTAAAATAAAAAGGTTGATCGAAAATATTTTGAGCGATCACGTGATTAAGATATTTATTGCTACAAGAACTCACGCAGTGGATGATCTGCCGAAAACGACCGATACCCTTTCCTTAAATTTATTACCGTTTAGTAATGATGATATAATCCGATATTGTGGCGTACGTGGGATTTCAACTGATATACTTACAAACCTTGACATAACATTGTTGAGTAATCCGCTTCAGCTCAACATGATTACCAGCATATATAAAGAATATAACAGCATTAATAATTTTGTAAGGGCAGATATATACAAACTATTTATAGAACAGAAATATTTGTTGTACTATCAAAAGGAAACAATGACCAATAATATTGCTAATATGGTATCTAAATTATCCAAAGACTTTCACCGAAAATTAGCATTAGTAGACACATTTGGAGAAGAATTTGCCGTTTCAAGAGGGCTAATACACAATAAAGAGCTTGAAACAATTCTGGAGTTCATTCAAGATCAAAATTTGGGATTAGCTTCAGTAGCCAAATCCAAACCATATATTCAGTTTATACATAAAACGTATGCCGAATTTTTGGTAGCGGATTGGCTGAATGAAAATATGAACTTTACTGACATATATCGCGTGATAGTGGAGGATACTTATTATCGTGACATCTACTGTATCTTTAATGAACTTTCTTGTCGGTTAAATGCACACACAGCAGCTATTATTGGTGATACGGATATGTTAATAAAATTGCTAAACAGCGAAGACGGCAGTATATACAAACAAGATGAATTTGGACGAAATATAGCACACATATTGGCTTGGTATGGAAAGTTTAGTGATGTTCACAAGAAACTTTACAAACAAATCACTGAGAGTCATATCGCTTCATTATTCCTATGTAGGACAGACTCCATACTCAAGGGCACTAGCAAATATTTTGAAAACGCACCAGATTATAAGACTGACGTAAACAATAATAATTGCGATCTATTGAATTATATGGATTCTGACAACAACATTCTCAAAACTTGCGAGTATATCAATATCCATCCTAAGGTTTTATGTGAACCAATTGGAACTATTGGTTTACACACCGCTATTATCAAAGGAGACATCGCGATGGTTCAACTATTTCTTAACTGTAATATTAATCTACTCCAAGAGGATACAAATGGCAATAATGCTCTTCATATAGCATGTGCTTTCGGTCATGTCAATATAACCGAATTATTCTTAGCACAATTGTGTGAACTTAATAATACCAATGGAAGAGGAGATACTGCGCTCCACTACGCCGCTAGACATGGAATTGTAATTACTGACATTTTAAAATCAAATAAGTTCCCACAAGTACAAAATAAGACTGACGATAACGTTTGCACTTCCGAACGATATCTAAAAATTATTAAATTACTGCTTGATAAAGGAGCCAATCCTCATGCCGTAAACTGTGATGGTATGAACGCAATTCACTTAGCTGCACAAAATGCGAATTTGAAAATAATAGAAGACGTGTCGGATAATGGTTGTTCCACGTCGATACAGAATAATGATGGATGGACACCACTACATTTCGCGGCTTCATATGGACATCTACAAGTTATACAAGTGTTGCTCACGAAAGAGATTGATCTAAATAAGAAAACCAATACCAGATCCACAGCAATCATAGAGGCTTCTATGGGAATTTGAAAATAATAGAAGAGGTTTTAGATAAGGATGTTTCACCGTCGATACAGAATAGTAATGGATGGACCCCCTTACATTTTGCGGCTTCGCATGGACATATAGAAGTAATACAGATGTTGCTTACGAAACAGATTGATCTAAATAAGAAAACCTATTCCAGAAGCACTGCAATCCTGGAGGCTTCTATGGCGGGCCATTCAGAAGTCGTTCAGTTCTTAATCAGTAATGGTGCCGATCCAAAAACATGTAATATTCATGGATGGACGAGCTTGCATTTTGTGGCATCTCAAGGAAACACAGAAATAGTAGAAGTATTAGTCTCACGTGGTATTGATGTAAACAAACAAACGAGTTGCAAGTGTACATCTCTCATTGAAGCGTACAGGGCCGGTCATTTGCATATTGCTAAGTATCTTCTCAACAATGGTGGCGATCCCAATCAAACTGACAAAAACGGTTGGAATTGTTTACATTTAGCAGCAGATCGAGGAGACTTGGAGATGCTTAAACTGTTAGTAACGAAAGGAATAAATATAAATCAAAAGAACAACGATGGGAATACTGTACTAACATTGGCTTCCAAAGGTGGATATTTTGATGTTGTTCTCTTTCTACTTAATAACGGTAGTGACCCTGTGCAATCGAATAAAAATGGCCTCAATGCTTTACATTTTTCAGCAAGCAAAGGGCACTTAGAAATTGTTAAACTTTTAGTCAACAAAGGAATTGACATAAATCACAAAAGCAACTCAGACCTTTCTGCAATTGATATGGCATACATGGGGGGACATCTAAATGTTTCAATATTTTTGCATGAGATCGGTGGCGATACTTCCGATGGACAGTGGATCAGCTTACTTACAGCAAAAATGAATGGATTCACAGAAGCGTTTAAACTCCTGTTAAAAGGAAATGATGCAAAACAGAACATTAATTATTCCAGTGCGATAGAAGAATTGAATGCACTGTTGTTTGCCGGTTGTCAATATCTACGATCGAATGAAATCAAATATAATATTACACTAACGATTAGTAAATGTGTTCAACGTACCCAAAGTTTAGACATTGATCCACCTGTTTTAAACTTTGAACTGCATCCACTGTATGTTGCAGCTGCGTTCGGGTATTTAGAAATAGTTAAACTGATAATCACACAGGAGACGGATGCACATACTAAATCATTTGCGATAATTGTTGCATGCGAATCGGGACAAATAAATGTTGTTGAGTACCTCCTTAATGCCGGTGGCGATCCTCTGCAATGCGTTGATTATGGACTAATCTCCATACATTATGCAGCCATAAATGGACACTTAGACGTAGTTAAACTATTACTGACAAAAGGAATTGATGCAAACCATAGGACACATGATGGTTCCACAGCGATGAGCTTTTCCAGCAAATTGGGTCATTTAAACGTTGTTGAGTTTCTTGTTAATGGAGGTGGCGATCCTTTACAATCGAATACAAAAGGATGGAATTCCTTACACTGGGCAGCATTGAATGGGCATACAGAAATAGTTAAACTGTTAGTGTCAAAAGGGATGGACGTAAATCAGAAAACACCCAACGGCAACACTGCGTTGAGTTTGGCATCCGAATTTGGACACTATCGCGTTGTTGAATTTCTACTGTATTCCGATGGCGATCCATTGCAACATGATGAGAATGGCTGGATTTCATTGCATTTTGCAGCTCAGAATGGACACTTAACCATAGTTGAATTATTATTAACAAATGGAACTGATGTAAACCATAGAACAAATGATGGCCTCACGGCTTTATGTTTGGCTTCCGCGCATGGACATTTAAACGTAGTAGAATTTGTACTCAATGCTGATTGCGATCATTTAAAGTCGGATAGAAATGGATGCATTTCATTGCATTATGCAGCCCAAAATGGACATTTGGACATAGTTAAATTGTTATTAACAAAAGGAATTGATGTAAACCATAGAACAAATGATGGCCTAACTGCAGTAAGTTTGGCTTCAGCGCATGGACATTTAGACGTTGTTGAATTTGTGCTTAAGGCCGATTGCGATCCTTTGCAATCGGACAGAAATGGATGGATTTCATTGCATCATGCAGCTCGAAATGGACACTTAAACATAGTTGAATTGTTATTAACAAAAGACATTGATGTAAACTATAGAACAAATGATGGCCTAACTGCATTCTGTTTGGCTTACGTATATGGACATTTAGACGTAGTAGAATTAGTACTCAATGCCGATTGCAAAGCTTTGCAATCGGACCGAAATGGATGGACTTCATTGCATTATGCAACCAAGAGTGGACACTTGGACATAGTTAAATTGTTATTAACAAAAGGCATTGATGTAAACCATACAACAACTGATGGCCTAACCGCACTCTGTTTGGCTTCCGCACATGGTCGTTTAGACGTTGTAGAATTTATACTCAATGCCGATTGCAATCTATTGGAGTCGAATAGAAATGGGTCGATTTCACTGCATTATGCAGCCCAAAATGGACACCTAGACATAATAAAATTATTATTAACAAAAGGCATTGATGTAAACCATACAACAAGTGATGGCCTAACTGCACTAAGTTTGGCTTCAGCACATGGACATTTAGACGTTGTTGAATTTGTACTTAATGCCGATTGCGATCCATTACAAGCGGACACAAAAGGGCGGATTTCATTGCACCATGCAGCTCAGAATGGACACTTGGACATAGTTAAATTGTTATTAACAAAAGGCATTGATGTAAACCATACAACAAGTGATGGCCTAACTGCACTAAGTTTGGCTTCAGCACATGGACATTTAGACGTTGTTGAATTTGTACTCAATGCCGATTGCGATCCATTACAAGCGGACACAAAAGGGCGGATTTCATTGCACCATGCAGCGCAAAATGGATACTTGGACATAGTTAAATTGTTATTAACAAAAGGCATTGATGTAAACCATACAACAAGTGATGGCCTAACTGCACTAAGTTTGGCTTCAGCACCTGGACATTTAGACGTTGTTGAATTTGTACTCAATGCGGATTGCGATCTTTTGAAGTCGAGTAGAAATGGATGTATTTCATTGCATTATGCAGCCCAAAATGGACACTTGGACATAGTGAAATTGTTATTAACAAAAGGATATGATGTAAACCATAGAACAAATTATGGCCAAACTGCATTAAGTTTGGCTTCCGCGAATGGACATTTCGACGTTGTAGAATCTGTGCTCAATGCCGATTGTGAAGCTTTACAATCGGACCAAAATGGATGGATTTCATTGCATCATGCAGCTCAGAATGGACACTTGGACATAGTTAAATTGTTATTAACAAAAGGCATTGATGTAAACCATACAACAAATGATGGCCTGACCGCACTATGTTTGGCTTCCGCACATGGACATTTAGACATTATTGAATTTGTACTCAATGCGGATTGCGATCTTTTGAAGTCGAGTAGAAATGGATGTATTTCATTGCATTATGCAGCCCACAATGGACACTTGGACATAGTGAAATTGTTATTAACAAAAGGATATGATGTAAACCATAGAACAAATTATGGCCAAACTGCATTAAGTTTGGCTTCCGCGAATGGACATTTTGACGTTGTAGAATCTGTGCTCAATGCCGATTGTGAAGCTTTACAATCCGACCAAAATGGATGGATTTCATTGCATCATGCAGCTCAGAATGGACACTTAAGCGTAGTTGAATTGTTATTAGCAAAAGGCATTGATGTAAACCATACAACAAATTATGGCCTAACCGCAGTTTGCTTGGCTTCAGCACATGGCCATTTAGACGTTGTTGAATTTGTACTCAAGGCCGATTGCAATCCTTTGCAATCGAACAGAAATGGATGGATTTCATTGCATCATGCAGCTCAGAAAGGACACTTAAGCATAGTTGAATTGTTATTAACGAAAGGCATTGATGTAAACCATACAACAAATGATGGCCTGACCGCACTATGTTTGGCTTCCGCACATGGACATTTAGACATTGTTGAATTTGTACTCAATGCGGATTGCGATCCTTTGCAAGCGGACAGAAATGGGTGGATTTCGTTGCATCATGCAGCTCGAAATGGTCACTTAGGCATAGTTAAATTGTTATTAACAAAAGGCATTGATGTAAACCATACAACAACTGATGGCCTAACCGCAGTTTGCTTGGCTTCAGCACATGGCCATTTAGACGTTGTTGAATTTGTACTCAAGGCCGATTGCAATCCTTTGCAATCGAACAGAAATGGATGGATTTCATTGCATCATGCAGCTCAGAAAGGACACTTAAGCATAGTTGAATTGTTATTAACGAAAGGCATTGATGTAAACCATACAACAAATGATGGCCTGACCGCACTATGTTTGGCTTCCGGACATGGACATTTAGACATTGTTGAATTTGTACTCAATGCGGATTGCGATCCTTTGCAAGCGGACAGAAATGGGTGGATTTCGTTGCTTCATGCAGCTCGAAATGGTCACTTAGGCATAGTTAAATTGTTATTAACAAAAGGCATTGATGTAAACCATACAACAACTGATGGCCTAACCGCAGTTTGCTTGGCTTCAGCACATGGCCATTTAGACGTTGTAGAATTTGTACTCAAGGCCGATTGCAATCCTTTGCAATCGAACAGAAATGGATGGATTTCATTGCATCATGCAGCTCAGAAAGGACACTTAAGCATAGTTGAATTGTTATTAACGAAAGGCATTGATGTAAACCATACAACAAATGATGGCCTAACCGCAGTTTGCTTGGCTTCAGCACATGGCCATTTAGACGTTGTTGAATTTGTACTCAAGGCCGATTGCAATCCTTTACAATCGAACAGAAATGGATGGATTTCATTGCATCATGCAGCTCAGAAAGGACACTTAAGCATAGTTGAATTGTTATTAACGAAAGGCATTGATGTAAACCATACAACAAATGATGGCCTGACCGCACTATGTTTGGCTTCCGCACATGGACATTTAGACATTGTTGAATTTGTACTCAATGCGGATTGCGATCCTTTGCAAGCGGACAGAAATGGGTGGATTTCATTGCATCATGCAGCTCGAAATGGTCACTTAGGCATAGTTAAATTGTTATTAACAAAAGGCATTGATGTAAACCATACAACAAATGATGGCCTAACCGCACTATGTTTGGGTTGCGCGAATGGACATTTTAGGGTTGTTGAATTTTTTCTTAAAGCCGGCAGCAATCCTTTGCAATCGGCTGAACATGGATATAATAGCCCTTTACAGTTTGCAGCTATGTATGGACACTTAGACGTAGTTGAATTGTTATTAACGACAAAAATTGACGTAAATCATAGAACAAATGATGGAGTAAATGCATTATGTTTACCCTCCTAATCTCGACATTTAGATGTTGTCGAGTTTATCCTGAAGGTCGAAGGGGATCATTTACCACAAAATACAAGTACATTTAAACATAGTTGAATTGTTAACAAAAGGCATTGATGTAAACCATAGAACAAATTGTGGCCGAACTGCATTAAGTTTGGCTTCCGCAAATGGATATTTAGACGTTGCTGCATTTGTACTCAATGCGGATTGCGATCCGTTGCAATCGGCCAGAAATGGATGGATTCCATTGCACTGTGCAGCCCGGAATGGATACTTAGACATAGTTAAACTATTATTAACAAAAGGAATTGATATAGATCGTAAAACCCATGATGGTACCACTGCGTTACGTTTGCCCTCCGAATTTGGCCATGTGAATGTTGCAGAGTTTCTAACTAGGATTCAAGAATTGCCCTAACGAACCCCAAACACCAATAATTAAAATTGGACATAAATTATATCGGAGACTGCAAACGAACATTAGAGAGGAAAATTAAACAGGTAATGAAGCTTTTGGTCATAGGTAGCAAAGACCAACATAAAACAGAAACAGTAATTAAATTATTAATCATTAATTATTAATCAAACAGACAAATGTATCAACACACTAACAGCATAGAAGTCTACATGATCACAGAAAAGAAACAGCTGGTGCAATGTGACATGGCCTAAACTGAGGTGTAACACGACACTATTTTACCAGCCGCTGGTTACTGTCGGATGTAAGCAGCCATTAAGCCGCATTCTACAAACCCTCTACAGCCGCTGCTTCCTACTACCTTCATAAGCTTTCGAAAATGTGCCGCCTAAATAAGTATTTTAGCCAAATAAAAACATTTGTAATACTGATCTAACGATTGATAAAATTAGCGCAGTATGACCGCCGCTGTAGGAATAAAGCAGCCCCTTTGAGGGGAAATGGAAGAACACTTTCTTTAAACTTTTTCAAATAATATTTTGTATTTAATTTAATTTAGAAATAAATGTATGTGTTAGATTTTGGATAGAATAGCGCTTTTCATATTATTGTACAATTTTGGAAAATAAATACTGATACACAGCAGACTTTTTGTTTTTGGTGAACCTTATCTAGATGAGCATGAGCGTGCAGGACAAACTTTTCAATATGACGTCACAAGCTGTCAGCTCATTCCATTTTTAATCGAATTGATGAGAACATTTTGAAAATGTGAAAAACTAGTTCTAGAATACAGTACAGTGCTTATTTCAACATTTTTTGTTGGGTACTTGATTTTCATTTCCACAGTACTATTACTGCAAAAAAGGTCCCTTATAGCCGTTTTACACTACATAATTCTTGCGCAAGAAGTTACACAAGAAGTTGTGCAACAGAAATCTTCAAACAGAAAATGGTTCAATTTCTAGACAAACTAGTCAGCATAAGAAAAATCATCACAATTTCTGTTTAATATGTTGTCAGGAGGTACTACTGCACAAATTGTGTACTAAATTGCGCACTAAATTGCGTAGTGTAAAACAGCTATTAGACTCAAAATCTAGTGTAGAATAAGTACTGTAAGTACTTAAGTACTTCTAGAAGAAATGAATTTGGGCCACTGTTGTGATTTCACTGAAAAAAATTCTATATGCCAAACAATAAACTACAGGGTGACCCACGCCATATGTACTCCCATTTATTTTTTTTGTTTATAAAGCTGGACAAATGAAATTTGGGAAAGTGTTAATAGACAAAAATGCCATTATTTGGAATACTCTTGAGGTTGATATGACTTCCGGTTTTTCCGGAAATAACGTCATCATTAAAATTTTAAATGGCAGAATATAGGGTATTCTTTGTGTGATATTTCCAATCAGAATTGACATTCTGAACACAAAAACATATCGATCGTCAATTTTTATAACCAAGTCAAGCAATAATAACTTTTTTATGTATTAATCTAGGTGGCTATGAATTGGTGAAAATAGTCGAGAATTGTCAAATAAACACTAACTAAATCGATTTTGGCCAACATTGTTTTACTGGCGCCCTCTAGCGCGATTTAATTGGTTTTTGGCCAGTGAGTATTTTTTCCACAAGTACCCAATGGCGATACCCTGATTATTCGATAGGAAAGCTCTTTCCGGTTAAAATGATATGAAGTACTTGATATTTTGTTGAAATTCGTAGAGTACAAATGTTGTTAGAAGCAAGGAAATCGAAAAAAATATTGACATAATGATCAAATAATAAAAGGATATGGTTCTTCCTGTTCAAGATTATTTATTTTACGTAGTTACATGTTTCGCCCTAACGAGGGCATCTTCAGACTACAAGTCAAATCAAACATAAAAAAACTCATCAAAGACAAAAGTAAAAATTTTTGCGTCAGATTTCATGAGGAACAACGTGTTCGAGAATGTTCGAGAATCTTTCTCGAACACGTTGTTCCTCATAAAATCTGACGCAAAAATTTTTACTTTTGTCTTTGATGAGTTTTTTGTGTAGTCTGAAGATGCCCTCGTTAGGGCGAAACATGTATATACGTAAAATAAATAATCTTGAACAGGAAGAACCATATCCTTTTATTATTTGAATACACCTGTTATTTTCTGCGTTTGCTTAGTTATATAATGATCAAAGTCACTCAATGGACCACTCGAAGGAAGTAACCTTAAACGTCAGCTTCACGCTACGATTTATCAGCCAAATATCAAGCATTTGGTATCATTGTCGAAAGAATGTTTGTCCTCGAATAATCAGGGTATTTCGTTCGAGTAGTCCATTGAGTGACTTTGACTTGTACGATGACTTTGATCATTAGGTCAATATTTTTTTCGGTTTCCTTGCTTCTAACAACATTTGTATTTCATCAAAATATCAAGTATTTGGTATCATTGTAATCGCGAAGATGTTATCTATCGAATAATCAGGATGTGGCCATTGGGTACCCGTGAAAAAAATGACTCACTGGCCAAAAACCAATTAATTAATTGTCGGCCAAAATCGATTTAGTTAGTATAAGTCATAGCCACCTAGATTAATACACAAAAAAGTTATTTTTGCGTTGCCTTGGTGATAAAAATTGACGATCGATATGTTTTTGTGTTCAGAATGTAATCCTGACTGAAAATATCACACAGAAAGAATATAGGGGTGCCATTTAAAATTTGAATGACCACATCATCTCCGGAAACACCGGAAGTCATATTAGCCTCAAGAGTATCCCAAAGACCGGCATTTTTTGTCTATTATACTTTCCCAAATTTCATTCGTCCAGGTTTACAAATAAAAAAATAATCGGGAGTACCTACGTACGTATATGAAAATGTACATTATCTTTATAAAATTATTCATAGATATGACTATTGTTATGCATTCCACATATTACATTTTTGGTCTAAGACAAAGCATAAACATTTATGAAAATCACATTTTCTGGGAATAATAATAATTGTTCCCTGTATTCATTCTGTATGTAGACCTGTCTATATTTACACCTTCCTTCCTTCACAGCATTTTCCAATAACCTCAAACAATTCCTAAGTACACTACGCGTCAAAATTCACGCACCACTATAAAATTGTTACAAGAAAATCCTGTGTATATCTCGGACCTGACAGTGTATCTTGTTCAGGGAAGGAGCCGAAGTTTGGCGTATACAGCTATTACCGATTAGAACCACATGCGCTTAATCAACATTTAATATAACACTACGAATACTTTACTTTATTTGACCGTAAGAGAACCCTTCCATTTCAGTCCTGAAAAAAAATGCTTAAAACTAAAATTTGAATAAAAATTAATACCACAGTATCATTACGGATGAATCTACCAAAAACGGAACGAAAGAATCATCAAAATCGCAACCAGTCAGCGGTTCAAGAGAACACAAACTTTTAAATCGTGACAATTTTTTAGTGGTTCGTTTATTTTGACGTGCAATGCGTACACACACACTTTCAACAAACCACATCGTCGTCACAAAGGATACCAAACACCAACCACGTGAAATTAGCATTAATTTTCACGTACTTCCAATTCCAAACTGTGGGTTCGAGTAGCAGAAGTAGGTCGGGAACTTTCTTACTTGTGTGCGTCTTAATGGCCTTTGTGTTTAGGTTTCGACTCTTGGACGGACTCCGATTGGACTGTTGGGCGCGTGTTTCCTTAGTTTGCCTTACTTCCGGCCGGAAAGTTCGGATCCGAGCTTCGCGTCCGAAACATTCGCGAAAGCCGAAATTCTAGAGGGTTTAAGTAATCTATAGAAGCTCACGTGAAATGACGCAACCGGCACGCTATCAAACGTTAGCTACATGCCTTTCGGTTTCCGTTTAGCACGAATAACTGAAGATAGGGTATTTGTAAAAGTGAAGAAAAAAAATGTTGTCTCCTACTAGTTGAAGGAAGATGTAGACATGTTTTCACTTCTAGGAGAATTTTGAGTTTTGCTACTGTCAACCAGAAAGTCATATTTATTATTATTTATTTACTAATTTTCTTTTTACCGAAAATGAGGATTCTTATAAAAGTAACCTCCTTGTGAAAGAGAAATGCCAATCTAGCAGTCTGCTAATGCCACTGTGGTAGTTATGTAGAGATTATCCTTATACCGACACAAAAATAAAACAACACCATGACTATTTTTTGAGGAGTACAGAGGAGTTTGTTTGTTGGAATCTATCACCGACAAATATTCGGTTGTTATTGTACATGTCTAGAGACAGAAAAATCATTCTAAAGTACCAATCAGCATTCACAATAAATGTTCAAATTGAAAACCGTCTGTTTCTACACACAGCTGCAATCTTTGCGGAATCGTTTGTGAGTCGTCCAATTTCATGTTGAACGGTCGAAAAGATAATAATAAATATAATAACTAATGAAAGCTGTAAGGATAATCAAAGGTAGAACGGTGGAGATGACACGAAATTATTACAAAGTTGTATTACTTAAATCGATTATATGCAACTGTTGAAAGTGACAAACGTCAAAATTATTGTTATTGTTGGTTCTTCTTTGGTAGAAGGATCACATCTACCGAAGAAAAAGATGGTTCTTTATTCTAAATTGCAGCTTCTCCATCAATAGATTTCAAATAATAACACCAATCAAGAGATCGGATATAATGACTTTGAAGACGTTTAGATTATAGATTGTCCACTGAGAATTTTGCGAAGAACATCACCACGTGTAGCCCTTCCGCCTTTTTATACACATCATGTATATAAAAAATAAACGAAACAAAAATAAAATAAGCTTAAAACAAGCAATATAAAAATATCGCGAAATTGTTTGAGGATTTAATGGATTTTAAGCTGCTTACAACAATAATATAACAGCAAAATAAAAAATCTGATGTGGCCAGGCACATGACTTTATCATACTATATATAAAATTAATACTTTAGCTGCATGAGATTCTATTTGATCGAGATCGGCTATGTGGGCATTAAAATAAAACTAGTAGAACTAGACAGATATGTCGATTAAAGCTGCGTTCGGATATTGTACTCCGTTGACACCGGGTACACCGCCTAAAGGACACTTACGTGTTATTGGGTGTAAATTATTGGGAACGCAGCTTATATTGACAGTAGGTATTGTCAAAACATTAGCGTTTGGCAATACCCACTGTCATTAGAATCAAAATATACGACATATCCTGGCTACTAGTTTTAATGGAGTACGACCGATCTCGATGAAATAGAATTTGCTCATGCAGCTAAACTATGGATTGTACCAAAAAATTTCATAGTCATAAATTATTCAGAATTTCCTCTACTTTAATTTATTATTTAACTATTTCGACGAAATTCCAGAAATGGCGGCTTATTTGCAAACTCTTTCAAAAATGCTAAGAGTAAACCTCCAGTTCCTTTGGACTCTTTTCAACAGAAAGCTTTTCAACTCTAAGTTAGGTTGAAGGCTCATAACTCTGAAACTACTTATCAAACAGAAATAAAATGAAGTTTGTTATGTTCCTTAGTAATTTCTATATAAAGTGTATGAATTTCAAAATATTCTCTCTCTCGGTGTAAGCGTGAGCGTGATAGAAGTGTAAAAAGGCACCCGGTTTTTGTAATTCTTTGAAATTCGCACTTACCTTTCTGATTTTTTTCTTAAAAACCGCTTACCCGAAAATGTTCGAATTCTCATAGGTTAAAATATAGAATTTCATCTACACATTACCCTTTTTTAAGTTTTACATAATAAAGAGTGTAAACAAGTTTGCAAAAATCTGGCACAGTGTTTTTAATTCCCTCGCTCTCAAATTTATTCCTACGGCCAGAAAATGTTGATAGCTATACATGTTATACAGAAATGATATACAGGGTTGGGCAACTAAATGGAATATTGTCTGCACAGAGTAAATAATTAGTTTTATCAAAAATTATTAAACATAAAAGTTGTTTGACTATGTTTTCCCCATATTTTCATAAAATCTAATTATGTCTAAATAATAAAATAAAAGCATGGCGACTATGACGTCATTTTTTTTAAATGGCAACTTATGACGTGTGATACATCGCTGGATAGCTCTATTTCTTACCTTTACAGCCGTATAATACATTCCTCCACATTCATAATAAATCAAATGTAAATTAATAAAAAACGCAAAAAGATCAATAATTTAATTTATTATTAGAAAAGAGAAAGGAAATACAGGTTGCTTACTTAAATTAAGTAAAGCGAACTTCAATTTAAATAATGAAACTAACGCAAAGGTTCGAACTGAGCACTATTTACTTCTTGACAATAATAAAGTCTGTCAATAAAACCCTGTAGTGAGTTAGACAAGGCCTGTGCTGGAGTGCGTATTAACTCACGTCGGA
The DNA here is from genome assembly GCA_963966075.1 of Aphodius sticticus. Classification (NCBI taxonomy): domain Eukaryota; kingdom Metazoa; phylum Arthropoda; class Insecta; order Coleoptera; family Scarabaeidae; genus Aphodius; species Aphodius sticticus. Next base: position 98,227,712 of record OZ014506.1, on the reverse strand, counting down.
TTTGTTCCTTCAAGTTTTCTAAACTATCCGGTCTATCTATATAAACCCTATTTTTTAAATCACCCCATAAATAAAAATCCAATGGGCTTAAGTCCGGTGAACGTGGGGGCCACTCTATTGTCCCCCTTCTACCAATCCAACGATTTTGAAAATAATTATTCAAAAATTCACGGACTATTGCGGAATAATGAGGAGGTGCTCCATCCTGTTGAAACCAAACCGTGTTGATGTCTTCAATTCTTTGGATATCAGGACAAATGTTTTGTTGCAGCAAGTCTAAATATTTCTGCCCAGTCAGCGTCCCGTCTATAAAATATGGACCAATAATGTGGGTATTTAAAATACCAACCCAGAGATTAACTTTTTGGGGATGCTGGGTATGCGCCTCCTGTATCCAATGTGGATTTTCTGCCGTCCAGTAACGACAATTGTGACGATTAACAGTGCCATTTAAGCAAAATGTTGCCTCGTCGGAAAATAGAATCTTCTTAACAACTTCATTGTTGTTACACAGCTCGGTCATCTGTTCACAAAACTGTAACCTTCTATCGTGGTCAACATTTAAAGCTAGTTGATTGGTAGATGTTTGAGGGCAATCTTGGACAGACAACAAAACATCCAAGCTCCTTTCTTCGTTTGTTGCTGATTTGGTTCGAATTCTAGAATCGCCACGTACGCTTCCAGTAGCATTAAAGCATGCTAAAATTTTGCTGACGGTTGACTGAGTAATGGGATTTCTGTCGGGATGGACATCATTGAATAAATCGCAAACCTCTCTTTTTCAACTTTTATGTTTAAAATTTTTTGATAAAACTAATAATTTACGCTGTGCAGGCAATATTCCATTTAGTTGCCCAACCCTGTATAGAATGATTACGCAATTAATCTCATTTTGTTCATTAAAGCATTTTAGTCTGAGAATAGAATCTGTCTTGATTCAATATTCCTATGTCCAGCGGGCGGTTGTTAGTCAAGCCAAGCGCTGGCTGCACACGTGTGCACCGGCTGTTTATTTTGGACAAATTATAAGATTTCAACATACCTCAAAATCGATCATTTATTCATAAGACTTTTTCTTCTAACGGCACAATTCATGTTTTAGCGCAAGTATTTTCAGTATTAAGTCACGCCGCGCCGCTCTGTGGAAATTTCGACAATTGTGGTAACAAACAGGGAAAGCTGTTCTTTCCAAAATTAGTATTTTGAAAATCTACTATTGCGTAAAGACTCACGGGGTGTAAGTCAATTCTATAAAAATGCATGAAGTATTATGGATGAGTTTGATGTAGATTCACTTTTTTACTCGTCCGAAAGAAACAACGATCCTTGGATAGTTGAATCTCCCAGACGCGATGCGGATAATATAGTAATGTACAGTCGTTTCCAGATGAACCACCAAAACAATCTACTTCCGGTCAAAGTCGACTACAAGAAACATCTTATATGTTTCAATGTAGGTATTCCAATATGTCACCTAACACTGAAACGCTATATGAGCATTAGAGCTCATTTTGATCAGTTTGGATTAGTACCCTTTGACCGTTAATAACAAACCCTAAGAAGGCAGACGATTTCATAAAAAAAAAGCCACAGAAAGAGCTTCCCGAGAAAAAACGCTATCACGGAAACAAAATACAAATGCAAGATTTATTCATAGTATAAAAAAGAATTTCATTCTGTACGATTACAATAAGCAATACCTTTTGCAATTACATTATTATTTTCACAGCAATGTTATGGTCTTTTATTTCAAATGTATAAGAAGTTAATATAGTTAATAGCATAATTTATCGGATTTCAGTAATACAACAATATACGCCAAATTCGTGAGGGAAAAATACATCAAATATTGATTTCTGTCGTGCAGTTTCGTACACATATCGAGGGAGGTGTATATTACTTCCAATATTACTTCTATTAGTTCGTATTTTTTATGTTTTACTTGTTTTCGGCAATAAACATTTTGTCAGATTATTTTTTTCGAAGAACTAATAAAAAAATATCAAAATTTCTATTAGAAAACAAAAATTAATATTTATCTTTATTTTGGTGTACCTACCTATCGCATTTGTATTTCTAATATCAAATAGCTTGGTAATCGCCGAGAAAGCTAACTTGTTTTGCGAGTAAAATGCAAACGCACTGATTCCCTCCGCGAAAAAGTAGTTCCGTTCATCGGCCCGTAACTTTGTCAAATTTCATCGGATTAATCTCGGATAAATGACATGTTAAAGTATAAGATTCCAGCATCCTGAATCTGCCAAAACCCCAAAATCGATAATTTAGCAGTAAGACCCCTTTCTTCGGAGCCGGTGACATATGAACTTTTGTTCCGATACCTTTAGTAGTTTCTCCGGAATCGTCATCACAAAAAATGGGTACGCACACGCACACGCACACGCACACGCACACGCACACGCACACACACAGACATTTTTTTTGTACCTTGATTAAAAATATTCAGGGAACCCAAAAATACTCATTTCCACTAAAATATCAATTTTTTTTTTGGCACGATTGCAATACTTTACATACTACGGATGATAAAGTAAAATGCTTAGAACGCGTACAGTATTATTGACGTGTAATGAATTACATTAATTTATTATGAAAACTAATTCATCCACATTGTCCTCACATTGTATAAGGAGAAAGCAGCAGCAGATATCTCACTACCTAATAATATTGTAATTTTATTACATTTGTTTTCAAAAATAAAATCCTACCGACATTGTTTTATTTTCAGATCTTTCAACCGGTCCACGAATTATTGCTTCTGTATTTGCCGGACCCCGGTTGTAAGAAGGTTGATGAACGCTGATTAATTAAATTAATAAAATTAATTCTGAAAAAGACTAACATCCCGCGATACAACCTAATATCAGAAATTGCTTTCAAACCCTAAGAAATTACATTAATAATTTCTTTTATATTTATTGCCAAGCAATATTGTTTTCCATCCACTCTGGTACACTCTGGTAAAGAAATAACCATATGCAAACATTTTACAGTTTTAATTAATACGCCGAAACATACCTCGAAAAAGGCTCCCACATACAACAGTACCTCGTTAAAATATATTAATACAAGCAAATTAATTTCACAACGAAAAATCCAATTAAATCCAGGCTCGACTTTTTTCCACCTGATTAATTACCACGTCGCTCGGCAGGAGGCGCTCCACCACCTCAGCCAAGCCGTACACCAGCGCCCCCTTCGTTAAAATTCAGTTAGCAGTATTCTAATTTTATCCCGCGAGTTTATTAAGAGTAATAAACCGAACAGCCAAATCGAATCATCGACGCGCGTACCGCCTCTCGAATACGACGACGCTCGATCGGTAAATTGACTACGTTCTGCCGTCCCGACGTCCGTCTTGAGTTACCGGCTGAGTTGGCTATGCGGTGTAGTCAGCGCCGCACAGTGGGGCTCCGCTGTATATAGGAGGAATAAAAATGGTTTTCACATTTGCCCCATTTTATTATTTTACATTTATTATTTGAAGCTCTTGTTGTGATTCTAGCATTTGCTCTACATACATTTCAAAAATGCTTTGTGTAATTTCAAGTGCTTATTGGTTATTGTAAAAAAAATGTTTAAATGATTGATATCTATTTGACATTCAGGTGTAGAAACGATTGGTTATTTTAGAATGGAATTATATATTATAATTTATGCTTAACATAATTTTGAAATGTGAAACCGAGACAAAAATTACTTTTGAAAATAAAAAAAAGACACACTTTAAGCTTTATTATGAGAGCAAATTCCAACTACGAATTTGATTTCATAATTAAAAAGATCAACAAATTTTCTATATAAACCACCACGTTCAATATTTTATTATAAATTTGTTTAATTTGAAAAATTGCTTCCAAAAGATAGGTATTTTCTTCACATCAATTCGTTAGATGGCCATAACTTGGCAACTAAACCTCACATTAAAAAAATATTCTGTATGCACATTTATATCTTCTAGACGTACAATTTGGCCGATTATGAACGAATTTAAAAACCTCACTTTTTTTTCGTTGTCCGCTTCACGTGAAATGCCCCATATATAAAACAAGCAATCAAAATTATGTGTATTTTTTGTGACAGAAAAGTAGAAAAACAGATACAAGCTTAATTACTTATTGAACCAATCGTAGTTTTCACTAGAGTGAACTTATACTATAATATTATCTTTTCTTATCACCTGAACATTCCATACCAAAATTTATTTTCCAGAGCCATAATTCTCTTATTAGTGGAGTCAAATTAGATGGAAATAGTGCGTTATCTCAAATTTTAATGATCCTTTACAAAATGTACTTATTTATTTAATAAATACATATATGCATTTCTTGAAATTATTACATTGTGTATATAAGTAGTCATTATATAAATTTTTAGTGTTTAGGAACATACGGTTCCGAAGCCATTAATAAAGGATTATACAACCCCATCACCTTCAATTTGACGTATAATAGAAAGTTATAGCTGTGTATATATAAAGAGTCATTATAAAAGAAAAGTTATAAACATTTTGCTACAGCAGAACACCGTAATGTAGTTAGTTGATCGGATGCAGCCACACAATGGAAGTACCATATTGTAATTTAGGGGTTGTTCGCCTCGGAGCAAAACAACTTGCATTCATGAATATGACTACCCTAACTAATTACTTACAATTTTGTGTATGATGGAAAGTTATACAATATTTCTATTTTTAAATTCTAAACATTTGTTGCCGCAGCAAACCAAAATATCTATTCCCTCCACTCGGTGCACTCCATTATATAGTCATGTCACCATGACATGTTCACCACCGAGCAGCATTTAAAAATTAAAAAGTAAAATCGTTAATAAACATTTTTCCGTAGCAAAGATATATTTGTACCATTTGTTTTCCACGGAGACATACGTGTGACAATTATTACAAAAGCTTTTAAAAAACATTGTTTCTGTGAGTTTTTCCGTAGTATATTTCAAAACTTACATAAAAAAAAACATGAAAGGTTTGAAAAAGATGAAAGCCATTTACCGCTTTGTTAACCCTAAATCATAATAATTTGTTTTACTGTGGATTTGTATTGTTCTGAAAGAAAGTTTTATAACATGAGGGAATTTTTCTTGGCATATAAAATATGACAGGCTTTTTTACGTTTTTAAAATTCTATCAATTGTTGGTTTCAAAGTCTGTGTTCTACCGACGAACACGCTACATTTTTCAAAACTGATGCTCGATTCAGCAGTTTGACAATAATTGTCCCTAGATGGCGACCAATCTTTTGATCTGAGTGACTTTTTACTCATATAAAAGCCAGTTAAGAATTTTAACCTGGACATAATACCAAACCGGCCCGGACGCCGGGACCGATGTCTCAAACCGGGACTGTCCCGGTCAAACCGGGACGTATGGCAAGCCTAATAATAATACATAAAATATAATTATAATACATTTGCATTTTAATATTCGTTATTTCCTAAATTGGTGGTCCACACTCTCCACCGGAACTGTATTCCTCGTCTACATTTATGGAATAAGTTCTTCACATATCCTATAATCCAGGGGTGGCCAACACGTTAGTCATCTTTTCGTAGTAGTAAAATAGCCTATTGTTATCGAATATGGAAGATGAAAGATAGTTTCGATTATGTATCCAGCAAAAACAGCAGACAACAACACGGGAATCTGATTGATATGACTGATCTCACAGATTTGTCCGTTTACCGATAGCGGTTCTTTTCTTATCGCATTGTAATAAAAAACGTTAGCGGTAACAAGTGAGTCAAGCTACTCAGCTATATATCTACAACTAAGCGTATTTAAAATCTTCATCACTGGCCCAATATCTGAAGTAATAGAATAAGTAAAATAATTCCTAACACGGCCAATCCTGACTATAGCTTTGCTCTTGAAACTAGTCTCCAGAACCACTATGCTCAACGATAAACTTGATGTCAGTAACTCATTCAAACTTCAATTCGACAATTCATAATTTGCCGATATTCAAAGGTGTTACACATTCAACAATAATCAAGTTGCCATTATGTATTTCTTCTCCTTTTGTGTTCAAAACGCTTCCATTTTAGCTCAAAACATTATCAAATAATTGCAAAGAGTTAACCATCTTTCAGCTCAAAAACGTAATATAATATTTCCAAAGGGCTTTCAGCTCAAACATAATCAAACATTAGCCATAACGACCAACCATTCAGCTCTACAAAATAAATTATCATGTGAGCTAACTTATAACCTTTCAGTTCAACAAAATACACAAATATTGGCAATATTGGCAATCCTTTTAGGTCATGAAGATATACAAATATTAGCAAAGGTCTAATCATTCAGCTCGCAACAAGCTCAACAAATATTAGCAAAGGGACCACCTTTCATCTCAACAATATAAACAAATATTATTATCAACTAACTGTTTATCTCAATAAGGTAAACAAATATTATCAAAGGGATAACCCTTCAGCTCAAAACCATTCGGATATCAGCAAAGGGCTAACCTTTCAGCTCAAGAAGATAATTTACCACGGGAGTAAATGGCTGACCTTCCGGCTCAGCAAGATAAGCAAATATTCGCAGAGTTAACCTTTCAGCTCAACAAAATAAATAAATATTAGCAAAACGCCAACATTTCAGCTCAACAATGTTAGTAAGTGGCTAAACTTTTACTAAACAAAATAAAATACTATGTGAGTAAAGAGCTTACCTTCAACTTAATAAGATAAAAATATTAGCAAATGGCTATCCTGTCAGTTCAAACACAATCAAATATAAACAATCCAATATGATTGAAATATATCGAAACATGTTTCCTATATAAATAATAAGAATAAATATACAAGGGTCAAGAGCAATAACAGAATTTTTATTGAATTACAATCAAATATGTTAATATTACTCATATTTTTACGTAGGTAGATTACAGCGTGTTTCAGTACGAGATGCACTCCCGCGTATAGATAGATTAGCAAAAAAATCGTCTAAAAATCTTGTATCATTCTTCCAAGGTAAATTTTTGAAGCCCAAAAGAGTAGCAAAAGTGAAATCTTAAAATCAAATTATCAGTCATACTGTGCATTTTTTATAACAACTTTTTCATATTTACGCAAATAGTACCAAAGCTTATACATTGCAATTAATAAAACAAATTAAATTGTATTATAAGTTATACAAATTTATCTTGAAAAATTGTCGAAAAATCATGTTTTTTAGGTACCGCCTGTACGGAATGAACTCGTATCTGCAAATATAAAAAGTTGGGTCTGGAAATGTATTTTCTTTATGAGCGTAAATCTCGAAAACTTAATGAGTGATTAAAAAATACAAAAATAGTTTTGAACCTATATGTTGTCTATCTACCCATAGCACGCGGGTGTGCTACGCATATGACAACATGTTGATCGCGACATATTTTTTAAATAAAAGGTAGATCTTAAGTACACAAAAGTTGGCCACCCCTGCTATAATCTATCATTGCAAAAGTGGTTTGCAATTACAGAACAAAATTATAAGGACAAAACAACTAGAACAAAAAACTAGTGCAGGAACGTTTCCGTCAAGATTTGGGTTTGACAATAGAGAAACGTCGCCAACTTAGCGGAAATTAAAATGACGGTAATACTGCAAGAATTTGTTTCCAGTTCCACTTGCACCTTTGAAATAACAGAAGTTAATAACGACCTGATAAGACGATTCCACATCACACTTCAAAGTATTTGTGGTAAGAAAACTGATGCAAACAAATTTGACACGTACGTAACGTAGTTGAACTTTACGTAAGCAAATATAATTGCTACAACCTGCCGACTTCAGTTCACAAAGGTTACAGAGAGAGAGTTTACAAAGAGAATATAATTAGAGATCATTCTATTTTTCCTCTTGCACAGCTATCTAAGATGTACAAGAAGCTAGAATGAAAGATTATAAACAATATAGACATCATTCCAGGAAATGGGTTAGATCAGCGACCAATGAAGTTGTTTTTCATGTTTTGCTGTGCCAAAAAACACATAAATACACATAAATCACACTTTCTAGATTTACTAGAGGATTAAAATTGTTATTTCCTAAAACATTTATCAGTAGTTTTTATAATGATTAACTTTTTTTATGATACACGTAGAATTAATTAAATTTTTTGACTTGATTTAACGTCACTCGTATTAAAATTGGCCCAAAATCAAGCTTGCGGCTCAAAGGATTCTTGTTTGTAATCTCATAACAAATAAATTAATAATTAATTTTCATATTAAGCCTTTCTTGTTGTGCACACGAAATTTTATAAGAATTCATCAAAAAATGACAAAGTTACAGAATTTTGTACCCGAAAGATCATTTTTGCGCCACTGTGCGACGTCTGTCTTGAGTTACTGGCTGAGTTGATTATGCGGTGCAGTCAGCGCCGCGCCGCGCCGTCTCGATTCTCAGAGGGCCGATGCGGGATGGATCGACCGTCGAATGTCTGTCTATTAAGGGAGAGATCGAGCAGGCGTGCCACTCCGCCGGTACCCATAATTCAATATTAATATTAGTTCGGTAAGTGAACGGTGCCATTGCAGGTGCAAGCGCGCGGAACAGATCTAATTATTACCGCCGAGCTCCGTTGATAGATCGACATCTTCGGCCGGAATCGAATCATGGGGTAGTAAGTATTAATTACCGAACTACGGCGTGCCTTGCGAAGAGTCAAAGTTAAGAATTAAGTTAGTATGACATTTAGAATTTAATTTAGTTTCATTTATACAGTGTGAGGCTAAAAGTTGGACCCATATGGGAAACTTTTTATTATTCATTATTCAGAAAATTTTTCTGCTTGACCTAAAACCAAAAATGCAATTATCAAATTTAAGTTTTATTAACCATGTACAGGCTGATTCAGAAAATATGAATTAATGATAGTAATAGAGTAAAGTGCCTTTATTTTTATTATTACCGTCAAATGTTATTTGGAAAAGTTGGTTAGAAGTAAAAATTATATTCAAATTTGAAATCACAGCCACCTATCTTGAGTTTTTTTTATTTTTACTCATGTAATAAAATTTATTATGGCTGATTTTGGTTCCATTGAACTCTGATGATATATTTTAGAGAATAAAGTTATTTTTTTAACTGGTGATTTTTATACGATTCCTAACAAGTTTTGAGAATTATTGTCGGACGTTACGGATTTTACCGTAACATTGTGATTTAGATAAAATCCATAATCTCCGTTATGTACATAATATGTAAACCACAAGTGATTAGTTATTAAAAGTTATTAGTAGTTATCTGCAATGTGCTACTAAAATAACTGACGCCAAATTAGACTCTAACAATATCCTTTACTCTAAAACTAATATTTTTACTTTATCATACGCAGTATGTAAAGTATTGTAATCGTGCCAAAAAAATTTTTTGAGATTTTAGCGGAAATATGTCTTTTTGGGTCCCCTCTACATTTTTGACCAAGGTACAAAAAATGTCTGTGTGTGTGTGTGTGTGTGTGTGTGTGTGTGTGTGTGTGTGTGTGTGTGTGTGTGTGTGTGTGTGTGTGTGTGTGTGTGTGTGTGTGTGTGTGTGTGTGTGTGTGTGTGTGTGTGTGTGTGTGTGTGTGTGTGTGTGTGTGTGTGTGTGTGTGTACCCGTTTTTTTGTGGCGACGATTCCGGAGAAACTACTAAAGGTATCGGGACGAAACTTCATATTTAGAAGTTTCATAACCAAACTTAGAGCTGAAAAGCTTTCTGTTGAAAAGAGTCCAAAGGAACTGGAGGTTTAGTCTTAGCATTTTTAAAAGATTTTGCAAATAAGCCGCCATTTCTGGAATTTCGTCGAAATAGTTAAGTAATAAATTAAAGATGAGGAAATTCTGAATAATTTATGAATATGAAATTTTTTGATACAATCAATAGTTTAGCTGCATGAGCAAATTCTATTTTATCGAGATCGGTCGTACTACATTAAAACTAGTAGCCAGGATATGTCAGAAATTTTGATTCTAATGACAGTAATGACACTAATGACAACGCTAATGTTTTGACAACTTCTGTCAATATAAGCTGCGTTCAGATATTGTATTACACTTTTTACACCCAATAACACGTAAGTGTTATTGGACGGTGTACCCGGTGTCAACAGAGTACAATATCCGAACGCAGCTTTAATCGACATATCTGTCTAGTTCTACTAGTTTTATTTTAATGCAGACATGGCCGATATCGATCAAATAGAATCTCATGTAGCTAAACTATTAATTTTATATATATATATATAGTATGATAAAGTCATGTGCCTGGCCACATCAGATTTTTTTCATAATTTTAAGGAATAATATCAATATAACAATAACAGTATCAAAAATGACAATATTAACAAAATAAAAATTTTTATAAAAAGTAAACTGCTTCCGGGTTATGCCGTGTGTCAAGATGTGTTAATGCTGACGTTTCGCGAACCATGTTGCTCGCTTCTTCAAAGCTAATTGAATACTGAGTATTCAAGCCTACGTACTTATTAAAAAATTTTATTTCCACGTGCCTTCTTCCGTTTCAATACAAAGCATAGTTAATTTAAACAATCCCCTTGACACTTTTCTTCGGATATTGTACTCCGTTGACACCGGGTACACCGTCCAAATGACACGTGTTATTGGGTGTAAAAAGTGCGGTGTACAATATTCGAACGCAGCTTATATTGACAGTAGGTATTGTCAAAATATTAGCGTTTGATACTAGCTACTCTTATAAGAATCAAAATATCTGACAAATCCTGGCTACTAGTTTTAATGCAGTACGACCGATCTCGATGAAATAGAATTTGCTCATGCAGCTAAACTATTGATTGTACCAACAAATATCATGGTCATAAATTATTCAGAATTTCCTCTACTTTAATTTATTATCTCTAACTATTTCGACGAAATTCCAGAAATGGCGGCTTATTTCCAAAATCTTCCAAAAATGCTAAGACTAAACCTAATTTTTATTTCATTTTTGGCTTACACGAATTAATATCGTTTAATATTTAATAATATCTTGGCTGTCATTAACAGTTTCAGGTTTGGTGGACTCATTCGTTAAAACGACTAAACAGAATTATGTTTAGTTTATCATTAAATATTATACAGGATGTTTAACTTTTTGTGTTAAACGCAAAAATCAACAAAAAATTAATAAAAATCCTGATAAAAGTCGATGTATTTTTATAACTGGAAACCAAAAATTGTTCAAAAAATATTTAAAATAAGAAAGTTGATAAAAACATTGATGCAAAACTAGACCGTTTTTGGGTTAAATCGTTTGAAGAATAACCTGTTTTGTGAAATACCTGTCTTGTGTCTTGCAAAATTTGTCTAAAACTAGCTTGCCCTTCAATACAGTGAGTTTGAAAATATTTTAATACTGTATTTGAAGAAATTCCTCACAAAAACATAGTCGGTATTTCATAAATCACTTTAACAATCAAATAAATGTTTGGCAATACGTTTATTAGTTGTATGTTCATAAAATATGTAGCTCTATCCTCCTAATATTCGGGACGTGGAACAACACATTCTGCTAAATAATGTAAAAACTATAATTTTTTTATATATTCGGTATAGCCAGGGAATGACCGAGAGCAAGATTTTCTTTCGATAGCAAATTTTACACACGGTGGTCCATTTTAAATCATGATTTTGTTTAGTTTGAAAATGTGATAATTGAATCCAAGTTTTGAACACTCTGTATAAGATATGAAAGCACGCTTTGAACATTTTTGTTAATCATTTTTAATTGACGATATATTTCGAATGTCGGAGCTACAAATGTGGGTAGGAATTTTGCTTTTGGACAAGTTTTACTAAACAACCTTGCTATGAAACATAACCAAAGATGCTTCAAATACCGTCCAGATTTTCCCACAAAAAAAGGTTTATTCAATTTATATAAAAAATTAAATAATATTTTTACAAAATTAACAAAATTAAGACCTACCCATAGTATTAAAAGAACCTGTTAGATTAGGAAGACTAGAATTCCAGCATTTCGCTAATAAATTTATTTCTTAAATTGTTTTGGTCAAATCGGTGACCAAAATATCAAATTTCTCTTGGCAGACAAAATTGATAGATACACTTACACATTGGAGAATATAATAATTTTTAATATTATTTTAAATCCTACCTTATTTGTCCAGTCCATGATCTCCTGGAAAGTCCATGGGGGGGCGATAGTTTTGATATGATTACCAAAATTATACTATGCTATTTAAACAAAACAAGCTGCGATAAAATGCCAAAGCTATTATTATATTATTATGTTCGCCTATATCGGATGTTTACAATAATTAATTTATTGGAGGGCATTATTATTTCAATAATTATTCCTTATTAGTTTTCTTGGGTAATTAAAACAAATCATCTTTTTCAGAATATTTAAAAAATATGATAGTATTTGAAATTGAATGTGATTATTTACTAATTGACTTATAATAACTTGTGTTTTTTTTGTCGATTTCTAACATTATAATGTCCTTCCAGCTCTGCATAAGTCAGAATATGATATTAGATTATAAATCAACGCCATTATGATGTTATTCGGTAATTGAAAGTAACTAAATTAGACAAATTATTAATAGTATCATACGTACAGCAAATTTTTCAAGTATAGAGAAACTTAGACTTAAAAGGAACATCTATGAAGGACAATGACAACTGCATCACTGATTTAAGTGCATATTCAGAGGAAATCGATCTAAGGATGAACAATCAGAGTTTTTGTATCATGCAAAACATGCCTTCCCTAGTGCGGGCATAATCTTTAAAATATATATGCCACTTCCTTTTTTGTATTTTATTTATTAGAATATATATTAGAAACTCTATTAGTGATTTTATACATTGAGAATGACTTATTCCTATTGACTATAACGAACTAATTGACAATTTTGTAGCTCAAAAAGAACGAAAAGCGATGAGGTATATAATTTCCGATGTAGGCGCTTTTTAATTAAATAGTTATATAGAAATATAAACAGGCAGGATGTACATGTACATCATTTAAAAATTACAGCCACGACCTAGATTTGATACAAGGACTTTTGAGGTTTCCTTTAGTTAATAAACGGTTTTAAATTTGCTTACTTGTTGCTTCCCTTTATTTTAAAAAATATTATTACCCTCATCGAAAACTTATAAAACAGCAGACACCAGTTTGGTAAAATATTTAAACAACAACAGATGTAACATTTCAGTGGTAAACGAACTACATGATACCGAAGATGTAAGATGTCTCAAAGTATGCATATTGGTTTTGCTAGTATACGATATATATTTCAGTAAAATGATTTTGTTTCTATTGATGGTGTGATCATACTTCTAAAGACTCAACAGACACAGTATTGGTGCTTTTGGAAAAAGTAGTCACAGTAGCCAGAAGTATCACTTAATTTTGCATATTTGTGTATACAGTCATTTGGGACAATTTTACTGACCATTTTTCATATTTGTTTTATACAGGGTGTTTACGGTCTTGTGATTTTATTTTCAAGGGGTGATTAATTATCTTAAAAGAAATCCATTAACGTAAAAACGTCTTAACAAAAGTTGCATAATACGTGTGATATTACTGTTATTTTTGTCTTTGTTTTTAATGTTAAAGGGTGCCGAAACACCTTAAAAGAAGGTTATTAACGCTAAAACGATTGATCAACTACTTGAACAAAGTAAATCTATACTCTAACGATAAGTTATCAGTGAATTTTTTACTAAGTAGGCTGATGTCAGTAACTTAATATCTCTCTTATTATGCAACTTTTGTAAAGAAAATTTTATTGTAAAGGCCTTCTTTCATGATGTTTAATCACCCTTTGAAAATAAAATCACAAGACCATAAACACCCTGTATTTACTTCAAAACATAAATATTCTGTTTTATATTTATTTAATTAAGTACTGCAGTTAAATAACTCCAAATATGTATTATACCATGACTTACTGATTACGAGGGATGTACCTTTCCGAATATTTTATTGAACTTTTAAATTGACTATTACACCATAGAATGTAAACAGTTAATATTGCACTTTGCAAAACTATTCACTCCACAGCATTATAAATTTTGCGTTTTCATTCGTTTTTACACTTACTAATCAGAACAAATCGCACATATTACATATTTCCTTATATTTAAGCATTATGCTAAGAAGTATGTTGCTTAAATTCATGAACACTAATAACAATAATGAAGACTACACATTTACATGAACGACAAATACGTTAAACAGTTTAATTAACAACAATAACATCATACCATAAAAATGAAAAAGAAAAACTCTCTCAGTGAAATGTATTTTAGCTTTGTTTTTCTTATATCTTTTTAGGTTAAGGTTAGATAGATTTTATGTTGAACGGATGATTTGAAAGGTTCAAATCATACAAATTTTATTTAATGACACAATCATTTTTTTGTCTTGTCTATCTATCTGACAGAGGCTCAACATGAATTCCCATCTGTGTGATCATACTGATCTTTGGTTTTACATATATGCCAGATGTATTCTCTTAACGTAACGTAAAATACAATCTTCTTGATCAGTCTCTTCAGAGTAACTGCTATACATATCTACAAAAATATACAAAAGAGTTCTGATATACCTCCATCGTAACTCAGTAGACATTGTACGAGTACTTATCTAATCCAAGCCAGATGGTTATGTTTCACATCAAACTTTTGTAATATCATTTATTTAAATATAAATGATATGTTTTAGGTTTCTTTTTTTTTGCTGACTTAAGTTTGATATCTGTAAACTATCTGTGTGAACATACTACCAACATTTCAACAAAATGATTATCACGAAATATATTGACTAGAAAAGTCAGCAGTTTGTTCACAAATATAACATAATAACCATTATAATTGTAGATTTTCTCCTAATTTTGTTTTTGTAATTGTTTCTTCTTTTTTTTTTATTTATATCTCGCGTATTTTCTTTTTTGTTTAATTTCTATTTTTTCCTTTTTGATACTTTTTCCCTTTTCAGCTTTCTTTTGATTTCATATTTTTTTCTTTTCTCTTTAAGTGTATTTAATTTTTTATTAGTTTCTTTACACAAATATACAATAATAATCAACAATTTCTTATTTAAATATAACATTATGATTTTACTACGATTCTAAAAGAAGAAAGAGAAAAACGTGTTTTTGACCAACAAAATATAATATAGCAATAAATATAGCAAACAAATATAAACCACATAAGTATTACAAATGTGTAGTAAAGATTGTTCGGTTACCCAATTTTGCAGTTGTCCGATTGGACTAAAAATGTCTGCGGCCTGAGATAACAAAAAAATCTTCGGAAGTGTTCATCATAAACAAAACATATTGTTATTGTTAATTTACATATCAATTTGATTGAAGTGGAGTAGACTAAAAGTCAAGATGACTATAGCATATGAGCAATGATAGAAATACCAGAAACTACACATTTACAAATGTAACTATTATTTGTTGGTAATTGTTACCAACTAATAACCAATTAATAAACAAACAAAAATTATACATATCAACATATTAAAATGAAACTTCTGTAAGTCAAATTCTGACTTGATTGTTAGATTTCATGTTGAACTGTTGATTTGATAAATACTAATCAAATCATCTTAATTACTGACAGTTAATTTTTGTTGTTTTACTCACCATTAAATAAATTCATCATAAATTCCAACAATTTACCTGGAAAGACATCAAGTTTCATAAACAATTATATTATATTTTGGGACTATTTGATTTCTAAATGAACATGCTACTCTGAGGAATAATAGGAAATAAATATGCATATTGCTTTTTTTTTTATTTTGGAATGCACTTAAGCAGCGAGTTATTGGTTATTTTTTATTTAAAATGTTTTTACTCACATTGTGTTCATCGTATGAAATCAAACAATCTCGCGAACGCATCATTTACAAGTAACAAACTAAGCCAAACTATCTATGTGAGTGAACATACTACCAACATTTCAATGAAAAGCTTTAAATATAGAAACGAAATAACTTGAAGTATAAAAGTTGATAATGTGTTCACATAAGCAACATTAACTTAAATTACCTTCTTATTACTATGTTCTTTGGTCAAAAACAAATTATCTTCACAATAACAAAACATGTAAATGTGTAGTAAAGATTGTTCGGTTACCTATTTTAGCAGGCGTCATTTTCGACTCAAAATATTCCTGCTGACACAGGTAACAAAAAAATCTCAATAAGGAGAGTATTATATCACACTAGTTGATGAGTTCTGTGCCTAGAGATAATATGTTACGAATTGTTCATTTTTTAATAAAATAATACACACATAAATGGTTAATGTGTGGTTTGTGAATCGCTTTCAAAGATATATTCACAATACATGGAGTTATTATGCTGGCAAACTCAATAAATTAATAATTGTGAATGAAGCATAATTAATATAAACTTTATACTTTGTTTAGATTTTTCTTCAAAATATCATTATTAAATGAGTCAAGTGTGTGAGTTCGATTGAACCTCAAGAATAAACATAACACCAACAAAAACAAAAATATCTCAAAAAACATAAAAAAACATATCATTTTGTGTATAGTGACCAATTTTATGATACTCAAACAAATCATTAAAACTGAAATAAAACTGAGGGCATGTTGATAAATAGTGGATAGATATTTCTAGCATACTATGTCACAAATGTCTAAAATATTTGGTTACAAACATTTGAAGAAAATATTAAGATTACTGCATTTCAGGCATGAAATAAATATGTATTTTCACACACGAAATATATTGTAATTGAAAGCTGTTAACAAAGCTGAAAAATAACGTCTGCCTATTATTTGGCGAAGTTTTTTATGTTAATTTAGTTAAACTAACAATTACTAGTTTATAATTTCTTTTGTGTTCATATATTGATTGATGTATTTGTGTAGTTTTATCGATTAATTAGCTAAAAGAAAAGAAATGTTCGCCAAATCACAACCAAAAGCAAATACGGTTAGTTAAATTTTAATTAGTAATTTGTTCAATGAAAATAACTTTTTAATTCTTTATAAAACTTTGAATTTGGGGGCCTGGAAAATGTGATCAACTGTTACAAGTAAGAATTTCTGAAATAATATGCTTTCTTGATTTTTACATTTACTTTGATATCGCAGTGGCTTTCGCAGTGCATTCAAATAGGGCTGGGTTTTATTAATACGTAGACCATTATATGTTCGAACTTTGAAAAAAGGAAATTGGATGAAAACTGAAAAATACATAAGAGCGTTACATAAGCATTAAGATCATTTTGCTGTAGTAATTGTTTTATATTATATTGTAATAATATTCGAAATAGTTACTCAGGTTTAGTTTTTAGGGGTTGAATGGAAGAGCAGAGCAATTTTGTAATATTTTTTCTATTGTATTGCAAATACTACACGTATATTGAACAAATAAATTTATTATTATTATTATTATATTAAATTCCGCTAAACTTAGCCGTATATATGAGAATTAATTTATTTTGTATTGTTTTTTTATTATTTATTTTAGTATTGTTTGTAAATTATTTCCGTATTATTTACTTTAATCAAGGCATGATTATTATTAAGTGACTCTCACCGCATATTGTTTAGGATTTAAAATCTCGTTTAGTGTTTATTTGAATGTTTGAATGATTTACAGGAAGGATTCTGATTGTTAAATTTGAAAATTAGTCAGTTTTAAAAATTACTTATGAATAAAAATTCAAAACAAAATTTAGTAGTTATTTTAGTTTATTTTTTTAGATATTATTCCAAATAATTACGCTGGAAATAGGAAGTAAAAATGAAAAAGAATTATATCTCGAAACAATCGACAAGTTAAAAATATCTCTGTGAATTGATCAATGTGAAATTAAGCAATGGAATTTAACCAAAGGTACCCTCAATCTCCACTAAAAATTCGAAATTCCCTGGTGAGCGTCGAATTTGAATCAGGCCACAGAGTCTGGCTGATTAATAGAAGCAACGATTGACGTTCTAGATTAGCAGCAGATTTAAAAAAACACTACCGATTAACTTTTTTACAGCAGGTTTTGTTTCCAAGATATTTCAAGCCAAAGTTAATAATTAAAAGTACAAATTAAAATTATATAATTAAAATAATTTGCTTTTTCTATTTACAAAAAAAACTATGTTAAAAACTACAAGATATATTTTTAAATAAAAATTTAATTTAAATTATTTTGAGTTGTCTACCCGTCAAAATACACAGTAAAAAACAGGCATCTTTAAAAGCAGATATCTAAAATAAAATTTCTAAAAATGTCGATAGGAAAATAGGCAATTTCCTGCCGTTTACTTAAAATTTAGTATCTGTAATAAATAAATCAATAAGAAAATTTATTTAAATTTAGTGAATAAATTTTAGTTGTGTAATGTGTATATGATGCAATATCATTATTATCCTGGGATTTTCATTTCAACGTTTATGTTATCTTAATTAAAAAAAATATATGTTTCTAATCACAAGCACTACCAACATTGGGAGGACGTAAACTTAACTAGCAGAAGTAATTACTTGATGTATATGTTACGGCTAAAATGGATACCTGGCTAGTTTCAAAACTAACTAGCTATTTTGAAAACGAACTAAAAGCGCCGTTATATTGAAGGATTTTGCCCTTTGTTGCAAAATAGCGGGTAAACAGCAGCTAGTTTACAAACTAGTTGTTAGTATGCAAACTATATATTCGTTTTGGTTAATGTCGTTATTTTATACTATTGTTTTTATATTAACCAAGTATTTTAGATAGTTTGTATAATAAGCATTTATGATGTTGGCTAATATGATAACATTAATCGTTTTAGTCACCCAAAATAGCAAGATTCCTGGCTAGTTTGTAAACTGAATAGACTGCCTGTAACAATAGTTTACTTCCACTGTAAGTGTGAGGTTATGTAGAATGTAGCAGGTTGTTTGTGTTTGTGCACGATGTGAAGGATACAGAAATTACCCTTCGGGCTTCAGTTGGGTGTACTTCAGTCTCGGGATACACTCAGGGTTACGTTAGATGTCAATGCACCAAAAAGTGTATTAATAAGAAATGTAAATGTGTAAGCTCTGGACTAACATGTAACAGTAAATGCCACCAAAGCAAAGACTGCGATAATAAATAAATCTTGTTACTTTTTTCATAATTGTATAAATAAAGTTTATACCTAAATGAAATTGAAATGTATCATATTGCTATGAACGTAACCTACCTACCCACAGATTCTACATTAATAAAAAAATGGAATAAATTTAGTAAACTACCTGGTAAGTATTCAAACTAGCGGCTATTTTAGTAAACTTATATAAAATCCCCATTTTAACAAGATTTTGGAGACAGTTTGCATACTAACCAGCTAGTTTGTAAACTGGCGACTGGTTACCCACTATTTTGCGAGAATGAGCGAATTCCTTCAAAATAACAGCGCATTTAGTTAGTTTGCAAAATAGCTAGTTAGTTTTGAAACTAGCGAAGTATCCATTTTAGCCGTAACATATACAATAATTAAGTTTAAAAATAAAATCATTATAAACCGACTGGAAATGATGGACCACAATTCATATCAAATAATAAATTCCGTACATATGCACGCAGCGTAAAGCCGTAAACAACCACGTCACGCACAAGTTTTTTTAGCAAAGTGTCCGAGGTGAGAATAGTAAAAAAACAGCGTTTAGAAGGACATATGCGTTGAAATGTCTGCTTTCGCGTTATTTGAATTTAAATTTGAAACATTAGTTGAAATATTTGATACTGACTAAAATAGGATAACGAATAACGGTTTATTGTATTCACTAGGTAATTTAGTATGTGTAAGCTCACTCGAACGACAAAACTGACACGAAGAAACAAACATCGTAAAGTACATAAAGTACTTTCAAAAATATCCATGAAATGTTTTCCAACCAATAAACAATCTCTCTATAATAAGTATTAGTAAATGTTTAATTAAAAATAAACCACCACAGAATTTTATCTAGAGAGCAAATGATAAAAATTCTGTAAAATTAGGAGATCACGTAAATACAAATAGTATTTTATCAGGTCATTGAGCAAAATAACATAGTATATTAAAGGTATTTACATATCACTTAGCTTGAGTCGGCGTTGTCCATTTGTACCTCGAAGATTTCACTTAGTTTCATCGAAATAAAGTCCAACGTATTACCAACAACGCGACGCACCGACCGACTGATGCAACCAAAGAACCTTCCCCAAATTCTAGACTTCAGAAAAACTCCTGACTGCAACGCAATAACTATTGGTCTATTTCAACACGCACAAAATACGGCGTAGGTATACGATACATGACGAAGAGTTGGACGAGGTGTGTCTGATACTTCACGATCTTGTAGAATCTTGGGACATTCAAGCCGACGCGCCACCGGAGCCAACGCACTTCCCGACCAACGGAAGACCGGATGTTTTGGACATGGTCATCATGCGTGATGTTGGATTGGGGCACCAACTAACAGCGCTGAATGAGCTGAGCTCGGACCACAATCCGGTTCTACTGGATTTGGGAGATATCCAGGACAACCTCATTCCAGTAATGAAGAACGTCATCGCTTGGCCAGCCTACACCGAACACCTGGAGGATACGATTGGACCGATTCGACTCATAGAAGATATCCCGGAACTGGAACAAGCTGTAGAAAGCTTTACGGAACGGATAGAAGCCTCCCTTCGATCAGCAACGAACCGAATCCCCGTACGGAACCAACGGCGCGCCCTCCCAGCGGCAGTACGGACACTGATCCGCGAGAGAAACAGGGCTAGAAGAGCGTGGCAACGAAATTGGGACCCAGTCGAGAGGGACACATACGAGCGTCTCACAAGACAAGTCCGGCGGGAGCTGGACGAATGCCGATTCGCTGCTTTCGATGCCAAACTGGACGCCCTGAACGAAGAGGACCAAAACCCGACGTGGAAACTGATCCGATCGCTGAAAGGCGGCACCCGAACGATGCCACCCATACACGGTTCTGCCGGTATGGCGTTTACTAACGAGGATAAAGCGGAGGCCTTCGCTGATACCTTCGAAAGACAGTTCACTCTGAACGACGACAACGATGACGACGACGAGCACATCGACAACGTTGATCGTCTAGTAAGACAGAGAATGTCCGAAGAAGATGATCAACCGATCGCCCATGCCAGTCCAACCGAAGTTAAACAGGCCATCGCCAGGTGCAAGAAACGGAAGTCTCCAGGAGCTGACGGGATCGGGAACGCTGCGCTGAAAGCTATGCCTAAGAAGGCTATTGTCGCCCTGACCGGTATTGTGAATGCAGTACTGCGCCTCCGCCATTTCCCTGAAAAGTGGAAGTGCGCGGATGTGATTGCTATTACCAAGCCCGGTCAGAGCCGCACTTTCCCGCAGAACTACCGACCGATCAGTCTACTACCAACACTCGGCAAGATCACGGAACGGATAATCCTAACAAGGCTACAAGATATCGTCGAAGAACTCGAGATCATACCAGACGAACAGTTCGGATTTCGCTCAGGACATTCCACCTCCCTTCAGGTACTACGCCTCGTGGAACACATCACCGACGCATACAACCGCCGCGAGCACACGGTCGCGGTTTTTCTGGATATCTCGAAAGCGTTCGATAAGGTATGGCACAATGGTTTGCTTAATAAAATGTTTGTTTCAGGTATTCCCCCTCGCTTAGTTCAATTAGTCGGATCATACATCTCCCGTAGGTCTTTCCGAACTAAGCTGAACCGAACGAGGTCAAGCGAACGAATCCTAACTGCCGGAGTCCCTCAGGGCTCGTTGCTATCGCCGTTACTTTATAGTATCTACGTTAGTGACTTGCCCCGAACACAGGGAACCGAGTTAGCGATGTACGCCGACGACGTTTGCATCTTTGCGCGCTCAATGTCTCCGGACCTTGCGGCGCGCAGAGTGCAAAACGCCCTCTCGGTGTTGGAGCGCTTCTTCGCGACTTGGCGAGTCAAGGTGAATGCGACAAAAAGTACCTCGGTACTTTTTACTCGTAGGATCCGAGGCAACCCCGAGCCGCTAGTTCTGCACGAGGAGGAGATTCCATGGCAAACACAAGCGAAGTACTTGGGTGTCATTCTGGACCGACGGCTGACCTGGAGTCCGCACGTCAAAGCCCTGGCGAACCGAGCGAAAGCAGCGTTAGTCGCCCTCTATTCTCTGATAAACAGGCGCAGTAGGTTGGATCCTACACGTAAGATTCGACTCTACAACGCCGTTATTAGGCCTACGATGACTTACGCTTGCCCAGCTTGGGGATACGCGGCTAAGACACAAATGCGACAACTACAGGTCATCCAAAACAAGTGCCTCAGAATGGCATTCGATGCTCCGTGGTTTGTCAGGAACACCACTCTTCACGAAGACGCCCAGATGATCACCATCGACGAATTCGTGCGAGAGACTGCAGAAAAAATGTACTCGAACCTCGAGGAACATTCGAATCCCCTATTACGGGGGATGTTACCGTACGACACAGAAAACTTGCGGTATAAACGCCCAAGGGTTCTGCTCGATCGTCCGGTGTAAATCACTCAGATTATTCTTCTAGCCCAAGATTCCGATACACTTTTTCTTTAAATTTTCTAACATTCAATTTCTGTTTTAGATGCTCAAACCTAACATTTTGACATAATATTTTTCTAGCCCGGCATTCAAGTGCCCGTCCCCCCCAAACAAACATCAGTCATGATTCCAGTTGAAAGTGCAACCCCAGCACCCCCATTTATACTTCCATCTTCGTCATTAATTACTTTAGATTAAGAGGGTTTTTTAGGTACCTCGATATCTCGTCTGTTCAAAGGTCAAAGGAGGTGTGTCTGAGCAACTTTTTATCAATATCGAATCACAACCGGTCAATCAAAAAAATACCGATATCTGAGCGGTGCTTTCTTCGTGTTGGAACAAAACAAAGATTAATTAGGTACTCCTAATACATATATGTAGAAATCTACTGCACAAATACAATTATTCAGATTCAACTGACGGAATAAAAACCTTCGATTTTCTGAAGCCTTTCAATCTGGAACGATTCCGCGATTTTAAAAATTGTTACGTACCGATAACGATCTGCATGTATGTAGATTAATGTCCAACGGGCACCATTGCATTGTGAGAATTAAATTTTGTTAGGATTGCATCATTCTTCAGCAATAATTGTACCACAACGACAAACACGTTCAAACTGCAGCCAATCACTAACGGAAATTTGGTATGGACGGATGAGGTGGGGATCCTAGACGAGCAAAAGTAAATGCGTTTTTTGTGGGTCTGAGTGGTGTGAGTGGTCTGACACTCGGATAAACCTAGAAATATGGATGAGAAGGGAGTGGGGATGTGTAGCAATATACAAACAGTGTTTGTCGTTGGTGCAGATCGTGCTGTTTAGAGGGAAGATCTTATTTTAGCAATTACTAGCAATGTTGGTAAAGGTCCATAATGCAAAAAATTTGGTAAAGGAAAGGAGTTAATTAAAACCTCTTAATTTTGCACAAATAACTAATTTACTTCGGTACTAGTTTCGATCCTTAGATCATCATCAGCCAAAAGAGTCAAAATCAATTATAGGAAGGACAGTGCTGTCCTTGGCTCCGCTGCGTGTGTACTGTTTGACATGTTTATTGTCGTGTGTTCAGTTTTATTTGTTAACTTGTTAATTTATTCTGATGTGAAGTATTTTCCGACTATTTATACAGTTTACAAGTAAGTACAAAATAACCTCAATTTTCATGGGCGTTCGTGAAGGTTGCGTAGGGTTTTAATAAATATATTTGTATAGGTACTTCATAATGATATGTATTGATACTGATACATTTATGCATAAACTTGTTTAATTTATTGGTTATGTTTTATGTTTTCTGATAGAGTCCCTAAGAATTAGGAACTATGAAAGATATAGATATCATGGTTCAAAGATATCACTGGAACAACGCCGTTTATCATCGTAAGTGTTCAAGAAGAAGATTCAGATTTTATTGAACCACCACTTACTGATAGTAAAGAGAATTTGATGTTAACCTTATGCAACTTCGTCCCAGGTGTGTTTCTTTTATTAAATTTAAGAGTCGGTGCGAAACGAAAAAAACGCGTTTTTAAGAAGTTGGTAATACACTACCAACTGCACTATCCACGGCGACCTTGAAACGATTATCATCCCATTTTGCCGTTCATTGTAATTGTTTATTCCCAAATCTTTTGCATTCACGTAATGAAACAAAAACGAATAAGATCACAACAGACAGAACCTATCTAAACTGTAAATACAGAACCAATTTGTAGTGACAATTTGCACGACGAGATGGCGCCAAGTGTCAGCAAGCACGATTACAATACATTATTTATGTGATTAATGTACAAGACGCGTTAATTACAATTTATTTTAGTATGGTTGTATATACCATTCGGTTTAGGAGAGCATGGGTGTTAAAATCTCTATTTTATCTCCATTACATCTATTTTATGCGGTTATTTGATACTTAAAAATCATCAATAAATAGAGATAATTGAAATGAGATATTCATTAACAATCTTGCCAATTCAGATATTAATTTAATTGTCTCCTACGACCGCCTTGTACTTTCTCATTTTACATGATTTCTGTGTGGTCAACTTAATCGGTTGCCGACCGTTAATGGAATAATATATTGTTTTGTTATATTATATATGTTATATTACCTTCAATTGTTTTTAACAGATGACGTCATCGACATTTTTTTAAATGGCAACCTTATACTTTTTTTAATGAATTTGACAGATCTTTTAATTGTCTTAATGGTAGGATAATATTTGTATGGCCTTACACAAGAAAACTTTCGCGAAAAAGACAATTGAAGGTTATGAAATAAAACTGACAAAATCTCAGGAACGGCTCGCACGAATTTAACAAAATTTTGGAATTAAGTATTTTGCAACCACGTGAAGTCACTGGCGTTATTATCGTTGATGCAACGTTTACAGTTTCTGAGATATAATATCAAACTTTTGAATTTGAAATAGAACACCCTGTATATTTCGACATTTTCTGTTACAGTTTTCACTATTATATCAAAAACATCTAGAAACTAACAAAAACCTTTATTACTTAGGTCCAAAAATTAACAAAGAAAAAATCGATAACAAAACATTATTACATTTTCTACTGCAACTACTCTAGTTGGTTTATGAAGATTCTCAACCATTGACAAGAACACATTGTTTTAAATTTGATCGGTTTATTTCTTTGTTGTTGTTATTTTTTGTTATCAATTTCTTTTATGTTAATTTTTAGACTTGAGTAATAAAGGTTTTTGTTAATTACTAGATGTTTTTGATATAATACTATAACAAGCGTAGTAACATTGAATAGGTAATGAACGACTGTAACAGAAAATGTCAAAATATACAGGGTGATCTCTTTCAAATTAAAAAATTTGAGGTTATATCTCAGGAACTGTAAACGTTGCATCAACGATAATAACGCCAGTAACTTCCCATGATTGCAAAATACTTAATTCCAAAATTTCGTTAAATTCGGTCGAGCCGTTCCGGAGGTTTTGTCACTTTTATATCATAAACTTCAATCGTCTTTTTCTCAAAAATTTTCTTATGTAAGGCCATAAAAATATTATGCTACCATTAAGGCAATTAAAAGATCTGTCAAATTCATTAAAAAAGATATCGGGTTGTGATTAAAAAAAATGTCGATGACGTCATCTGTTAAAACAATTGAAGGTCGTGTTCGAGGATTTTTTAAAATAGCAAACCGTTCTTGAGATTTTGTCATGTTTCCATACTTTACGCGCTCACAGTATATATGGATAAGTTCAAAATTTTTCCTACTATCAAGCTTTAAAGGGATTGTATTAAATTACAAAAAAGCCCATGTTTTCAATAAACACCATGTTGCAGTCAAGTTCATACTTGGTTCAAAAGAATATGTAACAGAAAGTCCACATTCGTCTTTAAAACCCAAGATTCCATCGTTTTCAAGACCGACAACCAAGTGCTTAAAACTTGTTACTTTTTGTAATTTAACTAACTATGATAACAGATGGGTTACCCGGAAAAAGTCGCTAAAAGCAGTTCTATTTTAGTCCTCTATCACACCTATATGTTTCAGGTATTTGCATTTGAAAAAAACTGTTGTAATCTATGGTGTATCGCTAGTTCTAAAACAAATAAATCAGAATAATTCGAAGGTTATATATCGCCGATCCTGGCCATGATATGATCATACACTACCAGATATTGCAACAACAACAATTTTGCAATCAAATATCCGAAACCATCGCGAACAAACGATTTGAATAAATCGGATATTCGCACCGGAAATGTGTTCCCCACTCCGCGAATGCACCGTTCGCAACGCATCCGCGTGCCGTTCCCGCTTTTTTACAGCCGCATTTAATTTTTCACCTATTAATAATTTTCCAACGGTCGCCGCTGGCAAATGGCCTTAAATAATTTGCTCTCGATTGCGTCGGTTTTGTTTCGTATCCGCAATCATTGTTTAACGGCCGCCATAACGTTAAACGGATCGCCGAAACGTTATACGTTAGTCGGTCGGTATTGCAGCGAGCTCGGTTTATCGGCATTTCTAGTTGTTGTAAAATCTCGAATGGCTGCCACGATGATTTATGGCTTGCGCTGGGATGAGTGTTGTTACCGTTGTTGTAACGATTCCGATTACGCTTTGGCTGTGCAACGAGTAACGTGTTCGCGCACGCTATAAACTCATTGTGTGCAAGCTGGATGCAGTACGAATTATTCGATTTGATATTCGTCGAGGTTTAGTTCGGTATTATTTAGCGAACGATTGTTGAAATAGATTAAATGGCGGCGTTAATAATTGTACAGATTGCGATTAAATGCGAAGTTTATGTTGTTTTGCATTTTGGTGGATGCGCCAGTATTTCTGCGTAGAAGCATTAAAACTGCCAGAAATTACCGGTAACTTTGCTATTAATAATAATAATAATAATAATAATAATAATAATAATAATAATAATCGTTATCTTATGCTAGAAACCACTACTTTAGAATTTCGTTAAAGTATGGTTTGTATTGCCATTTGTCGGGTTTTTAAAAACGGTTTTGGGTAGTAGTCCATAATTACAATTATTACGCAAAAAAATAATCAGGTATTTGATTAAAAATTACCATTTTGTCTTTGGATAAGTAGACTACTTACTCTACATATTATTCAGTTCTTGTAGGGAAACTTATTTCAATAAACCCCACTTTCTCCCCGCATTATTAGCAAATATCAGTCCAAGTAACATATTTTTAAGTACTCGTCTTTTTTTTTAATTTTTAAACAGATACAGCCGTTTAAAATATAGCAAAGCACACGTGAATAATGAAAAAACAGAACTAGCTTAGTAGTTTTATAGAACAATAAAAATAAAAGGAATGAACGAATGAAGAAACAAATAAATCGATATAAAATCATTTTATTGATACATTTTAAAATTTAAATTTAATTCTGAGCATAAAGCTTTATATTGACTGGTTTTTCAACTCCTTAAGAAGTTAGAGCCGTTTAAAATATTATGCAAATGTATAAATAGATGACACAACAAATTAATAATAAACAACAAAAAATAGATGAATGTTGAAATGAAAGCCTCTTGGGTTTTTGAATACGTTTATTAAAATACTTGGGACCAGGTTTCGGATCACAGATCCATCTTCAGCCGGACAAATCTGACATAATGAACCCTCAATTATCATAGACATTATTAACTTATTCTTTGACTGTAAGTACTATTGTTTGTTTTTTTGTG
Source organism: Aphodius sticticus (assembly GCA_963966075.1). Lineage (NCBI taxonomy): Eukaryota > Metazoa > Arthropoda > Insecta > Coleoptera > Scarabaeidae > Aphodius > Aphodius sticticus. The sequence goes on along the minus strand of OZ014506.1, from coordinate 98,199,927 downwards.
GTTCGATGTTATATTAGTTGAGTGTTCTTTGTCAGATTTGTCCGGCTGAAGATGGATCTGTGATCCGAAACCTGGTCCCAAGTAGATTAATAAACCTAAGAGGCTTTCATTTCAACACTCATCTGTTTAAAATATTGTTTTGTTATAATTTAAACGACTGTAACTTTCCAAGGAATTGAAGAAGCAAATAAATCCACAACATTGACTATCTGAAAAAAGTTTTGCGGGAAAAGGTGGCACAGCCCATATAAATAATATGTCACGTCATATTATGATCTCCTGCCAGAATTCTATATAAATGTTTCTCTTGTAAAATTTGTGAAAATCAAAAGTAACGGAAATATTGATTGATAGGGTATTTCAAGAACCCGTAGAATTAAGGGTTTGAAGACTATAAATGCGAAAATTTCTAATTTTGAAACAAACAATAATAAACCAAATAAAGATAGGGCTCTGACAACAGGAAAATGGCCAGTTTTATTCGATTAATTATATTATATACATAGTTAATTTTGTATCTAGAATATGAAATACATTATATTGATTTCGCCTGCAAAAGTTTGAAAACCGTGCTTTGGAAATTTGGAATTCAAAAACATGTTTTTTTAAAGTAGGTTTTCGTATAAACCCTACTACGTATAAGAGTGGAGCACTTGTTAATCGAGTGATTGAGTGATGAGTGATAAGTAAATGAATCATTACGCGTTGTGATGAGTGTTACTCAACTTGATTTGTTAAAACAGATTTACAAAAATACGGAACATTTTTCTATATAACATTTACTATAGTGTACAGAACTTATTTCGTAAAGAGTGATCCTAAAGCTTTTATCACACGAAAAATAGGTACAATTTTTTAAATCCGCAGAATTAGTGTCAAAACACGTACAAATTCTTACGGGCTCTATCAGGCAATTATTCACCGAATCTGCACTAAATTAAAGGTAAAGAATGAACGACTGATTTGTGCATTTTTGGTCAGTTTTCGAAAAATTAGTATTCAAGGAATCTACGAAATCAAACAAAATAATTGGCTGATTTTAAAGCACAGGTTATTGTTATTATTGTGACTTCGTTAATACTAGCAATAACCCAATACATTATCAAATGCAATTGTCATAATGTGTTGTAATAATAATGTTGCTTGAAGATCAAATTACACTCGGGAAAACGAAAAAAAAAACCGGACCACCTTAAATTTTGAGAAACTTTGTTCCATAACTTTTGTACTACTACCGATTTTGATAATTATTTCAGCACATTGTAAGTATATACATCAAAATTGTTAATCCGTAAATTTGACCAAAGGTATGCTTAAAGCATATTACACCGGGGGACCAGTTTCATGTTTTTATGATCTGAGTTCGAGCAACCTGTGGAGTAAAATTTTGATGATTCTGTTACCACTGTGTAAGAAAATTCATTAAAATTACCACGAAATCATTATGTTGGTTGACTCGGTATAAAAAACCTTAAATCGCTTCGTTTTCTCGAATTCTAAAAGCATGTGACAATTTTTAGGACATTCAAATCTCTTTTTAAAGAATGGCTTTTTTAGAGGAATGTGCATTCTATTACATTATATACACTGTGGGCCATAAAAAAACGCTACAAATTTTCAATTGCTCATATTTCCAAAGATATTAAGTAAATTCAAGCATTTCTTTGATAAACTAATTGCTTATATTGTGAAGATTGAAAACCATATTTGCAATAATTCAACGTTTTAATCCAGTGTAATTAATGCTGCTTTATGTATGGCAATGCAACATTTCAATTTAATGTGAAATGAAAGGTGTAATGAAATTAGTAGGTAACGACATTTGTTTTCTTTTGGTCAAAAGGAACAGTAGAGATTTTATAGCATCATATACTGGGTGATTTTTTTAGTATACATGGTGAAATTTTGAAACATCGTTCCTTTTTCTGTTTTTACTAAAAAAAGCAGTTGAATTTGGACGTTTGCATAGATAAAGAAACGATGCCATTGCATACGCACGAAAAGTCCAATTGCAAAATTGAGTTATCTTTAAAGATGGTGTAGAAACTATGGGCAACGTTTAGTTTTCTTATGGGCCGTTTGATTTTGAAATATTTAAAGGATATATGATATGGAGATGATGTAGATTTTTGCAAATTTTTATGTTTTTGCAACAAAAACATAAAATTTTGCTTTTGCAGTGATTTAGACGTAAAATCAACATCTTTTCTATTGAACTAAAATTATGGCAGTTTGCTTTCATTTGTCTAACGGTCAGGTCTTTGCTGTTCATGTTTCACGTAAAAGTTCCATCTTCAAATGAAAAATATCTAAAAAAAAAAACGAACAACACAATGTATTCAGGCTGACTTCAGGCTGATGTTGGAAGTGCCCTTTATTTAAACATGACATAAAAATAAAAAAGAAGACTTGGTTTGAAGTGATGTGACATACTCAAAAAACGTTGATTCCAGCTCCGATTTAATCTTAGCAAAAACAAACAAAAGAACAAGAACAAGTAACATACGTCTAAAATTTATATCTAAACAACAAGTGTGATACATCATAAATGAAACTGACGAAAAGACCACCTAAAATGATAAATTGAAACATGCCGCCCATAACAACACCAATGGTTTCTCCACGATCTTTAAAGATAACTCAAGTACACAGGTAGATTTCTCTTGCCGTTGCAATGTTATAGATGCAAACGTCATATTCTACTGGTTTTTACTAAAAACAATAAAAAACATTGTTTAAATATTTCACCCTGTATAAGAAAAAAAATCACCATGTATACGATGCTATAACATCTCTGGTGCCCTTCTTTTTTTTACCAAAACAAGACAAATGTCATTACCCATTGATTTTAAATACACCTTTCATTTCACATTAACTTGACCCGATATTATCATAGCCAAACATAAAGCAACATAACTTTGGATTGAAACGTTTTGTTATTACAAATATGGTATGGTCTCAATCTTCACACTACAAGCAATTCGTTTTTTAAAGAAATATTTGAATTGACAAAATATTATTGGAAATACGATTTAAAATTTGTACAGTTTTTTTTTGGCCCACAGTGTATATTATGTATTTTATCATAACAAACAAATACACTATTTTGAATTTAATTGCTGCATTCATGACACACTAACTAAAATACACAACATCCAAAACTCCTGTTTATTTTCAGCCAAAATTGTACGTAATAATTTTCTGCGGTGATGTATCGGTGGTCCCACTTAATTCAATAAATAACCCTCGGGCTGAAAGCGGCGCGTATAGTTTCGAACATAACTTTTCCGCGCTCGGCCCGTACAAGGGGAGGGTTGTAGCAGACATCATAGTTGGCCGTGGCGCTCCCGCCTAATTGACTCATAACTTCCGGAGTCACAAACGCCCGAGCGACGAGCATCACACACAACTAGGCGAATTTATGACTGCAGTTGTCCGTACATAGATCATAATTAGCCTACTACGGTAACGAATGGAGTTAATCAGACAGTGGGAGGCTGTGCGAGCGAAGTCAGTGGCGCCCGTCGGTCGCCTCTTACGTGGTAATTGAATTAGTAAAAGTGTGTGGGTTCTGCCGACTAAGGTAATGTGATAAAGTAAATTATCTGGCTTGGGTCTACCGATGTGTGTGGGGAATGTTAAATTGCGGTGGGGTGCATTCTCCACAAAATGAAATGAAATTTCGACTAGTTGGAGGATTTTCGACACAGCTGACAGCATAAAGTTTAATACATTTATTGGTGATGAATTTTTTTCATCGAATAATGACTGTTAGTACCAGGGCTGTGGAGTCGGAGTCGGAATCGTGGAGTCGGAGTTCAAAGAAATTTCTCAAAGGACTCGGAGTCGGAGTCGAAAAAAACGTACCGACTCCGACTCCGAGCCCGAGTATATAGGTATATTGTATATATGTTACGGTAAATATGATAAATGTGGTTTGTATTAATAATTACCGGCTATTATTAATAATAACCGCATCATTTGGTCAATGTGATTAGAAACACTTAAATAATCACATGGACCGGCTATTATTAATAATTTCCTAACGGGCACGGTAAAAGAGATAAAAAAACGTTACTTTTTACAAAATATCTGTTATATACAGTCTTCAACGAAATGAGCTAAGTTATTTTGATTACTATGTAAGCTATTATATTTATTTACTCGACGCAAATCATCAGTACGGCTAGCCCAATGACCAAAATTACGAATAATACAAAACATTGATAATACAGAATGTTTTCTTTTGTCTCCCTTGTACTTTAGTAACTACTGGATATAATTGGTAATGATATTTGGTATACACCCAAGGACGGCTCAATGACGAAAATATAAAAAGGACATTTTATATAGAGTGTTCAAAAAAGTTAACCATTTTATTATCAAAACACCCATTTTTATATTTAATGCATGTGGGTAGTATTTTGTAAATGTACAATTATAATTTATTAAGTAAATTCTCAAATCCCAATTATCTTGAAATTTTGCGCATTTAATAATAATTTCAATATTGTATTTTCATGCAAATACATGCAAGAATAGGCGAGACTAGTTTACATAGATGTTTTTAGATAAATTGCACCGCACAAATGATGCAAACATTTTTGTATGGTTCTGTTCTAACACGGTATTTTTACTGTTGGTGTTTGACAATAAAGTACTATTTTATAAATAAAACCTTAAACATTGTAACAACTTGCCCCAATCTTCCCTACATTAGGTGGCCATTACCTATACCTACCATAAGCATATCTAATATCTGACGGTAGAATAAAAAAAACGGAATCAACGGAAATACAGTTACTATGATTTTTGCAGTACTTTTTTATTAAAAAACAAAAGAAGATGACGTCCTATTGTTACAAACTTTATCTTGCTTAATTTTTACAATATAAATGGTGTAATTGTTGTACTACCCAAAAAACATAAAGGTCTAGAAGGACTTTTGTATTCAAAATTAAATATAAAACATTTTTTAAAGATTTGTATTATAAAGATAATAAATAATAAGTTTAATAAAATTAATTTTTCTTGCCACGAATTGCAAAATACAGAAGCACTATCTAGGTACGTATGCACCGGCAGAATAATGCAAACCGAGTTTCTAATTTATTACTTACTTAGCTTTTAAGAATTGCGCAAATAAGCATGACCCAAAGAGTTACACACTCGTGCATGCAATTAGTATGGATTGGCACTTTTTAGTATCGTTTTGATAATCTTCCTTATTTTAGTCATGAGTAGTAACTAAATAAGTTAGTCAGGACTAACGTCACTAAAGGCCCAATACTGAAAACCCAGTGAATAGATTCGTTGTGTGGCGATTATGTAGATACTAACAGAATTCCAAATCTGAGGCTCTATTATATTGTAGCATCACCTTAATGCTATATCGAATTGAAATATATCACATTGACCACAGCATGCTGGAAATTATTAATAATAGCCGGTTCATGTGATACATTCTTCACTTTAACCTCGTCACTTGGCTATTATTAATAATAACCGGTAATTATTAATAATAACCTATTTATCACTATGACCGTAACATATATATAAAACTAAATATCATATTAAGGCCCTTTTTACATACATCTAATTTAAAACAAACCAAACTTAACGAGCTAATCATGACAACTCGAAATCATCTTCTACAAAAAAAAAATCAGATTTTGATGCCTACTTAGACCAATGAGATCTTTCCAAACTGGAGGGAAAACGATTAACAAAAGCAATCCGGCAGAAATTTGAAATGACTATTCTCTTCTTCACAACAGTTTTATAAACCGTATTTTACACTTAATTTAGTTTCTATTAGAATGAATTTTATTTTATATATTATTATTTTTTTTCTTAGTCTTATTAGGCGGACATTGGATTGTATGCGTGCTTTTGTTTATATTAGAGATAGAAAGTCGAGTAAATGGACAAAGTAGGCCGATTTGTGTGTTCTCTAATCAGAAAACGGTTGAATTTTCTTAATGATGTCAGATATATTTTGAAAGAAGCAAATAACATTTTTCAAATATGCTCATAACTTTTTCATTTGTGGTCCGAACAATAGGCAGTTTTTGTTTTATTTACAATTAGATTGTGTAAGTTTAAATTATGTTTTACCACCAAATTCACTTGAAACTGACTGTTTTTCTTATGTGTTCAGCATTGGCTTGATATTAATTTGATGTGATTAATCAGATGCTAGAATACTAGCAATTTAATATATTAAATTTGTTTTACCTTTCTCCCGGAAGCGCTTTTGTTATAAATATTATTTATATATGTAAGAATTTTATTACACATAACTATTTGAAAATTTTATTGTATGCTATTTTCCGAAGTCGGAGTCGGGCTACGAAAAATATCCGTAGTCGGAGTCGGAGTCGACAATTTTTTGACCGACTCCGCAGCCCTAGTTAGTACAGTGAAAATAAACGGCGAGCACGTTTACTTTTTTTTTCAATTTTAGTGCAAAACGGTCACAATTTCGCAATTTTAGCTTCTACCTAAATTAATGGTCTTGAAATTTGGAACATTTCCCATAAATTCGAATGTCAAATATATGTCATATTAATCACGTATTGTTTGAATCAAAAAGTAATGACCCCAATACATACATTGCCATATTTTTTGACAATATATGTTAGTTATAACTTATACTTTTTACTATCATACATAAAATGTCAAAGTAAGAGATTTTAGCGGAAATATGTCCTTTTGGATCCCCTGAACATTTTTGACCAAGATAAAAAACATGTCGCCCGTTTTCTTTTTGTGGCAACGATTCCGGAAAAACTAATAAAGGTATCGGGACGAAACTTCATATAGAATTTTCATGACATTTCGTTCAAAAGGGTCCAAAAGAACTGGAGGTTTACTCTAAGTATTTTTCAACGATTTTGCAAATGAGCCGCAATTTCTGTAATTTTGTTAAAATAGTTAAATATTAACCCAGAGGAAATTTTGTATAATTTATGTCTATGACAACTTAATAGTTTAGCTGCAGCTCTTTTGTATTTTCCCAGTACAATTGAATGGTGTAATCGAGCTTTTCAATTTTATTAAAGATTTGAACAAATTACGAACAACGACTGAACAATTTATTGTCATTTTTGAGTGTTTTAAATTTTTGAGCGTGTTGCTAAATAGTGAGTATTAGTTTTATTATTGTATCAATAAGTACATGTTAAAGCAAAAAAAAAAATAGCCCAGTAGAACATTGTACGATGATCTTTCACCACAGAATTTATTTTTGAACGAGAACTTTTTTTTACCCGAAAAAACTAAATATCTCAAACATTCCTGTGTCCCCAACCCCCACCACTTACAATCTTCAAAAGAGTCCGTACACACCGTTTTCAGTGGAGATGTACAAAGATCATTTTCATTTTCCGCTCATTACTCGCAGCGCTGCGCTCACCTAGTTCCGCTTGCAGTGGAGACCGGGCATAACATTTCCCTTGTTCACCTATTCGTGTGATTTTACCAAGTTTCAACCCAGTTCAAGCGCGATTGACTTTCCAGCGCGAACAATCTCATTAGTTATTCCATCACGGCGAGTACCGCCAGTAACTTTAGAACAAACAGAATTTAGACGCAGTTTAGACTGTCTAACTGTATCACTTGCGCGCGGTGTCAAACTTTGCCGCTACCGATCGCGGCAAAGGCATTACCAAATTGCGTACTCTTCTCATATCTAGGGCGTCAGATGGCGACCCGTATTATCGTAAAGTCACAAGCGCGACCTCCACGAACAGTCGCGGCTCGTAACGTAATTTATTCACCGTCGCGGAACTAATGTCAGTCAGGGTTGAGCCAGCAATCAAACATTCAGACAATTGCACTCCTGTGAATCGAGAGCACGAAGGGAGGAGAGAGCAAGCAAGCGCGACGACCATCATCCGTTATGCTGGGCCAATTTTCCTGTCTTTCAGAGTTGACTGCATCCAGACGTTCCAGATTATTGCATATGATGGATCTCTGAAGTGAGTTTTGGGGACGTTTTCTACTTCTGTCAATAAAATTGTGAAACGTGTTTGTTTGTTTTGATGAATTTTGCAATAGATGAAATTTATCTCGACGTTTTTTTTTGTTATTTGTTGGAGATGCTGCGATGGTTTTATTTCCAAATTGATTTCCAAAGTTGAATTACTCTTACTAGGTACGTAAGCAAACCAGTAAATGAGTGTAGATTTAAGAGGAGTTTGACGATAATATATGGCGTATTGAGCCCGATGATTGATGACCGTTAATCCTTTCTATATGAAGTATAAATTATTATGTAATAGTTGTTGTAAACACGTTTGTAAACATCAGGTACAATTTTTTACTTCTCTCGTGCTCAAGTTTGAGGAGCACAACGCAGTTTATTTGATCTTTTTCCCGTTAACTTGTTTCAGAGTTATGCGTATCTTTGAGGTGATGTTTGAGTTTGTTTTAGGTCACAATTCATGTTGCTAATCAAACCAAACTGCACATGTTCCGCGGTTGATTATGCACTACAAAATTAAAAGATTTTATCATACTAAACCAGTCAAAACTTCAAAATTGATAATTTAGTAGTAAGACCACTTTTCCACGCAAAAAAAAATTTCTTGATAAACTATTGCTTAGTGCAAGTTGCATAATATAATATCGATGCTATTAAGGGCAGACTATTTTATAAAAAGAGAATCCGAAGAAAAGTACGACTATACGGTAAAGCCACTGAACAATGCTTCTATAAAGCGTAGGAAAATAAATAAAGCAATTAAAAAAAAAACAGTTATAACAATATAATTGAATCGGTCGGTTCGAAAACACCACAAGTCCAAAAAGTGAGTTCTGGGAAAATTAACAAAATTATTTTGTCAGTGCAATATCTTGAAAAGTATAGCAGTTAGCTGTTTTGTGCCAACAGACAAAATATAAAGTAGTTCACAGAGAATTAAATGTATTACATATTTTATTTATATGTGCATTAAAAGCAGGGCTATGATTAAAACAATCATCATGGACATGTACTGCTTTTGAACTCGACGGAAAAACAGCGTACATTTTTAACAATATTTGTTTATTTAAAGCATTTGAATAATATTTTTATTGTGATGTAGGTGTGTATAGTGTTTTTGGCGTCAACAATAAATTCCTTATTCATTTCATATTATTATATTTTCCGAAGCGCGTTAGTAATGCAGCAAAAACAAACATGTGCATACTTCGTACAAGGATATTAATTCCTTGTCGAAATTGAAATATAAAAAGACATGTCGTACAATGCCTCGAAAATAATTTCTTTCGACAACAAAAATGTATTTTTCTGTGGAGCATTGACGGTATGAATATGTTTTCGTCAAATATTCGAGCAACATTCGGCGTAGTTATTTTACAGCCATAATAGAACACGTTTTTGTCCAGCCGGCCGGTCCGCTTCGAGAATTTGAAACGTGTTTTGCACATGTGCACATATGTGATGTTTGGAATCGAAATAACATTTTTATACTCTAGGAATTTTTAAGCGTTTACTTATTTATAAAATATAAATCTCAGTTTAATTTGCTTAGACGAATAATATACTGGGTATTAAAACAACTTAACATTTTTTTTATTTCTGCAACGAATTAAATTGAAAATTCTAATACTTCTAGTACTGTTGTTGGACTAAAATTCTTTGGTTTTTTTTTAAATTAAGTGTGATATTATCTAAATCGACACCAGATCTAACGATGCTATTGACTTAACAAAACCGGATACCCAAAGAATTTTTAAATGAAGATTTGCAAAGAAAAGCTTATTTGCTGAGTTATCAAATGAATCGGTCGGTTCGAAAACACTACAAGTACAAAAAGTGAGTTCTGAGAAAACTAACAAAATAATTCTGTTGGTGTAATATCTTGAAAAGTATAGCAGTTAGCTATTTTGTGCCAATAGACAAAAAATATAAAGTAGTTCACAGAGAATTAAATGTACTACATATTTAATTTATATTTGATTAAAAGCAGAGCTATGATTAAAACAATCATCATGGACATGTCCTGTCTTTGAACTCGACGGAAAAACAGCTTATATTTTTAACAATACTTGTTTATTTAAAGCATTTAAATAATATTTTTATTGTGATGTAGGTATATATGATGTAGTATTTGCATTAAACGTATTTCCCGTAATATTTGAAGATTGATAGTATGTTTTTGTATGATTGATGTCAGATTTATAAAATAAATTCAAAATGGCGGATTATACATGATTAGTCAAAATTATCGGAACACCTTAGTAATTCTTTAACCGTAAAGAATTTCAGAGAAAAATTCAAACAAAAGTTTTTTTGGTTTTAAACAAGCTATATATTTTCAATATACGGTTGTTCATTTTATTCTGAAAATTTGGTAAACTTTTCTTTTTCCAATAGAACACCCTGTATAGTTAAAAAAAATAATTCTAAGCGTTTGTAAGAATAATTTTTCTATAAAATGCATCATGTTTGAGTTATGAGCAACTAACCGATCATTAACGGACAAAAAAATAAAAGAATCAAGAAAAAATAACTAAACTATGAAATAGCATAATACATTAAATATTAAAGCGGGCAAATTAAATAAATGCGTATGCATGTGGGAAAATATTCTTAATTTGAAGTCCAGGAATTTTGATTAATTGCTTATAACTAAAAAATGACAGTTTTGTATTAAAAAAAATGATTTCTATAAAAGAATTAATCCTGGAATTAAAAAATGTACGTTACCAAATTTTCAGAATAAACAATAGTTTGTTTAAACATAAATTATTTTCTCAGTTGGAGAATTATTTAGGTTTCGGTAATTTCGTCTATTTTTGATTAATTGTTCATAACTCAAAAATAAGGCATTTTATAAAAAAATCATACAAAAGATTCTTAGAATTAATCTTAGAATTTAAAAATGTAAACTTATACAGGATGTTCTATTTCAAAAAGGGAAGTTTGCGAGATATCCAGAATAAAATGAACACCCTGTATAATAAAAATATATTTAAACGATAGTTTAAAACAGAACAACTTTTACTTGAAAAATTTTTTGAAATGTTTACAGTTGGAAAATTATTTAGGTGTTTTGACTAAGCCTATACATATATGGCGATATGATAGAGTATGATATAGAGTTTGATGATTATATACATAATATATATACATAGTATTAAATTTCCTCTTCTACGGTGGTAGTCGGTCCGGAAGTCACGTGGTAGTAAAATTCTAAATTTTCACCAGTTACATAGTTGTGGACTTTTTTAATATTATTTATCTTTTTGATATTGATATTTATATTGATTACTTCGGCGTACCTTAACAACGATTTGAATGCAAATTACGAAGTTGGCGAATGTTTACGACTGATATCAGTAGAATCTGAGTAGAAACGCGTCGCATGAGCGAGCAAAAAGGCACTGGTCTGGACTTGTTTATTTCGCCCAAGCATTCTCTTTAGGTCTATTCGATAGAATAAATCATAGTGAACATTTTGGCTATTTCAGTTCAAAATGGACAATTTTGGACTTCCGCCGATTCAATTGTTCATAGTAAAATATTAATTTAGGTTCTTCTATATTCAAAAGTACCTAAACGCAATCCCATTTTTTCACACCAATGTGATGATATCTTGTTTCGAAATTGGATAGGTTAAGAGGTATTAAGGAGTTGGTATCAGATTTTTACGCCAAATGATCAAATACTCGAAGGAAGTAGGTAAATGGTCTAGTTTAGTGGGATTGCGTGAAACAACTGTACAGTTCTTACGTATAGAGGAAGGTGAATTCTCCTGTTGTTTACTTTTTGTGCTGGTTTTATAAACAATCTGTTATTTTCTGTAAATATTTTATAGAAAAAACCAACAAAAATATTTACAATGTACAGTTGCCAAGAAATTATATAGTTAGGTATCTTAATTTTGGTATATCGCCTTTAATTTTCAATGAATAAATATATAAAAAAAACACTGGGAAAGTTAACGTGGATTTGCGAGATAAACTCAAGCTTACAGATTACTCCCGCGAAAAACCATTTCATTTTTACACTACATAACTTCATCAAATTTTGTAAATACGAAATTATAATCGCCTTCGTCGTTGCATGAACACCCGGTATATGGAACGTCGAAGGTGCCAATAATTTCATATTTAATACCGTCTAATATTTTGAAATACTTCTTCAAATCAAATTTTAGTACAACTTTGAAGTTTAACGTACTTTAGTCTTATGCCATTTTCATTTGTTTGGCAACATGCGGTGTATGCAATGGAGAAGGTGATTATAATTTCGTATTTAATGACCTCTAAGATTTCCAAATACTTTTTTCACATAACATTTTTGCATAGCTTTGAACATAAAGGTACTTTACTTTTCAGTGTTTTCATAGTTTTGGTAAAACCCGGTACATGCAACCAAATAATTACATTTTAATATTTGCGTTTTGGGTTTAAGACAATCCAGAAGTTTTTATGAAGAACACATTTTTCTGAAAAGTTAATAAAATTGATAATTGTTAATAGAAACACCCGGTATATGCGGTATAATTAACATCCGGTATATCTCAGGAGGCGATTATAATTTCGTATAATGACCTCTAATACTTCTTAAATCATTTTTTCAAATAACATTTTTCAATAAATAATTGAGCAAGTGACAACTGAATCTGTTATTTTTTCTGTAGAATTTGACTCTGAATGCAATAATTCTGCATTGAGTCAGTTGAGAATGATTTCATCAAAAACTATTTGTATCTAATACGAATTTTGACCAAATACCTTATCACCATTTTTGTTTCCTCTATACAGGGTGTTCCTAAATATCATGTAAATACGAAAAGGGGTAATTCTTTGGCTAATTTAATGACTAAAAATTGATATAAACATAGGTCCGCAAACGCTTCGTTGCCGATCTACAGGGTGTTGAAATTTTAAGATTTTTTTAGTTTTTTCTTTATAGCTCTTGTATCCCAGTTTTAATTTTTAACAGTTGGTGGCGAATAAAATGTCATAATAAATACAAACAAAAGGTTATCTAAATCAAGCCAAGGCATACTAGACCAATTATTTAAAAAACTTTAATTTCATCTAGCGATAACGGTGGTAAATACGCAAAAACTACAAAAGATTAAAATTATTTAGAACAAAACAAAAGATGCATTTTCTATTTTAGAATCCACCAGCGGCGCACCGAAAAAAGTTCACGGGGAGAAAAGGGGGCATGACCCCTGAAAAAATATCTCCCTGTAGATTCTTAAAATCATTTGGTATGCCCAATGATGTAAGTCCTACAGCGTAACCCTTATTCCAAATTAGAGCTAAATATCTCAAAAACTACAAGAGCTAGAAAGAAAAACCTAATAAAATCTTGAAATTTCAACATCCTGTAGATCGGCAACGAAGTGTTTGCGGACCTATGTTTATATGAATTTTTAGTCATTAAATAAGCCAGAGAATTACCCCGTTTCGTATTTACATGATATTTAGGAACACCTTGTATAGTCAAAACTGCAATTTGAATTAATATTTCTACCACAGTGTTACTTATAAAGAACTTATATAAATCAATTATTATTAAACGCTCTGAGAATAATAAAATCAAGTTGAGTTGCCAGTTGGAGATTGCTTTTCTAATTATTAATTTAATTTCGTATCTAAAATAACAACAGTATTAAGCAATCATTAGCAGGACGTTTGTTTTTAAATAACAAATGAATAAAATGCAATTTTCAAGAGAACGTGTTGATTTTATAAGACTTTTCAAACAAGCAATTATCTACAACCATTTGGTTACAATTAACTCAAACACTGCGGTTTGAATTTGGATGATTTGTCAGCCTGTTGTCTTTAGTCGTTGTTCTTTATTTGGCAATAACAGTTTTACAGAAACTACAAAACCTACTCTTTTGAGGTACTTAACACTAAAACTACTTAGAACAACAAAAACAAATTAATTCGTTAACTCTTCCTAACCCAACAGCAAGAAATATTTCTTAGAATACGACCAAACTTAAAAAAAGAAAAATAACATCTCCCAGTACGGCGGTCCACAGTTCAAGCCTTCGTTCGCAAACTTCACTCACGGCCTCCTGCTCTCTTTTTGCGATAAACCTTTCCTTTCGTCCTTTCCTCCCTTTCGGACTTTCCCACTTCCTGTTTTTCCTGGCCGACTTCGATCCTTTTTCTATTTAATCAAAGTTCGTACGGCGGTCGAAGTTTTCAATAAAAACGTCCATTCGACAGAGCGAAAAAGTTTTAATTTTGGACGACGCGACGCCGATCGAAGTCGGCATGCGGACTTAATAACCGTTAAATCGCAGCCATCTACGATATTGCCGGGGCGCGGCGACGGTGGCGACGCTACGCGGCCGATCGACGAACTAGATGCGGTGGAAATGCTTCGCTGGTACACTTTAAGAGGAAAATAAAATTGTTTGCGTTTTCGAGCAATGGTTAAAGTGTGTTGGAGAGAGAGAGAGAGAGGGAGAGACTATTTGCTCTCATCGTTTCGGTCGATTTGCTCGATTGCTCTTGCAAATACAGTCGTTTAAGGGAGGTTTTAATACGTGGGAGAACATGGAACGTGGAGTAAAAAGAATCGTTTGCGATCTATATGAAAATTCCATTTGCACTTGTAAAAAGTTTATTCGGGGTGATCAGTGTGTACCTCAGGACTCAGGATATTGATGTAATTAAGCTATCTAATTTCGGAATTCGGAAATGGTTGGGATAGTTCCGCCTAGGCGAGATATTTTTTGTTTATTCCTCCACAATTAAGTAGACGTTTCCTTTTTTTTAATTCAATGATATTTCTAATTTGAGCCCTTCATAATTTTGAGAAAAAGTCAACTATCAAATTAACACAGTAACATGGATTTAGTAAATGGGGTGCTTGGACGTTCTTGCGTCGACGTGCTTGGACTACTCAAAAGATTTATAGAATTGTATTATATCTAGTATAGATTTCTATTATTTTTGTTAATTTATAGAGGCTAAACCCAATACCAAAGAAAGTTCAAAAGTATCCTTAAATCATAGACAGTCTTTCTTTAGTAGATCTAGTGCTTGGACGTTCTGGCATCGACTTGCTTGGACTACTCAAAAGATTTATAAAATTATATTATATCTAGTATAGATTTCTATTATTTTTGCTAATTTATAAAGGCTGAACCCAATACCAGAAAAACTCCAAACGTATCCTTAAACCATAGACAGTCTTTCTTTAAATAATATCTTGTTCTAATATAATATCTATAATATCTTCTAATATCTTGTATCTTTAATAACTTGTTTTAATGACATTAGTGTTAAAAGAATCGTTATAATGCTTATAAATTGATTAGTTTGGTCCCTACTTTTCCAATTTTAATTTCTTCCTGTAGAACCCAGTCAATTTGTTCCCTTATATCCATATTCAATTCCTATGAAATTTGAGATTGATGAATACATATTAACACGTGCTCCAAGGGACTCAAAATCAAGAAAAAGTGGATATAAAAGAAATTTGATAATATGAAAAAATATTGGCTTTACTACAATAAATTGTACTGTAGTATGTTCAGTTATTAATATAATAGAACAAAAATCAATTAACGTTTCAGTCTACATATCAGAGCATTTCACATGCTTTCACAGCATGTTTTCAAGAACTGAATTTTTCAAAAAAAACCATCATCTAAGCTACGTGACTATCCAACCAACAGTGAACAAAAGCAAACAAGTTTATTTTCTCAAAAACGAGCCAAAATTTGGAAATTCTGCTCTCAGATTCAGATTATACGCAAAATAAACATACCAGAAACTTGTTCTAACTTGTCCGATTTTGTTTTTTGTTCGCCAGGATAGTAGCTTATTTTAGATTGTTGTATTTAACAAATTACGTACTTGGAAATATATGAAATGATTACTTATTTTAGATTAAGCTAATAACTATGGTATGTAAATCTATTTTGGTAAATCAAAAGAAATTTTTTTATTTTTTTAATATTACTAAATTGAATTTATTCTTAATATTGAGACCCTTGGGCATTGGGTACAGGTTAATATGTTCTTATCAATCTCAAATTTTACAGGAATTAAGTATTGATATAAAAGAACAAATTGAGACGGTCTCGCAGAACTAAACTAAAAGTTACATTTGTTATGATGATATAAAATCAAAAGTATAAAAAGCACTTCAGAGAGATGCTAGAAACTGTATCACAAACAAAAATTAAAAAAAAAAAAAACATTGTCTAATTTTGGAAATGTTCTTTTACACATTTTGGACAGTGTGTTCCAAATAGGGATGATAAATTTTGGAAACCGCTGTCAAAAATGTGTAGATGAAAAAGGAAGACGTGAGAATCTCGTAAAATACATAACTTGAGAACTATAGATAAATATAGCAACATTTAAATACAAATTGGTGTGCTTGTTTACCATAATCTTGTCCAGATGTCCAGATGGGTCTAACTATACCAATAATTGTTCGATTTATCATTCAGGGTAAATTGCAAAATAACAAATTGTGAAGTTAGCTTAACAGTAAAGTATCAGTTTTTCACAATTTAATGTAAAATGTCAAAACGAAAAGTGGTTTTAAATTTAATGTAGTTCTCAGATACGGAATTTGAATACTTTATATCTTTAATACTCTATCTTTTTACTTGTTCTTAAAACCAGAGAAGTTGGGTTTGTCATTTGGTCAGATTCCTTCAATAATTTTTCAGCCGACAAAAATATCAAAAATCCACTATAAGACGTAATTATTAGACGACCTTTAATTAGGTGTTTTGCTTTAGGATTCTGTGAATAAATTACCTGACAAAAACCCTCGCTACTTTTCCAAGACAGCTGCTATCGGTTATTACAATATTCGTGTTAAATGAGTTTTAAGTATTATTAATGGACTATTGTTGGATTATGTCATATTAAATTAGCACTTATTAGGCAACGAAAATGTTTGATTTAAGTTCACACCATAATTACCTGCGCAGAATTTTTCCGTCCACAAAAATAGTGGATGCTTAATTAAGACCCAGTTCTACCTCTCCTAAAACGCGTTTGCAAATAAAAGCGTTATTTATTGTTCAAAGTTTATGAAATTTTTTATGTAACTTCTTAGATAAATAACGAGTTGGGCTGGATGAAAAAAAAAATTTTTAAAGATAAAAATCAATTTTACTTCTACATCTTTGGTTTTTTTCAAATATAAAACATTTAGCCCAACTCATGATACAAAAATAGATTTTTTATTTAAGTACAATTTTAATCTAAACATTATAATTGCGATAACAAAGCGTAATTGCCAGAAATGTATGTAATTTGCCTATATTACGGGCCCGGTGTAGACAGCAGACGTTAGGAGTTTTAAACACCGCCTATAACTACGCCACGCCTAGTGCTATTTTTAGATTAGACTGTTCACAAGTTATGAGTGTTATGACCGTAGCGTATATTGAATCGGGAGAACAGAGTTCTCGCATTTATACGCACGGTTTAGAAATTTAACACACGATACAAGTCATATACTGTATGATATTATACTTAGTGTAGTTATACCTGCTAGGTGTTAGGTACATTTGTTTAATAATGGGTAGAAGTCGTGGCAAAATACCTAAACATCCGCGTCTGTCCTTTAGACGAATTAGTAAAAGACGACTACGTACCACCTAAGTTAAAATATTGCATAGATAATCTAAAAGAACAATATTGTAATTATTTAATTACAAATGAGACAAAGAGACCAGAACAGGACTCAAATGAACATTTTATTTAAAATGTCGGTTTTATGGACAGGAAGAGACAATTAGCAGTGACGAACTTGGGTCGGCTCTAATGAATATTAGTTCAGCGACTGTATTGGGCAGTATTACAGCGGGAATTGGATATAGCTAATGCCAGAATTTGTTTTCATTCATGAATCTTGCATTCATGGCGCCCAGAACGTTTATAAAATATAGCGAACTTGTAGGTGACAAAATATTTGGGATTTATATAAATGGTTTGGGGAACTTTGGACTATTTTTGACCCAGGTAAAAAAAAATTCTGTGTATGTGTGTGTGCCTTTTTTGTGGCGACGATTCCGGAGAAACTACTAAGGTATCGGGACGAAACTTCATATTTAGAAGTTTCATAACCAAACTTAGAGCCGAAAAGCTTTCTGTTGAAAAGGATCCAAAGAAACTGGAGGTTTAGTCTTATAGCATTTTTGAAAGATTTTGCAAATAAGCCGCCATTTCTGGAAATTTGTCGAAATAGTTAAATAATAAATTAAAGTACAGGAAATTCTGAACAATTTATGACTATGGCATTTTTTGGTAAAATGAATAGCTTAGCTGCATGAGCAAATTCTATTTTATCGAGATCGCTGCATTGAAACTAGTTGGCCAGGATTTGTCAGATATTGTGATTCTAATGACAGTAGGTAGTGTCAAACGCTGATGTTTTGACAATACCTACTGTCAATATAATCAAAATATCCGTCTAGTTCCAGTAGTTTTATTTTAATACAGACATGGCCGATCTCGATCAAATAAAATCTCATGCAGCTAAACTATTAATTTTATATATGGTATGATAAAGTAATGTGCCTGAACGCATCAGATTATTTTTTTTTATTTTTGTCTTCGTGTGTCACTGCCGTGCGTTCGTTCGATATCCAGCATGTTTATAGATGTATTGGGTCCTCATTGCTCGATTTTAATTAATTCCTTTCTAAATTGAAGTCCATAATTCACCGATGAGTTATCATGAGTTAGGTAATACATTTTTGTCAATTTACTATACAGTATGTATGTCACCCTGTTAAAAAGATTAAATATTATAACAGCAAGCGCGCTCTCTCTAACTTAAATCAATATATTTTCTTTTACCGCCTGGCGGCCGCCAGCCAGCTGTATGCAGTCCGGTATGCATATGCGACCGTGATGAGTGAGAACACTAATACATTGTAACTTGAGCGAAAGCGAAAGCACCGACGCGCGGCGACAAACTGGCTGAGTACTTCCCCTTCGAATGTACCCGCGTCGACTATGCTCCGCCTTTGCCTGCTTCCTCTAAACCCCCCAACTTCCCCTTATCGTAAAACTGTGGCCTGGTTGACGTTGGTGGGGGCCAGGCAGACCACTCCCAGCAAAAAAAAAACATCGCAACGAAATATTTCGTTTGGAAGTTGCGATGTTTTTAAAACGGAGCCTTAAAATTCATATAGCTATATACAGTGTCCCTAACTATACCTATAATGGACGTAATTTTTAATTTCTCGAGAAAAAGTCATTCTTTATGTTTTGGATGTCCTAACAAGTCGAAAGCCATTATTAATATTTTGATTTAACATACAGGATGGTTAGAAAACACGAAAATGTTAAATTGGCCGAAGAGTAAGCTATCGGTTTTTTTGAATTAGAACAAAAATGTTATAGGTAAAAGTTGTTTTATATATAAATTTATGCCCAGATATAAAATTTCAATGTTGTATTCTAAGTTTTATATTTTATTTATTTTTAACAAAGTAATTTAACAAAACATTACTCCACATATTCTCCTCCTGCAGCTACACATTTTTCCAATCCTCTGCTAAACTCCCGATATACCAAATCAATTGTTTCTTCATTTATTTCGTATTCTGCTACCCTAACTTTTAATTTTAGAATGTCTACATTATCATGAAAATTATTCGCATACATTTTCAGTTATAAATAACCCCACAGAAAAAAATCAAGCGGTGTTAAATCAGGTGAACGTGGTGGTCATCCTATAGGGCCGAATCGTCCAATCCACTTATTTGGAAAAAGTCTGTTCAACCAATCCCTGACTTGATATGCGCTACGAGTAGGACAACCGTCGTGTTGATAGTGTAATGAACACCTGAGCTGTAAGTTAATTTCGTCCAAAGTAGGTACCAAAAAATTTTCCAACATCTCAAAATAAGTGTTTTGGTTTACAGTACCGTCAAAAAAGTATGGTCCAATTATTTTCTTGTAATAAATCCCACACCAAACATTCACTTTTTTATATTTTTGAGAATTGGTGTAATCTGGAAATTTGGATTTTCTTGAGACCAATATGTCTGCAATTCTGTGAACTAACTCCATTTGTGGCAAACGGCGCTTCGTCAGAGAAAATAATTTTTCTGTAGAAAAATCTATCGACCATAATTCGTTCTCCCATTAATAGGCAAAATTTTAATCGACGAGCATCATCTCTTTCTACTAACGTGTGTATTAATTAGTACTGGTTTATAAGGAAGAAATCTTTGATTTGCAAAGATCCTTTGCAGGTGGCTTTTACTGATGTTCAAGTATCGAGATCATTGCCTCAACGACTTTTTTGGGCAAGTGTTCACGGAATCAATAGCAAACATAGCTCCTGCATCACCTTCGCCATTTCGCTTTTGTTCTTGATGTTTTTCACGTCTCCTGTTGCATGAAATTTTTTAACCAATTTACGAACATAATGTACAGAAACGTATACCGCAGGGTATCTTCTGTTAAAAACTTCAATAGCATGGCGGTACGATACCTCACCTATGCCGTTACGAAGAACTAAATAAACCCTTTGCTCTAAAGTCAACATACTTTCAATCAGGTTCTATCAACAAATTGCTTGGATACGCTGTTACTACACTGTCAACTGATCAATCATAATTGTGGCCTCTAAATTTTTTGTTCCCTTTTATGTAATGTCTTTTCACTGGTCCGAGATGTAAAATTTGAAATAGAACATTCAAGTTTGATATATGAGCATAAAATTAATTGAAACTAACTTTTACCTATAACATTTTTGATCTAATTCCGAAGAACCGATAGTTTACTCTTTGGCCAATTTAACATTTTCGTGTTTTCTAACCATCCTGTATGTTAAATCAAAATATTAACAATGCCTTTCGACTTTTTAGAACATCCAAAACTCTTTATAAAGAATGACTTTTTCTCGATTTATTAAAAATTATGTCCATTATAGGTATAGTTAGGTCCATCGGGGGACACACTGTATACCTTTTAGTATGCAAATTTCCCTAATCGAATCAACACAGAGGAAACAGCACAAATCCGAAACATTTTAACCGGGTTAAACAGACAAAACCCGCAAGCTCCAAATCTGAAACCACGTCGTCGCACGTGAAGCGCGAAAATATTTTTGACGTTCTCGCTCTGGTAATTCGCATGCAAAACGCCGCGTCTCGCCTAACAAGTAAATAGCGGTCAAGTTAACTTTGGACGTCCAAAGCTGGAAATTCACAAAACTGGCACACGTCCGCTCGAGGGCGCTGCTAGCGCTTCGCCAAAACTTCCAGTACGCTGTGGGGGATCTCGCGCGCAATTATTCTTAATTAGCGCGCTAAATCTTTCGGTGGAGACCGGGCTTACTGACTAGAAGGAGGCTGCCTTATTAATTCGGGCCTCGCGCTGCCCCGGCTGAAATATTAGGGCGAAAAGGGCGACGCCTAGTGCCGCCCGGGCGAGATACAAGCGCGTTTATCTCGGCGGGTATCCGGCTCGATCGGCAAAGGCGTTCTCCTAAATTACCGATAATGTCGTCTTAATCCTGAAACTTCGGACAGGGAGAAGTATTGACCGTTTTTTTCGACGGCAAAGTTTCGCGATGAACGAAAAAACGGAGCGGAGATTGCGATTTTTACTGCTAAAGGCTGCGCTATAAATACACTATAAATTTGGTTTCGATTTTCTGTGAAAGGCCAGATTCCAGTTTCAAGATGCCGAAACTTTCTAATTTCAAAATTTAAGAGGAATCACTAGAGGTAGTAGCGTACTACAAAACAACACTACATAAAACCAAGCATCCTGAGCTTAATTGTGTGTTAATAATCACGTGTAATACATTAAATTATAGATAAAGGTGTATTACACAGGGTACGAATGCCACTCTTTTTCATTTGCGTTGTTGTTTTGTTTTTACCCTTGCTAAAGAAGCCAATAATTGGTAATTTTTGTTATTTTTTTTTCATATACGAACCAACCAAACATCAAAAAAGCAATATTACAACATTTTGTATTGAGCCTTCATGAACTTGTGTAAAAAAAAATGACAACAAAATATGAATGTTGTAATGATTTAACCGTTGGTTTTTTGAACATGTGAATGAAACGAGAATAACATATTTTATAGTACGGTGCAGCCATCTGTTGGATAAACACCACATCATTTTCTTCGACCAATCAAATTCAAATGGTACAGTCTGAAGCAGCAGCATGAATACGTAGCCAGGGGAATCACAAATATTGAGCAATTTCGGCCTAACAAAAATATTGATCGCATGTTGACACGGGAGCTGTTGCGGCGCCGCGCCCGGCAAACGAAAGCGATACGAAAATTAAATTTTACCGTGGTGGTGCTACGTAGATAGCAACGACTCGCTTATAAATTAGGACAGCATGTTCTTGCGGAAGTGTATGTGATCAACATGAATTGTTGAATTTCGACCAAAATAGGCTAGAAACCGAATACGAGAAATAATTTTTTGCCGTCCTGATGGACTCTACGCAGACAGCAAAGAGCGAGTTATAAATTAGGAGCGCATGTTCCCGCAAGGGTTTATATTGCAGTACCGCAATACCTACTTACAATGTTACAACTACTAAATAATTAATAGGAGTTAAATAAATTATTACTAAGGAAATACAAGTAATTTAATTTTTAATCAGTCATTTATTTTTCGTCATAGAATTTCAAATATATTGGTATTTAGATTTAGAAAATAATATTAATACCAAACACTTGGCGCTTGGCAATGCATTCAGGGCAATCGCAATCTATGTAGGATGGTTGGCTTTAGTTCTACTTGTTGTACAACAGACGTAGAACAGACGCTAGAAACATGGGCAAATTAAAAAATCAGCTGCCTTTATGTGGCCCGCGTTCTAAGAAAACTAATAACTTGCGAGAGTACCTGCGGTAAGTGTATAATGTAGATATTATACGTGTAGTGGAATTCTTCGCTAATTAACTTCGCTAGTTAATTTGGGCAATACTCTCCTATAGGGGTAAGCGTGCCGGATTACCATATATGGCAAAAAACTTTTATAAAGGTCTAAAATATTTGAACATTTATCTATATAATATATAATAAATGACTTATACATATACATAAAGCTGCCTGTTTTATTGAAATCGCTATTTTTTCTCATACCTACAATTGAAATTGAAGTACGTATACTACCAAGTCTATACATAGCAATAATAATTTTGAGTAAAATTTCAAAATGCAGTATCCAACTGTATCTAGAATTAAAATAGGAATATTATATTTACTAACACCTACTTGCGTCACCCGATAAAAATTTGAATTTTTATATGAGGTGTGTTTTACCTGAAAGTATCGATCTCTGCTAAGTACGAACGAGACATTCGAGATTATTGATGCACAAAGAAAACGTTAAATGGATTTAAATAAGTATCTGAGTACGAATGCTTTCACGGCCAGAGTCATTTAAATTTAGATGATAAATAGTTACCGGTTTATGCCGTGAGTAAAAATTCATAATTACTGTCTTCTCGAACCATGCTGTTCGCTTCTACGGAGCTAACTGATAATTAGTTACTAATTCTAATAATAAATATAAAGCAATAAATGATTTATGTAAGAAAAGCTGTCTGTTTTACCAAAACTACATTTTTTTTTCAATATACAAAAGGTAAAATGTTCAACCATAGTTAGTAGTCAAATAGGAATGTTATAATAAAGCAATTAATTAATTTGTATCACTGTATTGTTTTGTGGAATTGTATTTGTATTTAAAATATACAAGAAAAGCATTTCAGAACATGCGATAGTCACATACACAAAATTATTAGGAAAAGGTTCGGCACCAGTCGACACCGCACGGCCCCTTTGATCTTTGCCGCCAAAGAACGATACCGCCATTCCCCTCATCTAATCAGTGCGTTGCTGGCATTTTCTGCGGAGTGTACAGTGGGCGCGGATTGTTCCCTCCTCTCGCGCCCCAGTTTCGTCGAACTTTTGAGGCCGGTGACTAACATTTACTCTTAATATATTTTGTTTCCAATCCATACCAAACCTTATAGGAGACCATTCTTGATTCAGATTCCAACATTCACATGAGACTCTGGTTTTGTGACCTAATCTGTCAGCTTCTTCAACATTTTTTCAGTTATCTACAGTTTTCAAAACTGATCGTTTTATGATATTTTTTGCGGTAAAAATTAGTATACCATGTATACATATAGTCAGATTAAACTATAGTTGACCTACTTCAACCTCTTTATCGTATTTCCTTCACAGAACGAATGGATTAAAAACGTGAACACATACACCTTTAAGGATGCCCCAGTAACCTTGTAACGAACCGGTAGCCATTTTGCAGCGGCAATAATAAAAAAAGTCAAGCGCGCGATCCTGGTACGCCGTGTCGCACCAGATGGCGCGCCGTTCGCGCGATCCGGAGCACCCTGGCTGCTCCGATATTTACGCTTCTCCATTATGCTGAACCAGTGTCGTGTAAAATTCCGTGCCGTGAGTTCCATAATGGGAACCCGTGGGCCTTCAGCTAGCAAGCTTGCTGCCGTTGTGTCCCGTACCCGATAATGACGGACCGTTGCGAAAATATCGTTACGACGCTAGCGCCACAACAGCTTGCGGCGCTTAGCGACAGCGCCCTGCCGTTAAAGGTGAAATAGTCGAACATATGCAATCCAATTACAGCCGTAGAATCGCGGTATAATAGGATTAGGGTGGGATTAAGGAAGTGTGTCGAGGTATCTGAAAACTTGAAGCTTTTGTCGTGTGTTTTCCAGGGATTTTCTTATCGTGATATATATGATATATATGATATATTTCCCACCCCACCCTTCCTCATTTCCGGAAAACCCGGAAGTCATACTAACCTCAAGACCATCCCATAAATTGGCATTTTCGGTCTATTAGCACAACGTTCATTCCTTCAGCGTCATAAACACAACAAAATAAACTTACGTACCTACAACGTGGGTCACCCGGTATAACGACTTTAATATTGTCTTCAGCATATTATTTTATTGCTTGTTAATTTATTGTATGTGTAAGCTTAATGCTGCCTATAAAACCATAATTCTTGTGAATAAATTTACAAAATATTAAGAAAAGATTGTTTTCATGTTTTTACATTTTGGTAATCAGGCATTTGGGTAAATAATAAATAGTCATTGGTCCTTAAAGTACGTACAAACATAATTAATGCAGTATATATGATAAAACATAGATAGATAACTAAACTTTTCATCAGTAGTACGTACAATGCTAAAACAGAATGAAATAAAGCGGACAAGGTCGACATATTGGCGATGTGCATTGACAGAGTTGGGTCTCGCTACGCGAAGCACTCCGATGGCCAATGATGGCCCCCGTTGGCACTGCGTGTGGGAGCACCTTCAAATATTTGCCAAGTATACGAATATTTGTCAAGAAAAAAAACAGCTCTATTCATTTCGTATCGAGTCCACCTCAAAAATAGAGTTATATATTCGACGTTCGGCTGTGCGGACGAGCTTTTTACGTCAAAAACTTGGTGTTTGCAATACCGTTGAAGTGGGTATAGCAAATGCCAAGGCGACAAACATCAGCATTTAGCACGCTGTTTATTTTTCCAATTTTTAATTTTGAAGATTGGCCATAGATTTGTAAATATTAGTTAAATGTGTGATTTTTCTAAAGGGCGAGAACCGCATAAAATTGCAATTTTGTGCCAAATTTAATTTCCGGAAACCGTCCCAGAGAGAAAAAAAATTATTATTGTTTTGAACTATCTTCATACACGCTGTGTTATTTTTTCCAAGAAAAACGTACACCATCTACAGAGTGTATCCTAAGTTGATGCTTTTCTATGAACAATATAGATGAGCATGTCTATAGTCATTTGTTTACAAAATTGTCGACTAAAAACTATTCATTGACGTGCCAAATTGACAAAAATAAGAGTGTTGAAAAAATCCCTCCTACTGGAGTGGCTTATGACAAGATTGTCTAAAAAATTTAAACCAATCGAATTGGAATTGGCTGTTTTTATACCCCCCACAATTAATGTGGTGAGGGTATATTGAGTTTGATTCAACATTTGTAACACCCTTAAGGAGGCGTATATATATATATATATATATATAGGAAGAGGTTATGTTCGGGTGTTCGATCAATTCCAAACCAATAAAACTCGCTTTTAGTAGTAACTGGTTCCTGCGGGTGAGGTGGAGGACATATTGGCAGTCTTTAATGGCTTTGATGGTCACATATAGTTCACGGTTGGAGAAACTGGAGAAAGAGGGGTGTATTCCCTTTCTCGATTGTTTGTTGTTTAATTCTGGGGACGGAT
Source organism: Aphodius sticticus (assembly GCA_963966075.1). Taxonomy (NCBI): domain Eukaryota; kingdom Metazoa; phylum Arthropoda; class Insecta; order Coleoptera; family Scarabaeidae; genus Aphodius; species Aphodius sticticus. The sequence continues at coordinate 98,173,650 of OZ014506.1, read as the reverse complement.
CCGTCGCCATTGATTGGTGTACCAAGCCCACCTATTCAGGTAGATATATAAATTTTTTCTCTGCACATTCGTTTGCTCATAAAATCAATACCATCATAGCTATGAAGAATCGTATTTTAAGAATCAGTGATCCCCAATTTCAGCCCTCAGCTATAAAAAAAACTTCAACGTGTATTTTTAAATAATGGTTTTCCATGAAAGATAGTCAATAAAGTTTTATATTCTACTAATACCAATAGTCAACCCGTCATAAGTATCTTTGATCCCCCTAGTGACGTACAACCCTCCTATGTTAAATTAATGTATGTACCCACTATAACACATAAGTTAAAGAAGATTTTTTCCCCTTTTCTCCCCAACGAATTTAAATTAGTATGCCATTATCCCTTAAAATTGTCACAAATTTATTGTAATATTAAAGATAAAATACCCCTAAATTTTAAATCTAATATAATATATTGTATCTCCTGTAATCAGTGTGACGGTAAATACGTGGGTGTGACCACGCAGTGGCTTCGGACTCGTGTCGCCCTACATAAGAGTAACTGCAGGACCAAGAAGGTGAGATGTGCTCTTGCTTGCCATGCGGTCAACCATGGGCATGCTTGATTTTGACGATGTGAGGGTTCTTGACTCGGATTGTGTCTATCGAAACAGAATGTTTTTGGAGATGTATAATATTAATATCATGGAAAACACCGTGAATTTCAAACAAGACACGGAGGGTCTCAGCATCATTTACTCCAATATTATAAATTTTGATAGAGGCAGACGTAGTATGTCAGATGCTTTCCTTAGTTTAATTTTTTTAAATAATTTTTTTTTTAAGTTTTTCAAAATTTCATATTTGTTAATGCTTTCAAATTTTATTAAATTGTTCACTTGCACTATTATAAGTCTTTTGTATTATATAGAGGGAAAACAAGAATTTTTAAAATAGTTTTCATATTGTGGTAGTTGTCAACATTGCCCATTGGGCGCTTTTTGTTCATAGTATGTCCGCCTGCGACGTTAACAGCTGAACTTTTGGTTCTCTCCATCATATCCGTTCTGACCTTGTTGTGCGCTGGTTGTTCTGTTCTGTCAAATGTGATGTGGATTTCGTTGGATGTGCTTGTGCCCGTCGTTTGATGTCTTCCCTGTTTCAATATTGGCCACCTAACCAGCTCCAAGTAGGTTATGTTAAATTATGACTTGGTTGTCTGTTTATGTTTGGTGATTGCGGTGATTGTTTGTAACACGTACGTTTTTTATCATTGTAGAAGTGTTGTACCTGATGAAGGACCCATTCATGTCCGAAATATAGTACGTTACCACTAAAAGCGAGTTTTATTGGTTTGGAATTGATCGAACACCCGAGAAACATAACCTCTTCCTGTTATTTACACGATCAAAGAATACTTCTCTACAGAATTGAAAACTGAATCGATTTAGCCATGACCGTCTGTCTGTCTGTCCGTCTGTGTACACGATAACTGCCGTAATTTTGAAGCAATTGATCTGAAATTTGGTATACAAGCGTATCTCTTAAAAAGTAAAGTAAAGTAAAGTTCGTGAATGGCAAAATCGGTTCACGGTTTTTTTTAAAAATATTTTTCGGTGGGGGGTATTCACTTCAGCACGACTGAAGATAATTTTCTTACTAGTTTTTTTTTCAATTCATTCTAATAGCACAATTGTTGTCATCAAATAAGTGATAATTACTGATAAACCGTCGTTGAGTGGAAGAACAGAGCAAATCCAGCCGATGTTTTAGCTAATAGCTACTTTATTATTGCTTGTTCATCGAAAATTGAACTTCAGAACAACTACCAAAGACTTTTACTACAACTTTTGTGTTCTGACCAAATAAGTAAAAGGTACAGTTGTCAAATTACACATTTACCTTCACTTTCCCAAAAACGCCCGATTTGGACTTATTCTGTTCTGCCACTCACCGGTTGAAAACATTTTTACACTGATTTTGAAGAAATTCCTCAAAGATCATGGTAGATAATTCATAAAACACTTGATTGTGTGACCTTAACAAGGTCATCACATCATAGAATCAAGTTAATATGACTATTTATTAAATTGTTTTTTTTTCATTAAATATGTACATTTGCTCTATAACTCCTAAAATATTCCGGCACATCATTAACGACAAATCATGCATAATAATGTAAAAACTGTTTAAATTTTTAAGATATTCGTCAGTTATAGTCTGAAATGACAGAGGGCAAGATTTTCTTTCAGTACATTCCATTAAAAACGTGTTTTTTTAAGTTTGAAAATGTGATATTTGAGTTACAAATTTTCCTGTAAGTAAGTATTATATCACCCTGTATAAGATATAATAATAAACTTTTTGTTTGTTTATGTCGAAGATATGTACTTACTAAACATGAAACTCTTATCTTCAATGATGACCAAGATTTTCACACTATCCCAATGTGCCCCACGCCTGTCCAAATGTCCCTCGGGCTGGAGCACATTTGGACAAAAAGCAGATAGAAAGAAGTTACTATAATTCTAAAAACACTTTATTTAACTTAAAATGACCAGTGTATATACCTTGGAAAATAAACGTATTGCATAATAACACGTTTTAGGTGATTGAATATGCTTTAAAACTGGGAATCTCTTTTACACGGGTATTTTGACTTGTTATTACAGTTCTCGTTATATCTCCATCAGTAATAGAGGCCACGAAAGGAAGGGAAGATGTTCAAAAAAATAGTGGGATACTTGTTGATTCTACTTCATCGCTGAACACTACAAAAAAAACTACTTACACCTTGTATATGCTCGAAACGTAACCTTGAATAAAAATACCTTTCACAACATCGTAAACCATTTAGAAACCGTTAATAAAACACGAAATATGATGATAACTGCAGAAGAAACTACTGAGTCTTCATGACTCATGACATTTACTTCCTAAAAAAAACCATTCAACAAAATATCTACAAAGTTGGATACTAAATTTGTATACCTTTTTTATGACGTAGGCGAAAGATTAGAGAAGAGTCTGTTCTAATCAAATTTGTGGATATATACAGACTATAAAACGGTGACAAAAAGGCGTCGGTAAAATGAAGGGGGAAAATTTTTAGACTTAAGTCTTAATTGTCGTATTGCGTGTTTTTGAGTTAAACGAACTCGTGAGGCACCATCTGTCGGCGAGGCGAGACACGACAATAATAAATACGTTTTTACGACGAACATATGCAGCTGGTGCTGCTTTACGATGGCAATTGTTTCCTCCGCGTGCGTTTATAAGAAAAAAAAGTTGAAAAGGGCGGCAACGCTTCGAATTTTATCGCGCCGTAGTCTTTAATTTTGCCGGTTTCATTTCCCGAGCGCTTGCCGCATACCGTGAAAATTTGATAACGTCGTAAACGTGTCCCGCCGTTAGGCCCCCATGACACCTATAAAAGTCTCGGCGGACAAATGTCGCGACACCATTACGCAAAAATAAACTGCAAACAAATTGAGATAAGAAAAAGTTTAATAGAAATGGAGAAATAACTTTCTTCGTCAGAATGGTGGAGGCGAAATATTTTAGAGAAATATAAATGTGATAATGGGTAGATTTTTATCCGCAAATTCCAATGCAGTCGATGAAACTAGTACCAGTCGATAGCTTATGGTTCTCGTAGTAACATATTAAAATGTTGAGAATCATAGTTTATAGAAAAATTTTTAATTAACGAAAAACCATTGAAATATTGCCTGTCACACATTAATCCTTCATTCCTCGAATCTTACTCACTTAATCGCAAAACTAAAAATACTACACTGTAGCAGATAAAATTTAACCATCAAACGAATTTGGAAACCTATATGAGAAAATGAACGGTTAATTTTGTATAATTGATTGAAATATTTTTAGACGATTTCTCGTCAACCGTTCAGATGACATTAGAAATGCTCGTTCTAATGTCAAATGATCGGTTGACGTGGAATCGCCAAAAATTAATTTGATCAATTATAATTGATTATACTAAATTAGCCGTACATTTTCTCGTATATACCGGGTGATTCGATTTCGAGGCTCACCATGGGGATCTCGCTTATTAGTGGAGATAGAGCCTATGTTTAAATTTGGCAAAGTTTCGTATTATTGTGTTGGTCAATTATCTGAAAAGAAATTTAAGCTATCATTTTTCATTTTTAAGAGATCCGCAAAAAAACTGAAATGTTAAGGTATCGTTTCTAATTTTTTATACAAAACCAAATGTGGCTAGACATTTGAAACAAAAACAGTTACTTTTTAACAAGGAATGCAGTGTCATTTTTTAATTTGAAATAACATCAAAAATCGTGTCTTTTCTCATTTCCGCAATGTACCACATGTTATCAGTATTTTTTAAAATAATTATCAAAAAACCTTCAGGTACCTAACTGGAGCTTGGTTACAGACCGCCGGCGCCGGACTCGTTGCCAAGCAACGTCAACAAAATGCACTTGGATCCAGCGGCGCGCTCAGCGTTGAGTTTGTCATTTAACCAAATAAACCTTAATTGTGGATGCAAAATGCCGCTTACCTATAACGAAAAGAGTGATATGATAAGGGTTTATTATTGTCTCATAGTAATGCCCAATCGTACAAAATTCCTCCCATAGGACAGAAGTTTAGCGATCCATGGATCGTTTAGTAAACCCCGCAATTCTTATAATCCTCATGGAAATGTTGAAAACGATCAAAGAGATATTTTGGAAATGGTAAACGTTAGATTACCTTAATTTGCAATGCTTCAACTACTGGTTTTTAGACAAATGACGATCCTCGGATTTCTACGCGGGAAGTAGCCTCTAATTTGGAATATCCGCAAACACGTGTTTGGAGAGCATTACGAACAAAGAAATTGAAACCGTACAAACCCCACATAAATCAAATTTTGCAGTTGTACGAAATTATTTGAATCAACAATTTCCAAATCGCTGGACTGGTAATGGTGGATTGGTGGAAAGTCCTGCTCGATCCCCTGATTTAAGTCCTCTGGTCTATTTTCTATGGGGAACTGAACGACGAAAATTATCACGATACTCGCAGAAATATCGTGGAACTGCTGGATCGAATAATAAATGCGGTCAATGCTATTCCGGGAAGAACAGTTAGAAGAGCATAACAGGTCGAAAAGCTGGCTCGGTTTTATGCCTTCAAGAAAATGGCGACCAATTTGAACATTTACTTAAAAAATAAGCTATTTGTTGTATAAACTTGCTTCTTTTACAAACTGAATGTTTTTAATCCAAAGCACTCTGGTCAGTCCGGCGCCGCCGGTCTGTAACCAAGCACCAGTTGGGTACCTGATAAGCTCGACAAGCAACGAGAAAAAGAAGAAAGTTTTTTATTATTAAACCATTGTTTTAAAAAATAATGCCAACATGTTATACATTGCGGAAATGAGAAAAAAACACGACTATCGGAAAATGCCAAAATTCACCATGGCGCCCCCCATAAGAAAAACAAAAGTTGGCCATGGTTACGCCGCCATATTTGATGTTATTTCAAATTAAAAAACAACACTCCATTTCTTGTTTAAAAGTCGCTGTAGAATGTTTTAGTTTCAAATATCTAGCTACGTTTTGTTTTGAATAAAAAATTAAAAACGATATCTTAACATTTTTTGCGGATATCTTTAAAATGAAAAATGATAGCTAACATTTCTTTTCAGATAATTGATCACCACGAAAATACGAAACTTTGCCAAATTTAAACATAGGCTCTATCTCCACTAATAAGCCAGATCCCCATGGTGAACCTCGAAATTAAATCACCCGGTATAATACAATTTAAAAAAATTCTACGGTTTATCTATCAGAGAAACTTCAAATCAATTGGGTGTGAGCTGTGAATTAGCTGAGATGTCCCTCTTTTAACGACACCATTTTTCAGTATATGACGTTAAAGACTTGTGTAAAACAGAGATATATTTGATTTATGAATTATTTTTCGACTTCAAAGGTGGCGTTAGTCCTTAATTAAATCAGCAAATTTTAAAACATTGCTTATTGCAGCGCTCCGGGCAATGAAAAAGTGAAACATCATAGTATGTCCTGGACATATTCTGTTCCTCCACTCATTGCATAGAGCACGCTGCTTCCACAGCAATACTGGTAATAGATAGAATTATGATTTTAATATTTTCGAAGAGATCGAGAAATTTTAATACTAAATCGCTATCTTAGTTTGAAGTGTAAAATTTTGGACTTGTGATGTTCCACTCACCGATTCATTAATGGTTTCAAAACAGTAAACTGAAGATCAAACTGATTTCAGACCCATCCCCTCCGCACCCTTCGACCCTCCTCCCTTCAAACACCCCTCGTTCTTCCCCCAACAACGTTGTCAAACAGCAAAAAAACTAAAACAAACATTAATTATCCTAATTTTGCTACGCACCATCCCAAAATACCAAAAAAAAAAAACGGACAATTTCCTTTAGTCCCAGTTAACCGGTACAAATTGCGCTCAAACAAGTTTTTGCTGGACACAGACGACGCCCCTCGCGCCCTTATCTTTGGTTTATTTCCTCCTAACCTCGAGGGGCGGAAAAACGACGGAGCCAATTTTGCGATCGCCCCCCACTCCGCGCTGGGACAAAAACTCTCCCTAATTAACCGACCGGATGGACGACGAGACAAGCTGTAAGTAAGACACAAGCTCCCCCTGTTGGTCGAGCGAGCAATTAGCTTGAAAGGCGACATGATCCGGCCGAGTGGAGACTGGAGGACAGACGGAGTCTCGTGCTTTTTATGCTTCTTTTTTTTGGGGTGTCTTTGCGTAGACGTGAATAAAGGCGATGAGGCTAATGTAGTTGAGTTAATAAAATTTAAATTCATTTTGGTGCATTATAATTTGGTGGATAAATTATGGAGACAAGATAATAGGGTCAATGTTGGTATCGGAATTTAAAATTTCATACTCACTGTGTTGAATATCGAAACGTTGGTGTTGGGACGTACCTGAAAAGAAATAGAAAACATTAATTAGACAGATCGAAATGAAACTGGAGTTTTTTCTGGTAAAATTTTGAAGAGCATTAAGCCGGGGCTTCATATTCGTATACTTGCCAAATATCAAATATTTGCCAAATGTCAAATATATTTGGCAAGCAAATCGAAATTTTTTGTTATTGATGGCTCTAAACGATGCCATGAGTTATTCCTGTTTCTTTTAAGTTTGTTCACCGAATATTTTTCATCCATTCTGACTTGATTGCCGGCTGATTTTCATAAAGCTCAAAAAAATCTTTCATATACCAACAAATTTGTACAATCGTCTGTGATTTCGGACCGTCAGAGTTGCACTGCAACAGCGAAGGCATCGAACATTGATGCATCTCCACATAGCATTTTCCAACATGAGAAAATCTTCTTTGGGGATTTGCTACATGTGCGTACCGAATGGGCGCTACCATTTTTTTTTATTAGCATTATTTTGCATATTAGCTTATCGCTTTTCCAAAACAAACTGATAATTTGATTACGAACACGCAAGTTTTTATTTTATACTACCGACACATGTTTAATTATATAAGTGCAGAAGTCACTGTAGCGTACTTACCAAGAAGGCATTATTGTGGATATTTAAAAACAAAAGTTGACGAAACTGTTACATTTTAATGATTTTTTGTTTAATTCACCAGCATTCTGTATTAATAATGCGCAGCATCTAATTTAAACAGCCTATAAAACTCAATACAACAGGCTATTTGGTGAGAACTAAATTATATAAACTATTATTATAAGAAGAATAAATATGTTTTTTTTTTATTTAAATTAGGAAGATATTGCCCTTAAAACAAATGTTGGATATGGTTTCTTTGCCATTTTTAAAGTTCTACTTCATCCAACTGTACTGCTAGGTTCGTTGTATAAATGTGCGTTAACGTTGTCTGAAATACAGATCAATTAGTTTTCGGGACCAAAATTTAAAAAAATTAGTTTTCAAAATATTACTTTTTTGTTAAATAAAAACCTACACAGAATTATAAACAATAAAAATCGACAAATGTATAAATACAACAAGCAAATAAAGTATTATTTTCCAAATAACTTATTTTATAATTGAAATTGGGAAGTGTCCATAATGCAAAGTAACGAAGCAAAGGAAAATAAACGGCCTCTTTTCTTTGCGAAGGAATTTATTTATTTTATAGACATGGTCATATATATTGGTCATAGAAAAGCATCAACAAAAGGATACACTCTGTAGATGGTGTACGTTTTTCTTGGAAAGAAATAACATTGCGTTTATGTGGATTGGTAAATAAAATGTTTCATAAAGTTACAATTTTATGCAGCTCTCGCCCTTTAGAAAAATCACATATTTTACTAATAATTACAAATCTATTGCCAATGTTCGTAAACGACCTACTTCACACAAAGCGAAATTAAAAATTGGAAATATTAAATAGCGTACTAAAATGTTATATGGCGTAAAAAAAATCGTCCGCACAGCCGAACGTCGAATATATAAATTTATTTTAGAGGTGGACTCGCTACGAATTGAATAGAGCAGGGTCTTTTTCTTGACAAATATTCATATACTTGGCAAATATTTGATGTTTGGCAAGTGTACGAATGTGTAGCCCCGGCTTAACCCTGAATACACTTTGCATTTGGCATAGGTATTATTTAAAAAATCTTTCAGTTACAATTAGGCAGCTGTGCCAAAGTACCAAAGTTATGTAATAAAACATGGCAGAGGTGCAGTTCTCTTTGTGACATTCAAAAACTGCTTTCAAGCGAACTTTCTGCATAAAAACTGGCGGTCAGTAGCTAGTACAGTCAAAATTAGAGTTTAGTTTAACATTATTATTCTCAGCAGTTCTTATGGTGAAAATTACGGCTAAAAACTCCATGCTGGGTACCCATCAGAGTTGCCACCTTTTAAAACAACGTCACGAGTACATCTGGAAAAAATTTGTTGATCAATTAACTAAAAAATATTTTGACGTTTTGAAGATATTACTGATGACAAATCTAATACTTTGAAACTTGTTTTCCCGTTACTACGATTATCTTAACTTCACATCTTGTTTGTTTGTTTGCTACGTTCAAATCTTGTAATCGAAATTTTGAAACAGTATTGGAAATAAATCAGCTCTTTTATATTCCCAAACTTTGTAGCATGCATTACTATATTTCTATGACGGGTGCGAAAAAGAGTATAAAATAATACCTTTCCAATAGTGACTTATACTCGTTTACCCACGCATCATAGATTTGATATATGAAAAGAAGATGTACCTATAACAAGCTCTGTATAAGATATAAATATTTATCAGTAGCAAAAACTGGTACTGTCTACATCATTACCTACGTAGCTACTCCATGCATTTGCTGTCATTTTGGTATTAAAAGGTGACTCATTAGATTACTTGTATACAATTTGACGTATAACATTATTATTCTCAGCAGTTGCACCGTTCTTACGGTAAAAATTACGGCAAAAAAGTCCATGCTGGCTACCCATCAGATTTGCCATCTTTTAAAACAACGTCACGAGGACATCTTGAAAAAGTTGTTGATCAATTAACTAAGAAATTTTTGACGTTTCGAAGTATTACTGATGGCAAATCCAATACTTTGAAACATGTTTTCCTTTTACTACGCTTATCTTAACTTCACATCTTGTTTGTTTGTTTGCTACGTTCAAATCTTGTAATCGATATAGTATATATTTAATCCAATATCAAATTGAGTTTACATTTTGCATGTAGACAGATTTCCAGTGACAATGCATGAATCAATAAAAAATAAATAAAAATAAATAAATAAAAAAAATACTGATTGAAATACGTTTGCTATTTAATTATCGCTATTTAAGGGTAATTTGAGGTATGATAGAAATTGATACACCATTTTTACAAAAGTTACAAATATTTTTCTGTAGCAACTAATTAAAATCCGTTCGCTATTCTTTGTTTTAGAAAATGTTTAGAAAATTTACAAACTGTTTTTATCTAATATTAATCTTTCCGAATTACCTTTGAAGCAAAACGACCTCGTATGTTAATATTTCACATAGAGAAGGCATGTTCAAATTGAGAATATTGAGACATTTAATAAAATTTGTATTTAATAAAAGAATATGTTTGTTTATTCATTTTTATAAATTTGAAAACTTTAATTTACTGCCACACTTTGCTTCATCCAAGGCAGTCCTTCCAAACTACATATAAACTACAGCCAAACATCCCGACAACATAAGTAGTTTGAAATAAAATTTTGCAAAAAATATATTCTACGAGAACAATAGTGTCACGCCAAGGACGTGAGTACTGAATTAATTAATTTCATCTTCCTTGAATTTTATAATTAATTGTAATCATCTCCTCTACAAAATATTTTGAATACTCATCATCAAGCTTCCATAAAATCATGTAAGATTTTGAATAATTCTAGTTAATTTTACTATTTCGTCTAAATTTCAACCAAAAGGGACGGTACATTTCAATAAAGAATGAAGCTTAAATTTTATTTTACCTTTTTTACATTTATGCGCCATAATTCAACAAAAAATACGGAGTCCCAGTATACCGTATAAAAACCCACCCTTCAGAAAATAAATCTGATTCTTTATTGACGTAACCCCTAAAGTACTACCGAATAAAAATAAAAAAAGGCAGGCATACATTCGGATTGAAACCGACTGAAAAAAAAACCTCTTTTTCATCCCGCAAGGAGCGCACGAGGCGCCTGAAACCTGAAATCCCTGCCCTCAAAACGTATTTATCCAGGAAAAATACGGACACCGCCGGACGCTACTCTGGCAAAGGGCACAGGGCATCGCTCGGGGTATCCCCTGGGGTTTACCATTCCGAACAAGTCCTCTTTCCAACCTCCTTTCAGACTTGGTTTCTTTTGTGACGATATCGTCCGCCGAAACGTGTTTGTGTTGTGGTGAATTGAACCTCTAACGGATTTTACAATGGGCTCGTGGATCGGCATCGGGGTCGATTAATCTGTATTGTCGTTTGGTGGCGCTGACGACGGTGTGGCGGCTTTCTTACGTTTGGACGCCGGTCTCTCGTCTACACTGGAGATGGGAGATGCTTTATTTGATGTGGGTATTTGTCCGAGTCGTTGGAGGAATACGTACGATGTAAAGCTTCGCTTCTGCACCGATAAGAATTTTGACGTTTGTATTTCTGCGAACGCCGTTAGAGAGATTTTTGTTGATAGCTGATTTTGGAGTTTCGTTTTGTTTCTCTTTCACCATTACCGTCGACAATGTAAGTTTGTTGGTTGAACTGGGTGAGTTGGCTTGTTATTACAAGTTCTGTGGTCTTCCGATAGGGACTTATTCCTGGACGATATTTCTGTTTGTAACAAAACATTAAAAAATAAAAAAATCGTGAAGTCTGTAAAATAATGAAAATTTTAAACAGTATTCGAAATTAATCTTTTTTTTTTTATTATCCCAAGCTTTGCAGCCTGCATTTTTATTGAGAAATTTTGTATTTCTCCAGGAAAAAATACAAAGCTAAATATAGCATTCTCCAGGGTTGCTTGTAAAAAAAATAATATTATGGTAAGTAAGTACGACAATAGTATATTATTAGTAAGTTTTATAAGACGTCAAATTGGCGCACGAGTTGTTTTGGAACGAGTGTTGGAACGTGTTGGAACGTGTCCCAAATGGAACGAGTGCGCCAATACGTCTTATAAAACGAGTGTAATATACCTACTATTTTTTCTACTTTGCGTCATTAATTTTATATAAATTTTGAAATTGTGGTTACTATATTGCGCTAAATTAGAATCTAGGGTATTTTGTGTGGACCACCGTACCACATGGCAGTACTGTAGTAACTGTCAGGATGGGATAAAATCATGACAAAATCTAATTGTGAATAATTTTACTCTAGTTTAGCCTACAACTTTTATTAAATAATCAGCGAGGTCGCAACTATGATCATAATGGAGTTTGCGGCAACACTTATAACCCTACTGTGATAAATACATGAAACGTAACCTAAAAAGTTAACTTTAAAATAGTGGTTTCATAAGTATAATAATCAGAATAGACGTGTTTGGCAGTAATTGATTAGTTACTTCAAAGAATAAGAACTTACTAAAGAATTGTTATAACGGTTAACGTTTAATAGCAGTTTTTACCTAGTACCACTGGCTTATACAAGTTTACACGCACATATAATTGAAGCAAAATTCTAATTTCGGTGTAACAATTTATTAGAATAAATTATACTTAGTAAAATTACATGTGATGGACAAATACGTTGCACACAACCAGAACTAAGAATACGTTATTGAACCGAGCATAATTCGGTCCAAAATGTTACCGAAAACATATACGTTACATAAACTAAGAAATCCTCAACACTTTAAATGCACTATAGCTTCCTACGTATTTGCAGATATTCAATAAACCATTTATTGCGCATATACAATCTCGAAGCAGTAATTGAAATCGTTCATATCTACGATGTAGGTTTGATCTTCACATAATCCCTTATTAAAGTAAATGTGGTCCTTGAATTATATCTGAAAAGGCGATTTGATGTTTAGTTGAAAAGAATGATGACGATCACTTACCAGAGTCGCAAAAGATCACCGAAAACGTCATGCTGGGGTATTTTGATGAACACAGCAAAACTTAGAAAGCCCCAATCCTTTGGCCATACTATAGCATGCTACACGCATGTTTAAATATGTATCGAATCTTGATATTTCGCAGTTTATGCGATTGCAAGCGATTAAAAAGAGGCAGTGTGTGGTTATGTGTTGTACCTTTGACACATGGCATTTCATATCAATAGATATCAATGTGTACCAATCTTATAAAAAAAAGTTACTAACAGCAATGTTACGATTTGTTAATTGTAACACCGAAACCAGTGTTACAATGTGTGCATTGTGAACGCACAGTGGAAAAAAATATTTATATATTTTTTTATTGCAACTTATCTATAATTGGATAGTTATATGAAAAGAGTATGTACAACAAGCTCTGTAGAAGCTTAGTAGTCTATAGTTTATAACAGAGGCTAATTATCCAAAACTTCACGTAAGACATAGTTATAAGCTAGCTCAGACATAAGTTATAAACATTCTTTTGTAGTGGCTCAAATATGAGTCTGTTGGGTGGTCACTGGTCAATTCGAAATATCGTCATTTTGGGATTGTTCGCCAAGCAGGAAAACTTTAAGTTTAAGAGTGGCTAGAAAAATTAATTCTCTAAAATTTGACATATATGTAAGAAAGTTATGCACATTGTCAAACCACTTTTCCGTTGCTGATCGCCGCACAGTTGTCGATTTTGAATTTTTCGGTAATCAATATCATTATTTTTTTAAATGAACTTAAAATGTTGTTTTTAGGTTGTTGTTTAGTGGTAAAATTCTAAAATTATTTGAGTATGATAATAATCTATTAATAATTATAGGAGAAATGGAAAGGGAATATAAGTAGATACATATCTAAGGTATGGATTTTGAGCGTCGTTTAGATAAATTTTGTTTTAAAGTTCCGAAACCTAGCATTTATAGATAATAATACTGCATCTGCGGATATACGAAAAATTGTAAAAAGTGCCAATAGTGGTTTTGAACAGGGTTAAGATTGAAAAATAAAGTTTGTTCTAAAATTCGAAAGCTATGCATATGATAAGATTATGCTGCAAGTACACGTAAAATATTTTCAAGAATGTACCAGTGGGTAGTATACTCTTATTATACCTGTAAACAATCATTCTAACAATCATTATAAATGATTGTAGTCGAAGTAAGCCCATGTTAATAAATTTTTGCCGCTATACCCAGACAACTGTCCAACTTGAAATAGATTATGCAAACAATTTAACTATTGCGTGTAGAACAGTGGTATTCCATTTAAATAGAGCGGCAAGCAGAAATAATTACATTTAATATCATTGCCTACTTCGACTACAATCATTTTTTGATGACCCCGTATAACCAGTATTATCCCAGGATTATTTCTAGGTTATACGACTGCACAGATATTCGGGAATAACATAAAATAAAAAAAATCTTACCCAATCATATGGTTTACGAAATAACTCATATGATATTGGATAACGAAGGTGCTTATGTTGAGTAAATTATTATATTTCAATGAATTCATATAGAAAAGGCGCTTTAAAAACTATAATGTTTCTACCTATTCTTGTAGAGTTTATTATTCCGATACAACCGACGCGTTTTTCTAGAAACACGATCTTTCAAACTGACAGACGCGATTACTATGAATCGTCTAACGGATCGAGTTATGCCTTGTTTCCTCTAGAGAAAATACTTTGTTGGAGGTTGAACCTCATAATAAGTGAAACTTTTAAAGAATTATTATATTATTTATAAAGATCTGAAAACGAAAAAATGCTGTACAAAATCAAACTTAACATTCAGTATACCTACACTTCTCGCATATCGTTTTTTCTGGCACAATTTCCTTTTGGAGCCTAAAGTATAATAAACTTATAACAAATGAAAAAATATCAATATCTCATACAATCTTTTTGAAAAACTGACTTTTTAGGTATCTACGTGAGAACCTCCCCTTTCACAAATGCGATGAAAGCTAGTTTAAAATAATGTTTAGAAGTTATGTAAACTTTAATCTCCGTAACACGTAATTCCACACAGAGTAACCTACTTGACTTTGTCTATTTGTAACCGGATACAGACCCTTCTCCCTTTCTTCCTAAGCACCAAGCAGCGATAATGAAATGAGCGCATTGTTCTCGACCCTCGGAACGTAATTACCAGGGGGTAATGGGTGCGATGGAACCACCCTCGCTCTACAAGACACAGTACCTATATCGCAAACGAAAACAAACGCAATCGTCCATTTAATTTGGTGATTTTAATATTCTGCGGGACGATTTCGCGTAATCAGAGCCCTCTATAGACGACCGAGCAAACTGGTACGGGATTAGCGACCGGATATATAGAGGTGGCTGCGTGTGTGTGTATGTGTGTGTATACGAGGAAGGCGATGTTTGTAGAAACCAGGGACAAATTGAAACCCGCTGTAATCTGATTATGTAGCTGTATATATAGGTTGATTTAAAAACGAAGCGTGTGCGAGAAGCTGTGATTACACGGGTCTGGTTCTGGAGTTTGGGTGAATGAGATTGGTTCGTTGGGAAGCTGGTGTGGTACAAACTATAAAGAATGTTTATTCAAATAGTATATTACGAGATTGTGCCAAAAAAGCGCAAAAGCACAATAATACAAAAGATTGTATGAAGGAACCAAGAAATACAATAGGCTGGTAATAGAAGCTATTATTAGAATCACTGAAAAGTGCCCAGTAACAACTTATGGCGGAATTTATTCACCAAGACCTTGGATTGACGATGATATTAGAAATAAGTGCAAACTAAAAAGGCAACTATATAATGACGCAAAGTCTGAAAGAAGAACATGGGAGGAGTATTAAGCATATAAGAAAGGGCTAAAACTAATAATACAAGAAAAGAAAAAGCCATTATACCCGAAATATAATTAATGCCGATAAAAAAGTAAAAACAACGTGGTCTGTAGTGAACGAACTAACTGGAAAATCAAGAAAACCAAACAATCCATTAACAAGCTTTAGCATGAGTCCCAATTGTGCAAACACTCTAGATATATTGGAACAGTTCAATGAATACTTCGTCAATGTATGGATAACCTAGGTTGCCAAAACAACAACGATTTGAGAGGAATAAAAATGAACGACAAGACAATGTACTTGAACGAGACAACATCAACTGACGTATACAATAATATCATTCACTCTCTGAAAAAGACCTCCGCAACGGGATCAGATGGGATACCAACAAATATTTTGCAATCTTGTCAAGATATACTTAGTGCTCCCATCACAACAATTATTAATAACTGCATTAATGCAAGCATATTTCCTGAGCAACTGAAGAGGACAAATGTGATACCAACCTACAAAAAAGGATGTAAATCGGAAATGTCTAACTACAAGCCAATAGCCCTACTTTCTGCAGTAGCAAAGATTTTCGAGAAGATACTGGTTCAACGCATTGTCAACTTCGTGGAGCGATGTAATTTGCTATCTCCCTCACAGAATGCATATATGAAAGGTAAATCAACTACGAGAGCAATTTACCAAATATTGAATGAAATTCTAAATAAACTAAATACCAGGCAAAAGGTCATAGGAGTGTTTCTAGATTTGTCTAAGGCGTTCGATAGCGTCGATCACCAAACGTTGCTTGAGAAGTTGGATAGACTGGGATTTCGTGGTCAAGTTTTGCAGATATTAAAATCTTATCTGAGTAATAGAGTGCAACGCATCATCTTACCGGATCCAGTGACAGGAGAAGAAAAGGTATCAAAATGGATTAATGTCAAAAGAGGAATTCCACAGGGATCTGTGATGGGTTGCATCTTGTATGTTTTGTATTGCAACGAGCTACCGACGGTTGTCCCATTCAAAGTAGGGATGTTTGCTGATGACACTTCAGTCATTGTGCACGCCGACAGCTGTGAAGGGATCCAGCAGGGAGTACAGTCATGTTTATGTAACCTCTCGGAGTGGTTTAAACATAACAATCTAAAACTAAATACAGATAAAACAAAAGTAGTCAAATTTTCTCTAAGAAAGGAACAAGAACTTAACATAATCCACGATGATGAGACAATTACGACGGAGAGTACAACCAAATTTCTTGGAGTCGTCATTGACTCCCAAATGAACTGGGAAATGCACGTTTCTGAGCTGACAAGCAGACTGTCATCTTTTAGCTATGCACTCCGGACCATATCCACGATTGTTTCGGAAGAAGCGGGTGTATCAGCATATTATGCTTATGTGTACTCCAGGATCACCTACGGAATTGTGTTCTGGGGAAATTCGGTGGAAGTTTCGAGAATCTTCAAACTTAAAAAATCATGCTTGAGAAACATTTACCACCTACAGTCAAGAGACTCCTGTAAAGACTTATACAGAGTTAAGATAATACTAACCATCCCTGGAATATACATCTTCCAATGTATACTATTCGTGAAGAAACACTACGCAGAATTCTTTGCGCAATACGAAAAGAAACATCCATACGTCACCAAAGATTTCAAAAGGAATACCCTAAAAATTTCACAAACTGTGTCTGCGAAAATACACAAGGGAGTAGTAACGCAAATGATTAAAATCTACAACCGCATCCCGCTCAAATATAGAACGCTACCAATGAGTGTATTTAAAAAACGTGTACATGGACATTTAATTCAACATGCCTTTTATGCACTGCAGGATTTTTTTGATTGTGGTGATTTTTTATAATTGTATATAATATCCTTTAATAAGATTTTTTGTTATCTAATTATGTTATATGTATGACTTGTTCTACACTTAGTTGAGTTTACAGAATAAATGCTTTATTTATTTATTTATTTATTACCGGCGAGAACGCAGATAGTTGTCTTGTTGTGTGTAATTGTCTTTTTTTTTTTCAAACGCAAATATGTGGAGGCTACTGCTATTCAAAGCGTGTTTCAAACATGAAAAGCAAACGTTGTTGAGTTAAGATATACTAGGTATGGAAATAGGTATTATTAGCACCAATAAATGTAAAAAAAAGCAAAACAGATAACTGCAAAGGAAAAATTTGATCTTGATCGGATAATAATAACCTTTGGTCCATAAACAAAACCAGAAAATCATCATTTAGTAAAATCTTTTGACTAATTTAGTCTTTTTGCACTTTTACATTATCTCGCTGAAGTAAAGACCTGAAAACACTCAAGTTTCTTTTAATAATTTATAAGAAATATTTTGCGTGCGCGTCAAAATTATCCCACTACTAAAAATTTGTCACAATATTAAAATTTATTTTCGTGAGTGAATCATCAGTAACGATAATATGGTAAAGATGGTTATGGAAATTTCGCTTTTGAGCGTATACAATAGGGTGTCTCTTATTTTCCAACTTTTATTTTTTTTTCAAGACTTAATAGTGATTAATCAAAGGAGTAGAAACAGTGATTTTCCTGGTTTCAATAAGTGCCAAGGCGCGCTATGCTCGCCTGTGCAACACTTCTTTCGGCCCGGAAAACATTCACTTTCTCGGCTTGGTACACAATATACTAGTTCTTTGATTCATGTCATTACCTCCTTTAAAAACCGAGAGACAACAAGAACAATAATAATTCAACTGAACATACGCTAACTAACATACAACGCCGTACGCTGTGTTAATTCTCAGGTCTGTATGCGTGTCTTATTATTCCTCGTAGGAGAAAATCTGTAAATAAATCACAAAAATCTCATAAAATCACAATTTTTACCATTCCTTATAGCTGCCAATATTTCTTTGCCTCCATTTTTACTCGTATTTCTCAAATGAAATTAGAATTATAATGTTAAATTATGTAGATTAAAAATAAAATAGTTCTAAATTAAGTTTTTAGTAGCTATACAATTTATAGTAAACAAAACTCAATTTAAAAAATTGCGGATACGAAAAAGTTACGGAGTTAGCTACGAAGCGCTTATCAAAAAGTGGTCTGCTAAAATATTTCACAAAAGTTAGCGTAAAATATAAGCTCCTGCAAAAACACCCCCACAAAACAGTCGCACTTTTGTTTCGCGCTTAGTGAAAAACTATAACCTAGCCGCCGGTTCCCCACCGCATCATAAACCACCCCTTTCCTACCCCCCAACGCCCCGTAAAAAGAACATAACCGACCCGCAACGTTTCCCGTGGTGTATTTATTTTAATTACAGCGTAGGCCCCGCCGGTGTCACTTCGGGCCCTATTTCGCACAGCGACCCCTACAATTATCTCTGGACTCTTTCCCTCGGTAGACGCGCATGGAATTTACATAACGCATTACAATAAAAAACAGATATTTCAAATTCATACGCGCACGAGTCGAGAAATAAAAAAAAAACGGGTCGGTAGACCTCGGTGCGGCGATCGTAACTCAAGTTGGTCTTTAAGCGTCGGTTTAGCTTCATTTTTCACCGCTAGGGTGCGCTCGGGGCGCGCGGTTTCGAAATTTTAAAGGGTTACTTACGGAGAGGAGTTTTCGGTGGTTTCGTGCGGGATGAACCGGGGAAAGGGGGAATTTAAGGAGTGAATTGGAGTGAAATGGGATCTGTTTTTTGTTACTTTCTGGGCGGGGGGTGTTGCGCTGGAAGTTGTCGAATAAATTTTAAGGGGGAGCGATGTTTTGAGGGATATTAACTTGGGAAAATATGACGAGGTTCGTAATCTTGCACGGTATAATTGGGCGATAATTTTTAGTAACTGAGCGCGTGTTTTGGGATATTTACGTTTAGGTTCCTAATTGTGATATTTTCTGTCATATAATGTTAAATGTTGGAGTTGCTACCAAATTTAGATTAATTTGCATGTTGAGATATAACTTCGATTAAATTTTGTGTAAAAAGATATCAATGGGTTTGATATTCCTACGATTTTGATTTTCAAAAACCTGTTATCTTTGAACAGGTTAATAATATAATATAGTGATACTAGAATAATATGTGATACTACTGATACTAGTATTAATATGTAAAAATAATAAACATTTGGTTAAAAACTCTACATTGTTGACTACAATATATTAGATATTAAATAATCTGCAAAATAGTATGGTGAGTATGGTGACTAGAATATTAGAACTCTACACACAGAAAAGTGATCTCTCGAACGAAGAGAGAATTACTTGGCTGAAGTAGTTGGTAGGTTCGTACATACGCGAGAGATTATTGACTTCAATCAAGAAATTTTATTTCTTGGAATCCTTACTAGATTTAAGAAAGTGGTTACTCTGGTGAAGTAAGTAAACAGTCTTCAATGAAGTGTTTATTTTTATTCCCGGTAAATATTTTTAGCTACTTAATGTAAGAATTTTAAAGATTTGGCACAAATAAGTTTTCTATTGCTAATTAACAAGATAGGTATGTTATATTTACTTACTCGTTCTAAACTGTTGCGTGCGTTACATCAAACTATTCCGTGTTGAAACGTTTATTGTACACTATAAATCACAATACACATCCCCAATAAATCACAAGGCACAGCCCCTTCGGTTACTGCGTGAGTTGTTGTTTTGCGTACCTACTAGGCTAGGATCCGTGGCGTCACCACCACGTGCGGGCGCGCGAGCCTTGACAAAATCACGGTGCGCATATTTATTCCAGAGAAAGAATTACTTGAAAAAATAGTATATTGCACTCGATTTATAAGACATATTGGCGCATTCGTTCATTTAGGGCACTCGTCGCTGACGCTCCTCGTGCCCCTAACAACTCATGTGCTAATTTGACGTCTTATAAACTTGTATAATAATGTACTATAAAAATCCTCGCTCAGGACGAGTTTAGGTTATGAACGTACATCTTTTAATATTCGATCTAGTGATTCGATCAATTATTTTTGACATGTGGGTATATCCTGGGTAACGGACGGCGACATTCGTACGCCATTAACAAAGCTTAAAATAGGACAGAAACGGAAAAATCGTATGCATATTTTAATTAGTGCAAAGTACAAGTAGAGTACTATATTAAACAAAAAAAATGGAAGGATAAATAGTTAAGTGCATATATACAAGCAAAAACAGAAGTGTTCGGACGCCACAAAAAAATGGAAGTTTTTTTTAACGCGAGTAGAAATATTCCAAATTCATGTGCAAATGAAGACCAAAGAATGTCTTTTGTCGGTAGACTTATGAAATGTGGGAAATATTTTTCAGCTTTTTTTATGATGTATAGTACGAGTTCGGACGCGACATTAGGGACGCGACAGTAATGTTCATTTCAACTCTCACTTTATTTCAGAAATTTAACATAAAATGAATTCAGTTATAATAATATAGTAAAATTGGATTACTACACGCTACTATACCGAGTAACGGTGGTAGCAGACGAAATTATAGTATTTCTCACCAGCCGTGATAGTGACACATATAGTTTGCATTACATAAATTTGAGTCACTAACACTTCCTCTCAGAAATACTATAATGGCGTCTACTACCACTGGCATTACCACTAATCAGAACGCACCTTAAGCATACTTGATTTGAAATCGGACCTGTTTCAAGGTACAACCGTTCCAATGTACAGCTTGAAACAGGTCCGA
This sequence comes from Aphodius sticticus, assembly GCA_963966075.1. Taxonomy (NCBI): domain Eukaryota; kingdom Metazoa; phylum Arthropoda; class Insecta; order Coleoptera; family Scarabaeidae; genus Aphodius; species Aphodius sticticus. Next base: position 98,152,564 of record OZ014506.1, on the reverse strand, counting down.
ATTCAAATCAGTAACTTTATAAACAAACTTTCAGTAATTTTACTATGGTATTTACTGAAAATTTTATGATTTGCATTTTTCAAAAATATATCAACAAGCACCCTGTTTGCTGCAGCACTCTGTATTTCCATTTACAGTAGAGCGCCGATAATCCGAACTAATTGGGACCGAAGGTGGTTCGGATTATCAAATTGTTCGGATTTTCGAAAATAACCAAGAAAATTACACTTAGGCTTCAGAAATGTGTAAAAATGCCTACAAACATGCACCTTAGTCGATTAAATATACATCTATATAATATACACAAACTATTACATAATTATGTATTTAAACTCTTTTAAAACGCGTTCGGATTTTTGACTTTCGGATTTTTGATGTTCTACTGTATTTTAAAGCTAAGATATTATACTTTCGGATGCAATTTAATTTCTTTAAATATCTTCATTAGTTCAAAAGTTATGATTTTTACAACGAAATAAGTCAAAAGGCCGCCTCATAGTGGTACGGTTACGGACGCGACAAATTGCAAACATAAGTAAAATTTTAATTTCGATTTGTCGTGCGTAATTTTTTTTGCTTTCCGAAACAAATGAATAAGCTTGTTTTGTAACTGAATGTTGCTTGAATTTCAAATGTTTATCGACTAATGACAACAATTAATATGGTTTTTGGTAACGGACGCGACATTAGGATATAGGTAAGATCAAATTTAAAAATAATTCGTTATTCGAACTCGCTTCGCCCTTTTTACATTCTGAGGGAAAATGTTGTTGTTAGTAGAGAAAGTCGAAATCACAACAACAATATGATATTACTTTTAACAAGCTAAATACACAAAGATAAAAGTTAATATTATTAGCCAAAAGGTTCAATAAAAAAATATAAAAATTACAGGTTTATAATTTATTACAAAATTAGCGAAAATTGAAACTGCTTTTATATTTACAACATATATACATTTAAGCTTGATTATTAAGTAATAAGAAACAGTTCGGACCAGTCTGAATTTTTCGCTTGCGGCCTTTTTTCGGATAAACCCATATGTCGTCATGAAAGGTCGAAAATTAGTAAATTTTATAACTGTCGACTATGAATTATGTGAATAGGCGTTTTAAATAACTTATTTTGCGCTGTATACGAATTCGGTCTCAAATGGTGCCGATCATGTCAGAATTTTGCGTTTTCGTTTTGCGCGCACACCGATAAACACACGCCGTCAGCCCTTCAAGGTCACTTGAAGAATCAAATTTGGATTTATCCGCCTTTTCGCTAAATTTCATTTCATCACAAAAATTCATTTAATTTCTTAGAGTTATCAAATTTTCCTAATTTTAATAATTTTTACTTTAAACCTATGCTTAGAAATTATTTAATATAAACATTGAGGAAAATTGTTTGTTGCCGTTTTAAAAATCTTCCGATGACGTCATAACTCAAAATAAGTGGGGGTTGAAAATTTAATCACAATTATTTATTAGCATGGGTTAATCCGGTCTCGGATACATGCGACTCGACTGCACGTAATTATTTTACACTGCATCAACTTCGCTTCTACTGCAGAATATATACTAAAATAAATAAATGTCATTTTTCAGAATTATTACTGCGGACAAGTTGACCAGTTTCATAGGTGTATTTGTACTCTATCCACTATATAAAGTATAAAATTGAAACGATATGTTCGAAATTGACGGGGCTCTTGGGTTAAAATTGATTTTACGTCAATATTTCATTTCCAAATAAATCTGCATGCCATATCGCCTGAATTTTATGCGGGCACTGAAACGCCATTTTAGTTATTCAAATGAAACCTATGAATATTCAAAACTGGTATATCAACCTCAGCAATAAATAACTAAACTAAATATATTTATAAATCCCTCACATAATTAAACTATTATATTATATCCCATTTATAGAATGTCATTATCATTTATATTCAATGACAATATTAGCCAATTCCAACTCATTTGTATTAATTATAGTGATACTGTCATTCCATTTCATAAATTTAGCATAAAGTAATAATAAATATTGGGCTAAATACTGTCGCTAAACTATGCCCGGCATGATAATGGATTAAATTTTTTTGTCGGATAAACAAATAGCGAGTTTTAATTTATTGTTGGAAAAGCGCGTTGTTTATTCAAATGAATGCCAAACGCTTTTAATAAATACAATGTGACAATAGGGTTGCGAATTCCCAGACAGGTATTAAATAATTCGTGGTTTTTATTCGTTGTTATTTTGTTCCACATTGAAGTGCAATTTTAGCTTAAATTCCATTAAGCAAAAAACTGAATATAGTTGAACCACGAAAATAGTGCGTCACACATGATTTTTTGCTGTATCTCGACATAAAAACGTTGTGCAATTATTTTTAAGACTGCACTGTTTTGGTGGTTTAGCCATAGAACGTTGAATACTTGCAAACATTTTATATAGAGTGGTTTTCAGATTCTAAAAGCAGAACGACAATAAAAATAGAAAACATAATATATGTTAAAAATACACTATACAGGGAGTCCCATGCTAGATGCAAAGTAGATTAAAGGCCTTAAAAAATCAAAACACAATTCTTCCATATAGAAAAGTAATAGATTAATAATCATCCGCCCTATAGATAGAAAATATTTTCATGCATACTGGGTGTCCCACAATGACGTACCAACACAAACCTAAGTATTTCTAAATGGAACAATTAGTATATTATTGCAGTTTTAGATTAAAATTTGTATCTTAATTATTTTGACAACAACTTGTATTAGGATATTATCAACTGTTTCTGAGATATTGTGAGATTAATACCAAAAAGGTGCAATAAAAAAATAAGAGACCTCGCTAATGTCAAGTAACTTAAAAATCTTTTATGGAACAACCTGTATTTTTAACATACTTCGCAACATCACTAAACGAGTTATACGAAAATGCCTAACTCGGTGGGTCTATCCTCAACAGCTACAAAGTTACTATAATAACGTCTAATTTCACATTAACATTTACTTATGAAAAATGGTGACATAACCCTACTTTACCTGTCACCACATTATCAAGATACGAATTTTCTTGGTGATTGTTTGTTTATTTCGACGATAGTTGATGTTAGGGGCGATACCAGAATTGTTGTTGTTGATTATGCCATTTTCAAGATAGATATTTTCGTTTGACTGTGAGTTAAATGAATCTGATTGTAATTCGTTGCTTATTTAACCTCAAATTCTTGTAGCGTTGACCTGAGGATGATGCGTTATACATCGAAATCGATCGTTAATGGTTTCAAAATAAAGAAACATTTTTCCATATTCCATACGTCTTTGATTCTACTTCGATTCTGAATATGGAGAGGGTGCAACAATTCATTACTATTATGAAAAATAGGTTATAAATTAATATAAAATATCTAGTTGCCTCGACAGAATTCAACAATCGCACAAATGTAATGATTCTTCTCGTGATACACGAATTTTTAGTAATTGCAAACTATGAATTACACAAACGAATAATTTATGAGCCAATTCTTGGATAGGCTTTTTAAGACGTAGTAGAAAATTATTTAAATTTTTTAATACTTATCTACGTAAAAATCAGGAAGTAAAAACAAGTATAAATAATAAAATAAATGGATAAATGGCACCGACCCCCCCCCCAATCTGTTCCTTCTAAAATACATTGCAAAAATGCATCTTTTTCCTTATTTTTTTCACGATTCGGATTAAAAAAAGTGACGGGAGATTATCAGAAATTATTCAGAAACTCCCCAAGGAACAAATCCACAACAACTATTTTTTGTTCATCACCCCACACCCTCCCCATAGTACCCTAAATATGAGACAAAAATTACCCAAATTTACAATTTTACACTGTTACGTTTTTATTTTTTTTTTTTGCAGAAGTGATTATTGTTGGATTATTGATATATTTTTTTGTCATTTATTAACAGATTTGTTTAAACAAAAATATACGATTTTATCACCATATTTTTCAAAGATTTTTAAGTTACTTGACATTAGCGATGTCAAGTAACTTAAAAATCTTTTATGGAACAACCTGTATTTTTAACATACTTCGCAACATCACTAAACGAGTTATACGAAAATGCCTAACTCGGTGGGTCTATCCTCAACAGCTACAAAGTTACTATAATAACGTCTAATTTCACATTAACATTTACTTATGAAAAATGGTGACATAACCCTACTTTACCTGTCACCACATTATCAAGATACGAATTTTCTTGGTGATTGTTTGTTTATTTCGACGATAGTTGATGTTAGGGGCGATACCAGAATTGTTGTTGTTGATTATGCCATTTTCAAGATAGATATTTTCGTTTGACTGTGAGTTAAATGAATCTGATTGTAATTCGTTGCTTATTTAACCTCAAATTCTTGTAGCGTTGACCTGAGGATGATGCGTTATACATCGAAATCGATCGTTAATGGTTTCAAAATAAAGAAACATTTTTCCATATTCCATACGTCTTTGATTCTACTTCGATTCTGAATATGGAGAGGGTGCAACAATTCATTACTATTATGAAAAATAGGTTATAAATTAATATAAAATATCTAGTTGCCTCGACAGAATTCAACAATCGCACAAATGTAATGATTCTTCTCGTGATACACGAATTTTTAGTAATTGCAAACTATGAATTACACAAACGAATAATTTATGAGCCAATTCTTGGATAGGCTTTTTAAGACGTAGTAGAAAATTATTTAAATTTTTTAATACTTATCTACGTAAAAATCAGGAAGTAAAAACAAGTATAAATAATAAAATAAATGGATAAATGGCACCGACCCCCCCCCCAATCTGTTCCTTCTAAAATACATTGCAAAAATGCATCTTTTTCCTTATTTTTTTCACGATTCGGATTAAAAAAAGTGACGGGAGATTATCAGAAATTATTCAGAAACTCCCCAAGGAACAAATCCACAACAACTATTTTTTGTTCATCACCCCACACCCTCCCCATAGTACCCTAAATATGAGACAAAAATTACCCAAATTTACAATTTTACACTGTTACGTTTTTATTTTTTTTTTTTGCAGAAGTGATTATTGTTGGATTATTGATATATTTTTTTGTCATTTATTAACAGATTTGTTTAAACAAAAATATACGATTTTATCACCATATTTTTCCATTTTTTGCGGAAGTTATTAACAAAGAAGCCAATTTCTTTGTTATTTATTAACTAATTAGCATTTGTTTAAACAAATACCGTTTGTTTAAACAAATATATACAAATTGTATAGAAGACGGTGATATCCAGGCGGGATGCAAATTTTAAATAAATAAAAAATTACAGGCACAACCTGGATTCGAACCAGGGACCTTTGCGTTTCTAGCACAATGCTCTCCCATCTTCTATACAATTGATTATTTCATCATTACAGTAAGGCCGTTTGATACGGTATGTCCGTATATTCATTTCTAGTAAATATATACAATATTACGGACAGATTAGGCTATTGGCATTTTTTTTTCATTTACTAACTAATTAGCAATTGTTTAAACAAATACGATTTGTTTACAAAAATATACAATGTAACGGACAGATTTTTGTGTTATTTTTTTGAGAAATTATTGGTAGATTGTCGGCATTGTGTGTTTTGTTAATTAGTTGCATTTGTTTAAACGAATACCATTTGTCTAAACAAAAATATACTATGGTACGTATCTTTTTGGCAAAAAGTATTATTGTATTTCTTGTCTTTCTTTTCTTGCCACTAATTTTTAATTATAACCTATAATAATAATTAGTGTTGCAACCACATTACTGATTTGACCGATATCGTAAAACCTCTAAAATTACAAAACAGACCAGAAATCCTATAATAATGTTTGCCAAGAAATACGTACTAACATTGCATATTGTTGTTTAGATTTATTTGTTCAAGCAATTGCACATGAAGCAACAAATTACAAAAAAAACATGCCAACAATGTAACAATAATAATTTCTACAAAAGGAAAAACAAAAAAAACATTGTAAATTTGTCTTTAAAACTATGGTACTTGTTTAAAGAATTGCAAATTCGCAAAAATTAAAAGAAAATGCCAATAATTTAATACTCGTTTCTGCAATAAATATAAACAATGTATATTTTTGTTTAAAGAATTACAAATTAGTTAATAAATGTAAAAAAACTGCGACAAATCTAATAATAATTTATGGAAAAAAATATAGAAAATGATGTGCATTACAATGTATATATTTATTTAAACAAAAGTTATTTGCTTAAAAAATTGCAAATTAATTAATAAATGACAAAAAATACCAATAATCTAATAATTTCTGCAAAATTAGAAAAATATGTGCGTAACAACATATATTTTTGTTGAAATAAATGGTAATAATGTAAACAATTGCAAATTACTTAATAAATGACAAAAACCAAAAATTTAATAATTCTTGCAAAAATGAAATAATATGTTCGTAACATATTTTTGTTTAAACAAATGGTAATTGTTGAAATAATTTTAAATTAGTTAATAAATGACAAAAAAGCTCGGTGGCACGTGTTAACGTTAACCGATTTATCTCAAATTTTGTAGAAATTTTTTGTTCCGAAAAGGAACAGATTGGGGAATCGTTGCCATCCTGAAAAAAAAAAGATATTGCAAGGTATAAATTTGGACCAACCTAGTGTACATATTAGATTCTACAAAAATATTTTGAAAACGTCTCCATATTCATTGTATTTAATTAATTATCAATGTATTTTGTGGCAATATATTTAGCATTTACTTAAAAATAAATTTACCCTATTATCACTGCTAGGAGTGCTGAAATTATAACAGAATATTTTTGTGTTTTTTATGCAGGCCATAACTTATTGGCTATTGTTTAACTCCACTTGATTCCTGTGATTGTAGCTGATACAAACTGCAGCGTTTTATATATTGTGACAAAAAAAAGATCCCTATTCCTGTACCCTGTGTATAGTGTATACGGTCAAAACTGAAATTTGATTACAAATTTCTACCACAGATACAATAATTTTTAATAATTTTTACTTTAAACCTATGCTTAGAAATTATTTAATATAAACATTGAGGAAAATTGTTTGTTGCCGTTTTAAAAATCTTCCGATGACGTCATAACTCAAAATAAGTGGGGGTTGAAAATTTAATCACAATTATTTATTAGCATGGGTTAATCCGGTCTCGGATACATGCGACTCGACTGCACGTAATTATTTTACACTGCATCAACTTCGCTTCTACTGCAGAATATATACTAAAATAAATAAATGTCATTTTTCAGAATTATTACTGCGGACAAGTTGACCAGTTTCATAGGTGTATTTGTACTCTATCCACTATATAAAGTATAAAATTGAAACGATATGTTCGAAATTGACGGGGCTCTTGGGTTAAAATTGATTTTACGTCAATATTTCATTTCCAAATAAATCTGCATGCCATATCGCCTGAATTTTATGCGGGCACTGAAACGCCATTTTAGTTATTCAAATGAAACCTATGAATATTCAAAACTGGTATATCAACCTCAGCAATAAATAACTAAACTAAATATATTTATAAATCCCTCACATAATTAAACTATTATATTATATCCCATTTATAGAATGTCATTATCATTTATATTCAATGACAATATTAGCCAATTCCAACTCATTTGTATTAATTATAGTGATACTGTCATTCCATTTCATAAATTTAGCATAAAGTAATAATAAATATTGGGCTAAATACTGTCGCTAAACTATGCCCGGCATGATAATGGATTAAATTTTTTTGTCGGATAAACAAATAGCGAGTTTTAATTTATTGTTGGAAAAGCGCGTTGTTTATTCAAATGAATGCCAAACGCTTTTAATAAATACAATGTGACAATAGGGTTGCGAATTCCCAGACAGGTATTAAATAATTCGTGGTTTTTATTCGTTGTTATTTTGTTCCACATTGAAGTGCAATTTTAGCTTAAATTCCATTAAGCAAAAAACTGAATATAGTTGAACCACGAAAATAGTGCGTCACACATGATTTTTTGCTGTATCTCGACATAAAAACGTTGTGCAATTATTTTTAAGACTGCACTGTTTTGGTGGTTTAGCCATAGAACGTTGAATACTTGCAAACATTTTATATAGAGTGGTTTTCAGATTCTAAAAGCAGAACGACAATAAAAATAGAAAACATAATATATGTTAAAAATACACTATACAGGGAGTCCCATGCTAGATGCAAAGTAGATTAAAGGCCTTAAAAAATCAAAACACAATTCTTCCATATAGAAAAGTAATAGATTAATAATCATCCGCCCTATAGATAGAAAATATTTTCATGCATACTGGGTGTCCCACAATGACGTACCAACACAAACCTAAGTATTTCTAAATGGAACAATTAGTATATTATTGCAGTTTTAGATTAAAATTTGTATCTTAATTATTTTGACAACAACTTGTATTAGGATATTATCAACTGTTTCTGAGATATTGTGAGATTAATACCAAAAAGGTGCAATAAAAAAATAAGAGACCTCGCTAATGTCAAGTAACTTAAAAATCTTTTATGGAACAACCTGTATTTTTAACATACTTCGCAACATCACTAAACGAGTTATACGAAAATGCCTAACTCGGTGGGTCTATCCTCAACAGCTACAAAGTTACTATAATAACGTCTAATTTCACATTAACATTTACTTATGAAAAATGGTGACATAACCCTACTTTACCTGTCACCACATTATCAAGATACGAATTTTCTTGGTGATTGTTTGTTTATTTCGACGATAGTTGATGTTAGGGGCGATACCAGAATTGTTGTTGTTGATTATGCCATTTTCAAGATAGATATTTTCGTTTGACTGTGAGTTAAATGAATCTGATTGTAATTCGTTGCTTATTTAACCTCAAATTCTTGTAGCGTTGACCTGAGGATGATGCGTTATACATCGAAATCGATCGTTAATGGTTTCAAAATAAAGAAACATTTTTCCATATTCCATACGTCTTTGATTCTACTTCGATTCTGAATATGGAGAGGGTGCAACAATTCATTACTATTATGAAAAATAGGTTATAAATTAATATAAAATATCTAGTTGCCTCGACAGAATTCAACAATCGCACAAATGTAATGATTCTTCTCGTGATACACGAATTTTTAGTAATTGCAAACTATGAATTACACAAACGAATAATTTATGAGCCAATTCTTGGATAGGCTTTTTAAGACGTAGTAGAAAATTATTTAAATTTTTTAATACTTATCTACGTAAAAATCAGGAAGTAAAAACAAGTATAAATAATAAAATAAATGGATAAATGGCACCGACCCCCCCCCCAATCTGTTCCTTCTAAAATACATTGCAAAAATGCATCTTTTTCCTTATTTTTTTCACGATTCGGATTAAAAAAAGTGACGGGAGATTATCAGAAATTATTCAGAAACTCCCCAAGGAACAAATCCACAACAACTATTTTTTGTTCATCACCCCACACCCTCCCCATAGTACCCTAAATATGAGACAAAAATTACCCAAATTTACAATTTTACACTGTTACGTTTTTATTTTATTTTTTTGCAGAAGTGATTATTGTTGGATTATTGATATATTTTTTTGTCATTTATTAACAGATTTGTTTAAACAAAAATATACGATTTTATCACCATATTTTTCCATTTTTTGCGGAAGTTATTAACAAAGAAGCCAATTTCTTTGTTATTTATTAACTAATTAGCATTTGTTTAAACAAATACCGTTTGTTTAAACAAATATATACAAATTGTATAGAAGACGGTGATATCCAGGCGGGATGCAAATTTTAAATAAATAAAAAATTACAGGCACAACCTGGATTCGAACCAGGGACCTTTGCGTTTCTAGCACAATGCTCTCCCATCTTCTATACAATTGATTATTTCATCATTACAGTAAGGCCGTTTGATACGGTATGTCCGTATATTCATTTCTAGTAAATATATACAATATTACGGACAGATTAGGCTATTGGCATTTTTTTTTCATTTACTAACTAATTAGCAATTGTTTAAACAAATACGATTTGTTTACAAAAATATACAATGTAACGGACAGATTTTTGTGTTATTTTTTTGAGAAATTATTGGTAGATTGTCGGCATTGTGTGTTTTGTTAATTAGTTGCATTTGTTTAAACGAATACCATTTGTCTAAACAAAAATATACTATGGTACGTATCTTTTTGGCAAAAAGTATTATTGTATTTCTTGTCTTTCTTTTCTTGCCACTAATTTTTAATTATAACCTATAATAATAATTAGTGTTGCAACCACATTACTGATTTGACCGATATCGTAAAACCTCTAAAATTACAAAACAGACCAGAAATCCTATAATAATGTTTGCCAAGAAATACGTACTAACATTGCATATTGTTGTTTAGATTTATTTGTTCAAGCAATTGCACATGAAGCAACAAATTACAAAAAAAACATGCCAACAATGTAACAATAATAATTTCTACAAAAGGAAAAACAAAAAAAACATTGTAAATTTGTCTTTAAAACTATGGTACTTGTTTAAAGAATTGCAAATTCGCAAAAATTAAAAGAAAATGCCAATAATTTAATACTCGTTTCTGCAATAAATATAAACAATGTATATTTTTGTTTAAAGAATTACAAATTAGTTAATAAATGTAAAAAAACTGCGACAAATCTAATAATAATTTATGGAAAAAAATATAGAAAATGATGTGCATTACAATGTATATATTTATTTAAACAAAAGTTATTTGCTTAAAAAATTGCAAATTAATTAATAAATGACAAAAAATACCAATAATCTAATAATTTCTGCAAAATTAGAAAAATATGTGCGTAACAACATATATTTTTGTTGAAATAAATGGTAATAATGTAAACAATTGCAAATTACTTAATAAATGACAAAAACCAAAAATTTAATAATTCTTGCAAAAATGAAATAATATGTTCGTAACATATTTTTGTTTAAACAAATGGTAATTGTTGAAATAATTTTAAATTAGTTAATAAATGACAAAAAAGCTCGGTGGCACGTGTTAACGTTAACCGATTTATCTCAAATTTTGTAGAAATTTTTTGTTCCGAAAAGGAACAGATTGGGGAATCGTTGCCATCCTGAAAAAAAAAAGATATTGCAAGGTATAAATTTGGACCAACCTAGTGTACATATTAGATTCTACAAAAATATTTTGAAAACGTCTCCATATTCATTGTATTTAATTAATTATCAATGTATTTTGTGGCAATATATTTAGCATTTACTTAAAAATAAATTTACCCTATTATCACTGCTAGGAGTGCTGAAATTATAACAGAATATTTTTGTGTTTTTTATGCAGGCCATAACTTATTGGCTATTGTTTAACTCCACTTGATTCCTGTGATTGTAGCTGATACAACTGCAGCGTTTTATATATTGTGACAAAAAAAAGATCCCTATTCCTGTACCCTGTGTATAGTGTATACGGTCAAAACTGAAATTTGATTACAAATTTCTACCACAGATACATCAATCATAGTTTGCGTATCCCATTTATATACAGCCTCTTCATACGGTTGTTGCTGTTGCTGACGCTTTGCTATCGCAAAAGTAAAATAACTAATTTTCTATATCTCTTGCATATACTCAATAAAATCCATTGTCTTTTGAATGGTTTATAAAATCACATATTTTGCCACCTTTATTATGCCATTTGCCTTCTTTCCATTAAACTATAACTAAAGAAAAAAAATATTATAACCGAATTGCTTTTAGATTTTCATTATTCCAATATCGCTATTTTAGTTTAGCATTTTTTCTTGTGTTAACTCCCCTCCTGTTGAGTTCAGAACTAGTCTCGATATTTTTAAGTCCAGGCACACACATTTTCATTTTCTCATCGAAGCAGAGCCCATCGTTGCATTGGCACAACATCTCACAGTTATGGGTGCACTTTCTCAAAGTTGTGACGGTTCCACAGATGTGATGATGAAGAACACCGCATGAAGATGACGTGCAAGCACGTGACATGTTCGCAGGACATGGTTCAGGCAAATATCCAGCGAACAGTTTCAGTTTCTTCTGCCGTTTAATCGAATCTATCGACAATATTCCAATGAAAATCTGAATAAGGGAAGAACATAGGATGTGAGTAGAACTTACATGTTGTCGTGATTGTTAGAAGTATATAGAATAAAGAGAGCTTCATGTTTATTTGGAATTAGGTTTCCAGCTGACAGCTCGTTAACAATGATATTTTTTGTTTAATTATCCCATAAATTATTAATGATGCATTATGATTCTTGCAAACAATGGAACTGCCACATTAACGATAATATGTGATACTTTATTTATAAGACAGTTTAGTAATGTTAAAATGATATCTAATAAATCTTTTGTGGTGGAAATTAATTACCCAGTTATCTTTTCGTCTTGTAGTTTCGTGTGAAGTTTGCTGAAGGTTTATTTTGGTTTTCTGTTTTCAATGACTCACAAGGAATGTGGCTGTACCCCTCCGAATCCACTTTAAGTCAAGGAGATTTGCAGCAATAAATACTCAAAATTATATAGGCAAAAAGAAAGTTTTAGATAATTATTTGCTCTACAGCTTGGACAATTAACATTTTCATTATCGATTTCTCAGAAAATTGTATTTTTAATAAAAGTGTCTGGATTGTCTTAAACCTAAAATGAAAATATTAGAAGGTAAGTATTTGCTTCCACGAACCGGGCATTACAAAAACTAAGAGATACACCGAAGAATAAAATATCTTTATGTTCATATCCCGGTAAACAAGCAATATTCCGACAACTTTCTGTAATATTGTAAGAAGGTAACTTGTGTAAATGTAATTATGTTATGATATTGCGATGTTTGTCTAACATTATTAACACAATATTTCAATGACAACATTTTAGATATACAGGGTCCTGCAACTCAGTTCCCGTCTTCTGTAGCTCAGTTACTAATTAAGCTAAGAGTTTGAAATTTTGCAGGCTTACCCTGTACTTTAAGGTACATTTCAAGAAATTATTTTTGATTATACAGCGTGTCCCAAAAATGTGCAACGCCATGGTAATATATTTTTTAAATTGCATGCTATATATTTTTTTACACATTTGGAAGCCTGTTATGGTTGCCTACATACTACCAAAATTTTATTGAAATCGGTTGAGTGACTGCAGCGCAAAAAAATAAAAACAAAAAAAATTTGATTTTGCATCGTTGGCTTTAAAAATCAATAAACACCACAAATGGCACCTCGTTACTAAAATTTTGCGACGTGCTTATTAAGTTAGATCTAGTAGTCTCGTTAGCCAAGTGTCATTGATCCAAATTATACAGGATGACCAAAATCTAGTGTCAAACTTGACAAACTTCAAAGCGTGTTATTGTTCTTATTTTAAATTGGAACCCATACATTTTTTTAGATGAAGCGATGCAGAATTAAAAAATAAACATTGTTTCTAAATACAACTCCATTACAATTCCCAATATTTTATAAGTTATTCGCCAAAAACTCATTTTTCAACGTTTCCAACTGCAATTTTAGATAATAAATATCGAACGTGGCGTTGAAAAATACTTTATTTCATAAAATATAATACAGAGAAGTATTTTAGATTTGATTGTACTTAATTAAGTAGTTTTTCGAAATGTCTTCCGTGCTCTTCAAGGAACAAACGAAGACAAGTAGAAAATGACGTCGCCACTGCTCTTAGGTCGGGCGTAATAGTTTGGATTGCATCTTTCTTGCATGTTTTCTGGTGTTGTTGGATGTTCAGCATAAACGATGTCCTTAACGTAGCCCCACAGGAAGAAATCCAGTTTCGTTAAGTCCGTTGATCGAGGAGGCCAAGCAACTGGCCCTTCTCTTCCAATCCATCGATTTGGGAAGATTTCGTTGAGCTGGTCCCTGACATGTAACGAGTAATGTGCTGGAGCTCCATCATGTTGCAGCCACATTTTCGCCCTTACCGCTATCGGTAAATTTTGCAGTAACTTTTGTCAATTGAGCAACTACTTAATTAAGTACACTCAAAACTAAAATACTCTCTGCGTTATATTTTATGAAATAAATTGCTTTTCAACGCCACGTACGATATTTATTACCTAAAATTGCCGTTGGAAACGTTGAAAATGAGTTTTTAACGAATAACTTTTAAAATATTGGGAATTGTGATGGGGTTGTATTTAGAAACAATGTTTATTTTTTTATTTTGCATCGTTTCACCTAAAAAAATGTATGGGTTCCAATTTAATATAAGAACAATAAATAACACGCTTTGAAGTTTGCCAAGTTTGACACTAGATTTTGGTCATCCTGTATAATTTGGATCAATGACATTTGGTTAACGAGACTACTAGATCTAACTTAATAAGCACGTCGAAAAATTTTATTAACAAGGTGCAATTTGCGGTTTTTATTGATTTTTAAAGCCAACGATGCAAAATCAATTTTTTTTTGTTTTTATTTTTTTTTTCGCTGCCATAGCTGGCTTCCAAATGTGTAAAAAAATCTATAGCATGCAATTTAAAAAAATAGATTACCATGGCGTTGCACATTTTTGGGACACGCTGTATAATCAAAAATAATTTCTTGAAATGTACCCGGTAAGCCTGCAAAATGTCAAACTCTTAGCTTAATTAGTAACTGAGCCACAGAAGGCGGGAGCTGAGTTGCAGGACCCTGTATAAATGCAACATATTTCTACAATCTTGAGACAACATTTTATTGAAAACATTTTATCTGCATAAATACAGCATATGTTTACAATATGGACATAACATTACATTGAAACATTTTATCTACATAAATACATCATATTTATACAATCTCGAGACAACATTGAATTGACAACATTTTATCTACATAAGTGCATCATATTTTTACAAACTGGCTTATAATCAGTAAATTTGCCTGCATTATTTACATTCTGTTGCTTTAATGTTCTCTCATTTATTCAAACTAGGACAAAAATCCAGGCATATTGCATTTTGGGATTATTTATTTCTCAATAAATTTCTACGAAACATTTCTTTTTTTTTGCATTTGGATTATGTCCAAAAAGATATTGAGACCCTACCGTACAACGTCAGCAAATGTGAATCTCTGTCACAGAAGCGACATCTGTCCGTAAGTGAAAATCAAAATAGAATCAAGTGGGGAAGAAAATTGAGCGAACGCAGCCCCAAGTCGACACGCAGCTCTTTCTGCGAATCCCTGAGCGAGAGCTCAGAAACTGATATTTGAAGGAAACGGACGCGAAATAAATCTCCATAGGAAATGTGAAAGCTGGATAGCGAACTGACGGCAGAACGGCAGATCCATCATCGTTAATGCGGATTCGGCCGGATTAAATTATTTATAGGGGCCGTTGGTCCCTTTCTGCCCTTGGTTCGAGGGCCGGTAATTATTTGCGGGGCCGGTGCGCGACTGTAATGAGCTCGGATTATCCCAAACGCTTTTTGGCGGATTTTAAAAGTATTTTTGACTGGGCGCAATGCTAAATCGGTTTATTGAAGTTGCTAATGGTTCTTAAAAGTTTTGAAAAGTTTGGTTTTGAGTGGGACATTCACGGTGAAAATTAGTCCCATATTTTAACG
This sequence comes from Aphodius sticticus, assembly GCA_963966075.1. Taxonomy (NCBI): domain Eukaryota; kingdom Metazoa; phylum Arthropoda; class Insecta; order Coleoptera; family Scarabaeidae; genus Aphodius; species Aphodius sticticus. The sequence goes on along the minus strand of OZ014506.1, from coordinate 98,136,963 downwards.
ATGTCTTGATTTTATTTTGTTCAAAATAGCTCTGAAATTATTGCAAAGACAAAGGCAAATACGAAACATGACGAAACATGTCGAAGGTAAAAATGAAAAGGGTCTTTGTGTGGGGTTGTATGCCAAATTATTTAACCAAATAGATCAGTTTTTAAATCCTCATAATTTTATTCCGGTTTGCTTATTCCAAACTGCAAGAAAATGACGTGAAAAATATAGTTATACTTATAGTTCATCTAAACATTGAAGCAAAACTGTTTATGCGACAGAAAGCATAGTCAAATGCCTCAATGCATTGGACTACCAATTTGAATTTTAAAGTATTTTTCTTAAAACGGTTAGTCCAACAAATTTAAAGAACTGAATAAAACGTATGGCTTTTCACTATATATGTTATACATATCTATAAAAACATAAACACTATACAGTGATCGCCTAAAGTATAGAAACAATACAAAATCTCCGTAACTTATTGTTATTTGAAAAAAAAACCTGGGACACGTCGAGTTTTAATTAGCAAAATAAATATACATATTTACTTCAAATTTCCGACTTGCAATTGTTTGCTATTTATGACGTCACCGACACATTTTTCAAATTGCAACCCCATATTTTTTTGTACCGATATATATAGATCCATTAATTGTCTTGAAAATTTTCGAGAAGCCGACAATTGAAAATTAGGGTAATATTGATAAATTTTGTTTGTTTATGGAAAGCGAACTGGCGTTTTAGACTGATTTATTTGCGCTGAACGCGAATCTGAACTCAAAAGTTGCATATCATGTCAGGCTATTGCATCATTGAGGTTACTTACAGTCAGCACCCCACTTAATGAATCGCCGTAAATGCTTCAAAAACATTTGGGAACAAACTTTTGGGATTGCCGGTAAAAAAAGCAAAGATTAAGGTTTACTATGAGACCATTTTTAGGTTTCTAGGATGATGGGTTTAGCAGGTATAAATTTCAAAAAATTAACCACATTTTTTTTTTCGAAAACCTTGTGCGTTAGAAAATTTTGGAGGCCAAATTCGTTTTAAGGGCAATTAATTCTATCCAAAACGCAATTTCATATTTAATTCACAAAGTATTTACCCTAAAGTTATCAATATTTAACAATTTTTAATTCCCTTTTTCTCGAAAAGTTTCTTATGTAAGATATTTAAACAATACTTGCGATACCATTTAGACAATAAAATGATCTACCTAAATCAGTAAGAAAAAGAATGGGGTTGTCATTTAACAAAGTGTCGATGACGTCATAAATGGTTGGAAATTGAACTTTTCACAGAAATGTGTACTTTGATAATTAAAAATCGACGTGTTCGATGATCTTTTTTCAAATAACAAACAGTCTCAGAGATTTTGTCATGTTTCCATACTTTACGTGCTCACTGTATACCTATATTTTTGTTGGGAGCCTATTATCATTGTTATTAAACATAATTTTGATACCATGTAATAAACTAAATAGAAAGTAGGTAATTGTAATTTCTGTAGCGGTCAATACGAATCCTCAAATGTTGAATTTCCAGATTTGGAAAAAATAGATCAAAATGGAAAAAAGAAAACTTGATGTTGGCAATTTTATAAAATTTATAGTGAACGAACCTAATGCCCCAGAAACTTCAAAATCGTCCGAAAGTAAAGTTCACTGTGTACATTTTTAGGACATATCTTTCGGGGTATTTATAGTTTCAATTAATCAGTACGTAGTCAGCAGTGACTCAGCAGAAGGATTTAAAATACAATCCTGATTCTAAAAACTCTTTTTTTTTTAAATTTCGCTCACATCACTACAAAGAAAGCAATTTTTCAAAAACTGGTTTGTAGAATCCACTCGGCAAACAACCAGAAAAAAGCAACCAGAAAACCCTAGGTAGCTTAAAATTTTAAAGATGATGTCATTTCCGAAAAAGCGGTCATACTTAGCTAAAGAACATCAAAAAATGGCAATGTTGCCTATTTGTATTCCTCGAAATTTCATTCGTCTAGCTACGTAAATAAAAAAAATATTTTTTAAGTAAACTCTTCTTAAATTCAAGTCATTTTTTGATATTTTATTTAATACATTTTCTATAAACCAGGAAAGGGCGATATTGATCAGGACAAGCATGTTTTTAACTTCAAAAGGTCATAATTTTGTTTGTAATTTATTTATTTCCCGGCGGTCTATTTCGGCGACAGGCCAATCACCGACGCTGAGGGTAACCTCCACACACCCAGGGTAAGCTCCACAAGCCCAGGAATTTTGTCGAACGAAGAGGATTCCAACCCACAGTAAGAATTCTTTAACGTCACGTCTCATTATGACTCTACACGGTACCACAGGCTTTACTTTTGGTCCGGGCTCTCCAGCATAACATGGTTGACGAAAGAAAATAGTGTGGAGAAGGAGTGGTGAAAGGTTTAATGAGAATTTGAAATCCCTCCCTACACCATAACCGCCCCACCAATTTTCCGTTCAGTTACAAACGAATGGAAATACAAACCCTTCGTGTTTGCCGGTGAGGGGTCGATGACAGCCCAAATATACATGAACATTTCATAGCAGTACGAGGACTTTGTGGGCATGAATTTTATATTGATGGAGAATAATGCACGACCACACACCAAAACAATAGTGCGAAACTTTTTTGAAGCTACGGGTATCACCACATTACAGTGGCCTGCGAGAATCCCCGATATGAATCCTATAGCAGGGGTGGCAAACTTTTGTGTACTTAAGATCTACCTTTTATTTAAAAAATGTGTAGCGATCGACATGTTGTCATAAGCGTAGCACACTCGCGGGCTATGGGTAGATAAGCAAAATATAGGTTCAAAACTATTTTTGTATTTTTTAATCACTCATTAAGTTTTCGAGATTTAAACTCATAAAGAAAATACATTTTCAGACCAGACTTTTTATATTTGCAGATACGAGTTCATTCCGTACAGGCGGTACCTAAAACTTTTCGATTTTTCGATAATTTTTTCGACAAGAACAATTTGTAGTAACTTAAAATACAATTTAATTCTTTTTATTCATTGCTGTGTATAAGCTGTGGTACATTTGTTCGTAACTATGAGAAAGTTGCCATAAAAATGCACAGTATGACTGATAATTTGATTTAAAGATTTTACTTTTGCGATTCTTTTTGGGCCAGGAAATTTTATCATAGAAGAATGATATAAGATTTTTAGACGAGTTCTTGCTAATCTATCTATACATCGCGGGAGTGCATCTCATACAAAAACACCATGTATATCTACCTACCTGAAAAAGATGAGTATTGTTAACATATTTGAACTGAAAGGATAGCATCTGCTAATATGTTTTATCTTATTTAGTTGAAGGTCAACGCTTTACTCACACAGTATTATTTTGTTTAACTAAAAGCCTTTACTAACATTTTTGATTTTGTTCAGCTGAAAGGTTGGCCTTTTGCTAATATTTATTTATTTTGTTGAGCTGAAAGGTTAATCCTTTGCGAATATTTGTGAGCCGGAAGGTCAGCCCTTTACTCCCGTGGAAGTTGGGGAGTACATAACTGTTGTTGAGCTCTTTGCTAATATTTTGGTCTTGTTGAGCTGAAAGGTTATCCCTTAGCTAATATGTGAATGGTTTTGAGCTGAAAGGTTAGCCCTTTGTTAATATTTGTTTACCTTATTGCGATAAACAGTTAGCTGATATTATTTGTTTATATTGTTGAGATAAAAGGTGACCCCTTTGCGAATATTTGTTTATTTTGTTGAGCTGAAAGGTTATAAGTTAGCTCACATGATAATGGATTTTGTAGAGCTGAATGGTTGGTCCTTATGGGTAATGTTGTCTTGGCTTAATGGCGTTGGGAGCATTCGAATCAAATAAAAGCTATGTCATCTTGCTGACGTTTCGATTTATTTAAAATCATATTCATAGCTCAGACGGAAGGTATTAAAACTTAAATTAAAACTAATCAAAATGCGCATTTGCTTAGGTCGACAGACATCACAGAATACCAACACAACATTAGATCTTTGGAGCGAAATAGGAAACAACTTATGAGTAATGTTTGACTATGTTGGAGCTTTTGAGATGAAAGGTGTTGAAAGGAGCTCTATGCAATTACTTGATTATGTTTTGAGCTAAAATGGAAGCGTTTTGAATACAAAAGGAGAACAAATACATAATGGTAACTTGATTATTGTCGAATGTGTAACATTTTGAATTTCGGCAAATTATGAATTGTCGCATTGAAGTTTGAATGAGTTACTGATATCAAATTTATCGTTGAGTGATGAAGATTATAAATACGCTTAGTTGTATATACCTGAGTAGCTTGACTCACTTGTTACTGTCAACGTTTTTTGTTACATAGTGATAAGAAAAAAGCCGCTATCGGTAAACGGACAGGTCTGTGAGATCAGTCATTGCTCGATTTCCGTGTTGTCTGCTGTTTTTGCTGGATAAAATTAATAAAGTACATGATTCGAAACGATCTTTCATTTATATTCGATATAAATAGGCTATTTTACTACTACGAAAAGCTGACTAAACCCACCATAACACAATAAGTCTAGACATCGCAAGCGATCGACCAAAATTGGCTTCGCGATCGACCGGTCGATCGCGATCGACTTGTTGGCCACCCCTGCAGTATAGGACATTTCTGGGATGCATTAGGGAGAAGGGTTAGTTCTCGCGAGACGCGTCAAGAAAGTCTCACAGAAATGGCTATACATTAGTAGAAGAATGGGATCGTATACCAATAGAAACGATAAGAAACCTGATTTCCAGTATGCCGCGTAAATTAGAAACTCTTAAAGTTACGAGGGAAGGCAATACACGGTATTAAGCAGTTTTCCCAGTTTATAATTTTGTGTTGAATAAAAGCATTTTTAAAAATGTGTATCACTTTATTTCACTTGAAAGCTGTTTAGCGATAAATTCCTAAACTTGGTTATATGCAAGGTTTCCAAAAACAACTAATTAGGACAATTTTAGAGATAAATCAATGAATAAAAAAACAAATGCTCGTAAAAGAAGCGTCTTTCCATACCATTGCTTGATTAACACACAGGATGAGTCAAAATGAGGAAAAATACATGGTTCCAGTTTTCCACCATTATCCAGGATACATTAAAAAACTTCCTCCTCTTTAACTGTTTTTTAAAGAAAAAGGAATTGGCAACCATCAAATAAAAAAAAATAATAATCGTCCTCTAAAAATATAAGACATTAAAGTTAGGTCAAAAATCAAGTGCATCACTTTTTTTTTTGAACTGAGTGTATATTTATATTATACACGATTTACCATACAAAAGATTCAAGTTAGGGACCAAAATCGGTCGCTGGGCGCTTCTCAATTTGTTTCGGTATTTTCACGTCCGCCGTACATTGAATAATTCCGGGCAATTTGCGCCGACTGCTATGCCGCGAGTGTACAAACACGCTGTTGTTTAATTCTACATATCACGTATAGAGGGGGCGCGTCCGTAATACGGCGGTTGGCATGGCGCAGTCGGTAGGTAGTCGGCCGTGTGATGCGGTATACATATACGTCGATTCGTTTTATTGTTGGTCGCGGATCAGTCCAGATAAATTTGTTATTTATGGACAATTTATATTCGGGAACGAGCTGCCGCGCCGACCCGTGTACAATGTAATTCGTGACCGGGGGCGTAGATGTCGCCACCCGCGGTTAGTTTTTCGCCCGCGGAAATTAATTTATTGTACGCGCGCCGCCGCTGGCGGCGGCGGTTCAGTTAGTACACGATTTGGTTTGCCAAAATTAGTCTGGCACCTTTATTGCAAAATTTAAACCAATACATATTTACACTCGCAAAAGAAAATATCAAAATTAGATAACACAGTGTAACAACAACCAGAAATCCTGTGGGTATGCTTATTTTTCTGAATACAGGAGTGTGCCATGTCACAGTTTTGAAAAAACTTTCATGGTCTTAAAGGTAAAATGCAAATTTTATGTCCTTACATCCGCAAATCTTCAAGAACTGGGCAATTGAAAATATGAAAAATTTTGAATTGTAAAAAATAGATTAATATGTGAAAACGTGATTTTCTTGTAACGGCTGAGTCAAATGCTTTGGAAACTTCTTAAAATTTGTGTCCCACTTTTCCCCCTGCATTGTTCTAGGAAGTAAATGTCTTTCAGAGTAAAAAGTGTTATATAGACTCATTTGCCTTTTCAATTCGTTTTGAAACACAGCCAAGTGAAATATTAAAAAAAAACAAATGGAAATAAAAAGTAAAATTTATGTTAAACACTGCGAAAACGAAGGAAGAAAACAAACAACATCCATTACAATAATAAAAAAACAAATACATAAAAATAATTAATAATTAAAACTAATAAAAAAAACTAATTAGAGATGAAGAAACAGATAAATCCACAAAAAAAACCTTTGCCCTATTTGTTTTCAGAAAGAAAATGTTATTCTGATTATAACTGACCACATAAGTTTTATGTGGTCCCTAAAAAGCCGAGTAAAATGCGATTATGTTAACGTTTTCAACGACTGTAACGTTTTAAGGAATTAGAAAAATCGATAAGGTCATATGAAATCTTACTCAGAATATCATCTGCTTTAGAAACAACGTGCTGGGAAAACTTCTCATACACCCGCAAAACAATGCTTGTCAAAGTCCGCAACTTTTTATGTGATTTGTAAATTTCATACTGTTATTGAAAAAAGAAAGGTTGGCATTTAAAACGACGTTTACATTGATTTTTTTAAAATTCACTTAGAATCGTAAATATTCACAAAGTTTCAAATTAAAAAAAAAATACTGTTAAGTTAATGGTATGCATGTTTTTACTGTAATATTTTTGTCTCTATTTTGTTGAATTTTTTGATGATTTTAACAACATTTAACATATAACATATATCCCTTTAATGAACGTTTGATCTGCAGAAACAAATAAAATTTGGCAAAGTTATTGAATTTTATGTTTCATTTAGCAAATAATTTAGTAAAATAGAAATAGTCAAAACTGGGCAAAGTTAATTAGAAAGTTAACTTCGTTAATCGTTAATCCGTTAACGAATAAGTTAACTTCGTTAACCGATAGTCCGCTAATTTGTTAGAAATGTAACGGAAGTTAACGTTAACCGTTAATCGTTAACTTTTTATAAAAAAAAAATTCTGGTTATGTTGAGTTAATGGGATGAATGTCTCCATGGTCATTGGAATCTGTGATGTGGTAGAATTTTGTTGAGGCAATGTCGAGTGCCGATCTACCGGTGAGTATGCAACCCAAATAACTGCGGATAATTGCCTTAGAAACTTTTCAAAGTAGGTACAGTGGTAACTAAAAGAACTACATTGCGAGATAGAAACATGAAAAGATCACCTAAGGCTACTTTTATATCTATGCTGTTCAAACCTGCACTTTTAACAATGCAGTTTTGAAAAATCGCGCGTTATTTTATGACAATTTGTACACCATTTATATCTGTGCAACTTTAATAAATCGGATGGCTTGAACATCAGTGATTTTTATTTTTTGACAACAATAGTTGCTTTGGGCTGGTAGAAAACATAACCTCCTGCTTTGCTATTAAATTATTGATTACGCTTTTCTTCCACACACAGTTTTTAAATCACAGCAAACAATAACTAATAACGAAATGCGGAATAGGTTATGTTTCGCGTCTATACACAGTGGTGTCACCAAATTTTCGTTCTATATAAAAATTCCTAGATTGTTGCTATAAACGCACGCACTTACATATTTAGAACTGATCGATATTGCATTTGCAGAAAATCTCTAAAATTTTCATTGTAAAACAGGAAAGAAGAGAATCTTTAGAACAAAGCAAATAATCAATAACACTGTATTTAAAAAAAAAGGTCTATTTTAAGAAATCAGCAGCGCTAGTACGTCCTACAAAACAGGCATCCATAATGAGCTTAATTTAGTATCAATTCTCACTTATACATCAAATTACAGATAAAGGTGTATCATTTGTTGTTTTTGTATCCACGCTACGTAAGAAAATATGTCTGATTCATGTACTCAAAGAACTTAAGTTTTGAGTAAGAAAAACATGTAAGGTATTGAAATTTTTACACTTATAGAGGGAGGAGTAACTTAGAACTATTCTGTGGTACTTTTTTTCAATTTTAATCTGTGTTCTCCGTAAAAGAAATCCAAAATCCGTTAATTTTATGTCATATTGAGTAACAGATATGTAAAAAACGAATTAAAATATCAAAAATCTAGCATTAGACGAAACATTATAGACTTTTTATCTTTAATTTGCTGTATTGCTTTTACGGATGTGTGAACTAATACTATGAAAAAACCTGTCAGAACTTACGCACTTACGTACTGAGTATTATGACAATTACTGGTAACGTGAATTAGTGACAAAAAAAGCAAAATATGAAAATAGTTTACTCAACGAAACATTATTGCGATGTATAGATTATTTACATTGTGTAATTGATGCCGGGTCGTCCAACCCGTCTGGACATACTTTTGCTCCATCAGAAATGCAGACGTCTTGAAATCAGGCGTCTTGAAATCGGCACAAAGACATTCTTTTGTGGCACGGGTTCAAAACGTGCAAATTTAACATTAATAATATCAGAAAACCGTGCGCAGCCAAAAGTCCTAACTCGGGATTTTTGGAATCCTAACTCAGGATTTTTGGAATCCTAACTCAGGATTTTTGGAATCCTAACTCAGGATTTTTGGAATCCTAACTAAAAAGCGACGGCATGGGCTGGAAGGAGGATCAGTAGTATGGTTGGTAGACAAACATTTAAAGATCTGATGGTTGTTACATTTTATGTTCTAGACCAGCTAACTTTTACAACAAAAGATTTCTGAAAAATTTAATAACAAAAAAAAGTTTATATGATGCCAACATTCCTGGACAAACTGTATATCAATATAAGTAAAATTGAATAATGTGAAGGTAGCTCAACAATGTTTAAGGTTAGAATCATCGGCATCGTCGTTATGTCGGAAATCTAACAAAAGGAGAAGAAAATCAGTTATAGCGTGTGATGTAAAACCAAGGCCATCCCCCTTCCAAGTTCGTATTGAGGAAAATCTCTCGTCCTTTATGTCATCTGACAAATTTATCGTCCGCGTGAGATGCGGTCATCACGTTCCGGTGCACTTTTTTCCTCTTTATTGTTTTGGAAACAGTAAAGCTCCTACTTAACGGTCGAAATGTCTGTACTTTTATGGTTATTCCTTCCGTGGCGGATAGAAAGGCCGCCGCCGAGTAATTGCTCCATTTCCTAGTGGCGTACTTCAATCTCGGTTAAATGCACTAGCGCTGTAACTTCGAGGCCCTTACGTGCCCGACCACACAGCGTGATATTTCAACTTCCGCCACGGTCTCAATAGATTATCCGAGAGAGTTCAGGCACTGTAATCGCTCTTCCAGTGACTTCGGCACTTCACAAGGTCCCTTCAGGCTATCGGTTCCTTTTAAACTCCAGCTACAGATGGATCCAGCAAGCACGAGTACAATGATGATTATATTATATTCATATTTGTGTTTGTGGCGATTGTAAATGGTTACATAGTGCTGAGGTAAAGCCTAATTTTAAGTCAGAAGTGGGATTCACCAGCATAAGATCGTATTGGTACGATAGACATATTTTTTTTGTCAAGGGGTAATGTCACTCTAGCGCGAAAAAAAATAGCCGATTTTGTAGGTCTATTTTTTAGAATATAGTAAATGAATTACAACATCTCTTTAAAGCCCCTTATTGTTCATATTTTGAGGAAAATTCACAATAAAAAAAAACAAAAATAAATAAAAAATAGCAGCGTTAGAGGACATCAAAGGAAACCTCTTCCGGCGGACAGGGTTGCACGGCCGGAAAGATTTTGCACGCAGTTTATCACTTAGCCATAAAAACAAAAAATGATTCTATATAAGATTATCTCGGGAAGTACGTACGGAAACTAGAAAATTCCGCTTTAAAACAAAATGGCGCACTCAAAGTATCACTTTTAGGTACAAAATTAGGTTAAAAATTGTTGATAACAAAAAAAGTTTCGAACTTATCGCAAAATCCGTATGTGCCTCTCTAGATAATATTGTTCTGAAGCTGCATATAAAATTTCAAGTGAATTGACGAAGATCAGTTGAAGTTATCCTTCCGGCCAGTTTAAAAAATGCGATTTTGAGAAAACACCGTTTAAAATATTGTGTAACTTTGATGTATAGAATTATTATATTTTACTATAGTCGGCGAAGCCTGGGCCATATAATTATCTTTTTAAATTAACATTTTCCTCCTCTTGTTTCTTTCTGTTTGATTTTGACGACATACGGGCCTGTTTTGCAGCATCAGTCAGCGATGGCTCTGAAAACATGATGCGCCGTACGTCAGCCTTCGCGCAGATATTATTGCAGTTTGGCTAGATGCTCATACATAATACCTTCATAATCTTCATAAGGCTGGATAATGCATCATTGACAACACATATAGCTATACTTGCTGCAATATCCACAAATTACTTTGCCACTTGAAATAGAAAATGAAAATGAAATCACCAGGTGGCATTTCATCGGTCAGAATTTATGATACAGTGTCGCCCAGATTTATTTTCTTCATGTTATCAATTGAATCATGTTTATGACGAGTCCATCATAAATTGAAAGCTCATTTATAGGCTTTTGGTTTAACTTCCCTTTCTCTTCGAGGCCCTTACTGGTTTTTGTCAAATGGCGGCGACGAGTGCCACTAGTTTTTTCACGTGATCTATGCATTCCTTTTCTTATTTTCTTTTCTTATTCCAAAATTTGCCAGCTTTCCAGGAAGTATTTAGATTTTATGAGAATATCAACAACATTTCTCCAGCTGATAAGCGCCACCAATCTTACAGAGAAGAAAAGCTATGTTTTCTCTATGTTCCATCGTCCGAGACAGTTACGCCATTCTTTTTTTTACTATTTTCAATTGACTTTTAGCCCTCCCTTCTTCTGCTGCTTTTTGCATACTTTGTTGACAATGCTTCTGTTTCCACAAAAATGGTGCGAACAACTTTATCGTAAAACGAGAGAAAAATCTGACGAGGAATGTCCTTGAATGTGCAAAACTTTTCAATTACATCTACACCTATTCTTATGCGCATGGCAAGGATAATTCCGCTATTCATTTCATATCATTTTTGAACAAATCGGCAACTTGGAATGAAAGTTTGTTCAAAATTCTCACAAGAAACCACGATTTGAAATCCCAAGTCACGGTTGCCACTTTCGGCCAATTTCGCATTTGATTTGCACGTTTTACAGACTACTACAGCTTGTGAAATAGCAGAAAACACAACAACAAAGTTCCAACGATGATTAAACGTCATCCACTCCAACGTTGTAATAATCTTCAACCGACATTACTTTTTTATCGGTGTGGACTGTGGATACGTTATCAGGCAGAGGCGACTCTAGTTCCAAACGATTCAATGCTTGCCATGTTACTTCTATTTGAAAATCTGCTGCTTCCTTTCGATCACGATATACTTCAAGAATGTCACTAATTATTTCTGCTATTTTTTTACCAACTAATCAAGAACAACACACGTTACATCAGACAGCTGTAACATTGTCCGGCTAGCGTCAGTTCAACGAACGTACCGAGGATATTTCCACAAAATCTTTGTGTTTTATAATATTTTATGTTATATTTCACACCACGCATGTAATTCCTCCAAATAAGATAAGAACGTATAGGTCTCTAGGCTGTAACCTCTCACGCTAAAGCTTTTGCAGACGCTTAGCCGTATGTTCATCAAATAAGCATTTAAAAAAATTTTTCCAATATGAAACGTATTGTACCTTAATTCTAAGATCTCAAGACATCATTTAAGCAAAAAATAATTCTTTTGATTTTTCAAAAAATCTAGAGTGGCACCCGTTAAGTCGACTGAGGCTCTTGTCATAATTTGAAGGAATATCATACGAATAATATTTGGAAATCTTTCAAAAGAGTTTGATCATCCGTCATTAGCAAACAACAAGCTATAATATAGAGAATGATACCTAAACCATTAGTTTTGGAGCAGTTTCTTGATCCAATACCGATTGTTAGGCGATTAATTATAATTGTTGATGTTGAAGAAGTCAAGTGAGTAATTCGCTTAGTTACTTGCGCAGACATTTTTGACTTAATTTGACCAAACCCCGAAAAAAAAAAAGAATATCGACCAGACTAATGGACCAGCAAATGAATAAATAACTAACGAATAATTCTGCTAAATTGGGATTATATGATTTTAACTAACTCAATTATCATGGACGTGAGATCATGGATTATTAAAGTTACTTATTTATGGATGTTGAATCTGAAGTTTATATTGAATTTTAAAATAGCGGATAATAAAATGACAATTAAGGAAAATTTCGGAGAATTTAACGTATGGTTCGTAAAAACTTCACCACACCAACAGTTATTCAGGGTGGAAAGTTTTAAACGAACATCGTCTATATACAGGTGTGCGATTTACATGGATATAGTCAAATATAATTGAAATTACAGGCTGCGCCAAGAAAATGATGATAGGTTAGGTTTCAAGGGATATCCGATGATGATAGGATATCAACATCCGGTTTGGACCCGAAATAGGCGATGTTAGTACAAACTTTAGAAACAATATAGGGAAAGAGGGTCGTGTGAGGTATCATATGATAGATCTTTGAAAAATAATGTTTTATGTGGACCTCTTTTATTGAATGTAAAAGAGAGCTAAGAAGGATCTATTTACAAAATTTTTAGTAATACCACCAGTTATTGGTTGTATCATGTGACTCTAAATTAAGAAAAGTTTCAGATAAAAACATCTGTTTTTAGCCTTGTCAACGCTCTTCAAAAGCTTAAATAAACCTTATTTGGGTTTAAAAAAACTTTCCTATGATATACCACACGACTTTCTTTATACTATTCCTCAACAAGGTTAAAAAATTTCCCTGTACAAAGTTAAACAAATATATCCAGTCTATTTGGTTACAATTATGGTGTACAGTTCTTTTGCGCGCAAAGTACATCTGGAGGGGTACATACAATATCGTCATTGTTGTTAGTTACAGAGATAACTTACGCGCCTTCAAGGACAACTACCCCGATTAATTGCTTATAATTTAACGTTCGAGAGACAAGCTCTGCAACATCTCTACATGCAATTCTTTCAGGAAATTTTCCATTCAAATTGTGTTTTTACCAGCAAAGTTGTGAGATAGTTTTTATGGCTTCCATTCTTTATGTTTTTGGGGTACTGAATCCAAATCAGAGGGTTGCTAACAAAATTTCGTGACACAACATTGAAAAAAATATCACTGAAAGGATAAAAAATCTACCTTCTTTTTGCATATAACTCGAAAACAATCAAATTTTAGTAAATAACCCTTTACTATATTCAGTATTTAGGTTTTCCTCCGAGAAACCGTTCGGACTCAGACGATAGTTGAAAATTGGCGTATCTTATCTGTCTCCGAAAAACCCACCTTTTCCACTCCAAAACACTAATTTATTATTAAAGGCTGTCATTTTGTGAATTCGTGCTTCCAATAGAATGTAGACTGCTTTAAACAATGATGCCATCTCCAGTACTTACTATAAAAAAGTTTTATCAAAATCACATTGTATCAAATTCTATGCAAATATAATTTGGTTTTGTGCGTATTTTCATTGTATTTATTCTCTCCCAGCCTTCCGCAGTTAAGAAATAGCCGAAAAATGAACACGATTACCTTTTTTGCATTTTCTTCAATGTTGCGTCGCGAAATTTCGTTAGCAACCCCATTTGAGCACAAATTGACTGTATAGTAGTCGTACTATAAAGGCTGTTCCTAAATATCATGTAAATATGAAAAGGGGTAATTCTTTGGCTTATTTAATGACTAAAATTCATATAAACATAGGTCCGCAAACGCTTCGTTGCCGATCTACAGGGTGTAGAAATTTCAAGATTTTTTTAGTTTTTTCTTTATAGCTCTTGTATCATAGTTTTAATTTTTAACAGTTGGTGGCGAATAAAATGTCAAAATAAATACAAACAAAAGGCTATCTAAATCAAGCCAAGGCATACTAGACCAATAATTTAAAAAAAATTAATTTCGACACAGAAAAGCTTTTATTTTTTTTCTCGATAACGGTGGTAAATACGAAAAAACTACAAAAGATTAAAATGCTTTAGAACAAAACATAAAATGCATTT